>JAJOZX010000007.1:2292500-2945000 GCA_023014485.1 Bathynomus jamesi | reverse complement strand
GTAGGTTCTATAGTTTTGTTACAGTGAACAATTTAAAAGCATATGTCTAAAAATAGCATGCCTGGTGTGCATCTGACACGTACGTGCGCTAGCGTAGGCTAAACCTAATGTAGCGTAGTATGACGCGCGCTGGCGTAGGCTAAACCTAATGTGAATTTGCTTTCTTTTATTTTTCCGCTAAAACCCCGCCAGCATGACGTTAAGTAAAAGTGATAAAGCCATCATAGAAGCATGTGTCAAGGAAAAAGGTTGGAATGGAAATAGGATTGTCCGAGAATTCCCCGCAAAGAACTGGACTCGTCAAAGTGTTTATAACTTAATAAGAAAGATAAAGGATACTGGATCAACAGCTAGAAAACCCGGCAGCGGCAGGCCCAAAAGTGTTTCAACAGAAGAAAATAAGGCTGCCGTGGAGGAACTGATTCAATCCCAGGAGAATACACCAGGAACCCATCGCTCCCAGAGACAGATTGCGTACGACCTTGGGATTTCTCGCTCCTCTGTACAAGGGATTGTAAAACGTTTGAAATTGAAGGCCTACAAGAGAATTCGAGTTTCTCGGCGTGATCAGAATGTAAGACAGCGTAGAAAGACCCGCTGTAAATCCCTATATGAACGCTACTCAGCTGAAGACGTGCAAAAAGTTGTGTTTACAGACGAAAAGGATTTCACGTTGGAGGTGGCCAAAAACAGGCAAAATGACAGGGTTTATGGTTCAAGGAAAAAGGACATTCCTCCCTCCAGGCTTTATCATGAAACCTCACGATTCAGCAGAAAAGTAATGGTATCGGCGGGAATTTCATGGAAGGGGAAAACACGAATTCATTTTATTGCCACAAACGAAACTAAAGTTAACTCTGAGCGCTACATCAACCTGTTAGATAATGGGTTACTTCCTGATTGTCGTAAGCTGTATCCTGATGAGGCCTACATTTTCCAGCAAGATGGGGCACCCGCCCATACAAGCCGAGCGACCCAAAATCATCTAGAGCAAGAGACCCCCTAATTTCATCAAAAAGGATGAATGGCCGACTGTAATCCGATGGACTATTCAGTATGGGATTCCCTCATGGTGAAGGTTTACGGCAGCCAGAAAGACAAATTCACCGAAGATGAACTTAAGGAGAAAATCAGCAGAGCATGGGAGGATATCACCTTAGATGAGGTTCGAAAGTGCATCTCCTCGTGGAAGAAGCGATTGAGGGCAGTTTACCAACAGGGAGGTGGTCACATTGACCATTTGTTTAAGTAAATTTTGTTAAGTTCAAATTCATTTTCTTCGGCATGCTATTTTTAGACATATGCTTTTAAATTGTTCACTGTAACAAAACTATAGAACCTACATATTTGAAAATTCCAGCAATTATAGATTATAACCATCTGTTAATGTGTGCCAAAGCTCAATCGCATAAGTTTTGAATTGTTGCAGTTATTAAACTTTGAATTAAGTAAAGTTTTTTTGTGGCCACCCGATATATATATATATATATATTTTGTGGTGGTTCACAGAAAGGGGGTTGAAATTTTTTTTCCTCCGAAAATTGTGTGTGCTCATAGCCCAAACGTACCCACTAGATGAAAAACTAGCGCATGTGAATTTTTTTTTTTTTAAATTAATGAATATTTAGGGTATGCACACGGCTGCCATTTTTAATGCCCTGTAATGCTCAGCTCTGACGTGGCCTATATAGCAGGCATAACTCGGAACGTAGAAAAAAAATTGCGCGATTCGCCCAGTTTCTAATTCCAAATTACGCCTAATTAACTAATTAATTAAGTTTACAGTTGGCAACTCTTATTTTTTAACATAATACGATTTGGCATCGTATTTCAAATACTAACGGTTTTCCTCAGTTACTCTCCAGGCAAGAATCGGATAGGGTGTATTAGGTGTTCACGCATCACTGGGAATCATTTATCTTTGCTTGCTTTTTAATGACTCAGGTGAATAATTAATATTAATATTTAATTAAGGTGTATATATATTCTATAGCGTTATAAACTGCTATGACGCTTAAAGTTGTTATATTACTGTTGCGTTATTGTTTTTGGTTTATGTTGAATAATAATATTTGCTGAAAATTCATGTACATTAGTACATGTTTTAATGTTAAAGTGTGACTTTAAATAAGTCTACATGTTTGAAGTTGCTCTATTTCTACATTATTTCCATAGTAATAAAAAATGTCAATTTTTGGTTTCTCTTTCTAGGTTGTGATGATGGCAACTGCATTGTGTAAGAAAACAACTATCTACTTGGTTGGCGGCACCATCAAAGCGATTCCTAACTCCCGTCTACCTACTCTTAGGCAAGTTCTCCAACGTTATTTTCATCTCCTGAAAATGAGTGAGCCAACTCCTACGAAAAACGAGTGCATCAATATGGTGGTGAAGGAAACCATGGATATCTGGGGAATGGCCCGCATCCCTACTCAAAAGGAGCGGAATATCAAACGAACCCTGAATGGAATCCTGTCCACTTGGGAGAAGTTGAAAAAGGGTTCCAGCAGAAGTAAGCCACAAATACAGAAGGAACAAGAGTTCTCAAACAATTTTGAAAAGCTCTTCAACATTAAGCATCATGATGTGGAAAGACTGATCCGGAGAGAGGAAGACCGAGTCTTGAAAGACCAAGAGAGGGAACGCAAGTTTCACATGGGACGAGTCGACGAAGCCCTGGCTAAGAAAAAATGAAACAGAAATATCTTAAGAAGAAGACAGAGAGCAAAAGGAAGTAGCAGAGAAGCAGATGCGTGAAGAGCAAGAGACCGTTCAGATGGAGTCAACCAACACCTCTTCTGATGATGAAGGCCCTCGTTCATTTCCGAAGATGCCTCAAGTTGGAATGGATCCGGATTTTCAGGTCTCTGGCCCGTCAAATGCAGCTCCTCGTCCTGCACCTCAAACGAGGCCTAAAATCTTCAATGTCCCCTAGTCTCGCTGCCGCCCTGGATAGAACCAACACCAGCCATCGTGAGGCAGTTCACATCGTGGCAGCTACTGTGAAAAGCCTTGGAGGGAACACTGATGAACTGGCCATCGGTCGCTTTACATTCAGTAGAACCCGTATGCCACATCGCAGTGACCACATCACTTCTGTGAAACAAGCTGTCTCATCTTCTGGAGCTAATACTGGAATTGTTGTTCATTGGGATAGGAAACTCCTTCCATTCCTCACAGAAAATGACTACGTCGATCGTCTCCAGTACTGATCTCTAGGAAAGTTGTTTCGTCATCGTCAGAGGAGAACATCCAACTCCTGGGTGTTCCGAAGCTCGCATGTGGAATAGGAATGGCGCAAGCAGACGCCGTGGTTGAGGCCTTGAAGGATTGAAAGGTCGAAGACAGAGTCGTCGCCATGAGCTTTGATACGACTCCAAGCAATACGGGTCATATTGGTGGAGCTTGCACTCTGATTGAACAGCGACTGGGAGGAAATTTACTCCACCTTGCTTGCAGACATCATATCTTGGAGGTCGTTCTCAGAGACGTCTTTAAGACAGTTCATGGATCGTCCAGTGGTCCGGGGGTTCTCCTATTTCAACGGTTCCAAAAGAATTGGCAGTGGGTCAATCAAGCAAATTTCAAGACTGGAATGATGGACGACCACGTCAGTGCAGTTTTCAGAGAACCCTGAATGGGTACAAGAAGCTCTCGACTACTACATAAAAGCTCTTGAGTGTACGCAACCCCGCGACGACTACCGCCGACGACTGGAGCTTAACGTAATCTTCCTAGGTGGGACACCTCCCCGAAGGATTCGATTTGGACAGCCTAGCCCCATACACCATGCTCGCTGGATCTCAAAGGCAATATACTGTCTCCAAATATTCATGTTTCAACCTCAGTTTAAGGTGTTCCTCAAGGAAGAGAAGTCCATTCGAACCATGGCCCTCTTTGTTGCTCTTGTCTACGGACCAGCATGGTTCAAGGCTCCCATAATCTTTGAAGCCCCGAGCAACGATATCTCCTTCCTTAAGAAAATTCAAGAATACAGGAATAAAGTGAATGGAACAGTTGGATCGGCAGCCCCAAAGGCATTCCAACGACAACTGTGGTATTTGAGCGAGGAGTTGGTAGCTCTGGCTCTATTCAGTGACGCAGTTTCCAATATGGAGAAGAGAGAAATCCTGGAGTCGATGAGGGTAAGGGAAGGAGAGAAATATCCACCGAAGAGAATTAAAGTGCCGGAAGAGGACATTCCGTCACTGACGCTGAAGAAGCTGGCATCCAAGAATACCAACCGCTTCTTCCAGACCACGCTACTAGGCTCCGGATTCATCTCTAAAGATCCATCCCAATGGAAGGATGATCCGCAGTCCCTCCAGGCCAAGGAAGTCCTCCAAAATATGCTGGTAGTGAATGATGTGGCTGAAAGAGGGGTGAAGCTAATTCAGGATTATAACTCTTCCATTACGAAGAACGAACAGAAACAGTATCTGCTGCAGGTGGTCGCTACACATCGACGCCAGTTTGCTAGTGCAAGCAAGGCTAACTCGTAATCGTGAGGACGGGAGAGTTGTTTTCCTGTTTCAATCAACATTGTTTGTGTTTGGTTTGCCTCTAATTAATAACTTAATCACTTACCTATAGATATGTAATACTTGAGTATCATTTTCCTAATACAAGAGTCATTCTATAGGGAGAGAGATCAAACAAATGTGAGCGCTTTTCTTAGTCAGCGTGTGCATACCCTAAACAAAGTCATAATGACCTAAAATTTGATATGCAATGGTCACTTGGGGAAAGGAATCAAATAAACACCAAGCACAAAAAAAATAAACTTCGATTTTGTGGACCACCCTAATATATATATATATATATATATAATATATATATGAACTCGGAATGTTCCCCTGAGTTTTTTATGATACACACAGACTGTGCATGGAACAAGGAACTCTTCTGGGATAATTAAATCCACTACCTATAGTCCGAATAAGTAATGGTAAATGACAAATACCATAGTTTTTCTTTTTCATGATGCTAGCCCGACGTGACCCGTTGCCCACGTCGGGCTAGCATCATGAAAAAGAGAAACTATGGTATTTGTCATTTACCATTACTTATTCGGACTATAGTGGATTTAATTATCCCAGAAGAGTTCCTTGTTCCATGCACGGTCTGTGTGTATCATATATATATATATATGTTAAACGCATTTTCCTTTGTCATGTTATAACAGAGAGCCGAATATATATATATATTTTTTTTTAACTGCAAACGAGACACAGTATAATGTAAAGAACGACGCTTGTTTTAGAAGAGTGTCCGCACAAAAGGAGGAGAAACGAGCAATGAAAAATGAGGCACCTCCTAGGAATCGAACCCGGGATCATCCGATTGCCGGTCAGATATTTTCATTGCTCGTTTTCTCTCCTCTTGTCCGGACACACTTCTAAACAAGCGTCCTTCTTTACATTAATTATACTGTGTGTCGTTTGCAGTTAAAATGTACAGGGTGAGTCAAAAGTCTCCATACATAGGCAAAATGGTCATGATAAATAAATGATTTATTTATTTTTTATTTTTTTGCAGGTGATGTGCTGAGATGCCTTTGTCCCAAGAAGAGCGTATAGAGATCATTCTTCTGGCAGGATCAGGAAGCTGTCGCAGGTTGCCGAGGATTTTAACAGGAGACGCCCCCGGCACGTACATCACACACGACACCGTTGCCAAACTCATTGAGAAGTTCAAGAAGACTGGAAGTGTTGCAGACCAACCGAGAAGTGGCCGTCCACGAACAGCCACCGATAAAGACACAGCAACCATGGTGCTGGCAGCGTTCGCAGAGTCCCCAAAAAAGCACTCGACGGATGTCTGCAGAATGCGGTGTCAGCCAAAGGAGTATCGTCCGCATTATGAAAGAGCACAGATGGCATCCATACAAAATGCAAATGTTGCAGTATCTTAGCGAAGACGACCCGGACAGGCGGCTGGAATTCTGTGAATGGGCAAGAACAAAAGTGGACGAAGACACGGAGTTCTCGGCTGGCATCCTGTTTTCAGATGAAGCCAACTTTTATGTTCATGGAGATGTTAATCGTCAAAACGTACGTTATTGTATTGGAGTGATGACAACCCGCACTGGATGAATTCCTCAAAAACGCAAGGCGCTGGAAAAGTGATGGTGTGGTGCGGGATATGGGGCAACACAATTGTTGGCCCTTTTTCCATTGACACCAATCTGAATGCCGAAATGTATCTAAACATACTGCATATTTTGTGACTTACAAGTGATTGCATAATAAAGTGACCATTTTGCCAATGTATGGAGACTTTTGACTCACCCTGTATATATATACACACGGCATAAGAAGGTGCCTCCTCAAAGGGGCATTCGATTCCGCTCGTATGTAGGAGAATTACGAGTTCTGATTCATCGAGGATCTTGGTGCAGTGGTTATCATATCTGACTGGCAATCGGATGATCCCGGGTTCGATTCCCGGGAGGTGCCTCATTTTTCATTGCTCGTTCTCTCCTCCTCTTGTCCGGACACTCTTCTAAACAAGCGTCCTTCTTTACATTAATTATACTGTCTCGTTTGCAGTTAAAATGTAAATATATATGGCATGAGAAGGTGCCCCCCGCCCCAAAGGGGCATTCGATTCCGCTCGTATGTAGGAGAATTACGAGTTCTGGTGCAATGGTTATTATATCTGACCGGCAGTCGGATGATCCCGGGTTCGATTCCCGGGAGGTGCCTCAATTTTTATTGCTCGTTTCTCTCCTCCTCTTGTGCGAACACTCTTCTAAACAAGCGTCATTCTTTACATTATAATATATATATATATATATATATATATATATATATATAAGCACACCGGACAAAAAATTAGTCACCCCTAATAGCACCGATAGTAGGAAGTTCAAGGTCACACAGAGGGCGCTGATGTAGCATTGGTAAGTGACAAATAGCGGTGACGTAGCACACAGGATCAGATCTGTTTCGTGAGGTGGTGAAGAACAAAGTGTGTTGGATATAGTCTGCAAAATGGGTCGTGAGGCAGACGTTACTCAGTGGCAAAAAGGAGCCATCGTGTTTGGCAGAGCCCACGGACACAAAATGTCTGAAGTAGCCCAATTTGTTGGTGTGTCAACGCGTACTGTCCAGCGAGTTTACAAAGAGTGGTGTAGTTCGCAATCAACTGACAATCGACGGCGTAACTGTGGCCGGAAAACAATTCTCGACAATAGGGGCCGCCGCCATGTTTCTCGTCTAGTAACTGCAAATCGTTTTCAAACCAGAGAACAATTGCTCCAAGAAACCAATGAGGTTCTCCAGCGACCAATTTCCGAACGGACATTGCGACGAGAACTGCATGCGATGGACATCTGGAGCAGGGTACCACGGAAGAGGCCGCTGTTAACAGCAAGTCACAAATTGGCACGTTATAAATGGGCTCAGAGGCACAAAAACTGGACTGCGGCAGATTGGAAACGTGTAATTTGGTCCGATGAGTCCCGTTTTTTTTGTTTGTTCTCCAATGATGGGAGGCGACGAGTACATCGCAGGTCCAATGAAGCCTTTAATACTGAATGCGTCGAAGGTGTTGTTGAGGCTGGAAACAGAAAGTGAAGCGCAGGAATAGACACCCACGGACTCTGGCGGAACTTCGGGACCGGCTGATGAACGAGTGGCAGCAAATCGATGTTCAGTACATGCACAACCTCGTAGAGTCTCTGCCTCGCCGGATTCGTGCGGTTATCAAGGCCAGAGGCGCCGTCACACGTTATTAGGTACATTCTGAGAGGGGTGACTAATTTTTTGTCCGGTGTGCTTATATATATATATATATATATATATATATATATATATATATATATATATATAACGTAAAGAACGACGCTTGTATAGGAGATATTCCGTGCAAGACGAGAGAGAGAGAACGAAACAAATGAAAAAATGAGGTAACCACCCGGGAATCGGAAGATCCCGGGTTCGATTCCCGGGTGGTTACCTCATTTTTTCATGTTTCGTTCTCTCTCTCTCGTCTTGCGCGGAATATCTCCTATACAAGCGTCGTTCTTTACGTTATTTATACTGCGTGTTCTTTGCAGTTATATATATATATATATATATATATATATATTTGGCTCACTGTGTTATAACATGACAAAGGAAAGCTGCGTTTAACTTATGTATGTAATTTTTCCACATGAAACGAGAGTATTTGTTCCAAAATTTATTATGAAAAAACAGAATTTCTCATCGTGATTGTTTTTTAATGAAAAAGAATAATAAAAGTTCCCAATGTATGACAGACTGTGACGTTTCATACATACGTCACAGTTAACACTAAATGTATTATTAAAAAAAAAAAAAAAAAAAAAAAAAAAAAAAAAAAAAAACTGACGCGGGAATTTTGCATGAGAGTACATAATTTTAGCAGCCTTACATCAAAAAATGTATGTCATTACCTATAAGCAAAGTTTTCGGCTTGTTTTCTGGAACCTATTAATTGTACAATTGCAAAGAATTGTTGATGTCCTTCGTATTTTTCCTGCTTTTCTAAAACCAACATAAAATGATGCCTAAAACAACTTTGCATCATCACCCAATCTACAGCACCAGGAAGATTTATATCTGTCGCAAGGAAAACAATATCTTCACCTGAAAAATTAAAATATCACATGAAAATTACACATTTGTCATCAACAATCTCTTTTTAGGTTAGAAAAACAACAACTTTGTAACGCTTAAAACTCTAGGTCAGGGGTTTTCAACCTATCTCCACCACATACCCTTTTGAAAATTCGAAGTGTTTTCGTGCGAGTCCAAACCAAACGCATTTATACGAGGGTTGTTCAAAAAGTAAGTTTACATGGTGTTTTGAAGAAACTTTTATTACAAGGCAAGTAATTATTACAAGTATTTCAACAACAACTTATTGCTACTTTTTTACATAATCACCAGACAGATTCAAACATTTGTCGTAGCGTAGGACAAGCTTTCCGATGTCGGTCAAGTAAAATGTAGGGTCCTTAGTTTTTAATCAGTTTCGTACGGCCGCTTCTGAATCAGGATCGTTTTGAAATTGTTTACCTTCGAAGTGTTCCTTTATGGCTAGAAACAAATGGAAGTCGCTTGGTGCAAGGTGACTATTGGGGTGATATCCATGACTTCCCAGTGTAACGATTCCAAAATTTGCAGTGTGAGGGCGTGCATTGTCATGCAAGACCACCACACCTGCAGTAAGCAATTTGGGACGTTTTCTTCTGATAGCCGTGTGGCGTCGCTGCAAAGTTTCACAATAAGAAGTGGCATTTATTGTTGTCCCTTTTTGCATGAATTCAACATGCAAAACGCCTTGATGGTCCCAAAAAATTGTTGCCATCACCTTACAGATGATGGTGCTATCTTGAACTTTTTGGTTCGTAGTGACCCTGGATGTTGCCACACATGCCTAACAAAATATTGTACTATTAACAGTATTATTGTACTATGAATAATGCACTGGTAATTAGCCTTGCAAACTTACTTTTTGAACAACCCTTGTATGTACTGGGTGATTACAAATGATCTTCCCGATTTTAAACATTTATTATGAAAAACAAAGCAACATCGAAAAGCAAGATATACAAATAAAGAAGAACTCAAAAAGTTTTATTTACATGCCATTAAAGTTCAATATGAGCTCCTTTTGTGGCTCTGCAGACATTAAAGCGGTATTCTGTTTCCCTCCATACATTTTGTAGCATATCATACTGAACTTTTTTAACAGCCTGACGTATCCTTTCCTTCAAATGTTCTTCCTTTGTTGTTGCCATTGGTGGAACAAAAATATTTTTGACATAGCCCCAGAGGAAGAAGTCAGGGGGGGGGTTAGACCTGGCGAACGAGCCGGCCAAGGAATAGACCCCCACGCCCGACCCAACGATCAGACAATTGCTCATTTAGGAATGTTGTAACCTCACTGTGGAAATGGGGTGGCGCACCATCCTGCTGAAACCACACACCAGCTTTGTCCTCCAGCAGCTGAGGCATCAGCCACAGCTGTAGCATATCGTGGTAAATGATACCGTTGATTGTTTGTTCAGCAAAGAAGAATGGACCGTACAGTTTCTCAGCGGTGAGAGTACAAAACACGTTAACTTTATGGCTATAGCTGACGTGTTCAATATTCTTTATTTGTATATCTTGCTTTTCGCTGTAGCTTTGTTAGTTTTTTTCATAATAAATGTTTAAAATCAGGAAGATCATTTGTAATCACCTGATGTGTGTGTGTGTATATATACACACCTGAGGATAGGGGATTTAAAGAATTCTTCCCACGTGGTCCCAGCGTGTCGTAAAAGGCGACTTAAAATAAGGGACGAGTGCGGGGGCTGGAAACCCCTCCCACATGTATGTAACTTTTCACAAACAAAACGGTCTGAGAAGGGGCATAATGAGGCTTTCCCGCAACGGCTCAGGCTGGGGTGTCTGAATGTGCGTGGATGTGATCGGGATGATAAGAAGAGAGACAGTGGTGCTCTGTTTCGTGAGAGAGGCCTGGAGGTCCTGGCCTTGAGTGAAACAAAGCTGAAGGGTAAGGGCAAGGGAGGAGGTTGCGCTTCTGATACGTGATAGGCTATGGGAATGTGTGAGAGTAAGGAAATGAGTTCAAGGCTGATGTGCGTTAGAATGAAAGTGGGCCAAGAGAGAGGGGTGATTGTTAGTGCGTACGGACCTGGGAGGAAGAGTGAAGAGATACGGAATGCCTTCTGGGACAAACTAGGCAAGTGTTTGGGTAGTTTTGATGCGAGGGACAGAGTTGTCATGCTTCGGGACTTGAATGCGAGAGTGGATGTGCCAATTGAGGGTATAGGGTATAGGCATAGGGTGCCTGGTGTGAATGAAAGTGGGGAAAGGTTAGTTGAGTTGTGTGCTGAAAGAGAATTGATGATTGGGAATACATGGTTTCGTCGAGATGTACAAAAGTACACGTGGGTGAGTGGTGTTCAAGGTGATAGGGTACTAATGGATTATGTGTTCATGACAAGATCTGCTTGGGGAGGTTGTTAGATGTGAATGTGTTGAGAGGAGTGGCAGGTGGAATGTCTGACAACTTTTTGGTGGAGGCGAAAGTGAAGGCTTGTGGTGGGCGTGGAGTAAGAGGGGGTAGTGTGCCTGTAAGAGAGGTATTGAAAGCGAGTGAACTGAGGAAGAGGGACTGTGAATGGATGTAATCAGGAGAGAATGAATGAGGAATGGTGCAGGGTGGGAGAGTGAAACAAGGGGTGTGGAAGAGGAGTGGCAGATATTTGGTGAAGCAGTGCTGAAGTGTGCGACTGAAGTATGTGGTGTACGGAAGATTGGGGTTGGACTTAAACGACGGGGTAGTGAATGGTAGAATGTGGAAGCTGAAATGTTGGTGAAGCAAAAGAGGGAAGTATATGCTCGGTACTTGCAGAGCAGAAGTGTGGGTGATTGGGAAGAGTACAAGAGGAAGAAACGAAGTAAAGAGAAAAGCGCGCGAGTTGAAAGAGAGCAAATGAGAGATGGGGTACGAGTGTGTCAGAAAATTTCAGGGGGAACAAGATGATGTTTTGGAGAGAAGTGAATAGTGTGAGGAAAGTGAGAGGGTAGATGTGCATGACTGTGAAAAAAGTCGATTGGGAAGTGGTGACAGATAGAGAAAATGTGAAGACAAAGTGGAGTGAGAATTTTGAGGCACTATTGAACATGTCGGAAGAGAGGGAAGCAGATGTGGTATGTTTGGGCAAAGAGGGAGTTCGGAGTGTGAGAGTTGTGGCGAATGGGTTGGTCCGTAAGGAGGAGGTGGTGGAGGCCCTGGGCAGGATGAAAGGTGGAAAAGCGGTAGGAGTGGATGGGATTGTTGTGGAGCTCTTGAAAAAAGGCAGTGAATGTAGTGTTGATTGGTTGGCGCGTCTGTTTAATGTGTGTATGGACAGAGGCGAGCTGCCTCAGAACTGGTGGAGTGCATGTATCGTCCCCCTGTATAAAGGCAAGGGGGACAAAACTGTATGCTCGAATTAAAGCGGAATTAGTCTGTTGAGTGTGCCAGGTAAGGTGTATGAGAGAGTGGTGACTGAAAGGGTGGTTGCATGCATGGAGCAACAGATTGGGGAGAAGCAAGGGGGTTTCAGAAGAGGTAGAGGGTGTGTGGACCAGGTGTTTGGGTTGGAGATGGTGTGTGAAAAATACTTGGGGAAAGGAAAGGGATTTGTATGTGGCGTTCATGGATCTTGAAAAAGCGTATGATAGGGTTGACAGATAGGTGTTGTGGCAAGTGCTGCAGCTGTATGGGGTGCATGCAGGGGCGGATTAACTGTACTTGAGGCCTGATGCTTTTAATTTTATTTTGGGGGCCATTTTCTCTATTTTTTTTTTTTTTTTTTTAACAATACATGTACAGTACATAGTACATTTACACGAATTATGTGTATGGTGCTTTGGCTAATTGAGAAACAAACTTAAAAGAACCTTAACACAGTGTATTTTGCTGTTTGCTAAAGCAAAACAGTATTGAACGAACTTTACTTTAGGGCCTATAAAACAAACTAAAACACGGAATTTGTCAGTTTGTGTACTCTGTTATATTTAATCATAGTAGTTTGCAAAATCTCGAATTATATCATCGAAACTCAGTTGATTAGGGGGGCCCCTTCAAGCTTGGGGGCCTGAGGCTTCAGCCTCAATGATAATCCGCCACTGGGTGGATGGGTCGATGTTGAATACGGTCAAAAGTTTTCACTGACAAATTAGAACATGTGCGCGTGTGGGAAGAGAGGAGGGTGAGTGGTTTCCGGTGAAAGCGCGTCTACGGGAGAGTTGTGTGATGTCTCCATGGTTGTTTAATGTGTTTATAGAGGGGAGATGAAAGAGGTGAATGCGAGGGTCATGGGGAGGGGAGCGGGGTTGAAGCATGTTGTGGGAGGAGGTTCTTGGGAAGTGAATCAGTTGTTGTACGTGTATGATACGGCTCTGGTGGCGGATTCGAAAGAAAAACTACAGAGACTGGTAACCGAGTTCGGGAGGGTGTGTGAAAAAAATAAGCTAAGAGTGAAGAAGGGGAAAAGATACTGGGTGCCCCAGGAAGTGTTTGGAATGAGAGATCAGTGTCTGTGGGTGCGAAGATTGGTATGTATGAAGGTACAGTAGTGCCAACAGTGTTCTATGGATGTGAGGCTTGGGTGGCAAATGCGAAGGGGAGAGAAAGGGTGGATGTACTGGAAATGAAATGCTTGAAGACAATCTGTGGGGTGAGGCGGATTGATCATGTAAGAAACATTGTTATCCCTAAGATGTGTGGGAGTAGAAAGAGTTTTGAGGAGAGAGCAGATGAAGGGGTGTTATAATGGTTTAGAAATATGGGAGAGGATGCTAAAGAGGATTTCGTGTCAGAGAGGGAATGAGAAAGGGGTAGACCGAGGAGGAGATGGGGTGAAGGAAGCTTTGGGTCAGCGAGGCCTGGACGTCTGGGAGGGTGAAAGACGGGCACTAGTTAGAAAAAAAGTGGAACGATGTGGTATATGGGGATCGACGGGCTGGCAATGTGCCGTCTCAGGGTGTATGAAGCGATCTGGGTAAACCATGTAGTAGTATGCAGGGTTGGCCTGTGGATAGTGTTGCCCTAAGGCATGTACATTATTGTCATGATGGCTGATGAAGTGAATGTGAGCGATTGAGGAGTTTCCTGCCTGTTCCTGACGTGACCTCACTGCGGTGGGAGAGGCGTTTGAGTATAAAATTCACACACACACACACACACACACACAGTCAAAAGTTTAAGTACACCTACTAATTTCCAATGTTTTGCTGCTTAGCTCACGACATAAACTTCAAATGTAAACTTCACAGGTACTAGAGATGAATTTGCTTACCTGGCTTTCATATTGTATGCTTCAGTGCATCTGCCCTATGCAGTGTGTTGTAACACAGAAGCTTCTTCAAAATAGCCTTCAAAATGTGTTAATTTACGTCTAGCATGCAACCTAAAATTAATGCCATTAGCTCTGCACAAAGGTCCAAAAACAGTTTAAAAGTCTTTACTGGAGTAGTGTTTCTTCATTAGTATGTTAATACATGTGTTCAGTTATTAACATGCGCTGCAGGTCTTTACATATAAAATCCTTGCAGAGGAGCTAACTGTGTAGTTTAAGGTATATTTCTGTGTTTCAAAAAGCAAAAATGGGTGCCAAAGCTCAGTTAGCAACAGAAAAAAGACAGTCGATTGTAACTGAGAAATGAGGGCCAATCACTGAGGCAAATTGCAAAAAAATTAAAAGTTTCTGTGAATGCAGTTGCTTGTGCCATTAAACGGTACAAAGAAACTGGTCAAAATAAGGACAGAAAAAGGTCAGGGCGACCAAGAACCACAACAGACTCAGAGGACAAGTATGTCCGAGTCACTAGTCTGCGCAACAAACGCCTCACAGCACCTAAAATCAAAGCCCAGCTGAACAACTCCAGAAGTACAACAGTTTCAACATCAACTGATCAACTGTCCAGAGAAGACTAAGAGAGGCAGGATTAAAAGGACGAACTGCAGCAAAGAAACCAATGCTGAGACTCCAGAACAAAAAGAAAAGGCTAGCCTGGGCTAAAAAACCCCAAAAATGAACTGTTGAGCAGTGGAAATTTGTCCTTTGGATTGATGAATCAAAGTTCGAAGTTTTTGGATCCAAACGCAGAGTATTTGTGCGGCGCAGAGCGGGTGAAAGAATGAGACAGCAGCGTGTTGTGCCAACAGTGAAGCACGGTGGAGAAAGCGTGATGGTCTGGGGATGTTTTGTAGGGGAGCAAATTGGAGATCTCCACAAAGTCACTGGAATACTGGACCAACGTGGCTATCACAGAATTCTACAGCGCCATGCCATCCATCTGGACTGAGACTAGTTGGCCAACAGTTCATAATACAGCAAGACAACAATCCTAAACACACTTCCAAGCTGTGTCAAAATTACCTGAAGCAGAAAGAACGGCAACGTCAGCTCACAGTTATGGAATGGCCAGCACAGTCTCCGGATCTGAACCCCATCGAGCTAGTGTGGGATGAACTGGATCGACGAGTGAAAGCCAAGCATCCATCCAGTGCTCAGAAGCCCTGGGAACTCTTACAAGAGTGCTGGCAGCAGCTTTC
This sequence comes from Bathynomus jamesi, assembly GCA_023014485.1. Classification (NCBI taxonomy): domain Eukaryota; kingdom Metazoa; phylum Arthropoda; class Malacostraca; order Isopoda; family Cirolanidae; genus Bathynomus; species Bathynomus jamesi. The sequence continues at coordinate 2,929,910 of JAJOZX010000007.1, read as the reverse complement.
ACCAGACTATCTGCTTTCTCTTGTTGAGCGCGCGCCTCGAATTTGTTCTTCTGTAATTGCTGCTAGAGGAAGCTATTTTGATGAATCTAAAATTTAGACTTTGCTTTTGGTAAATTGTCCTGATTTGTTGTTATTATTTAAGTTCCCATGCTTGTACTTATGAATTTGTGTCATGATAACTTAGTTAATAAATAACTTTAAACAAAATTTGAAATTTATGAATATTTCAGGGTGTACTTCAACTTTTGACTGGTAGTATAATATATATATATATATATATATATATATATATATATATATATATATATATATATATATATATATATATATATATATATATATATACACAGGGTGTCCCGTAAGTCTGGACCCATAGGGATTTATAATATATTTTTTTATTATGTTGCAGGTAAACCATGTCAATGACTAGAGAGGAGAGTTCAAGTTATTTTGCTGGTCGGGACCCGCAGTCACCGGGAAGTGGCCGAAGAATTCAACAATATGCATCCAGACCGCGCACCAATCACACAGATGTGTTGGCAAGTTGATAGCCAAATTTAAGGAAACTGGATCCGTAGCTGACAAGCCTCGCAGAGGACCTTCAAGGACTGTTACGGAAGACGAAACCAGTACCAATGTGTTGGCTAGCTTCGCTGTCAGTCCCAAGAAGTCACTTCGATGCATGTCCAGCGAAACTGGGACTATTTTGTAATTTTATTAATTTTGCCCTATGGGTCCAGACTTACGGGACCCTGTACTATATATATATATATATATATATATATATATATATATATATATATATATATTATATATATATATATATATAACTTGCGTTGTTGAAAGGTTTTGAAAAATGTATTTACAAAAGAAAAGGAGAAAAACACATTTTGTCAGCTCATTGTGTATCCCTAGGAAAATCTATGTAACCCTAGTTGAAAACATGTGCTCTAGGACATCTTAGGTTTCTCAGAATCTGTAACTAATTAATCCATTATCAATAAGTCAGTTAAAATATGAACTGTCCATCAACTATAAACCATCCAGCTACATGCTGAATTCAGCTAAACTGCCTATCAAAATCAACTTAATTACATGTAGTCTATAATAACATATGTTTATAGTGGTTTAGTTCATCATGTGTTCATCCCATTGGAGTGGTAGGCCCAAACCTCTAGCAGGGGCAACATTAACCCTATATGGACAACTGTTACAAATTTCTAACCTTTCATATACACGCATTTATAACTTAACCCTACAGAAAATTCTGTCCATAGAGGGTTAATTCATAAATTAGAAGTTATATACCATAATGTCCTATTCATTATTGTAACTCATAAGTGAAATCAAGCATGCTAGGAATAAATTGGTTACCATAATTTTAATGAGATCTGTAAAGTAATTTGGGTAACCATTCAAGAGTGAAACTATCCTTTGACTTAATAACAAGGTCCTGGTCCTAGTTATTGCTTATAAATTTTATAAACCTAACAAAAAACGATCTTCATGAATGAATTATTAAAAAAAAACAAATGCATTCCTCATTTAGAAATCTATTAACACAGAAAAAATTTACCTTCTAATGTTGTTATACTTTTATGAACACTCATTAGATGTGGCATAACTTGCTCTAAAGACCCTTGCCATTTACAAGCAGCACCAGGGCAAGGGCACAAGTAAGGTCGAAATTCACAAGTGTCTTCATGTTCAGTTTTATCTGTATGTAAGAGTGTTGCTGAACATCCAGTTGATGAGTACTTACAAGGAAAGAGTACTGTTGAAGCTACCTTCTCCATGGCCAAATTGCGAATATTCCCTGATGATAAATAAAATTATTTAACCTTACTCATATGGGAGTGCGCGCGCACACACACACACACACACACACACACACACACACACACACACACACACACACACACACACACTTTCCATTTCTTTATAATTGCATCAACTATCATAAATGGAATAATAGATCCCTCAAGATCTGTAGACACCTCTTTATCATCGCTTGTGCAGTCATCCATCTTCCATGAAGATTCAAAGAGAAAATTCTAGAATTCAGAATTGCCAACAGTCTCTTATCAATAAACAGCCACCTACTGATAAAAATGTCAAATTCTTCAAGCCTAAAAGGTGGTCACACAAAGTATTAACCCTTTAAGTCCTGAATTTTTTGTAGGGTTAAGTTATGAATGCGTGTATTTGAAATGTTAGCAATTTGTACCATCAGTCCTTAAAGGGTTAAATAATGTTTTGAGTAAATGTTTGAAAACTTTTGAACTTTTTTATTTTCCTCAAATTCTTTGATGTTTTACACTATATGTTGAGTTGAACTAATTTTCTTATTTGTTACATTTTTCCAAATGAATGGTAAAACTTTTCATAACTATCTGATGCACGGTACAAAAGAAAAGGACGAATATAACCAAAATATTTCTGTATGAATACTTATGAGCACCATTGTACATACTAATGAGGATCATTCCATAGAGTGTGATAATTTTAAAATAATTTGCAAAGGGAACAAAAGTTACCTTCTCTTTTAGAGACCATTCATATTTTCAAAAGAAATTCAAATTTGAATGACTTTCCATATTCTAAATATTTTATGATTTTTTAAAATAAAATTTATACTAATCTGGGATTTTTAACATTATACTTACTTCACTAACATTTTTATTTTATACCCAAATGCACTCTTCAACCACAGTGAGGTTGCATCAGGAACAATCCTCAATCACTCATTCCCTTCATCTGCTGATTTGTCAATAATGCACCTGCTTTAGGACAACTTATCCACAGCCCAGCCCTGCATACTACTACACAGTTTACTCAGACCACTTTATACACCCTGAGATGGCACATTGCCAGCCCATCACCCCCATATACCACATCATTCACTTTTTTTCTATCTAGTGCACATCTTTCACCCCCCCAGATGTCTAGGACCCACTGACCCAAAGCCTCCCTCACACCATCCTCCCATCTTCTCCTCGGTCTACCCCTCTCCCTTTCTGCCTCTGCCTCTGCCTCCAATATGTAAATCCTCTTTACCATTCTCCCCTCACTCATCCTCTCCATGTGCCCAAACCATTTCAACACCCATTCATCTGCTCTCTCCACGAGACTCCTTTGACTCCCACACCTCTCACTGATATCAATGTTTCTCACATGATCAATACATCTCAACCCACAGATCATCCTCAAGCATTTCATTTCCAGTACATCCACCCTTTTCCTTTCCTTCACATTCACCACCTATGCCTCACATCCATACAACACTGTTGGCACTACTATACCTTTATATCATAAATACCCATCTTCACATGCACAGACACTGATCTCTCCTCCCAAACATTTCTTAGGGCACCCAGTACCTTTGCCCCCTTCTTCCACCCTGTGACCCACCTCTGCCTCCATAGTCCCATTCCTTGCCACATCCACCCTCAAGTACCTGAAATATGCCACTTCTTCCATTTCATCCACATACAACAACTGATTCACTTCCCAAGAACCTCCCCCTGCAACATGCTTCACCACCACTCCCCTCCCAATGACCTTTGCATTCACCTCTTTCACCACCCTATCCATACACACATTAAATAACCGTGGACACATCACACAACCCTGCCATAGACCCACTTTCACTGGAAACCACTCACCCTCCTCTCTTCCCACACACACACATGCTCTAATTTCTTAATAAAAACTTCTCACTGCATTCAACAATGACCAATGCACCCCCATACAGCTGCAGCACTTGCCACAATGCCTTTCTGTCAATCCTAACATACGCTTTTTCAAGATCCATGAATGCCACATACAAATCCCTTTCTTTCCCCAAGTATTTCTCACACATCTTCAACCCAAACACCTGGTCCACACACCCTCTACCTCTTCTAAAACCCCCCTCGCTCCTCCCCAATTTGTTGCTGTGTGCAAGCCACCACCGTTTCAATCACCACTCTCCCATACACCTTACCTGGCACACTCAACACACTTTCATCCTGCTTAGGGCCTCCACCACCAGCTCCCTATGGACCAACCCATTTGCCATAACTCTCCTAGTCCAAACCCCCCTCTCTGCCCAAACATACTACATCTGCTTCCCTCTCTTCCGACATGGTCAATAGTGCCTCAAAATACTCACCCCACCTTGATTTTACATCTTCTCTCTCTGTTATCACTTCCCCATTGACTCTTTTCATAGTCATGCTCATCTACCCTCTCATTTTCCTCACACTATTCACTTCTCTCTAAAACACCTTGTTCTCATTTGATCTCTCTTTCAACTCTCACACTTTTCTCTTTATTTCTTGTTTCTTCCTCTTGTACTTTTCCCAATCACCCACACTTCTGCTCTGCAAATACATACTGAGCATATACTTCCCTCTTTTGCTTCACCATCTCAGCCTCCACATTCCATCATTCATTACCCTGTCATTTATGTGCAACCCCCAATCTTCCATACCCAACACACTTCAGCACCACTTCACTAAATATCTGCCACTCCTCTTCCACACCCCTTGTTTCACACACTCTCACCTTGCACCATTCCTCATTCAGTCTCTCCTGATACAACCATTCAAAATCCCTTTTTCTCAGTTCACTCACTTTCACTACCTCTTTCACAGGCACCCTACCCCCTCTTACTCCATGCCCACCACAAACCTTCACTTTTGCCTCCACCAAAAAGTGGTCAGACATTCCACCTGCCACTCCTCTCAACACATTCACATCTGACAACCTCCCCGTAGCAGATCTCATCATTAACACAATCCATTAGTCCCCCATCACCTCAGACACCACTCACCCATGTGTACTTATGTACATCTCTTTTACGAAACCATGTACTGTATTCCTAATTAATTCTCTTTCAGCACACAACTCAACTGACCTTTTCCCACTTTCATTCACACCAGGCACCCCAACTATACCCTCAATTGGCACATCCCCAACTCTTGCATTCAAGTCCCCTAGCATGACAACTCTGTCCATCGCATCAAAACTACCCAAACACTCACCCAGTTTGTCCCAGAATGTATTCTGTATCTCTTTACTCTTCTCACTCCCCAGTCCATACACACTAACAATCACCCACCTCTCTTGGCCCACTTTCATCCTAACCCACATCAGCCTTGAACTCACTTCCTCACACACACTCACATTGCCATAACCCATTACATATTCACTAACATTTTATATATATATATGTAATATTTGTAATTATTTAATTTGTAATTTTTAAACTTTATTACAGTTTAGTAATTGCACTAATGATAATGATGATGATGATAGGGCTTATCAAAACAAAAGCTCTGCTTTATAATAAATGTTTATAATCAGACTGGTTTTGTTTTTACTGTGTATATATATATATATATATATATATAATATTATATATATAATATATATATATATATATTCTTTCAGGATTAAGAAAATATGAAGTGTAGGTGAATAGAGGTGTAAGTCATTGAAAAATTATAAACAGTACTTCCAAGATTTTTTTTTTTCCTTTAATATTTTTTTAAAGCTTGTGAAGTCTTTTTACTTATTTCCTATTATACTGAATGACATTTTATGTTTTTAAGCTTAAAAACAAAGGTGATGAAAACTAATATACTGTTCCCACTTTTCAAATCCAACAATTTTCTGACTCCATTTTATACTTATGAAACTTTCTCATATCAACCATACTCATCAAATTATGTCAGTTCATTTAAGTTACCATTCTTATAACAAAGCAGGAGCCTGTAGCTCAGTTGGTAATGCCATTTCCCTATAAACAAAATAGACATTAAAGGCAGGGGGCTCAACTCCCGAGAGTGCTGGTAATAATAATAATATTAATAATAATAATAATAATAATAACCCAGGAGTAAACATAATGAACCACATTCATTTGGCCTGAGCACTGTGCCTATGTCTGGCCCTCCTCACACATTATTTATCCTTATACCAATCAAAGTCAAAACTAATAAAGCAACTTTGCAATCCTTTAACAATGATACAAATTGGCAACGTAAAACTTTTCACTGCAAGCATGTGATAATGTAACCAAAGCAACAAAGCCAATAAGGTACATTTTCTCTATCAAACTTTCTTCAAATTCATAAATCCTATAATACAATCTACACTTTTTCTTCTCTCAGTAACAGAATCAACATTGATGCAAATACATTACCACATTCTATCCAACTTCCTCATCCAGGTGTACTTAAAATAAATTACCATACCATATTTTTCTGTACAGTATATACAAAACCATAACCCGTTGTGCATTATATTTTAAAGTTTTAAATGCTAAAATACAATGAATTTAAAGTACAACATCTCTAATTTTCGAAATAATGAAGATGAAAGGACAAAAGGCAGAAAAATTAATTAAAATGAAGACAAAGGTGTTTTAAGTGTTAGATTAATGCCTACACAAATTTAATAAATATTAGTTTTTACAATAAATTGCGACCAAACTTTAATTTTATTGTTAAAAATACTTCTACCATAAAAGTTTACTATTGTGTCAAGTAGCATAAATGGTATTTTAGATATAACAATTAGTACGAGTCTCAATCTCTGTCAACAATATGGTGCCACGTAGACATACAGTCTGGCCTAGGCTTTATGTAATACTGTACTATAATATTAGCCTCTCTCTCTCATGTTCATCACATGTACAAGCTTTATTGCTGGAGGACTACCCTAACCTAGGTACAAAAAAAAGTATCAAAATCTGAGAGGTTATGTTACATGTGTGATACTCCATCTTGGCTGGTGTTGAGAACCAACAAACTCAGCAATTCAATGTCAGTCTAGATCAGTGGTGCACAAACTTTTTTGATGTGAGGGCCAAGCGAAGAAAATAACTAAATGTATTAGCCTACTTACTTTCCATCTAAGTCATAAATTGGGTCACTTTTATATTCTAACTTTTTCATTGAATTGAAAAGACCTGTGGGGCCACTGAAAAGACCCATGGGGGTCACATTTGGCCCGCGGGCCAGGGTTTGTGCATCACTGGTCTAGATGCATGTGCTGTTTAAGTTAAATTAAGTAGCCTATTATTTTTTAATATTGACCTATACACCTAAAATGCAAAATATTGATGATGAAAAAGTTAGAATAGCTATAGGAAATTTTATATTCAGTCCCCTTTTACTATATACATATATATATATATATATATATATATATATATATATAGGAGGGGTAGAAACATAAAAAATCGAGTTTCTCCAATTCCACAGTATGCACGTAGTTGGAAATGATGATCTCAACATCTTGTAAAAAAAATGAGTATATGCAACCCCCCTTACCCCTTCCATAGCATCCCCCCCATTTTACTCTCTCCACAGATATAAACCCCAAATGTGACAATCATGCATTATATTAAGTCTTATTAAGTAGATTAGATTAATTTGGATAGATTATTTAGATAGATTAGATGAATTATATACCGGGTGTCCGAGAATTATCTGTACAATTTTTGGCTGTTATTAAAAGTCAACCATGAAGTGTAGAAATTCCAGTGTTATCCCATTTTACAGAGAATCTCATTAAGTTCTTTCTGATACCACATTTTGACAAGTTTTTTAGAAATGTACGCGGGTGACAGACATTGATGATTTAAAAGCAAGAATCACAGCTGCTATTGAGCGAATTGATGTGGATATGCTGCAGCGTACATGGAAACATTTGGAGTATCGATTGGATGTTTTACGAATCATTAATGGTGCACATTTCGAATGTTTGTAATAACGTTACTTTAATAAAAGAAACTTTTGAAAATAAAGATTCTAAATAATCTTGTTTAAGAATTTTACGTGTATTATCAAGAATTTTATTAAAAGATGAAATTGTACAGATAATTTTCGGACACACTGGAATTTCTAAAAAACTTGTCAAAACTTGGTATCAGAAAAAACTTAATGAGATTCTCTGTAAAATGGGACAACACTCAAATTTCTACACTTCATGGTTGACTTTTAATAACAGCCAAAAATTGTAGAGATAATTCTCGGACACCCTGTAAATTATTGTCACTTTTTTTTAGTTTCAGATTGTTATTTTCAGATTGTTTATGATTGAATGAGTTATATTAAATTCAGATTGAACGATTCAATTGCTAGAATTTAACAATTAGTTTCTTGTTATTAATGCTACTAGGCCTAAATAAGTGAAATCATGGCGACAAGAAGCAAAACGCACAATTCAACATTTGGTCACCCTGCAGAATTTCCACCTTCAATGACTCCTTCAAAGGCTGACATATTTAGGCATTATTTATTGGTAAGAAAATGAGAAGAACTGATTTCGAAAGGTTCTAGAACAGCAAAAGAACGTTACAGAATTGTCACTAAAGATTTGGAAGCCATTTGGGAGAAGTTTTTCTTTCCACATATATGATTTGAAGGAATAGCTATAAAAGTTGTACGATTGATAGAATCTGCAGCAAAGCTAAATAATGTACCATTAAAACAAAGAAACAACAGTTTTCAGCAGAAGGTGGAGACATTCGATGAAATGTTTGATATTTGCACTTGTACTTGTACTTGTTACGATAAAAAAAATCAGTCAAACAGATTGCAGATGTGATATTAGAGTTCCAATGATTGAGTGGAGGTCTTTTGTGGGGCAGAAACAAAAAAAAACCCAACTAGGACCAATCGACAGAGTAATGACTTCGGCAGGAAAAAGGACTCACAATAGAGTTAAAGGATTAGAAAGAAGAGCCAAGATAAGCCTAGATATGAATGTCGCCTCAACCAGCAAACTGGACCCTTTACATATTATGGAAGATGAGAGCATGGAAATTGATGATGACAGCAACGATATTGACTTTGTTCCAGATTTTGAGCTGAGAGAAAACCATCAGAACAGAATTATTTATGATAACAATAACAGCAGATAGATATTGTGTAAGTTACAGAGCTATTGCAGCTATAGTAAATGCAGCTTTGAAGGATATGAGAATATTAGACGAAACCAATATGTTGGATAGGAAAAAAGTGGAGAGAGAAAGAATGTGTGTGGGTAAAAAGAACATAATCAAAGTGAAATCAGAGCACACACAGGTTGAAGGCATTGGATTTGATGGTAGAAAAGATCAAACTAAGACAAAGAAGGGAATGGGAGTATGAAGAACATTATGTAATAGTCAAAGAACCTGGTGATGTTTACATGGATCATATAGCTCCAAACAACGGAGCTGCTTATTGTATTGCAGATGAAATAATAACTTTTATAGTTGATTCTAATAGCAAAGAATCCCTCAAAGCTTTGCTATGCAAAGGCACCCCAGTGAACACTGGCAGGATTGGCGGAGTGCTAAAATTGATTGAATTATATCTGGACAGGCCAGTACAATGGCTGATTTGCCTTTTGCATGCAAACGAACTGCCCTTCAGGCACGTATTTGAAGCAATTGATGGAAAAACTTTGGCACCAAACACCTTCAAAGGTTCTCTTGGAAATAAACTCCGAGAGGATTTGACCAAACTGGATATAGTTGATTATACCCCTGTAGAGGGCAACATTAAAGTAGTTTCGGCCAATATTGTTAAAAGTTTCAGCAGTGACCAAAAATATATGAATGAAATGTGCATTAGCATACAATCTGGATGCATCTCACAAGCATTAGCCACCAGATCCCCAGGTGCCCTCCATCATGCAAGATGGCTAACATGAGCAAACAGGATCCTGTGCTTGTGTGTGTCTACATGGAATCCAGACAAAAAACATCCAAGACCTAGTAAAAATTATAATGCTGGTTTACGCTCCAGGCTGGGTTTGGATAAACTCTCATCCAAAGGCAAATGAGGGAGCACCTAATTTTTGGTATATCATAACACTTGCTTAAAGGCTTAGATAAAAAGCATCGGATGATTATGGAGTGTGTCCTCAGAAATAACACCTATTTTGCCCACCCAGAGAATATCTTACTCTCAATGATAACAGACACAAGAAAAGAGGTCAGAGAGCTGGCTCTTCAGCACATCATTCGAGCAAGAACTAGGAGCACCAATATGAGAAATTTTGAGCTGCCAAAAACACTGAACTTTGAAGCAGATGATTATCCTAACATGATTGACTGGGACAATGAAACCATCACCCCTCCACCTATTTTACAGAATTTGACAAATGATGATCTTCTTAAAGTTCGAAATGAACCACTTCAGCTTATTCCTTTTCCGTCACAACCAGGGAGTAGAACATACTGTAAATGTGGTAACAGAAGCATCACAAGATAGAATTGGTTACGAAAACAAAAATTTATTTTGAATGTACTGGAGTCGAGAAAAAAGCTACCTGTGTTCCAATGGAAAGGCCAGTGGTGTCAGTAATTTACGATTTTAAATTTCTTAAGGTGAATATTTTGGTTTTAATATGCTTCAATTAAATTTCTAAAGGTGAATACTTTAATTTTAGTATGCTTCAATTGATTCTTTAAGTAATATACAGAGAAAGATTTTTTATATATATATATATATGGTATATATATATATATTTTAACTGCAAACAACACACAGTATAATTAATGTAAAGAACGACGCTTGTATAGAAGAACGTTCCACACAAGATGAGGAGGGAGAACGAACAAATGAAAAATGAGGTAACCACCCGGGAATCGTATGTAGGAGAATTACGACTTCTGATCAATCGAGGCCCATGGTGTAGTGGATAGCATATCTGACCGGCAATCGGAAGATCCCAGGTTTGATTCCCAGGTGGTTACCTCATTTTTCATTTGTTCATTCTCCCTCCTCATCTTGTGCGGAATGTTCTTCTATACAAGCATCATTCTTTATATATATATATATATTAGTGTGTCCCAATTTTTTTTGTTCCTGAAGTTTGTCATGCACACCCCCCTAATTTCTTCCACTCGTGAAAACATGCCAGCAAGATGAATTTCATTCGTGTTCTTTAATTTTAAGGGTCCCCTCAAACCATGTGTTACTATTGCTGAACGGCTACTCTCTACCTTATACTAATTGTAGCATATTTCAGGTTATGGATACAAGAAAGCAGGAGACTGTGTGGTTGGTGGGGGTGTTGCAAAATGAACCCCTGGAAACGCTGTGTCAACTCCCGACAGTGGGAGATGTTCTTCGACGTCTGTTGTTCTTCACTCGGAAGAAAAAAATGTCCACGGCGGAAGCTGCCAATGTGGTAGCTGATGAGGTTATGGCGGTGTGGGCTCGGGCATCTATTCCGACCTCCCACAAGCCCAAGTGCGTCGAGAGGATCAAGGCCCTCTCCACGGACTACGAGAAGGTTGCCAGAAACCAAAACCGTGGGGGAGAGAAGCAACTGGAGTGGGAAAAGGGATTCCAAGCCAACCTGAATACACTGTTCGAAACAGCTCATGCCAATGCCATGAAACTCATCAAAGTCCCTGAAGATCGAGACTTTCTGAATGACCAGCGAACCCTGTGGAAGATGTACATCGGAGGAGAGGACCTGGAGTTTGCTCGCAGGGCAGCGGAGCAGGAGAAACGCCGAGCAGCTGAAGAGAAGAGGAAGAAGAAAAGCCGCGAAGAGATGGACTCACTGCAAGCAAAAGGAACGGTGAAAAGTGGGTCTTCTTCTTCTTCAGAGTCCATGGCCGAAGCATCCGATGATGATGTCTAATATTCCTCTCCTGGTCCTTCAGCTCCTCGATCCGCTCCCAAGGACGGCCAAGTGTCGGCAAGGAGGATCATCCAATATCTCAATTTTGCTGCAGCCCTGGATCGAACTGGAACCTCAGTACGCCAAGCGATGCACATTGTGGCTCCAGCACTCGCTGCCGCGGGAGTTGAGTTATCCTCGGTCACCTTGTCCAAATCAAGTCTTCACCGTTCACGGCAGAAGTCCAGGAAGAACTTGGCAGCCGGAATCAAGACCAAGTTCAATCCTGATACGCCGCTTGTTGTCCACTTTGATGGCAAACTCCTCCCTGATTCGGATGGAGGGAAATCGGATCGCATACCAGTGCTGGTCAGCGGGAAGAATCTTGAGAAGTTGTTGGCGATCCCAAAAATCCCTGACAGCACGGGACAGCGGATGGCTGGAGCTGTTCTGAAGGTGCTGGACAATTGGCTGCAAGTTCAACCATGGATTGCCGGTCTCTGCTTCGACACAACAGTGGCGAATACCGGTATTCACAGCGGCGCTTGTACAATTATCCAGGACCAAATGGACTGCCGCGTTCTTCTCCTGGCTTGCAGACACCACATGATGGAATTGGTAATCACCTCAGTCTTTGACCTGTTCTTCAGGTCTTCTGGCCCCAAAATTGTGCTGTTCGCTAGCTTCAAATCCCAATGGGAGTTCATCGACCAGAAGCAGGCTTCTCCGTTCAATGGTGATGGCCCAAGCGACATCCTTTCGGAATGGGTGGCGTTGAAAAAAGAGCAGATTGTCCACTTCATTGAAGACCAGCTTGAAGTTGGCCACCCAAGAGACGATTACCAGGAGTTCCTGATCCTCGCTCTGGTCTTCCTCGATGGTCATGGCAAATGAGATCTCCAATACAATTGTCCTGGAGCATACCACCGGGCCAGGTGGATGGCCAAAGGCATTTACTGTCTTAAGATGTTCATCTTCCGAAGCCAATTCCACCTGACCGCTCACGAGGTCCGGTCACTACGCAGGATAAACGTCTTTGCCATCACCATCTACCTCCAGAGGTGGTTCGAGGCTCCATTGATGGCGGACGCGCCCGTCAATGACCTGGAGCTGTTGGAGGACCTAGAGCAGTACAAGGTGGTGGATCATGATGTAGGTACCGCCGCATTGACAAAATTCCGGGGCCACCTCTGGTACCTAAGCAAAGATTTAGCCAGACTCGCTATGTTCTCCTCCAAAATCACCGATGCAGAGAAGACGGCCATGCTCCAAAACCTGCACAAGAAGACCGAAAACCCAAAAGATCTGCATCGGCTGGAGGGAAAGAGTGTCTTGACCGTGAGACAGTCGGATTTGAGCACCTTGGTCACGAAAAGGACTCAAAACCTTTTTCATTGCCTGAAGCTGCTGGTTCCAAAAACCCCCAAAGATCTCGAAGGTGTGCACCATCGTTGAAGTCTGTGAACGACGCGGCAGAATGGGCGGTGAAACTGGTGGAAGATTTCAACGAGGGCCTGACAAAAAACGAGGAGGAATGGCAGCTCGTGTACCAAGTCGTCGAATACCACCACCAGCAGTTCCCCCCAGCAGACAAAAAGATCCTCTGTCCCCCAAAATGAAATGTGCCATTTGGAAGAATTTCCATTTCCTTTAATTTAGTCATTAGAAAGAATTTACATTTCATTCTTCCATTCTAGAATGATTAATGCTGAGCATTTACGTTTGTTCATATAGGGTCGAATAAACAAGGTCAATGAGGGGACCCTTCCCCTCCTAATAGGCCAATGAAATTTCGCCCATTTTTTCCTTTCTTCAAGTGTAATTAATTAAAGGGGTGTGCGATTTGACTCTTGCAAATTTTTATTTTCACATGTGAGGCTGGGACACCCTAATATATATATATATATATATATATATATATATATATATATATATATATATATATATATATATATATATTACTTTAACTTTACTTATATCATTATTTATTTTAATCTTTGTCATTTATCAGGTTTTTTTATTCAAAGAATTGGTTTCAATTTCATTTCAATTTAATTTAATTTAAAAAGGGGGGGCATATGCAACGGGTAGGGGGGGCACACAGTGGTGTAATTGCAGTATGTTGTTTAGGGGCCCAAAGGAAACTCTGAGCAGTGTGTAGAATAAGAATACAAAATTTCAACTTTCCTAATATATATATATATATATATATATATATATTTATTTGAAGTTGGAGGGAAGTAGTGGGTGGTTGTGAAGGTGGCAGTGATCCCTTATTGCTGATTTGGAAGGTTTATTTAGGGGCTGCAATGTTTTGGTTGAAATACTGTGATGCTCATCCACTCTTGTTTGATATTGGTGAATGGTGCTGCCAATATAGTTTGCTTTGCAGTGAACACAGTTGAAAATGTAGATAGTTGACAAAGCAAGTGGGGGTTAGGGTATTTTTTATTTTTTTGTGGTTGAGGTATGATTTGATGCTGTTATTGTTGGTGAAAACAAATTTAAAGTTTATTTGGGTGTAAAGAGGGTGAGTAGGAGGTGAAGTTCTGAGAGTATTTTGTGGCTGATATGGTCATAATAGTGAAGGAAAAGTATTGTATGTCTTTTTAACAGTAGGGACTTTAAAGCGGGGTTGATAAATATTATTAAGAAAATTTCTGGTTAAAAATTGTAATAAATGTTTTGGGAAGCTGTTGTTAATGCCAAAATTATGAATGAGTTCTATTTGATTGTGGAAGGATAAGCATGAAGAGCAAAGTTGATAGGCGAGGTGGATTAAGATTTTGATGCTGTTTATTTTATACGGCAAAGGGGTGTGGCTTAGGTAATTAATACCTAGGCCTGTGTATGTGGGTTTTCACTTTATGGAGGTGCTAAATTTGTTGTTTTGTTTTGTTATATCTAAGGGTTTTTGTTATATCTAACAAACTGACTCACTAGCTATAGGATCCCCACTAAGTGGCACATTAGCCAACATTTTTCTCTGTCACCATGAAAATAACTGGCTACTCCATTGCCCCCCTCACTACAAACCACACCTATATAAAAGATACATTGACAACTTTCTCCTCTTTCACAATACCAACCATGTCCCCCTTTTCCTTAACTATCTTAATTCCCAACACAAAAACTAAGTTCACCAAAGAAGATGAATCCAACAACACCCTACCCTTCTTAGATATAACAATAACAAAACAAATTCAGCACCTCCATATATTGAAAACCTACATACACAAGCCTAGGTACTAATTACCTAAGCCACACCCCTTCACCATATAAAATTAACAGCATCAAAATCTTAATCCACCATGCCTATCAACTTTGCTCTTCATACTTATCCTTTCACAATGAAATAGAACTCATTCATAATTTTGGCATTAACAACAGAACTTCACCTCCTACTCATCCCTCTTTACCCCCAAATTAACTTTCAATTTGTTTTTACCAACAATAACAGCATCAAATCATACCTCAACCACAAAGAAAAAATACCCCAACCCCTTGCTTCACCCACTATCTACATTTTCAACTGCGTTCACTGCAAAGCAAACTATATTGGCAGCACCATTCACCAATATCAAACAAGAGTGGATGAGCATTGCAGCCCTTAAATAAACCTTCCAAATCAGCAGTAAGGGATCACTACCACCTTCACAACCACCCACTACTTCCCTCCAACTTCAAAACTATTAACTCAACCAACCAACTAACTGACCACCACATTCTCAAGTCCCTATACATCCTCAGTATTAAACCAACCCTCAATGACTATAGTTCCACCTTTAACTTAAACATAGCCAGATAAACTCTCATACTTTACCACCAAAAAGAAATCTACCATCACTCCATCTGGCTCCAACTTTTCTAATGTGGATTCTTCCAACAACCAATCATTCCCAACCTTCTGTTCAATTAGTCCCTCACCCAATAGTAACCTGGTAAGACATTTCTCAATTTTGTTCACCTTTTAACTTTTTTATATTTTGACTATTGATCACTCTCCTATATTTTATCATTTTATTTTAATTACCTAAATATATACTGTAAATATATTATTAATATCACACATTTATTTAAATATATTGTATAAGTTTCTGTTCATCATATTTATTCATTCTTCATATTTGATTTTAAATTTTTAGCACTGATGATAGAAATTGAAATTTCTGAAACGTCTGTAAATAAACATGTACTATCTCCTTGTCCTCTTATTCCTTACTAAGTTACAGTTCCCCAGGAACAAACCCTTGAATCAATTTATTTATATATATAATTATTATTACCATGTTTAACAGTTAAGCCACAGTGCCACTGTTAACTGGTAAAGGGGTTGCCATACACTAACAAAGGTTTTTTCTACCATTTTACTTTTTCCAATAAATTCCTCCATGTTGCAAATAATAGTAACAAAGGAATGCAAAAATAAAAAATAATAGGCTATGAATAAACTAGAGTATACGACAATGAAAAACAAATGATAGCTAAAGGTTAATATGAACATTATGGTCTAAAATTAGACTCTGCTCATAGACCACTGCAGAAAGTTTAAGCCCACATTTCTTAAGCTGTTACTTTGTATAAAAGCACAGATAGTTTTGTAAGTTGGCTTATCACAATGATCATGTCATACAAAAAGGCAAGTAGCCTATGGTTTACACTAAAATATTTCTAAAAGTAATTATCAGAAATATGACTAGGTATGGCTAATTTTATCTTATATAAACATCTGGTACAATACCTAATGGTCCTCTACATGTTGGACAGCAGGTTAATTTTGGTCTACAGTTAGCACACACAAGATGGCCACTTTGGCACTGAATAATTGGTGGTAGCACATAATCAAAGCACACAGGACATTCAAACAAACTGGCCAAATCAGTGTTGCTTGTAGGTGACAGTGCTGATGAACATGAAGACTGTGGAGCAACGGCCCGACCATTTTTCCCATTGAAAGAGCTCATTGTTATGCAATGATGCTGATGGCTAACTTTCAGAAACCTGGAACAAAATATACAAATAAATAATAAATTTCTATGCTACAATAATAATAATAATAATAATATTTTGGGTTGTTTAACCTTCTTTGAACATCTTAAAATGTCATATGACAGAGAATTACAGCTATTTGCAAAATGTGAACTATTAATTTACCAAAGAAAACCCAGAGAAGATTCTTAATCATTAAAATCTTAAATCTGAGTCAAGACTCAAACCTAAAGCCTGCCAATTAATAGTCCAACACTATACCACTAGACCACCGTGGTATGTTGTACAGTATAAATAAGGCAAGTCCATATGGTAGCTCTCAATAGTTTCTTAACTCTAAAATGGAAAAACTAATTTCAGTAATCTTTTGAAACAACTTCCAATTTCACTGCATATTATTCAAATTTTCAGTGGGAAAAGTACAATCAATTTCATCTTCCTCATTTATATAAAAATTTTGATGTGGTGCTACAAGGCATTTGAATAAAATCTTTCATGAATAAAGCTCAGAAAAGTAGTTCCAAATGCAGGGCAGACATAAGCTATGTTGGGGTTTGAATGCAAAATAGAAGCCAGTCAGAGTTGTCAAATTTGGATTTCTGAACAATCATGAGAGCTAGGCATATCTGTCTCCCGAGTTATTTTTAACTGGGATTTGTTCGGCATTTTAGTCTCTTTTGACCTTTGCAATTCTTATCCAACAATTTCCACAACCTAGGTAATAAAAATAAACCTTGGTGTTTATTTAAATCTTTGGGAGCTGGGCCTCCTTTGAAGCTCAGTCTTGGTTGACAAATAGAGTATTCACCCAAAAAATTTTCAACCAGCTCTTAAAATCTGATAATTAGGCCTATTGGACATTAAACAATGTTTAAGGTGCAACTTTCATGTTAAAAGGATTTTGGGATGATAGATGGCCAGGAAACTTAGAATATCAAAGGGATCCTTTTACTGAAAAAGTCTAAAAACTACTAGCTTAGAATACAACAATTCTTATCAGCCACTGGGTTTACTCTTCCAAAAATCATGGTAATTAAGCAAAATTTAATCATTCCAAACCATTTTCAGATGAAGCACAGCAGGTTTCCTAAGTTGTATACTGAGTCCTTAGACAGAAACTGATAAAATAGATGATTATAGGTTGTTCAACAATTCTACATAAATATTAAAAGGCTATAAAAGAAAGAGGGGACCTAGGCTTATATAGGTACCATTAAAAGTTATGCCCCCTCAATCTTATTTTAATTTTATTTTGATGCTGACCCTAATTTATATGTTGTTTGAAATATCCACACACATTTTTGCATGTTACAACTTATTACCATGTTTTTTTAAGGTCTACTATACACATTATTTCAATTATGGCCCCGAATTCAAAACCCTAGACTTAATTCTTGGGCCAAAATGACTCTTAAGGATCTACATAAACTAAATCTCATCCCCACCTCAAAAAAAATTTTTTACATATTTTTTTTTAATTTTTAGCTTACAATTACAGTATGTTTTAACTATAAGGATAAACTTCGCCTTTGGTCTACTTGTGCGAGTGAGTGAGTATTTTTCATCAAATCATGTTAAGTAGCTAGTTCAAAATTTATGATGCAGATCTTCATTTTACCTTTTACCTCTATTTTTAACTTTGACCTCAGATGCCAAGAGCTGACTCTTGCTTATGACATATCTTGTGATGATCCATATGTATGCAAAGTTTCATCAATTTATGTCGAGTGGTTCAAAATTTATAGCATGAATATGAAAGTGTGGTGGACAGATGGACAAGCGCAATCCAGTATGGAGCCCCTTCCAATTTATTTGGGTGGAGATATAATAACTGCATTCTTACTTTGCAATTATGCTTTCTGGTTGCTTTCAGTTGCTTGTTAAAACAAAAAGTTAGATTCAGTTACCTTAACTGTTTAGTGGAGATACATTATAACCACTTATATAGAAAACTAGAATTCCACTCTTGATACTAATACTTAAATAAAGCCTCATTCTTGAAAGAGGTTTATATTAATAATAATAATAATAAAACAAGTAATCATGAGTATTCCTATTTGGAAGGAAATAATGAATGGCAAATCCTCTTATTTTCTGGAAAAAAAAAAATAAAAAATTATGCAGGAAGGAGGGGCCAAGGGCAAATACCTGCAAAAGCACCCCTCTCATAGAAGATGGCCAAAATCAAGGTCTGGGGTTTTCGAGATGCCTAGACACTGCATTTGAAAGATGGGAGGTCATAGACAGGAGGAATGATGGACTGAGGAAGATTGTTCCAGAGTTCAATGGTTGAGTAGATGAAAGACTGAAAATACTGATTAACCCTCGCATTAGATAGTTGGACAGAAAATTAATGAGAAAGTGTAGAAAGTCTGGTACTGCGTGCTCTCCTTAAAGGAGGAGGCATGCAGTTAGAGAGTTCAGAAGAGCAATGTCTGTCATGATAGTAATAGTAAAGAGAGAGTGAGGCAACATTACAGTGGAGAGAAAAATTGAAGACAATCAGAAAGAGCTGAGGAATTGATGAGACAAACAACCTTTGATTCCACCCAGTCAAGTACAGCTGTGTGGGTTGAACTACCCCACACATGAGAAGCATACTCCATACAGGGGCGAACAAGTTCCCTGTACAGAGAGAGCAACTGAGTTGGGATGAAAAAACCACAGAGGTGGCACAGCACACCTAACCTCTTAGAAGCTGTTTTAGAAAGAGAGTATACAGTGTGTCCGTAAAGTCATGGTGGGATTTTAAATAGCTATATTATTGCAACAAAACATGATAATGAGATGAAAAAAAGGCAAATTGAAGAACAACTCTAAAAGAATAACTTTATTTAACGTAGTTCGATATGGGCTCCTCTGGTAGCCCTGCAGACATCTAGGCGGTGATGTGTGTCCGTAAAGTCATGGTGGGATTTTAAATAGCTATATTATTGCAACGAAACATGATGATATGAAGAAACAATGCCAAATTTAAGAACAACTCTCAAAGTTGTATCTTGTAGTTAGTCTAGGCTAAGCTTAACCTTTATCTCGTAGTTAGTCTAGGCTGTCCACATGCCTATGTTGAACATGAGCGTAATAGCCCGAAAGTTAATGTGTGGTGTGCTCTAGCACGAGATCGAGTGATTGGCCCATTTTTCTTCGTGGAACCCACTGTGACGTCACACAACTACCTCGCTATGTTGGAACATTTTGCAGTACCCCAATTTATTGACAATAATGTCATCTTTCAGCAAGATGGTGCTCCTCCGCACTATGCCAACGTTGTTCGAGAATTCCTTAATGAAAAATTTCCACAGAGATGGATAGGAAGAGGAGGATGGAAGCCATGGCCTCCACGCTCTCCGGACCTGACACCTTTGGACTTTTATTTGTGGGGTTACGTCAAGCAAAGCGTGTACAGTGTACCCATTAGGGATATTCATCACTTGCACGAGCGAATCACGGAAGCTATCGCATCCGTCACTCCTGATGTTCTTGGGCGTGTGTGGCTGGAATTGAATCACAGCCTAGATGTCTGCAGGGCTACCAGAGGAGCCCATATTGAACTACGTTAAATAAAGTTATTCTTTTAGAGTTGTTCTTCAATTTGCCTTTTTTTCATCTCATTATCATGTTTCATTGCAATAATATAGCTATATAAAATCCCACCATGACTTTACGGACACACTGTATGTGATCTTTCCAGGAAAGATCACAAGAAAAGGAAATGCCAAGAATGTGAAAAGAGGAAGGATTCAGTTGTGTGTTGTTGAAGGTAAGGGGATAGTTGTGTGAAGATTGTGATGAGTAGACAAATGGAGGAACTGAGTTTTTGAGATATTGGAAGCCACAAGGTTTTCTGTCCCAGTCAGAGATAGCAGAAAGATCAGATGTCAGGCGCTCCATAGCCATATTATGTGAATCATGGAGTGACTGTTGAGAGGGATGCTTTGGGAAGTGGGTGGAGAGGTGAAGAGTGGAATCATCGGCATAGGAGTGAATAGGACACAAAGTGTGAATTAAAGATCATTAATAAATAAAAGGAAAAGAGTGGGTGACAGGACAGAACCCTGAGGAACACCACTATTAACAGCTTTACAAGAAGAACAGTGGCCATCTACAATTGCAGCTATAGATTGGCCAAAAAGGAAATTAGGGATTAAGGCACAGATAGAAGGATAAAACCAAAGGAGGGCAGTTTTGAAATTAAGGATTTGTGCCAGACTCTTTTGATGTCTAGTGCAATAGCAAAAGTTTCACCAAAATCCCGAAAGGAGGATGACCAAGAGTCAGAGATATATGCGAGAAGATCGCCAGTAGAGTGTCCCTTGCAGAACCCATATCTGAAAGATGATTATGAGAAGAAAGGTGTTTAAGAATCTTCCTATTAAGGATAGATTGAAAAACTTTGGAAAGGCAAGAAATCAAAGCAACTGGACGATAGTTGGAGGGCTGAGAGCAGTCACCCTTCTTTGGGACAGGCTGAATGAAAGAACTTCCAGCAAGAAGGAAAAGTGCCAGATGAGAGACAAAGATGAGTGTGTTTGCCTAGGCAGAGTGTCAGGACCATACATCTTCTTAGAGGGCTACGTCATGGCCAATGTCATAACACTGCTTCCCAGAGATCAGTGAAGTTAAGCAACAGTGGGTCTGGGTAGTAGTTGGATGGGAGACCATCCTCTGTGCCCAGATTATGTAGCGACCCGTGGTTTGGATCCCACATAAAGCTGTAGGTCCCCTCCATCATATGACCTTAGATGTTGCGAAGGAGGCTAAACAACCCCATTTAAAAAAAAAAAAACACCCTTAGAGTTGAGCCCAGCTAGGGCAGAAAAAACATCTTTAGAAGAGTTTCTAATTTCAGACAAAATAAAAGTCAGAGAGGGGAGAAGATGGAGGAACAGCACTGGAATCATCCTGGGTTGAATTGTAAGCGAAGGTTTGAGCAAAGAGTTCAGCTTTGTCAGGAGAAGAGATGGCAGCTATACTGTCAGAATGAAAAAGAAGAGGGAAAGAAGAGGAAGTAAAGTTGTTGAAGAGGTTCTTAGCTAGATGCCAGAAATAGTGAGAAGAATTAGAATTGGATAGATCTTCAGTTTTGTTGGATGAAGGAATTTTTGGCGAGTTGAAGAACAGATTTTGCATGATTCCAGGCAGAAATATAAGCTGAGTGAGTCAGGAGTTGGATGGCAATGGTACATTCTGAAAGCACTCTGTTGCAAATAGCATTAGAACAAGTTAAACCAAGGTTTTTTTGCATTAGTAGTAGGAATAGAATATGGAATGTATGCCTCCATACCCAAGAGAATCACTTCCATGATGCACTCAGCACACCCAGAAGGGCCCCAGCCATGGAAGCAGTAATCATTCCATGGGAAATCACAGAACTGCCTTAGGGGCTCCCAATCAGTGGTGCTGAAGTGCCAAAGGCACCTCCTCTTGGGAGGATCCAAAGGCTGAATTGGAGTGATAGGACAGGAAACAGATATAAGATTGTGATTGGTGGAGCTCAACAGAGAGAAAAGTTTCCCAGAGTAAGAAAAAGGATGAGAGGTAAGAAATAAATCCAGAATGTTGGGCCTATCTCCAAGGCAATTGGGGATATCATTAGGGTGCTGTACAATCTGCTCTAGGTCATTTAAGATATAAAAGTTGTAAGCTAGTTCACCAGGGATGTCAGTAAAATGGGAGGAAAGCCAAAGGTGGTGGTGAACATTGAAATCTCCTAAAATGGAGATTTCAGCAAAGGGAGAGTGAGAAAGAATGTATTCCACTTTGGAAGTGAGGTAGTGAAAGAATTTTGGATGGTCAGTAGAATTAGGAGAAAGGTAAACAGTGCAGATGTATTTAGTTTGAGATTGGCATGCAAGCCATAGCGTAGAGAATTTGGAAGATTCAAGTTTGGGAACATGCAAACAAGTTAGGTCATTGTGTACATATACGCAGCATCAGTGAAACTGAGTAGAGTAATCCCTCATTTTACGTGGGTGTTCCATGCTTGCACGGCCCATGTATAACAAAAAAATGTGTATATGAGACACGATATATTTACATTCAATTTACCCCAATACATCCATTTACAAGTTACATGGGCCTATATATAGCCTGATTTAACCTTGTTAACAAGTATTAAGTTATAAATACAGTTACTAAATAATATAATATAATAATAATATATAATATAATAATATATAAATAATACGTAATATAATAAAAGAAATAAAATTTTACTAACCAAAAATAATAATGATGATGGTGAGGAATGCTGTGCAGTGCTGTTTATGAGTGATATTGTGAAGAGAAAATATTTTCTTGAAATTTTCAAACCAGCCTCTTTTGCTTGCACTAAACTCAGCACTAACACTAGCAGCGTCATGTGGGACAAAATGGCCATAGATCTGCTTGGCCTTCTCATGGATAATTGCACTGCTTAATGCATGTTTTCAATCCATATCCTCAATCCAAATGTTCAAAGCCTTTTCCAGTTTCACTAGCGCAGGATCTCTAACAATTTGTGCAATTTTAGCATGTATGGGGGCAGATGATTCTAACTGAATCTCTTATTTTCTGTTCATTTTTCCTGATTGTTCACACTGTTGATTCATTCACCCGAAACAACCTACTGATTGCTGCAGCTGACATGCCTGATGTTAATTTATCTAACAGCTCCACTTTTTGCATTAAAGTCATTACTTTTCTTGATCTTTTAGCCTCACCCTCTGCAGGAGAACTTGCTAGATGTTTTGGAGCCATATTAATCAAAAAAGTAGTGTTTTTAATGAAAAACAAAGTTATAATTCTGGAGATATAACAAACTGGGTGAGCAGCCATGGTGTGTCAGACTAGCAATTGCATGGCAGCTGACTTACTAGGTGCGCTGCACAGTATGTAATTGTATTACATATGGAACTGGCGCACAATATTTATCTGTTCAAATTTAGCATTTCAAGTGTGGCGCAGCTTACCCGTGTATATGCAAAACCGCATAAAACAAGGGATTACTGTATAGAGAAAGTTTGAAGGTACAGAAAAGGGGTTGCTGTCAGTCATCCCAGACACCCGAGTTTCAGTGAGGAAAAGATGAGAAGGTTTAGAGGGGGGGGGGGGGGGGGGGGGGGGGTGTTCAACAGATTGAAAATTTGAGAAAAGGCCACGAATGTTGCAGAAGTTTAACCCTTTAACCACGCCATATGATTTCAGCAATATTCCCATAGATGTGCATTAAGTCACTAAGAAATGAAAGTGCTAATAGGAATTTTTATGTTACTTTTCTAGTATGAAAAGACCATGAGAAATCCATATCTGACAATAAAATGCCTCAAAAATGTGATTATCTAGGAAAAATTTATGATTTTATATAAAAAAGTTTAAAAAAATTTTGTTTTTGTATATAAACTTGCCTGAATAACTATCAAAATGTATCCCAAAGATATAAATCTTACCTGAAAACCTAGTTACGTATCACTACTAATCATTTTTACTTGTAAAATATAACCCATATTTGAGATTAATTCCAGTAAAATATACACACGTCATTTGGATTCATACTGGGTAAAAGAAACAAAATGTATTCATGCAGTTATTATTTTGCTGTATATATACAAAATTTCAATATAAAATATACAAAAAGTATCATATAAAAATAAAAGTTGCAATGCTTCATTCTGGAGGAGAGAAGTACATGTTGAAAAAAAAAGGAGCAAAACAGTTATAGTACTGTATGTACAAATGGTAAATATATGGTACACAAATCATGAGAGCATTATGAAATCTAAACACTTACAATTTATACAAAATATGGTATGTACAAAACATAAAATTACATACAACTTACAATGTCTCATCCCTCACTGGGTGCACATTTCTGCCTCCCTTATTGATTGCTGTTCCTGCCACCAGATGACAGCAGCTCCTGGGACTGACAGTCTACTCATATCTGAAGGAATACAGTCGCCAAATGCAGATAGAGGTCCAGAACATCTCAAATGGGCAGTAGCAGATCAAGCCCTGCTGCCCAGGTCTGCATTCCTGGTATCAGCAGATGGGGAGCCAGAAGTGGGGACATTTATGGTCCCCTCCCCAGGGGACTCCAAGGCTCTTGAAGTTGATGCCATTTTTGTTTTTTAATTTTGAAAAGATTATGTAGTGTGGAAGATACATGTGTACGAGTGAGGAATAGGGAGAGAAGTTTGTGTTTGAGAGCATGCTGGACTGCTCACAGGGTAGATGAGACAGGAAAAGATCAGCTAAGGAGGACAGTGACAGGAGAAACAGCAGTTCCAGCACTCTATCTTCTGTCTAATGCCCCCTCCCCCCAGAGTACTCCCCTGGTTGATTGGTCTACAATCTCCTCCTTGGAATATAGTATTGCAGTTATGGTTACTTCTCTCCTCTTCCTGCCTCCACCTTGTATGATGTTCTATTTGCAGGTTTTTTCTTATTTTTTCACCTGTCAATCTCAATTGACTTTTCACATCCTCTATCTTCAAATTAGAAGAGCCTCTTGCATTTAATGCCAGTACATTTAAAGGAACACTTGACTGGATATTATTATTCATTAAAATATTTATCATCATACATTCAATGAAGTCCAACTTGTACCCAATTATATTTGTATTAAGATTATAACAACTTTTTAGTGCTAGAACACATTAATGTTTCATTTCCCTTGGTTGATCCACTGGTCCTGTGTCTGAGTGCTTGCTACTTCAGGTAATTTTCATTTCTATAGTTTTAGTAGTGTGTTCTCAGTATCCCTAACCACCACTGTCAGAGGGAAGCATGTCAGTTATTTCATGAACATGCCTCCCTCTGGCTTTTTCTGGAAACATGTAGCAATACCAGTTCCACCTTCCTTTGATTGGTATACTGAGCCATCAGGGTATTTCCTTTCCTGAAATATGTAAAACTGATATTAGAAATGCGTTTGTTTCACTTTAAAAATATAATGTCTATTTTCCCTATGAGTCTAGACTTCTGGGACACCCTGTATAATTGTGGGCAAACTCAAAGCTGAAGGGGAGTCAGGATTTTATCATTTTATCACTTGGTGGTTTTTGAAGCAAGGCCTTTGCAGCAAACCTATTAATAGTGTTCAACTCCATCACAAGGTCCCTTACCATGTGAAGTGGCAAAGAAATGTCATGCTGCTGGGTTCTCAGTCGTATCCATGATGGCAAAGTTCAAAAAGCTTTTCAAACTCTTATATTGGCCAGCATAACCATGAAAAAAGTAAAATACTTTTATAGATTTTTGGGCATACTACTACTACTACTACAAGAAAGCGAGTAAATGTTTTTGAAAGACATGCACTGCAGTAGTATCATGGGTATTGGCACCCACCGACAGCTACCCAAGATATATATACAGGTATCCCTCATTTAATGATTGGGTTACATTCCTAAAAAACTGATTGCTAAATGAATGATTGTTAAACAAGGATGTTATAACATGGGTTAATAGGGGATACATTCCTACATGGTGCTTCACCCATCAGGTGGAGGCTGTGGAGATTAGCCTGCCCCTTAAAGTGCTCAAACCACCCCACACTGGCCTTGAAGTTCTCAACAGTTCCAGCAGTCCACTCAGGGCCCCAAGTCTTTCTGCAGATCCTCCCACAGACTCTCAGCCTTGGCCATAATGATGGTGGTAGAGAGAGGCATGCAGCAGCAAGTTTGATCCTCAATCCAGATCTGGAGTAGCTTCTCCATGTTCTCCATCAGTGGATCATGTGCTCTAGTTATCCTTGTGGTGCTGCTAGAAGTCACATTTTCCACTGAGAACTTCAACTCAGGAGCATTCTTGATGATAGTCAAAATGGTTGACTGGGCTAGGCCAAGCGCTCCATGATGGAGTTCACCCCTTCACCACTCTTGTGGTGCTTAATAATGTCCAGCTTAACCTCCAAAGTCAAGTATTTACAAGAGAACTTAGCCTTACTCAGCGATGCAGGGGAAGCAGGCACACACTTACCCATCATTTTCAATGTTCACAATCACTTAACACAGTCCAAATTAGCACCAAACAGTCTGAACAATGTTGCTTTGCACTCCACAAAGGTAGCAAATAACACAACAATCACAATCATGTGCAATCTTACACAATGATGCAGAAGCATGAGACTCAAAACATTGGCAGGGTGAGAAGGAAGTGCAGGGGGTGGCTGCTTAGGGGCACATGGTAGCCATTTTCATTAGATAAGTGAAGTTAGAGATGCATCCATAGAGTACCAGAAACCAAACTTTGCCCATTGTAGTGGTCGCTAAACTAAATTTTAGCAAATCATTGTATTAGGAAAGGTGTTAAAAAAATAGACCACTAAAGCAAGTGATCATTGAGTGAATAATCATTAAATGAGGGATACCTGTATTTGCAGTCTTCTTTTTCACAATAACAACAGACAAATGGGTGTAAAGCAGCCTGAGAATTATTCCAGTGGATAGATAACTTCATCTTACAAAATAATAATTTTCTGAGAAGTTTCTCAAGATGAGAAATTCACCATCATTCACCTAATGGTCTAATTCCTGCATATGTAATGTTTGCAACTTGGCTACAAAATCATGTCACACTAAGCCTTCAAGGTGGTCTACTATTAAATTTTCAACAAATACTTCAGAATGGTTCATGGTTTCAAGATTTGACCAGCCTGTAAAGTTCGCTTCTTATAAGGTACTTCTCCATTGAGAATCATCTGCCTGTCAAATACTTCTGAAATGCTCCTTAAAGGTTTCTACTGATGGGCAATGTTGGCACTCTAAAAAAAGTATTATGTTTAGGGATGAGCACTGCACACAAATGATGTAGTTTCCACTGCTCCCTGCAAGGATGCATTCTTTGGGCCTTAGCTGTGGGAATGTGAAGAATTAATTTTGAAAGTTGGTGTTCTCTTTTGAAATGCTTGAAAAGCTTCATTAAGTTCCAAAGTACTAACTGCTTTTAACCATGTTCTCTTTTTCCAGTTATTTTATTCGTAAGTAACAGTCTTTTTGCCAGGCACAAGCCTGCTAATATTCTCAGGAAAGTAGAACTTTCTGACAGCAGTGGCCATTTCCTCACTGAGAGTTTTACCAGCTTTGGGGTTTGGATCTACAAGAAAACCTCTCTTCATATGATATCTTTGCTCTACATTATTCTGCTACTTTATGATTTGACCAGGACTTTGGTAAAACTGTTAGTATTCACATTTTATCACTTTGCTTCTCACTGGTGCTGAATGTTTCTCTCAAATGGAAAAGCATTTCTCTGCAGTTTTCTGTCTCCCTTGCTTCCTCAGTACTGGAAAAGTGTTTAATTTGCAGCGAAATAACCACCACATTTTGTTTCACAGTGTAGGTATTCAAATTTTCTTGCTGGATACTTTTGTTGAGAAAGTTTGTTTCTACACTGGGAAACCTACCAAAAATTTGAAGATTCATGCAAGGTAGATATTTCATGTTCCTAACAAAACTGCTTCTCAAGATCTTCCTCAATTCTAGTTTCAGAAGAACTGGAAGACCATGTTGAGGCTTGCTCTTTGTGCTTAATGAGGGTTTGAACAATGGTTCAGGATCAATCTGTGGTCAACCTCTCTGCAGCATCCTGCCTCATTTGTGGGATTTGATGGAAGAGGGAATTGCTTTCTGATCTCCTGCCTTCATAGCTAGCTGGTCAGGGACTTTGCACAAGAACCTGTCTAGCTGGTTCTTGAAATTATTCAGGTTGGTGTGCTGGAGGTTTCTTGGCTCTTTCGGCAGGACATTAAAAAGTTTTGAGCTTCGTATTCTAAGGGTATTTTCCATCCTTGTTTTCATGGCCCCCCATCCCACTGCAGCTGCAATAGTACAAAATCTGCCTCTTCCCTCATTCCAGTATGTTTATTTTGTTTCTAAGGTTAGGGACAAAACCCTCAAGTATTTTCCATATGCATGTTATTGTGAACTATTTACGTCTTCTTTCCAGAGAGTAGAGTTTCAAGGATTGTAGTTGAGACCAGTAGGCTTCACCTTTTGTCTCCTCTATCTAAGACATAAAGGTCTATGTTTGCAATGTCTCATTTTGTGTATGGGCTTGCGAGTATTGAGCAATACTTAATTATTGGTAGGACTAGACTCTTCCACAATTTTGGCATGATGTTTGCTTTTCTGCTGTAGAAGCTCCTCCAGATGATTCTCCTTATTTTTCTAGCTGTTGTAATTTTAATATTATAGTGATAGTGATAGGGGAAATGGGCTGATTCATGGGTACTATTTTTGCCATGAAATAAATTTACCCATCACATAGCACACTGGCCTTGCAGTCCACAAGCAAGTTAATATTAGATAAAAAGGCTGTACCAAAGAGAGAGGTAGTCACATTAGCCACTACAAATGTCCACACAAAACTACACCTAAATTTTAAAAGTGATATTTCAAGAGTCACTTCACCATATATTTTTAAAGATTGTCCATTAGTGGCAGAAACACAGTTTAGAAAGATGTAGTTGACACTCAGACACACAACCCAGTGGCACAATAGATACACTAACACCATTATCAATCACCAATTCAATTCATGCAAGTTCTGTTTGGCTGCAAACTTCAAGAGTGACAGACCAGTTGTCACATTCACCTTGGCCCACTGCTCTAGTTTTCTGCTACAGGGGAATGATCCAGAGATGATGTTTGTGAAGATGGTAATACTTGCACATTATCAGAACACTGATGTTGGGAGATGATGGAGGCAGAAAGACTCATTACAGCCTCTGGAGGAAGATGGAATAACTTCATCTCCTTGGCAGTGATCCTATCCTTTTGAGAAAGAACTGGGCCTCCAGTATTTCAAACCATCCAGTATTTCAAACCATCCAGTATTTCAAACCATCCAGTATTTCAAACCATCCAGTATTTCAAACCATCCAGTAACTGCAACTTCCCATAACAGTTGGGGTTTGGAGAGCAACAAGCTGGACTTCACTGGCAGAGCCTCTCCAGTCATTGTGCCCGTGAAAAGACTGGTATCCAGAAAGGTTTTCAGGTACAGAATATACTTTGGCAAACCTTTCCTATTGTTGTGGGGTTGACTTTAATCTTTTTATCTTTATTCACATTTACATTCTTTAACCCCACAACCTAGCCAAAGTTTTGCAGGATGATGAATATCTAACTGTGTTTGCATTATGTTCATTTCTTGATGTTGAAACTCTGCTGAAGTGAACATTCCATGCAGCCAAGTTTTTCAACCCATCCACCAAATCCTTGACCCCAATAAAGCGCTTTAGATTTTAAATGACTGTAGAGTGGTATAAATCTTTAATAAATTAAAATGGCTTAGGGTGTTTTCAATATTAATCCTAAATTACTTGGCTTAGGGAAATGAAGTTGTCTGGTAAACTAGGCCTACATTATGCTCTATATAAACCCATGATAATTCTCAAAATCCAGTCTCATTTGTTTTAATAAGACTATATAATATTACCCCTCTATACTGCACTTCTCTATACCAGAATTTGCCTAATACCAGACTATCTTAGCAGGCCAGTAATTTTTTATACTGGAATTAGTCCAGTATTAAAAAAAATGTCCAGTAACAACATCTCACTTGCTTGACATCATTTGGTAGCTCCGCATTGACCCTACCCTCATTGTAAATGCCTTCTATTGTGTTAGAATGCAATTTGATGCTACAAATGAACATAACAGTGTGGTATTATTTGATGAGTAAATGAGCATGATCACTTGATCAGCATTATTATTGTCATCAATTTGTGTATTATTATTATTATTATTCCCAGATCAAGTTTAGGACTAAAATATGCTGTGTTTTTGAGAGGTAATTTTATAATGATGAAGTACAGGTTAAACAAAAAATTAACATGAACTCACTGTTTTATTAATCCAAAGATCATAGTTATAAGAGCCAATGGGCCAATAATGTGTTATAGAACATCATTGTCAATTAAACGTAATTAAGGAACTTTATTTATTTGAAAATTGTATTCTAAACTTTGTCTAAAAACATTGTTGTTGCTATGTTGACAGAATGGGCCCGGAAATAGCAACATCATCTGACCTTTTTAAAACAAACCACTTGTATAAAACTTTATCAAGTTGATCTAATTTAGGTTTATGCAATGATTTCCACTCACAAATGGATTTATTAGTCTCTGAAGCAGCGTGACTCATTATTATTTTCATTACGATTTTAAAATTAGTGATTTCAAAATGTGCCAGATTTTGGACTATGCTAGATTTTGAAGTGCCAAATTTTCAAGAGTCTACTGTAGGTTGTTTCCAATAGCATAGCTAGAAATGGAATATCCTGTGGCATGATTTCTCTGACAGGCCCACTCAACACAATATTTATTAAAATTGCAACAAAATTCACGGTTATCACTTAATAGGATGGGTCCTTTAAATGCCTTTAAGCTATATTCTATGATAATAAATAATAATAATAATAAACAATTGCCCCACTATTTAAAGGTGGTAACAGAGCAATGCCCAAAAATTATCAGCCAGTGGCTCTCACCTCACACCTTATAAAGTGTTTTGAACGCATAATTAGAGGCAAAACTACCTACTTACTACCTACAAGAAAGACACTTATACAATCCAAATCAACATGACTTCAGGGTGGGAAGATCATGCGTCACAGCTACTAGACCACCAAGAGAAAATATTAGGAACATTATGTCGAGGACAAAACATTGATGTAATATATACAGACTTTGCTAAAGCCTTTGATAAATGTGACCATGGAATCATAGCACACAAACTTAAGGATACAGGAATTACTGGAAAGCTAGGAAGGTAGATATTTAATTTCTTGACGCAAAGAACGCAAAGAATGGTGGTAAATAGAGTTAAATCAGAAGTCTCAGAAATCGTGAGCTCTGTCCCACAAGGGACAGTATTAGCTCCCTTGCTGTTCATAATAATGATTGCAGATATTGATGCAGATATTAAGGACAGTATTGTATCATGCTTCGCAGATGACAAAGATATGTAAGGAAATATTGAATGAAGATAACATAAGAAAATTACAAAACGACATTGAAACATTATTCCAGTGGGCAGAAGACAACAATATGAAGTCCAATGAAGAAAAATTCCAACTTCTAAGATATGGTAATAACAAAGAGTTACAGCAAAACAGGTACAAAACTCTGCAAGCCAAACAGATAACGCCGAATCCACAAGTTAGGGATCTTGGAGTAATAATGTCATTGGATGCAGAATTCAGAGAGCACTATAAAATCAAAATCACAATGGCTAGAAAAATAATGGGAATCATTTGGAGGAGCTTCTGCAGCAGAAAAGCAAACATTATGCTCAAATTATGGAACAGTTTAGTCCTACCAATAATTGAGTATTGCTCAGTACTCACAAGCCCACACAGAAAAAGAGACATTGCAAACATTGAAGCATTGCAAAGGACTTTTACGTCTAAGATAGAGGAAATGGAAGGTGAAGACTACTGGTCTTGACTACAATCCCTGGAACTCTACTCTCTTGAAAGAAGGCGCGAGCAGTAGGGTGCATCAAATTTCCCATGATTTTTCAAAATGTTTTATTTCAATCTGTCCCTATGATTACTCTGTTCCAATGCCTGAAATAGCACATATGGCCAAATTTCAAAGATTTATGTGGTCATCTAGGGGGTCCACATCATTGATGCAATATTTAGTATTGAAGTTAAATTGACCAAAAATTAAACATTTTATATCCCCGTTTCCATGTTTGCAAAAGTATGAACCAATAAAAATGTGTTAAATAATCAAAACAGGGATACATTACATTGATTTCTACATTACATTCTGGTTTATACATTACATTATTGGTGATACAAGCAAGTTAAAGTCAAAAGAACACTACGTTAATAAAAAATGTTCAAGAACTGTAAATGAACATGAACAATTAGTTTAGGCTCTAGTTTTCCTCTTTCGAAGATTAGGAAGCTTCTTTCTGTCGGATTCAACAACTTGTAGGACATTTTGGTAATGTTGTTGTGATCTGGCAGCCATGAGAAAATCAGAACTTAGCTTCACCCCACACTCAGCACAATCATTTATGACGTTAACTGCCGAGATGTGTTCTCTGGACATTTGAAAGGAAGCTAATTCTGGCCAATTTTCGATATTATGAGTCAGGAAAGAACTGTCAAGTTCCAGAACAGAGAAAATGTACCATGAATCTTCGTTGATTAAGTCACCAAGCTTTGTTGTGCTGGAAATGGAGTTTGGAAATTTGGGTTCCCCAAATCCTGTGCCAATCGATGTTGTGGTAAAGATGCCTGATCTTGTGCTGCTTTACTGCTATAAATCTCTCAGCCAGATAGCAGCGTTCAGCTTCAGGGACTGCATCTTAAGAGCGCAAGAGGTCAGTCAGGTACCGCGCTTGAACAGGTGATCCACCACCAGCTGTACAGCAAGCAAACAAAGTTCACAAACACGCAGTTTGGTCATTGTGCTTCTGTGGTAATGGTTCCAGAGGGAAGAGAACTGATCTGCTCCTCCAGCAGCACCATCTTAATGGAGTAGAGAAGCTTGGCCATCCACCTAGCCTTGTGTACAGCACCAGGACGTCGAAATGAAAACTCTCTACTTGTCCCATCCAAGTAGAGCAAACAAAGATCAGAAATTCTTGTAGTCATCACGTTGATGCTTCACAACAGACTGCGCGCATGAAAATTGCTCTGGCCCTATAGTCATGGATTATGGTTTGTATGCCATCTGAATAAGAGGTACCATCCAAAAAATTAAGTGACTGATTATTGTTGTGCGGAACTGTGTCAAAATGCTTTTGGAACCGACAGAATATGGTAACTTCTACTGACAATGGTGGTTCTATTTTCAGATCATTGAAGACTTGTGTAAGGATTACCTCGCCAATGTGATGCCGACAAGCTGACCACAGTAAAGCTCGGACCTATGTCCTGTTGCAGACTAACACATGCAGCACAGCACTCACATGACCAGTGTTACTAGCTGTTGTGTCAAAAGTCATGTTCACTACCGAGTCAACACAATTCCATGATCGGAGAAGCTCCATAGTGAGTTAGCAATGATTTGACCAGCTGGCTGATCTGTATTTGGCTTGTAGGAAGGCACACCAAGAAGTTTGATGTCATACGAATTGCCAACTGCTATGGTGAGCCTCTCTTCAGCTTTAGTTTGGTATGACAGAGTGACATCAGTTTAAAATCCAGTGAAGAGACAGGAACTGTGGTGGAACCCAGGACTCTCTGACCAATGATGCAAGCTCTTCACCAACCTTACGTCTTGCTCTGTCGGCAGTAGAATATATGTGAAACTTTTTTTGTGTCACCTCCTGATTCCTCAATGATGGCTTTGGTAAATGCTGCATGTTTGGCCGGTGTGATCTTCATGCTTGTAGACAGGGAAACCATCCTATGGTATTGAGTATGTCATGACTTATAAAAGCAGTTGTTCCTGAGCGAGTTGCTTGGCGAGATTTTCGTGTTTTTGGTTTGTAATCCTCTATATCACCCTCTTCATCCTCAACATCACTGTTGCTTTCCTCACTGTTCTCAATCTGAACTTTGCTTGTAGATGCTTGGGCTTCTTTATGAGCTTTAAGCTGTCGTTCTGCTTGCATCATTTCCTTTTCCTGCTTTCTTTGGACTTTTGATGCGAGCTTCTTGTCATGGCTTCCAAATGATGCGACTCTGTTGATTTCATTGACCGCAAGAACTCCAGATCTTCAGGATCTTTTATGAGTTGCCTCAGCATTCCTTGGCCACAACTGAAATGTTTCTTGTAACTCCTTTTCGATCCCCTTAAGCTTCGCAACTGCACCAAGCGAAGAACACGATCCACTGGAAGTTCCCTAAGTTTTGCATTTTTTGCAGATAGTGCTATAATTTTTTCAACAGCTTTCCTCTCAGTAATCATGGCAATGTTGCCTTTCTGATAAAATGGAATAATTTTTTGCAAGACAAATTTAGCATTGTTCCATTTTGTACGGTTAAACGGTAGACCTTCTTGCTGATGAAACATGTAGCATCGCAACACTTGCTCACATGTTGGCAGCCTAGATCCGTTATCTACTCCTTGCATCTGCATCGCTGATTCCAGCACCAAGACCATAAATGGCAGCAGTTTGACGAGTTTTAACAGCATATTTATCATTTGTGCTATCTGAACTGGCCATAATGCACGACAGGTATAAAAGAGAACACAAAAAAATTCTGTAAAGAGAGAACACAAAATTCATTAACATAAACATTTAACATAAACACACAAAAATCATATTTATCATAAATACTTGCATATCAGATTATATATTGCAGTTCCTTTTAGAATATTCTATAACTTTCCACCACTTCCTAGCACTTTCTAGAGGTTTCTATCACTTTCTAGAGGTATCTATCACTTTATAGAAGTTTCTACCACTTTATAGAAGTTTCTATCACTTTTTAGAAGTATATATGACCTTTAGAAATATCACTTACATGTTCTTAGGCTGATTTTTGTAGTGAACAAAATTTTTAAACTTCTACTATTTGGATCTCAAATCACAGAATGACTGTGGGGTTGGTGTGCATATAGGAAGTCTGTGTGGACCCCATAAATGGCATTCAAATCCAAAAATAATTCACATAGTAGGTTTTCTTAACCATTGGAACATTTCTAACTTAGGGACAAAGTGAAACTATGTCATTGGTGATTTTGATGCACCCTAGCGAGCAGTACACAATAATATACATATGGAAAATACTTGAGGGCTCTGTCCCTAACCTCAGAAAGGAAATAGAAACAAACTGGAATGAGAGAAGAGGCAGATTTTGTACAGTCCCAGCTGCGGTGGGATAAGAAGCCATGAAAATGAGGATGGAAAATGCCCTCAGAATACGGGGCCCAAAGCTTTTCAATGTCCTTCCAAAAGAAGTGAGGAATCTCCAGTACACCAACCTGAATAACTTCAAGAACAAGCGGGACAGATTCTTGTGCAGAAAATCAGACAGCAATTCTCTCCTTCACCAAGTCCCGCAAATGAGGCAGGATGATACAGAGGGGTCAACCGCAGGTCGATCCTGAACTGTCATTCAAACTCAACAAAAGCAAGCAAGCAAGTAAAGGCTTTACATTCTATAATCAATAATTTTACTCATGTCATTCCATACAAGAATACTTTATCATTATTAAATCATTAACTATTAAGTTGAACAATTTGCTTTA
The DNA here is from genome assembly GCA_023014485.1 of Bathynomus jamesi. Classification (NCBI taxonomy): domain Eukaryota; kingdom Metazoa; phylum Arthropoda; class Malacostraca; order Isopoda; family Cirolanidae; genus Bathynomus; species Bathynomus jamesi. Next base: position 2,894,158 of record JAJOZX010000007.1, on the reverse strand, counting down.
ATTTATACTGGTACTGTACCAAAAAATTATTTTAACTTTTTCAATTTGTATACCATACTTATATAATACAAGAATGATTCTATCACTTAAATTTATGATTTACATTTATAACTAATGTTTATATAAAGTTTAAAAAAATACTTGAGACTAATTACAACTAGTTAATACTTAGCTTCTTGCTTCACTGTTCAGAAGTTCCAGTAACAAATTATAATCATTCTTGGACAGGCACATTCTTTAAAATAAATCAATATAGTATAACCAAACTTAATTCAATAACAATATTATTAGTACTAAATGAACCAGGGACTTTTTTAACATATATACTAGTGGGCCAAATGGCCCACTTGCCCTTGTATTTGGCCCACTAGTCAATTTTAAGCTTTGGAGTGAAAATATTGATTCTAGCAAGGTTCATTTTAAGAAAGTTATTTTCTAGTATGAAATATTACATAACTGCCACATGCTTCTATCATCTACATTCCACAAAATGTTTTGTACCTAGTTGCCCTTATGTTTTCACAATTTTTGTCAATGCTGAGCTACAGTATAGCAGTATGTTTGAAATGTCTCTGGTCTTTTCAATAAATATTGTCTGGTACTACTATTATTTAATAGAAATTACCATTTTTGCATCTATTGTAATGCGTTTCCTTAAATTCCTTTGATTTGTATATAATTATCTGCTATCTAATTAACTATCTTTTAATATAAATGCCAGGTACTTGGTGTCTACCCTTTTTAGATATATGTGCCCTTTTTTTTTAAAGTGGCCCACTAGTAAAAATTCCTTAAAAAAGTCCCTGAAATGAACATAACTTCCCTTTCAATGATGTGTCCAGTAACTATTTAATTTACAATATTCACAGTTTGTCCATTACTCTCCATGTGTGTTTCAATTATTCTCCAACTCATAACTCAACTGAACTCTACTGTCACTCAACTGTAACTGTCTTCTTTCTAAAAAAAACTCCCTCCAGTACTTCAGCTCATTTGTCTTCTTTTCATCCTTACATGGTCTTGAGCAGCAAACTTCTAGAAGGAAACAAAGGACAGTCGGCAACCTTAGCCTAGTTACTGGCATCAGCTGCTCATGACGACAAATTATTGTTTTTTCTTTTATTAACATTCTTTGGCTCTAATCTGGCTATGGGTTATTTGCAGTCTACTAATTTTATGGTAAGTATAACACAATATTCTAAACTAGTTCCTTTTTTATTTGTACAGTGTCTCTAGGAACTATAACTTACTTTATTAATCTGTTCTATTATTTATAAACACACTAGGTCCCTTCACACTGTCCCTTGACCCCTTCCAAGTCTGGTTTGCACTTACATACAGGGTGAGTCACAATGAAATGTCATAACTTCAGGAGCTTATAGCTGAGGTCATTCCCAGTCAAAAACTTTATATGAACATAGGTCCAATTCTTAACAGTTATAGAGCTATGGATGTTTGAATTTCAAGCATGCACATGCGTGACCTTGAACTGAATTTACAGTTACTTACCAAACTGAACTAACTATGCAGTAGAGTGATGTGCTTCACAGTGTGCAGTTGGTGTTTTGTGCATTCAGTATGCCTTTTACGTTTTCAAGTGCTGAATATGCTGATATGGTGTATGTTTATGGATTTTGCGATGGAAATACTACTGCTGCTGCGCTGAATACCAGTGACATTTTCCAAATTGAAGATTTCCAAATTGATGAGTGTTTAGCAACATTTTCTGGAGATTGTGAGAAAGCTGTTCATTTCCTTGCATTACTGTTTTATCTGAATGTCCAGTACAACAAGGTATCACTGAACAAGAAAACATTATTCACATGGTGCAGTGGAGTCCTCATGTTAGTATGCAAAGGATTTCCATATGTCTTAAGAGTTCCTCAAATGAGAGGATGTAGAACATTACAAGAAGGCAAGTATCCATACCACATACAGTGTGTTCATCACCTCCAACCTTAGGATCACGCTCAACAGCTAGAATTTTGTAATTGGCTCAATGCCAATCAACAATTGCATCAATAAGTCTTTTTCTGTGATGAGGCTCAATTTATCTGCAACCAGCTGATTGGTCCGTTTATCTTCAAAGGTGGTCTTACAGGTGACATTTATCTATGATTTCTGCAAGATGAACTGCCACCACTATTAGAAGATGTACCTTTAGCAACACAATTGCATATGTACTTCCAACAAGACAGAGCTCCTCCCCATTTTAGCCATGCAGTGAGAATGCATCTCAATGATTGCTTCCCTGGTTGATGGATGAGTCATGGTGGTGCACAAAATTGGCCACCCGGGTCTCCAGACCTAATCCCTCTAGATTTTTATCTTTGGGGGTGCGTGAAAGAGCTGGTGTACCAGAGAAAGGTTGAAACATGAGATGCATTGCTCCATCACATTTTGGATACTGCAGCCCTCAAAGGACAATTGTAATGAACTAATGTGAGCCACACACACAATGTATATTGAGGCCAAGGGTAGTCATTTTGAACAGTTATTTTAAATTCATGAATAAAAACTAGCAGCTATTTGTTCGCTTATTATTTTTAAACATTCAAACATCCATAACTCCATAACCATTAAGAATCGGACCTATGTTCATATGTAGTTTTTTGACTGGGAATGACCTTAGCTATAAGCTCCTGAAGTTATGACATTTCATCATGACTCACCCTATATATATATATATATATATTTATTCCCTGACCTATGATGAGGGTTCCATTCCTGAAAAAGCTTGTGCAGTGCAAAACCATGCAGATTGGAACTATCTCCCCATAATATAAATGGCATTAGAGGGATACAACTTTAAAAAATCATGTAGAAGGTAATTTTTACCTGAATAAAAGCTTTCAAGTCATTGTACACTAAATGTATAACAATAATATTGCATGTTAAATAATATATAACAAAAAAAAAAAAAAAAAAAAATTCAAAAACATCACTATAAAAATAATGCAATAAGCCAGAGTGCAAGAAATACAATTTGATATAAACTAGCCAGTCATACGAGAGACAAGCTATTGGGCATGTTGCTGCCAGCTGCAAATGATAAAGTATCATACATATCGTATCAGACACATAAGTACAGCCATCCCTCGCTTAACAAAGGGGTTATATTCCTAAAAAGCCTTCATTATGTGAAAATTCATTAGGCAGGACCTAATTTTCTAGTTTTAAATGGGGAAAATTCAGTTTGGTTCCTAGCACACTTTTTTTGATAGCCTAATATAAATAAAGTGGGTAAAGTTCAGCAAAATTATCACCTTCCTCCTCTTCATTGGATTGGGCAATGATGTTGAGCTTGGACATTTTGATGCCATACTATATAATGGGGTTATGAACTACAACAATAACACTTCATAGAATGTCACTTTCATTATGAATGCAACACATGAGAATGCACAACAAACACTGATGCTGCGAAAGTGTGTTGTGGGGATGGTGGGTGACCATGTGTTAGGCCGGGGAGAGAGCTTGCCTGTATTGCAGGAACCACCAATGTAGCATACCACAGATTTAAAAAATCTTCACCCTCATTATAGCGAAATTTCCTTCATAATATTTGAAAGCAGTACAGTATTAAATAAAAACCTTCGCTGTAATGAACATTCGTTATGCGAGGGACAGCTGTATCATAGTGTATCATATTGTATGTATAAGTATCATATGTGTATTGTATGTATCATACTGCATACATGAAAAAACAAAAGGGTTATGAAGTAATTTTTTAGTATTTAGTACAATTTTAAAAAATTCATGCTGAGCTCTCTTTGAATCTTAGCTCATGCAGATCAAAAAAAGGGTAGTGAAATGTCCTTATCCTATCTCTGAATTCATGCAGGTTGGACCTTGTGCAGATCAGGGGATCACTGTAGTTCTACATCTTTAAAGTTTACAAAATACATGCAGTGCAACCTTGACAATCTGGAATTCTATAACCCAGGTCCATAAGCTGTCCAGAAAATTTTCAAGATTCCAAATCTCTGTGACATCTGGCAAACCCTCCAAACTTTGGAAAGAGTGGCAGTTCATGGATTCAGCACTCTGGCATCCACAGTTGCTCATGCTTCCCACCCACCACTCCACCATTTTAGATGATTCAGCATTAGCGAGTATTCTAGCACCTCTATGAATATTTTTTGTTTCACAATTTGTTTTACCATCATTATGGCATCTAAGGAGATCATTGCTTAGTGGTATCTCAATGGAAGACAGTGTATTTAAAAGGTAAGCATACAGTGGTCCCTCTCATTGCGTTATTAATTCGTTCCAAAAACACCAACATTATGTAAAAATAATGCAATGCAAACCCTAAAATACATGTATTTAGCCTAATTCATTCCACAGCCTTGGAACTATGACTTTTCAGGTAAAAATCAGTGTTTTCTATGGTTAAAACACATATAAAAATGATAAATAATGCACAAAATAGTAAATTAAAAGCATATTAATATCACATAATAGTGATAATATTCTTCAACTTTGGTTTATGGGCCATGATGAAAATTTCATCAAGTTTTTTTAGCATTCTTAATCCTTTACAATTTTTAATTTTTATTTAAACAAACACTTTAATATGCACTATAAATAACTGCAGCATACATTTGCACTGTAAAATATATTGTACAATGTAGATTTATAACATAAAATCACTTAAGCATCCACTAGAATCTCTGAGATAACTGCATCACTTGTAAACAACAAACTTTGTAAACATCAGACGCACCACTCTTTTTTAATTAAAAACAATCTTTATTTGCTTTTAAATTTCAATTAAAATTACACCACAGTATGTATTAAGGTGCACTGTAAATTATTATCACAATAGATAGTTATATTTATTAAAACATAAACTATATTACATAGATAATTTCTAAATGAAATCACAGAGCATCCACCCACTACAGCGTACAATAATAAACTGACCATGCATGGTTGCTGCGTGGTCGCCACATCACGTGGGTTCAAAATGTGTTTGGAACAATAACGCAGCGCATAATGCACTGCGAATTTTTGATGCAATGTGAATACATTATGCTCTATGGAAGCTGCAATGCAATACGAAATAATGCAGTGTGAATACAACATACTGCGGGGGTCCACTGCATTATGCTTACAATTATGGAAAGTAGAAATATTAAACACACTAATTTTTCATTCTAAAATCCAGAAAGGGTTTGGTCCTGAGCAGTGGCGTAACTAGGCATACACATTATAAGCACATGCTTACAGTTTTTTTTTGTGACTGGTTACTGAATAATACCTTTTCATTTTTATCATTGTATTGAGAATCTCTGCACTTGATTCTACCATTACACTGGTCAACATAAAATTTTTAACACAAAAAAAAATATGTGACTTTACCTAATTTGTTTACAAATAAATAATCTTAATACACTTTCTTGGGGGTGTTTGATTTATTTTCCATTTTCATGACCTCATGCATATAGTTTTGAAATGTCTGGCTACACCCATGCTGAGCATTCTGGATTCTCAAAGTTGCACTGTATAAAGAATAATAATATTTAAAATGGCAATATATAGAGGGAGTAACTAATATAATTTAAGAAAATGTGAGAAAATAGACAATTTTCCTTAATGGTCTCCACACACCTAACCTACATGTTTAGATTCATCTTGATTTATCCAGTGCATGAAATGGTTGGATCACCAAAATCTAATGGTCACGTAATTACATATCAGCTCAATTTACTCTATACCCTTCTAAATACAGAACAACTTTTAAGTCAGAGGTTGCTGGATACCTGTAACCAGTATGAGAAGTTTGGTGGAAGTGATGCAGATTCTAAAAAGAGTGAAGTGACCCCAAAATCCTACAGAAAATAGAAAAAGTGATGCAAATTCTCCATAACAACAATAATAAAATTAATCTAAATGGCAAATCCTTTAAATATGAAACTAGTATTTTAGCTTTAAAAGTGAGAAGCCAATTCTGGTAAATTTCTGCCAGACTTGCATTTTGCTGGACATTCCTTATCTAAATAATGAACTCTCTGGCCCAAAAAATACCCATGGGTGAGGAGTTATTTTGAAAAAACTACATAGGCCTATGGTTGATTGCTTTCAACCTGGCAATCCAATGAAAATTTCCAGCAGATTTAATGCCTGAAGTTGATGGCAAAAAGCCTACATTTTTTTCATTAAAATATTGTGTGTATGTGAACTTGTGAAGGTCTTCAAAGGACCTTACATTAAGTAGGTTTTAGTTAAATTTGTTTGCCTTTGTTTTTTAGCACAACCCAATGGTAAAAGGAAAGCACCATACCTTTTTCTTGTTGGAGTCCACATTTAGTTGTAAATTATGTGGTTGCTGACTTTTTCATGACTGATATAGGCAGTTAGGTTACACTAGGCATATGTTGCTGCAATTTAATCAATACAGGCAAAATGCTACACCTAATTGTTTCACTGGGATAGGCCTATCCTATTGTATTGTTTATTTATTCACTCAGAACTTGTAGAAAGATTAACATATTTTCCTTGCCTAAAGCAATAATGCTTCCAACCAGGCAAGCTCTGAATTAAAATTCTTTCTTTGTCATTGTTTTTGCTGAAGTCAGCAATTGGAAAATTACCAGATGTATATTTATGTCTTTTTGTTATTTTTCTTCTCAAAATGGTTAGGATGAGTCACTGTGATGGAAAGTTTTTGGTATGGTATGTAAAAATACATTCTTTCTTGTTAATTTAGCCTCAGTGCCTACATATTCTCTTGTTCTTTAGTTCCACTTATATACTGTATGCTAAGTTTCTCTATTCTGACTGAGCTTTATCCCAAAACCTGAGGTAATTTGTAGTTATACAATACAATAAATTAATATTTTGTATTAAGTTATGAAACAAAGGTACCATATATGGTACTGTATTGTAGGTGTGTTCAGGCCTTTTTGTAAACTGGGGGGCGCAAAGAAAAATCTGTACGTTATCAGGCTTGGGGGTCAAGTATTTACTTGTACAGCAACCCCTCAATATGTACAAAGAATGTGTGTATGAGAAATTTAAACATCAAATACTATAATACATGGTGTCAATGGGGATATGTATGAGTAAGCTACAATTTTGCAACTATTTTGTGGAATTGTATCGTAAAAAATATGAATTAAAATTGTTGCATAATACTGTACATACATAAACCTGTAGCAAATAGAATTATAAATAAAATAAATCTTAAGATACAAGCAAAGCATATAATGTAAACAGACATGCCTGGAGAAGAACACATTATTAATTAAAGAAGAAGAATGTACATACTAAATATGGATCATAATTTAAAGAAGTCTCAATGCAGGAAGTTGGTTGAAATTAACCAGTCTTATCTTTAATAGCTACATATAGTGCTTATTTAAAATGTAAAGAACCAGCAGAAGTTGAAATAAGACTGGAGGATTAGGGCGGGTCATACTATGCATTTTTTTTAAATCAATGGAGAGGGGTGTTCAAATGACATATTTTGGTGTATAGAACACAATTCTGAAGAAAATATTTAATTCTGATAACCCTAACCTACATCATTTTGCAGTTGATTATTATTAAATTGTTTATTATTTTATTATTGTAGTTACCCCAGAATATGTCTTCTCACATTATCTCTCATAGAGCATTGTTCTAACTAATTCATATAAACACATATAATGTAATTCATATAATAATAATAATATTTAAATACTCAAATAAAAAGGTGTGCCATTCCACTTAATTGTAATTATCATACAGTTCGGTATATGAAATATTTTGACGGTTTTCTGGCGTGCATAAGGCCATTTTCTGAGCCACCTTTCTCAGAGGATAGAATGTAACGTTTCAGAACATTCTAAAACGTTTTGTGAAATATTTGGTGACTCATGATTTATGAAGCTATTTTACCACCTCGGCTTGCAGTGAGGGGATAGATTTAGTGATTATCTACTGATATTTTTTTTGTTACTGTTCACATGTGAGTATTATTCTGTTATATTTTAGAAAAAGCTATTTCTACGCATATTATAGTGATACATTGAGCAAAATTTAATTAACAACTTTGATTTGAGCTAAAATTAGGTGGTTCATTTTTAGTACAACTGAGCAGTATGAGGCCTATTTCAATGTTCTAAAGAATATTTTTAGGATGTGTTTCTTTAGTTTTTTTAGAGTACATGAACAAATTATTTGCATTACAGACAACAGATAAATTAGCATTTTATAACATTTTGAAACCAAAAGAGCATAATGTGTTTAGCATTTGCAGATAAATTTGTTCTTGCCCATTTCAGCTCTTTTTTTAACCAAGAATTTTGCGCTGAAAAGAGTTAATACCTGTCTGTAGTGGATACTTAACTGTTGTATTATTGTTTTTATTTCAGTGTGAACTCATTAAGAAAATGGCTCAAGTCAGAACAAGGACGAAATCAAGTTCTCATCTGAGTAATCTTGTTGGCACTGGCCGGGAGCTGTTGGTGTCTGAACTGCCAACTGTGAGGGATATCCTGAGGTATGGCATCTACTTGAGGAAGCAAAGTGAAGATGGCAGGAGGAACTACCCAGTGGACAAGCTGGTGAGTGACATCTACCCTGGTCTGCTTTGTCAGTGGAGCAAAGCTAATGCTCTTTTCAAGCCACCTGTTATCAATGAAAAAGTGACCATCATGTCCAAGCTCAAGGAGGTCTGGAATCAGGCAGTGAAGTTGTTTTCTCTTGAGAAGGGCAAACTTGATGCCAAAGAGAGGTTCATTGTCAAGTTAGACAAGTTCTTTGATATTTTGACTTGCAAGTGTCAGATTACCAGTTGTCATGACTCCAGATTTGAAAAAATTTACTGGAGCACAGCTCTGAATTGACTTTTTTCCCCCTTACACCACTAGATAGGTTAATGATAGTAAACTCTTGAATTGACGACATACCAATTACAAATTGTTTTAGCTAAACATAATAATACAATAATGTACAGTTTATAACTCACCTTAAGTTTATTTATTCATTGCAGCAGCAACAGTGGATGATGTTAGACCTTGCATGTAGGCATTTGTTGTGAATTTACCGCCATGTATGCTTGGCCACTGATCAATGGCTTTCTGTGTGATCATTACAGCAGATCTAGTGCCTGTTGCTTTTTGCTTTATTAGATTTGGATGCAACACTTGAACTTGAAGGCATATTTTGACTCTTCTCTTTATTAACCACAACAGCTTGGTGAGTTTCTTTTGTTAGGCACAAAATTGCATTCAATGTCTTCTGGATTTGGGAATTTTCAAATTCCTCTAAAGCAGTTTTGTTAGTCTGATGCGCAGATTCCTCACTTACTTTTTGTTTCTTAGGTGGAGGAGAAGCACTTTCTTCAGTCTGTGAAACATCGTGAAAAAGTTTCATTTTCTAGATTAGCAGTTGAAGAAGTTGGTTCATTTTTCTGAGGTCTAGCACGAGCACATTTTGTGAACAAACTAAATGACTGCTTTGCCGTATCTCTTTGCTGCACTTCATCCTGGTATTTCTTTACTGCAATATCTAAGCTGTGGGCCCAAACTCTGGGACCTCTTGTATTGTAACAAATATTTTTTTGGAATTAAAATGTTCCTCCCAGTTTTGCTTCTTTGAATATTTGTTCTTGCATTGACCACAAAAGTAACCCCTTTTAACACCCTCACTTTTCTCTCCAACTTCATCAATATTAGGATCCATTATTGATTATTGACTACCTGAAAAAATACAAAATAAGTAAAAGTTAGTAAATATAGTATGGTAAAAGTGAGTAAAAGTAAGTAAATATAGTACAATGAAAGTAAGTAAAAGTAAGTGCTTTAAACTTAGTAAAAGTAAGGAAGAGTAAGTAAAAGTAGGTAAGTTAAAGTAAGTAAAAGTAAGTTTAAACTTAACTAAACTTTTCAATTCTAGAGTCATGGTGGATTACTTAAAACCGCACAAGTAATTATCTGGCCAATTTATCAAACCTGGCTGAGATCAATGGAACATAGTCCAATCCTGATAATTTTATATTAAAAAAATATACGTTTTAATAAAATTTTAATTATCAAAACATTGAAGCTTAACAAAAAATAAAAATAATTGTTAAATATGGAATTACCAACTAAACTTAAAATAACTAAATTTGTAATTTAAAAAAATTGGTTTGTACAAGAACGTATACGCAAAAAAATTGCATAACGTCTAGCGGATGAACAAAACCCAAACCCAAATTTACTTTTTCTCATGGTCAAATTTACTGGAGCAATGCTCCCAAGATCCCAGGAATCTGGAGTCATGCCAGTTGTGAGGGGGTAGGCTGTGAGGGCTGTGTTATCCAAGCCCACATTAACTGTTCCTGCAGCAGAGAGAAAAAGATTCCTGTGAAAGATCTTGCCTACATCAAGGGACAGAAAGAGAAGGTTGGAAGTAAGGGACCCCACCAAATAGGGGGTCCTGATCTACCAGAGCACAAGAGACAGGTGAGGACATTGAAAAGGCAGTGGATGGAAAGGAAGGCAGAGAAAAGAAGGAGCAAGGAGGAAAGTGCTGCAGTAGCAGAGAAGGCAGCCAGGAAGGATGTTGAGAGATTTTTGGCAGATGGTGATGAGGATCTGGAATTGGAAAGAAGTGGTGATGAAGATGAGTTTGTTCCTGAAGTTGAGCTCTTCCCTCAAACTGACCCTGAGCCAGCAGCTTCGGCAAAGGTACAGAAAAACTATGATGAGATTCAAAACATTGCCCTTGCTAGTGTAAGGTATGGCATAGGGCTGAGGCCAACTGCAGTGATAGTAACAGCAGCTCTGATTGACGCAGGAATCATCACAGAAGACAATACAAGTAAAGTGATTGATAAGAGCAAGGTCAAGAGAGCACAGGAGAAGTTGATGAGAGAGCTGGGGGAACAGTTTGAGAAGAAGTGCAGGGAGGAGGGGGGGATCTCTTGCATCCTCTTTGATGGGCGGATTGACCTGACCAATGTGATGATGGAAGCTGAGGGCAGTGACCAATCTTTTCCCGCAAAGATCAAGGAAGAACACTATAGTGTTGTTAGTGAGCCTGGCAGCTACTATCTGTTCCACTTTACCCCAGAGAAAGCAACTAAAGAGGAGTCACATGCGGAGAAGATTGCTAAGGTCCTGTTTGCCTGGCTGAAAGAGAGGGGTTATGATAAGACCTTGTTGGCCATTGGAGGAGACTCAACAAATGTCAACACTGGTGTGAAAGCTGGAGTAATGCGGAAGCTGGAGCTGCACCTGGGGAGAAAGCTGGTCTGGTTGGTGTGCAACCTGCACACTGTTGAACTTCCCCTGCGCCATCTCATTGTTGACCTTGATGGCCCTACTCTGTCAGACAAAAAATTATCCGGGCCAATAGGAAAGCTCCTTGATTCTGCTACAGACTTTGATATCAATCCAAACTTCACCCGAATCTCTGTTGGCCCTCCACTGATCAAGCTTCCTGACAAGGTCATTCAAGATCTCTCAACTGATCAATACTATGGCTATAAAATTGTCTGTGCAGTCAGGGATGGAGTACTTCCTGCAGGGCTGGCTCTGTTAGAGATAGGACCAGTAAACCACAGCCGCTGGCTCACCACAGCGAACAGACTTCTCAGGCTCTGGGTGTCAAAGCACAGACTTAAAGGAAAGAACCTGAAGATTCTGCAATTCATTGTGGAATTCATCATTGGAGTGTATTACCCATGTTGGTTCAACGTGAAGGTCAAGCACTCCTGGATCGAAGGGCCTAGGCACATCCTCTTTCAGCTGGACTGCCTGAAGTCCCAGAGAAAGGAGGTGCTGGATATTGTGATACCAACTGTGAGAAGATCTGCTTGGTATGCCCACAGTGAAGTCATCCTCCAAACACTACTCTGCTCTGAGGATCAGAAGGAGAGGATTGAAGGGGTGGAGAGAATCCTGGCCATCAGGGGAGAGGGGGACCCGGACACTCAGCTGGGGGACTCCTCTGTTAGGAGCAGAAGGACACCTGACATCAATTGTGATGCTTCCAGCATCGGTGACTTGATCAGCTGGTCAGAAGGTGTGTCAGAGCCACCTCTCACCTGCTCTCTAAGCACCTCAGAGGTGAAAAACTTCATCAACACCCCCATGGAGGTGCGCAACTGGCCTTGCCACACACAAAGCATTGAGAGGGTTGTTAAAATGGTGACTGAGGCTTCTGCTAAGTACTTCTCACAGGAAAAGAGGGATGGAGGGATCAGGGCTCAGGAGACCAGCAGGAAGCTGATGTCCAAGTCTGAGTCAAAGCAGGATTTGTGCAACCTGGCAAAGTTCAAGATGTCAGGAGAATGATCTTTGTAATTATATCCAGTGATATACATGCAGTTCACCTATTAATAAATATATGTAAAGTTGATTTGGCCTTGTCAATATAAATGATTTACCTTATATCTTTTAATATATTATAAAGGGGTTCAAAAGGGTAAAATTGGCAATTTAGAAATACAAAATGATGTAGGTTAGAGTTATCCTATCCAAAAAAGCAGCTCATATTTGAATTCCCCATGTAAAAACACACAATTTAGACACCCCTGATGGTAGGATTTCCTTCAGATTCATGTTGTCACCTGAGTATGACCCGCCCTACTGGAGGATGGTGGCTATGATATAGACATTATTTTCAATAATCAAGAGGAGGAAGATGATGATCGCAAAAGTGATGACACTGTTGTTCTTTAGGTTAGTATACTATGTATTGTTGGGGTTGTGAAGGGTGTCCTCAATCACAGTAAACTTTTAATGTGCACAACAAGGAAGTCTTGGTGTAGAAACTTCAAATGTCTTCTTATCAAATGTAATCATGAAGTGTTTGACAAAATTACTCCCATTTAAATATGCAAATGAAGAATATAAAAGTTTATGTAATACTGTATAGCTACTGCATGATTATATTTTAAATCAAAGTTTCCTCTCTACAATTGAAACAACTTGCCTGATATTAAAATACATATATTGATTTGTGATCCATTGATACTCATTTCCATTTTTCCTTTTCTTTGAAATAATGTACACTAACAATAATTATATACACAATTACATCTATGGGAAAACAATGATGTTGATTTCTAATTGGTGAATATGATCTTGCCTATTTAATTAGTTTGACAGATGATGCTATTGTAATTGTAATTAGAATTGTGACCATCAGAGCCCAAGTACAGTAATTGTAATTCAACATTTTTGGGAAGTAATTGTAACTACAGTATTAACCTCTATACTGGAATAATTGGTCAGCAGCCAGTCCAGTATAGAAAATTTTCTGGTATGGTATATAATGAATACAGAAATTTTTTGATAATCTAATACTAAATAAACCCTATCATTGTTATTTATTATTATTATTATTATTATTTTTTAAAGGACCCATTCTATTAAATGATAACTGTGAATTTCATTGCAATTTTAATAAATAGTGTGTTGAATGGGGCCTGTCAGAGAAATCATGCCACCGGATATTCCATTTCTAGCTACGCCACTGGAAACAACCTCCTTTCTAAACTTGATCTGGGAATAATAATATGCAAATTGATGATGATAATATTGTTGATCATGCTCATTTACTCGTCAAATAATACCACACTTATGTTCATTTGTAGCATCAAATTGCATTCTAACACAATGGAAGGCATTAGAATGGGGGGAGGGTCAATGTGGGGCTACCAAATGATGTCAAGCAAGTGAGGTTTTATGTTACTGGACATTTTTTTAATACTGGACTAATTCCAGTATTAAAAAAATACATCTGCTAAGATAGAATCTGGTATTAAGCAAATTCCAGTATAGAGGGGCAATATTGTAATTGTAATTATCCCCAAAATATGCAATTTTTCCAAACCTGGACGTAACATGTTTATTGTTGATGTAACCATGAACCATATTAATGTATGCAATACATGGGCCTTGTGAAGTTTTTTAGTGTCTGTGTGTATTGCAATAAAATAATAAAATACAGAAATAATTTTTTAGCCATTTCTTCTGCAAGAGCACTTGTACTTGATCATTAAGTACTTGGAATTACTCAACCAAATTTCCTGTATCAAGTATTTGTACTCGCAAATTCTAAAAGTAGCTACTCGTACTTTACTCGTAGTTGAGAAAAAGTACTCAACCCCAAGGCTGTATGTTATACATTAAATTTCTCAATACATGGGGTTTCTCAAACCAGGTGAAATGAATTAAAATGAATGAAGTAGGACAGTAGAAAGAGAAAGGTTACTCAAGACCTATTTCAACATGTACCCTAAGCTCAAGAGGCCAACTTCTCAAATTTGGTTAAATTTGTCGTACTAAGTCAATCAGTTTGACTCCCCTAGTTATATGAAATTAATAGAATTCAAATTAGTTAAGCATTTTAACTTACTATCTGTAGCCAAGTCTTGTAAGTCATCAGTTTTTAGGTTCTTATTGACCAATGTTGTTTTGGAGTTTTGTCATGTTTTGTTAACTGAAATGTACTTCCATGTTGTGTTGTGTTTAGTTAAAGGAGTCTGTACCATTTTCAAACCCCCTACCACTTCAGACTAATTAATATTTGTACTTTTGGTAAAATATTACTCATCCCACAGGTAGATCTGGAGTGCTTAGGGTTTATAAGACCCTGTAAGTTGTCTGTTTGGCCTATGGCCAATAAAGTGGTGGGCCATTCCACATTAATGTCAGCCTCAACATCATAATTCAAAGTTTATCCAATAGAGACATATGATATACCATTTTAAAGAGAGAAACTTCAGGAAGACAAATTTGAAATTGAAAAAGTTCTAGAACTTTGGGGGGGGGGGGGGGGGGGGGGAGAGTTACAAATGTGAACCTAAGACATTGATGTTAATTTAAAAAAAAAAAAAAATAGCAATAATTAAAACTGGTATCTGAAACATATATATATATATATATCTGGCATACCCCACATAACATGCATTTGTTGAATGCTGATTTGCCATAATGCTGATAAAACTTTGACGTCATTCTCCATACAGTGATGCTTGATTCGCTCTTGCACATTTCTGTAGCAATGAACAAACTTAATTTTAGAAATAAGCGCAATTTTAAAAAATGTAGAAATTATCAACATATTTTTTCCAAACTTAAAGGGGTTAATTTTTAAATAGGGAACAGCTTTTATCTGTTTGGCTTGAAGATTGTAATAAAAAAAAAAAAAAAATTCTGCGTAGCAAGATGACAATTCATTTGAAAGCACTAACATATGAAGAAACTTTTACTGTTGCTAGTCACGGTCTCACAAATGGTTTGACAGATTAAAAAAGAACATAATAACGAGTGCACTTTTAGCTAAAAATTAAACATTCATACTAAACTGTTTGCAGTTTTTTCACAATTGAAACTAGTTCATTTTCACACAAAAAGACAGTGTTTTATCAGATTTTTCTTTATCAATGACATCTGAGAATGAAACACTTTATTTCACATTTATTACATTCTGCAATCAATGCTGATTCACATAACACGGTACTTTCCGCAGATGAATTAACTACATTAATTGGGGTATTGCTGTATATTAGTTTTTCTACAATTTTCCCATGAAAGTGATCCTTTGTAAAAATAATGGAGGTCAATTTATGCCTTAATGACAGTTCTGTCAATTACAAGACATCAAAGGAGGAACCTTACTCAAAATGTTACAATTGTCACAGCAAATAGTACCTATTTTTTTCCTTTAGGAAGCATACTACTGCAATTTTTTTCCCAATTTCAAATCCTTTTTTATTAACCATATAGATGCCTTATAACAACAAATATTTATCCTTGACTACTTTATATTAGAAGATAAGATAAATGAGCATAGTCACAATGTTTGAGTGATTGTCAAAACAATCACAAGGAGTTATAACCATCACACACACACACAAAAATTAATTGTGTATGCAAGATGACTTTTTTAATTGTGATTGGTGTTGTTCCAGATTGTACATGCCTGAGTACAGTGATCCCCCAACATGCAAGAGTGTTCCATTCCTGAAAAAGCTTGTGCAGTTTGGAAGTATCTCCCCATAATATAAATGGGGTTAAGGGGATAAAATTTTAAAAATCATATATATGAAGTAATTTTTACCTGAAAAATAATATATAACAACGAGTATAAATAGTAAAAACTTGTGAAAAAAAAAAATTTCACAAACATCATGATAAAAATAGTGTAATAATCCAAATTAGCCTGAGAAAGAAGACAATATGAGGCACTCCATGCAACAGTGATGAGCCTACCATGGTACCAAAAATCCATTTTTTATGGTACCAGAAAAGTCTATCCATTGTCTAGCATAATAGGTACACAATCCTCATATGGCAGGCTTGTCTTTATTACCCAATAATTTTCCATTGTTTTAGAGGGGGTGGTGGAGCATATGTGCAAACTTTAACACTTTAATGCGCATTTTCTCAACTTAAATTTGGTGTACTCATCACTGTCACACACAGCATCTCATATAAACTAGCCAGTTGTGTAAGGGATATGCTACCAGGCATGTTGCTGCCAGTTGGAAATGCTAAAGTATCATACATACTGTACTTATACAGTAAGTTTATTTTAGTACTAAATCAAAACTTAAATTTTCCATATCAACATTACATTAACTACAATAATACTTTATTACACATGTAATATATTTTGTTAATATTAGAAGTTATAATTAATATGTAATTTACTTGGGGTCTTATATGTGTAGCAGTGGTGTAAAGTATGTCGCATATGCACTAAGAGCCTTTGTTTTGGACTTACAGATGCTTGTGAAAAAGTGTTGTAATTTTTTAGTATTTAACACAATTTTAAAAAATTTGTGCGGATTGAAAAAAAGGGTAGTGAAATGTCTTCATCCTATCTCTGAATTTGTGTACATCAGGGGATCACTGTATATTATAAATGGTCCCAAAGAAACCCTTGATGCCAGCAGAAAGGGCAAAATGGTACTGTGAAAGGAAGAAAAATGATGAAACATATAAATTAAAAAATATATAGAAATGCAAGTAGTATGTAGAGATGGAGAGTGTGGCGTGAGAGGCAGGACTCAGCAAGAAGGGATCTGCAGGGAATGGGGGTTGTATAAGATATGATAGGCTGGTAGGGGAGAAAAAGAGGTAATGAGTGGGGCAGGGGAAACTATATTGAATTTGAAGAAAGTGCCCAAGAATCATCATATGGTAGTTCTTCTCAAAGAAACTTACTCCTGATGAAAAGAAAAAAAATAACATCATTCATGCAAACAAACAGAAAAGTGATGGGCAATCCACAAAATGATGCAAGCAGAATGGAGAAGGTAGGAGACTGCTACCCTGAGCCAGTTCGATGAGTTGTTTGTGCTTGCAGTGCACCAAGTTGCGTGAATGCATCCGTGCTTGTTTGCTTGATAAATGCTCTTCAAAGCTTTCCATAGGAGTGGGGGAAAACACTACACTGTGCTTGAGGGATGGTCTCACTGGTGGAGTAGGGTAGCATCAGAAGGGTTCTTGCCAAATTATTTCTTGCACAGCAGCTGAAGAGGACTGTTGATATACTGGGCAAAAAAAAATATATAGTGACAAAAATGTACCATGTGAAACAAGTTGAACTTACTATGGTGCTGGGAGAGGGGTGAGGGTGGGTGATGTCCTTAGCATCCGATGGGGGTGAGGGAAAGTGGGTGGACAAACACATTGATGTTGGCTGTCACTCCAGTGTGGGAAACTAAGGAAAATATCCACATGGATGACAGTGTGGGGGTTGTGAAGTTTTTCACAACCCCCACCCCCAATTTTCAAGTCCTATCTGGTTCTTCTCAAGTTTTTCTCTCCCCACAGGAGTCTAGTTAGTAAGCCTGTTAACTGTAAAAATACCATAACTACTCTGGACCTTGTTTGATCCTGGAACATGGAAGCCTATAAGGGTATGAAACCAGAGTAGACTGCCAGATAGACAGGCAGAGATTTAAGATGGACATATCCTGCTGGAAGCCAAGGGAGTTTGGAAAGCCTTTAAAGGTATGATATTAAGTGCTTTAGCTGTAATCCTTGGCCAGTGTACAATAGGAAGAAAGACTTGTTCATAATTTTTTTCCCTAGTTATTGTGGTGTCATCATTTGTATTTCACCATCATTGTTATTATTAAAAGTAGATATACAGGGGGGTCCTCATTATCCAAAGATAATGGGGACCAAGAAATCACCACTTTAAGTGAACCCACTTAAAGCAGGGACCTAAAACCCATGAGAAATAATGAGAATAAGGTTTAATTGGAACCTTAACACAATAAATGATACTCAAAATTATGGTAAAACATTTGTAAAATACACTTTTTAAACCCTTTTATGTACCTTATCTTATAAAAGATGTTAAAGTATGTTAAACAGCAAAAATGAGGACTAAGCTTATGGGTGTGTGCTGGTGATACAGCTCTTCTATCCATGTTGCTAGTCATCTTTCCATATCTCCATTACATCACTCCTTCTGTGTGTTATTTTAATCTCAGGGTGCCTTATCATTGTCATAGCTTTCGCTTCTAAATCTACTGCATTCTTAAGTATGGTATGAATGGTAGTTTCAGGGATGTTAAGAGCATGAGCAATGTCTATCACTCATTCACCATATTTTTTGCGCTTAATGACATCTAATTTCACATCCAACCCATAAGCTGGTACGCTTTCTTTTAGGGCCAGTAGCTGCTTTACCACTAGCAGTACGCTTTGAAGTCATGACTGCAACAATAGTACAAAAAATCAACAAAATCAGAATGAAAATACCAGAAAACCATGGATGGGTTCAGCACTGGCAATGGTTTAGCAAGAGACTCAGAATGCATGGCATTGGGGTTGGGGGTGGAGCGTGGTGGTGGAGTGTTGGAGGTAGGGGAAAGCGAGCGAGACTGAGTCCTGAGGGAAATTTAAATGGTTTTCCATTGCGCTTCCACATTCCATGTACATTATCCACAGAAACCTCTTAAGTGCAGGGAATTTATCTGTATGGTTCTACAATTATTTGGCCACATAAATGCTGGGACTCGGATAATGAGGACCCCCTGTGTATATATATTGCTGAAATTGTGACTGAGTATAGATAGGTGTAATAAGTCAGCCAGGGTAGAAGCAGACACCAGTCCTTTATTTATTGCCTAGTTTGCAGTGCATGCTGGAGCCCTGGAGTTGCCTTTAGCCAAATCCAGTTCTTCTGTGATCCATTCATGTAACTAGCTACAGAACCTATTATCATTATTATAGGACATCAGTCACGTTATTCCAGAGTTTGGGTTTTGCCCATGCTTGTTTGGCACTGATTATAGGTTAACTTATGTGAGATAGGTTTGCCATAATTGCCAATGTTTGTATTTATTATTTTTTATGTTGGTTATTTATTGTGTGTGTGTCTTGATTTCATGAGTAAGTTATGTTTTCCAGTGATTAATTATGAAGTCGCAATTCCAATTGATTAATTGTCTGTAATTTTATTATTGTGATTAATGGTGCCTGGTACACGTAACTAATAATCTTGTGTAGTCTAGGCAACCAGTTGGGACTCAATTCACCTGACAGACTCATCAGGCTTGGATTGTGGATCCAATCCAGTTGGAGCTATGAAATCCACTGAGATTGTGTCAACCACTGTTGGCCACTGGGATCTGCCCTGGAATCAGGCTTGTGACCCTAACACTACTAACTAGATAGCCGCTTTGTATAACAAAAATCAGGTCACAGGGTGAAGTATGGAGGGTAGCTGGGCTGGGACAAGGGTTCACATTTGATACAAATCATTTCTGGTATTGTGTCCCACTTGCTTTCTATCACTTCTGCCAAATCCCACTAATTGTTTTTGTTTTCCAGAGGTTTTTGTTAATTGTGATTCATTGCCAGTTTTTTGTTTTGTGTTTATACTTTTATATTGAATAATTGTGTTTACTGCAGATGTAATGAAGAAAAAAAAAACATAGTAGTTTATTTCTATTATGTTTATCATGGAATTCCAGCCCCTTTCTTGGACTTTAAGTGGTTGGGTCTGCTGTTCAGTGGAGATGAGGATTTAGTAAATAGAACTTTGGGACATCTTTTACAGTTAAGGTGTGAGTTGGACCTGAATAATCACCCGGAAATAAATAACTGATGAGAGGCATTACTGGATACCTGAGGAAACTACCCCTTTGCCCAGTCTTTTGACTATCACGAACCCAGAAACGTGAAAGGGTGCTGGGTGGCTCAACAATACAGACACTTTGGGACTATGGCCCTCACAGCCACCATAGCAACATCATCTTGGTAGTGTTTGTATTGATGGAACAGTGGGTATCTTTAAGTGGAAATTGCAAAAGTATTTGAAACCATTTCTGCCAATATATATATATATATATATATATATATATATATATATATATATATATATATATATATATACAGGGTGAGTCAAAAGTAGCGCCCGATTTCTGTTTTTTCGGCTATCAGATTCTTTCTGGGAAGTCATGTTGTTAATAATTGTCTTGCAGATTATTAATTTTCTTAGTTTATTTATTTTTGTTTTTGTTTTGCAGGTTATTGCTGAGAGTTTGGAAAATTACTGAATTTGCACCAAATTGAACTATGAATTACCTTTCAATGAATCAACGCATTGCGGCCGTGAAACATTACTACAAATGTAATGAACAACCAATGATGGCGGCACACCGTTTGGCACAGGAATTCGATATTAACCCACCTTAGGGAAGAAACATACGATTGATTGTCGAGAAATTTGAAGCAACAGGGTCGGTAGCCACTGCAAAGAAGTCCGGTCATCCAAAAATGGCAACGAATGTAGCTAAGGCTGAAGAAGCCATCAGGAGACTGGAACAAAGTCCGCAAAAGTCAACTTGCCGTTTATCTGCAGAGTTGGAAGTGAGCCAATCAAGTGTTATCCGTATCCTTCACCAGAAAAAATGGAAACCTTACATTCCACGCTTACTGCATGCCCTTCATGATGGAGATGACGACCGCCATCTTCAATTTTGCGAAGAGTTCTTAGCTAAACTTGAAGAGGACACAATGCTAGACAACATCTGGTGGTCAGATGAGGCATGTTTTAAGCTTAATGGCACAATTAACAGACACAATTGTGTCTACTGGGCTGCGGAGAACCCAAGAGTGACAGTTGAGAAGGAGGTAAATTTACCTGGCATGACAGTTTGGGCAGCCATATCTCCATTAGGGATAATTGGACCCTTTTTCTTTGAGGGATCTGTCACTGCAGAAATTTACCTGGATATGCTGCAAACCTTCTTTTGGCCCAGGGTACAAGATCAGGACTGTTATTTCCAGCAAGATGGAGCTCCACCTCATTATGGATGTCATGTTCGTCAGTGGCTTGATGAAAACTTTCCCGGAAAGTGGATCGGCCAGCACGCTCCCCAGACCTTACACCTTCAGATTTCTTTCTTTGGGGGCTCATGAAAGACCTTGTTTATCGTGAAAAGCCTCGTACCATTCAGGAATTGAAGGCTCAAATCACTGCAAAGTTTGAGGAAATTGATATCGAACTCTGCAGGTGTGTGTGCCACTCTGTGCCTGCTTGGTTGCAATTGTGCATCGATCACGAGGGAGGGCACTTTGAAAATTGCAAGTAAAACAGCTTGGTACAGTTCCGTAATAATTTTCCCCCGAATAAATGGTTAGATAAACATGTCATTCATTTATTTCTACCTTCTTGTACACTGTAATACAAATGGCAAACAAACAATCAACTGACAGAAATCGGGCGCTACTTTTGACTCACCCTGTGTGTGTGTGTGTGTGTGTGTGTGTGTGTGTGTGTGTGTATATATATATATATATATATGATACACAGACCACGCATGGAACAAGGAACTCTTCTAGAAAAATTAAATCCACTAGTCCAAATAAGTAATGGTAAATGACAAACACGTTTTTTCTTTTTCATGATGTTAGCCCGACATGGGCAATGGGTCACTCGCAAAGAGGCCTCAAAAATATTGCTCCCCTTAGCAGATTGGACCCAGCTTTGGCACAGGATCTAGGGTTTAAAGCATCCCAGCCCAACTACATTCAGAACTCAATATAATCAAAAAACTTGTTGCATTCATGTCAGATTGAATACATCAAAGCAAGGGGGTAACTATTGTATTTTTAGCCAAACACTAAAACTTAAACCTCAACTGGCAAAATTGAGTGTCCACTTTTCAGGGCATATAACATGTCCATTTTATGATGAGATTGAACTCAGAATAGTTCCCTGAGGTTTTTTTATGATACACACAGACCATGCATGGAACATTTACCATTACTTATTTGGACTACCATATAGTGGATTTAATTTTTCCAGAAGAGTTCCTTTTTCCATGCACAGTCTGTGTGTATCATAAAAAGTCTCAAGGGACCATTCTGAGTTCAATCCCATACACTGTATATATATTAGGGTGGTTCATAAGCATAGGGAAAATTTAGTATCTGAGATTTCACTTTTGGGTCATTGTTGCTTTTGTTCCTACACTTAGTGTGAATAACTGTGTGAAGTATGGTTGGTCTACGGTGTCATTAAGAGGTCGCTCAATCATGCATGACGTGTCTCACTAATGACTGATTACTATAGTATGACTAAATTTGGCTGCTTCTTTTGTAAGAATGTGTAGAAATGCCGCTGAAGCAATCAAAAACACAGTCTAGCAGTGAGGTGTGGTTACTAGGGAAGGCGGAGAAGTTAACTAGGGCAGGACTCCCTACCAAGCTTCAAGTCCTCCGAAAATTCATGTTCCACCATCTGGAGGAGAGGAAGACAGAATATAACAGTGCGGTGATGACCATTGAGGCTTTGATCCTGTTTTGGACAAAAGCAAACATTCCAATGACAGATACCAGATACGCTGAGAAGCAGCTCCTGAAGCTGTACAAGCAATACAAGGGGCTGAAGAAGAACCGCACAAAGAATTTCTCATCCTACAGAATGAAGGACGACATATTTCGCGGAGACCTTGACAATGTGTTCGATCTTTCACGTCATGACACCCTCAAGACCATGATGAATGAGGAGGACAAGAACTTCCTTGTCGCTCAGCTCGATAATCCCACTTCCTCCAGCTTTGGCCCAATTGACAAGAAAATGGCTGACCAACAAACGAGGAAGAGGATTCAGTGTGAGGTGGATGCAAGATGGTCCCAGGGAGAACTGGAGGCTTCTAGTTCAAGCACATCTGAATCATCAGATTCAGATACTGTAGTTTTTAAGGAATCAGCACGAAAACATTCCATTCCTAAGCGATTGAAGTCTGTGATCACGCCTGACATTTCCTTAACCTTGGATCGCCATAACATCAGTGACAGGAAAGGAATGGCAGTGGTCGCAGCAACTATTAAATCGCTGGGGCACAACTTGGATGAAGTGTCAATCTCACGCAGAACCATTCATCGCGTGAGACAATGTACACATGAAGCTGTGTGCCGCGAAGATCAGGCCACTTTCAAGACCCATGAGCCCCTTCTCTTGCACTGGGATAGTAAGCTGCTTACAGTATCTCCCATGGGTTAGAGGTGGTGGACCGTGTGGCTGTGCTTATAACTGGTAACGGGGAAGAGAAACTCCTTGGAGTTCCAATGGTAGCTGCTGCAACTGGAGCATCTCAGACTCAGGCATGCCTGAAGCTTGTGGATGACTGGTCTTTCAGGAGCAACGTTCGAGGTCTTGTTTTTGATACAACTGCGTCCAACACGGGACTTCATGTTGGAGCTTGTACTCTCATTGAAAAGGAGTTGGGTATTGATCTGGTGTGGATCGCTTGCCGACACCACATGGTAGAAGTCATCCTTGCTGCAGCTTTCAGTGCTTGTTTCGGAACATCCAGTGGACCTGAAATTGGCCTATTCAAGCGCTTCAAGCAGCACTGGGTTTTCATTGATTGCAGCAAGTTTGAGAGTGCACCTGACAGCCTGTTCATTGAAACAGCAGAGCAGAGGAAGGAAATGATGGTCTACTACAAGGAGGCTGTCAAGAAGAAGAGCCAGCGGGACAACTATGATGAACTGATGCTTCTCTGCCTCCTTTTCTTGAGAGGGAAGCTTGATGGTCCTGTGAGAATTTGAAGCCCTGGAGCCATGCACCATGCGCGATGGATGGCCAAGGCCATTTACACACTCAAGGTGTTCCTATTCAGAGATCAATTCACCTTGCTTCAGACCGAGAAACTAAGCCTGTTTATCATGCTCCTTTATGGCTGCTACTGGAACGAGGTCAGTGTTGCATACATGGCTCCATTGAATGACCTCACTTTCTTGCACCAGCTGAAAGCTCACCCAGGAAAGACGAACAACACGGCAAATGAAGCGCCATTTGTGGTTCATTTCTGAGCACTTAATCCCCTTGGCACTCTTTGATCCTCGAGTTCACGTGTCCACGAAGGAGAGGATTGCTCACATCGTAGCTGTTCCCGAAAAAAGAAAAGGACTCAAGCGCATGGATGGAAAAACATTCTCCTCGAGCAATCCCTTGGAATTCTATGCCACCAAACATTCAGCAATCTTCTTCAACCTCGTCATGCAGCATGGAAGTGAACAGGCGCAATCATTCCTGTCCAAGACACCAAATGATTGGAACACAGATCCAGCTTACCAAGGAATGAAGGAACATGTAGAGAAGATGGCAGTGGTTAACGATTGCGCAGAAAGAGGAGTTGCGCTCATTAAGGCTTTCAACAGCACAATCACAAAGGATGAAGCGCAAAAGCAGTACCTTCTCCACACAGTCATTCAGCACCGCAAGGAATTCAAAGAGCCAACTAAAACTGGTCTCAAGAAGACCTAAAGATCTTCAACTGTGTGCATTATTTGTTCCACTGTTATATTTCATAATATATTAATATATAATATAAATAAATATATATATAATATATATATATATATATATATATATATATATATATATATATATATATAGTCATAAATTGTCAAGTCATTATTATCCTTGTTCAATAAATGTTCCAGTCATAAATTGTCAAATCATTATTCAAATTGTTTCATTTTGAGCGAGTGCATAAAAAGGTCCTAGAGCAAAGATAATTGTCACATTTATTCTTGTTGGGGAATAGAATAAGGGCAGATGTGACCAAATTTAAAATTCAAAAAACGCTGTTGTGGACCACCCTAATATATATATATATATATATATAACCTTACCTTACAAAGGTTCCGCACAATGATTCCTCATTTCACAAAGGTCCAGCTTGTCACCCCTCCTCTCGAGTTGGCCTGGTGAAGTAGAGAGTTGGTTTCTTGTGCTCTCCACCTCACATAGCCAGGCACCCCCAGCTCATTGGGGATTGTTGTGAGCCATGTGTCTAATCTTCTTTTGAAGATGTCCACTGCAACTCCCTTTGTGTTTCTTAGGTCTTTGGGCAGCTGATTAACCTATTAGTGCCTGGTGTCCGTTTAAACAGACGCTGAAAAATGTGTATTACTTTCTGTGTGCATTTATTTTTTAGAATATTTCATTATAATAACACAATAATTATTGTTTTATGATTACATTTAAAAAAAAAAAAAAAACACCATCTGGCAACATTTCTTTCACTAGCATCCTAGCATCAAGATGGCTACCGCGAATTAGAGTATTTTCACGAAGTTAGTAAAAAGTGAATATTTTGTTAGTTCTATAATGTAGTTTCAGTTAATAAGCTATATACTGACACTAAGTTCATAAGTTGCTCTAGATCATGGGTCGGGGAACTTTTTTGGGTATTACCCAAAAATCTATTTGAGTAAAATGAAATTACCCCCAGACTTCAAAGTAAACAAAAACAAGCCAATTGCTCTTAAAATTGTTGCATATGGTATACAAAAAATTCAAATTCAAAAAATGTTTATTGGATCCATTATTATGGAGAAATAAAAAAAAAGCCACACATGCTGGCATAAGAATAGCACACAAACAAAATTAGTAAAAAGGATTGAACTGAAGAATTTCATTCAAAACATCTCCACTTCAGGTTTTGGAAAAATGATGCTGTTTCATTTTTGATACATCATCAAAATCAGGACGTAAATTCGTAATATTCTAAAATTTAGAATAACGCCACATTTATGTAACAAAATAAAATAAAAATATACGAAAAAAATATCAGCACAAAGTGTCAAGCACTAAAAGCACCTCTTCGTTTCATGATACCATACACACGACTGAGGCTCTGAGGGAAGTGTCTCTCATACCGCATGCATTACTCCCAAAATTTTTAAATTTACCCCATTTGGGGTAATTTACCCCTGTTCCCCGACCACTGCTCTAGATGATGAAACCACATAATATCAAATATGTCTGTTGTATTTTCTAAATAGCTTGTTCAAAAATCAGTGTGTTATAATGGACACTCGGCAGTAGAGTGCTGTTATGTTTCACCTTCAAGTGTCCATTTTCATTGAACTCTACAAGAAACGTTTTCTGTGTTAAATTTGGGGAAACTAAATTGATATTTTGTTTATTAGTTAATTACTATTTTGTTTATTAGTTAATTACTATTTTGTTTATTAGTTAATTACTATTTTGTTTATTATTTATTTATTAATTTTGTTAATTTTTTACCTTTTGTGACATTTGCATTTTTTTCTTTCAGACTGACAACTGCTGAAGCTTTGGCTATTCTAGAGGACCTGGATACAGGTGGTAATGTTTACATGGGACTTCCCAATACTGATGAATTGTCACATGGTGACAGTGACCATTCAGATGATGAAGCCGCTGGCAGTTCAATCCATTTGAAGAAATGAGTCTTGAAAGCCAATGTGGAAATTTTTCATACTCAGTATTCAAATGATCAAAATGTATTAGATACATATGATGAAAGCACATCTGATTTAGTAAAAGAGAACCATCAAAAAAGATAATGATTAGAAAATGGAGGAAAATTAAACCTGCAATATCCCTCACAACTGAAAGAAATATCTGAACAATCAAAAACTTGTTCTTCACCCGTCAAATTTTTTCAGCTTTTTTTTTGACAAAGATTTGATTACATTACTAATTGAACAAAGCAATAGTTACGCTACTCAAAATAATTGTAATCTAAATTTATCAGTCTGAATTATTTGTATTTATTGCAGGTTTATTGCTCTCTGCGCACTGCCCTCTCCCAAATAAAAGAAAATATTGGTCATCTGAGGACAATGTACCAAAAGTACTGTCCAAACATATGAGGAGGGATAGATTCAAAGCAATACTTAAGAACATTTATTTGGCTGACAATAATAACCAAACTGATGATCGAGCCTATAAGCTCAGGCCATTGTTTGATCATTTGCAAGAAAAGTTTCTTCAGCATGGTGGTTTGGAAGAACATCTATCTGTAGACAAGAGCATGATACCATATTATGGTAAACACTATGCAAAACAATTTATCAAAGGTAAGCCCATCAGATTTGGCTTCAAAATGTGGGCCCTGTGTTCAAAGAATGGATACTTGCATTCTTTTAATATCTACATGGGAAAGAATTCAAATCAAACATCAACAACTGACAAAAAGATTGGCATTGGTGGCAATGTTGTGTTGCAGCTTGTCTCAAGCTTGTGTGCCTAATGATGCTGGTTATAAAGTGTTCTTTGACAATTACTTTACTGGTCTTAGCCTCATTGATGAGTTATCTAAACAAGGTATTTGTGCATCGGGAACTTGCAGAGAAAACAGAACAGAGAAGTGTCTAGTGAAATCAAAATTTGAAATGAAGAAGGCCATATGAGGTTTCTCTGATTACAGAGTATCAAATAACTTGATTATTATAAAGTGGAAGGATAATAATCATGTCATTCTGGTGTCTGGGATAGAATGGAGAAGAAATATGTTAAAGTGCCACAGCCTGAATCCATTCAAAAGTACATGGGATTTGTTGAATCAGATGGATCAAAATGTTGGCACATACCAAATTCAGATTAGACAGAGGAAGTGGTGGTGGCTGATATTCTCCTACATGATATCTGTTTCCGTAAATAATGCATGCATTTTGATGAACAAAGCCGGACACACAATCACTCTCTTTCAATTTATTGAAAATGTAACCCTTTCTCTAATGAAGACACATGGTACTCCAAAGCTTCAAGGTAAAAGACTGTCCTCACATTTGGCAAATATAGGTCGCTATGATAACATTGGACACTGGATAGTATACATCAAAAGAGAAAGAAGATGCAAGCATTGCGCTGGAAAAAGTCACTTTCAGTGCGAAAAGTGCAAAATAGGGCTTCAAAGCATATCATGTCCAGTAGCACAAAAATGATACTGATTACTAATTGAAGCTAATTTCAATATCATACTAATAAATAGCAACTGCATTTTGTGTACGTATTATATAAATATATTTGTGTGTGCATCCATATCAGCCACTGCATTTGGTGAGTTCAGTGTAATCATTTTTATGAAAAGGGAATTGTAACGTCTTCTAAGCATAAATGACAACTATTTAGTTCCTATCCGCCTAGTGCCTGGCATTCGTTAAAACAGACACCTTATATCTTGGTAACTAATAAAGATTTGAAAATAAAACTTTGTGTAGTCATTTACATCCCTTTTATTAGACTCTGTTTGAATTTTCAGCAAAATCATCCCAGTAGATCAACTTTCGGCACTAATGGGTTAAACAGTTTTGGTCCTCTCACAACAAAACTATTTTCTTTCAGGGTTAAGGATGTTGCCTGTCTAGCCTTTAATTTGGGAATACAACACTGTCTACCGTTTCTACTTTCCACCATTGTATGGGGAGTTATAGGGTTCAGAGTAAGATTAGGGACTAGTTTCTCCATTATTTTTCAAGTATAAATAATGGCATATCTCTCTCTTCTCCTTTCCAGTTAATATAGTCTAGTTTGCATAACCTTTCCCAGTAATTCAGTTCTTTGCACCCATTGATCTTGGCTGTGAAGCTTCTCTGGATCCCTTCCAGCTGTCTAATGTCTTCTTTTTTATATGGTGATTAGGGTGGTCCAAAAAATAAATTTTGTAATTTTTTTACCTCCACATGGCTGCTCCTGTTCCTGTATCTATCAAACATCTCCATACCAAATTTCAGCCTAATTGAATGATATTTACTAGTTGCTATGAATTTCATTTTATTACTCATTTTCTAGTAGATTGATCTTCTGGGTTAAAAAATGAAAAAACAAGGGCAAATACTAGTTTATTTGTTTGAAAACAGATTAAATCTCAAAGAAAACAGCTTATTTTTTTAGAAAACAGACTAACTCAAAGAAAACAGTAATTTTTAAAGAACAAAAATGATATGTTTGATAGAAAATTACATTTATCGTTCATTTATAATATACATCATTACTTAGATTAACACTTTATCACTAACTCCTTCGAAGATGATGAGTACGTAGTCTTGGCGATGTTTTACAACTAATTGGAGGATGAATTATTTTTGTTCTTCATCCTTTGTCAAAGATGTATTATATGCCTTGATAAGGGTGATACCCATCTCCACCAAATCATTGACAACTTTTAGGTTGATCACTATGCATCAAAACTCTTGAAAGCAATCATCCTCCATCCAGAAATTGGGATCAGTCCTCAGGAAGGTATCCTTCATTGCCTTCCTTCCTTCTTTCTTTAACAGATTGAAGATTCCCAGGGTCCTTTTGGTGACCATTTCATACAAATTCAAATCTTCAATGTTTCCTTCAAGCTTCAATCGATGAGTAACAGTGGTATTCTCGTTATGTTGGAGGTTTACGACCATCTTCCATTTGGTCTCAGCATCACCTCTAGGATTGAAGAATGCAAGGCCAATGAGATGCTCTCCAAGATACCACAGGTGCCATTGAAGAGCTGTGGATGTTGCTTTGGAAATGGTCTGATTTGGGTACTTTTGCAAGATTTTAAGAAGCAGAATATAGTTGAAAGGAGCATTGATTCCAACGGGGGCCTCATTTCAAAAATGTGCGTAGACCAAGGCAATAAACAGAGAGAGCTCGGTGATATTCTCCACCTCACATGCTGTCAGCTGTAGTTGATGCTTGAACAGATATATAAATTTTGAGGATGTAGATGGCCTTGGCAATCCAGCGTGCATGGTGAGTTGATCCTGGAGCATGGACCTTGACTTCTTTCTAATCAATGCACCTCAGGAAGGTGAGGTAGAGTTGTAACAATTCCCCATAGTCATCACATGATTGTTTAGACTTCAGTGCCTTTGTGAAGTAGTGGATCATTTCCTCTCAAAGCTGGAACATCTTTCGATCTCTGACTAGGTTGTTTGAAGCCTTCATGAAGGAATCCTTCTGAAATGATGGCCATTTTTTCTGAAACTGTTTAGAGAGTCATTTCCGAGTCACCTGTGGGTCCAAGAAGTACATTGCAAGTGTTTGACAAGATGACTTCAAGGATATGATTGTTGACAAGTGATCCATACAAGTTCCCTCCCTACTGCTTTTTCAATCAGAGTACAGGCTCCCCTGTGAAGGCCAGTATTAGACACAGTTGTGTTAAATACGAGACCTTTGATCTCACCATGAAGATCCCAGTCATCAATCGTCAAAATTGTATTTTTGGCACAGCTAGGAGTTTTTCCATCCCATTTCCCGTAATGATTACCGCGGTTCATTCAGCAGTTTCCTTTGTGCTGCCAATGTCAAGTAGTAGTTTCCCATCCCAGTGAAGAAGAAGGGGGTCCTTCAACAGAAAATGAAGCTTGATCCTCTTTGGCTGCTTCCTGCCTTACTTGCCTTCTCGAACAATGGATGGAGCTGCGTGAAAGAGTTATTGTAGAAATATCATAGCCCAGGGCTTGAGCAACTGATCCAGCAATGAAGACTGCTCCTCGATCGGGAAGGTTGACATGATCAAGAGCAGCAACTGCATCTGGTGATGTGAAGATATTGTTTTGTTTCGGAGGATGAGAGTGTACATCTGCTCTTCCAGTTGAAGTCGACAGACGATAATCATCGTCTTCAGCATTGAATTCTTCAGAGGATGAAGTGGATGTGCTGGATGATGGAAGAGCAGCAGCTCCAGCCTGGAATGCAGCCTCTCTCTCTTTGTACCTCAGAGCTTTGTCAGCATCTTTCTCCTGTCAACATCTCTTGCAGTACAGTATTCCTTGGGAAAATTAATCTTGACAGGGCCTGCCATACTGCAGGAAAAGACATCTTCTCATTGCATCATCAGGAATTGGCAGTCTTCTTCATTGTCTATCGCCTTCAAGGCGTCCTTCGAAGCAACATTGAAAAGCTCTGAGAGTCTCTTGGAACATGCTCTCTTTCACTCTGCAGCTGCATCTTGCAGTTTTTCTTCAATGCAAGGAACTCTTCATACAGCTTTGACAGCTTCCTAATGCAGGAATCCTTGCTCTCTGCCACACTTGCAGGGCCTCTTTGCAAGCCAAGTTGTAGCTCTCTTTCAAGGTTTTGGACTGTTCATGGTGGTGAAACTGAACCACCCACATTTCTGCAGATGAGTGAGTACTTCTAGCCATAACCTGAAAAAATGAGAGAAAATAATACATTAACCATTTAGCACCAAAGCACAATTATATAAGTGTTAAAGTAAAAAATTGCAAAGTCAAAATAAATAAAGTAAAAAAAAAAATTGGTTACAGTGGTTAGTGGTTGATGGGTAGGAAGATAGCCAAATTTTTAAAAATATATTTAAGAATAAGTAAATAATAAACTTCAAGAGACATAAGATATATACCAGTACCTTACAATTTTAATCATTTAATTTAATAGCAACATCTTTACCAGTTATAAATTTATAAATTTGCATATAAAGAACATAACTATATATATATATAGTGAATAAATATAATACATATGAATTAATACTTAATATATATGAATTAATAATTATATACAGTCGAACCTCGTTTAACGTCACACTCAGTTCACGTCTTTTCGTTTAGCGTCAAAGCCTCCATTGGCATACATGCATTCATTCTACGTCACTTACCTCATTTACCAGCTGTTAGAATTGTTGTAAAGGCATGGAAAGAGGTAACCACAACCACTATGAACTCTGCGTGGAAGAAACTGTGGCCCTCTGTGATCTATCATTTTGTGGGCTTTGAGGAACAAAGCAATCCTGAAGCTGAAATTCTCCACCTTGGGCAGGCAATGGGACTGGAAGTTGATGCTGATGATGTGCAGGAACTTCTTCAAGAGCATGAGAGGGAGTTAAATGCAATAGACCTCCAAGAGATGGCAAAGGAATCTGAATCTGAATCTCTGGAGCGGATTACCTAAAACCCCGTTGAACATGTACTTTGTTTAACATCACTTTCAGTTAATGTCACTTTTCCAAGAACGAATCAATGACGTTAAACAAGGGTCGACTGTATATAAATTAATAATTAATATATATGAATTAATACTTACGTGAGATACTATTCCGAAGCTCTTAACCCTTTGAGGACCATGGGACATATTTGTCCCAAGGAAATAATAATATAAATTGTACAATGATGCAACGTTTCTACAAATACATCTACATGTTTATACAGGTATCATTTAGTTGTCGGAAAATTAACCCAAAAATGGGTCATTTAAGTGACTATAGTTACTAATATCTTATTGTAAAACACAATAAAACTTAAACTTTTAAGTTCAAAGAAACTATACTGGTTGTCAAAGGGTTAAAGTTTGAACAAACTTAAAACCATCCTCCAACAAGTTTAAACTTGAAATGATGCATGAGTAAATGATTTGTCTGATTCACAAACAGCATTATACAAGAAATCAAACAATTGCATCATCCTCTGAAAGGTGGGTGGAGTCAATGTGGCATGACTGCCGCATCCTCTAAAAATGAAGCGGGTAGAAAATGATTAGCCACTTAGTTAATTGAAAATGTGAAAATCATAGCAACCTCTTATGTACTGAATCAACAGATATTTTGCACAAAGTTACTTCACATCTAAAGGAATAAGAGCAGCCATGTGGAGAGCATTTCCAACTATTTTGAAATTTTAGCCCAAATTTTGGACCACCCTAATGGGGATGTTAGGACTGAGCAGTATTCCAATTTGGGCATGATCAGGGTTTTCAGTAAATGAATCATTACATTCCTATCCCTTTGTTTAAAGGTTTTCAATATCTGTCCCATTATTCTCTTTGCTCTGTTTACTGCTATCTTATTTGGTGTTTCAAATTTTGCATCATCTGTCATTAAAACCCCTAAATCTTTTGCTCCAGAATTTCTCTGAATTTCCTGTTCATTTTGGGATAATATTCCATGGATTTTAGGTCTTCTCTTTTTCTGTACCATAACAGCTGAAATTTCTCGGTGTTAAACTTCATATTGTTGTCTTCCATCCACTTGGAGATTCTGTTCATGTCAGTTTGTAAAGATTCTATATCTTCTAGGTTTCATATTTTTCTACTGTTCTTTGTGTCATCCATAAAGGATGTTACTCTGCTGTCTCTGGTAACATCCTCATCTATGTCAGTTAGCATGATTATGAAGAGTAGTGGAGCTAATACTGTTCCTTGTGGTACTGAGCCGAGGACCTCTGATTCTGATGAAGATACTCCTTGTACTGTAATGACTTGCCGCTGCTCACTAAGGAAATTATATGTCCATTTCCCTACTTTTCCTGTTATTCCCACATATTTCAGTTTATGTATTATGATTCCATGGTCACACTTGTCGAACGCTTTAGCAAAGTCTGTGTATAGTACATCATAGTTTTCATTACTTTCAAGCAGGGTTGGCAAGAAACCCACTTTTTTTAAAAAAAGCCCACCCCATGTGGGTTTTTTCGGGTTTTTTCACCTAAAACCCGAAAAAACCCGGGTAAAATTGGGTTTTTTCATATGTCCATATGGTAGTTCATATTAGACCTACCTATTCTTATTTTTATAATAATACTGTACTGTACCGTACACTATTAATATAACATTTGTCTTGTTTTTAGCAAAAAGGTTGCCTTCCAGGCAATTAAGCATAAAAAGTTATTATTTTCTCAGATTAAGCTTCACAACAAAATTTGGAAAACATGGACCAATTTGAACTAAATTTGGTGTGGTAAATTATCCTATTTGTTAGGCTATACTTCCTATGGAAGACAGGCCCCTGTGTCTTCTGCTGGAAGTAGATGAATTACAGCTCCCAAAGGGAACTTAATTCAGCTAGTTATATCTATTTAATTCATATTACTGAATATTTTTTCTTTTATTTCACAGTTAAATAAAACAAACTGGCAACAACATATTTATCTTTACTGCTAGCCTACAGAATTAGTCTGTTTGAAGTTATAACTGCATTAAATAATGCCAAAGACCTTTGGATCAGGAAGAAAATCAGGGCATGAATGGAGTGAAGTCAATATTATTGATGGGACTAGTAAAGTTAGATGCAAACATTGCAGTAATGAAATAAGTAATAAAATAGAGTGAATAAAAATGCATTTAATGAAATGTTTGAAACACATGGAATCAAGAAACAAGACTGACAATACTGCCAGTACATCATCTTCATACTGCCATGACATAGACCTCTCAGATGATCCAGACTCATCCTCACCACCACTGACACAATTACAGATGAAAAAAAGAAAAATTCAAAAGAAAGTAAGTGATTTTGGCATGACAACAACAACTTTGCAGAAAAATGTCATTGATAACAAAATAGCCAAATTCTTTTATGCAAATAATATTCCATTTCTATGTGCAGAGTCTAAGTATTTTATTGAAATGATAGAGACTCTAAGACCAGGCTACACTCCACCTTCCCGTCGAAATTTGTCTGGTCCACTTTTAAATACAATCCATGAAGAAGTAGAAAATTCCTTGAAGATGCAGTTGACTGAAGAATCAGGATGTATAACACCCTGATTGGCTGATGTCTACACTCTATAACCTGCTACCTCACCCAAAGAGTTATACCTGTAGGTCTATTTGTTGACTCATGTTTGCTTGATTTGCATGTAAAATCATTATAGGCGCCTATATGACAATTTTTAAAAATAATTGCATATGCACTTCTTAAATTTCATGAAAAAACCCACAAGTGGGTAAAATAGTGGGTTTTTTCAAGTGGGTTTTTTTGAAAAAACCAGGGTGGTTTTTTTCAGGCTGGGCCCACTAGTGCCAACCCTGCTTTCAAGTGCATCAATAATGTTGTTGTAGTGTTCCATTAGTTGTGATAGGCATGATCTGCCTGACTGAAATCCATGTTGGTTATCATTGAATTTTTCCGAGTTTCCAAAAAGTCATAGATTTTGTCTAACTATTCTTTCAAATATTTTAGTGGGATGAGATGTAAGTAACACTGGCCTATAGTTTTTGGCCTCAGCTCAATTTCCTCCTTTATATATTGGGACTATGTTCAAGCTCTTCAGGATGGCCAGTATTTCTTCCGTGTCTAGTGATCGTCTCCATATCCAGTACAGGGGCTCAGTGATTGCATTCTTGCAGTTTTTGATCATTGTGGCATTCCATTTATCCAGTCCTGCCAATGAGTGTGTTTTTAGTTTACCTATGGCTTGTGTAATATCATCCATCGTAAAGTCAAAATCCGTTATACTTTCCCTCTGTAGTTTTACTTCAAAGAACGTGTTTCTATCACATACCAATTTGTCAGTTTTTGGGATACTGAAAGATGATTCATACTGAGCTCTTAATATTTCAGATACTTCTGTTAGATCATCAGATAAAGCACTCTTCTCATTTTTTAAAGGTCCAATAGTTGCATGGTTTTTCAACTTTCTTTTTGCAAAATTATAGAAGTACTTTGAGTTAACCTTTATTGCTTCTATAGCATCGTCATCATCTTTTTCTGTATGCTTCTTAATTAGTTCCTGTATGACATCATCAATACTTTGCAGTTTATCATTTAATATTTTTCTAATGATGTTATCTTTACAGTTACTTAATTTTGCAGTCACTCTTTTAGACTCTCCTCCATTGTCTTGACCTCGAAAATGGTTTTCCAATATATTACTTCCATGCTGGACGTAACATCTTCCCAGTTTATAGCTTTGGAGTGAAAATTAAAATTTTGAATTTGCTTCTTCCTGTTGTGTGTGTTCTTTCCTTTCCTGTTGCCTTTATATTGGTTGTTATTTCAATGATGTTATGGTCTGATATCATAGTTGGCGATATTTCTACATTATTAATTAGATTGCTGTTGTTTGTGAATACCAAATCTAGGCAGTTGTTTTTTCTTGTGTTTTCTGTTATTTCTTGCATTCACATAAATTCATCAGCTAGAGCTAGTAGCATTTTTACCTGCTCCTGGTCTTCTCGTGTGCCCCCCTTGTCCTGGTGTATACATATATTTTTTCCTATCCTTTTATATTTCATGAATGGGAAATTAAAATCACCATAGAAAAAAAATATTTGGGGGTGGAGAGAGAAGATCTTTTACTAAGTTTCTTACCTCTGTAATGGAATCTGAAAAATTTGAGGTTGGCATGTTTGGGGGTCTGTACATTACAATTAGTATCATTTAATTTTTCAACTTTTGCTGCTACACATTCTACATAGCTGTTTGAGGTACTTATAGTCATTTCTGCCATATGCCTTTCGCGGTGTAAATAGCACATCCTCCTTTACATCTCACTGTTCTGTTGGCTCAGAGGATGTTATAGTTGTCAATTTGTATTTTTTTTGTCAATACAGCACTCTCAATTTTCACAGTTCACCTGGCCAGGGCCGGATTTAGGAGTGGGCAAAGTGGGCAGCTGCCCATGGGCCTCCACATCTTGGGGGCCTCCACATATTGACAAGCCATTATCAAAATAGAAAAAACCCGATAGATGATCAACAAAAAAACACGCGCATCCAATACCACTGTAGTACATAAACTTTTACCAATACCCGAGTAACCCGAGGCTTTCATTTTTTGCAGATATGAGTGGAATGGACAGACACAAGAGTGCACGATGTTTTGAAAGTGTATGTATGTTAATTATATTATGAATCTTATGGATGACTTCAATTATGTCTTCCCCTAAGGTAGGGGGGCCTCCACATGGAGGCTGCCCAGGGCCTCCACACGTCTAAATCCGGCTCTGCACCTGGCAGTCCTTTAGATGAGTTTCTGAGAGGCATGCAAGTCTACTCCAGCTTCTTGCATGAGTCCTTTCAAGTATAAAACTTTGTCCAAGGAATGGTTTGATTTAAGGCCCTGAATGTTGGCTAGGATTATTTTTATTTTTTCTCTATCATTTTCACATACAGGTGGTTCCCATTCATTTTCCAATGGGGGTGCCAGTTTCATTGCCTTGTGGCCCTCCAAAAATTTACCTCTTTTTATCTTTGTCAGTACCTGTTGTCCCAATAACGCATGAAGTGTCTTTGTGTGTGCCTCCTGTCTGACTCTCAGATTCCTATATTTTGTCAGCTGATTTTGTAATTGCTGGATAGTATTTAGCAGCTGAATTGTGTTGGCTATGTCTAAAAAATTGGCACTCTTCTTTGATGTTTGTTTTTCCTATTCACTCATTGCATTCCTTTGAGGGTGGAGGTAATGGCATTTTTTCTGTATTTGCAACTCCCATATCTTGCAAAGGTGTTGCAGACTGTAAGATGGTGGAACTTGCATTTCTTATCAAATTTGCAGTATCCACTTGTGTAATGCATGGTGCATAATGTGCATATATGCAGTATCCACTTGTGTAATGCGTGGTGCATAATATGGGATGTGCATATATGCATTGCCCATCCCAATATCTACAGTTCCCTTTTGCATAGTATTTACATATGATATTTTCTACGCTTCTACTTCTTGTTTTCTTATTATTTTCGAAGTTCTTAATTTTGGTATTATCATTATTTTTCTTTGGCTATTTATTTTCTACGTTTTTAGTTATCTTTTTAGCATTTGACTCATTGGACCATTTGACTACTTCACAATTTTTACTTATTTCTTTTCTTTCATCTATGTCTTCCTTCCATATTATATTGTTTATATTATTAAATTATTGTTCATTATTATGCTGTTATTCGTTATTTCATCCTCTCTCTCATCCACCCAGTTTTTTGTTGGGACATTTCCAGACCTTTGTGTCCCTATTATTTCATTCTTTTTTGTAACATTCGAGTCTGCTATCTCCATTTCTTTAAATACCACGAATGAATTTACTGTCTGTGTACATGCACCACATAGAAATTTGATCCCCACAACGTGTTTCACGTTTGTGACAAGAGTTATTTCCCTATCATTCCAATTAATGCAGATAAAGTCTTGCAGTTATTAACAGAAATCACACCAAATCACCGTGTTTTCCATTGTTTGCAGATTAAGTGAGAATTTGGACCCATCATCATGCTATTCCTTAATTAGCATAAAAAAAAATACTGACAATTCTTTATTTATTTTTATTTCTTTCCTTTTGATGGTCAAGGGCTTTTCAAGAGTTTTCTGACCTTGGCATTTTATGACCCTTTTCCTGCCTTGTTTCAAACTTTCTTGAATGCCAATGATATTTCATTTTAAATGTATACGTTAAAACTGGTGATAAATTATGTAAACTGTATTGCACTTTCTTAGTTTTAATAAATTTCACTTTATATTTTATATGCACAGATTCACTGATACTTTATACACTTTTGGGTGTAAACAGAATAAACCACCGAGTAGTTTATGCCCTTCTTATTTGGGTGTTAATACAGAGAGAGAGAGAGAGAGAGAGAGAGAGAGAGAGAGAGAGAGAGAGAGAGAGAGAGAGAGAGAGAGAGAGAGAGAGAGAGAGAGAGAGAGAGAGAGAGAGAGAGAGAGAGAGAGAGAGAGAGAGAGAGAGAGAGAGAGAGAGAGAGAGAGAGAGAGAGAGAGAGAGAGAGAGAGAGAGAGAGAGAGAGAGAGCACATCCACTCACCACAACGTACAAGCAAACAAGATATATATATTATTATTTATTTATTTATTATATATATATATATATATATATATATATACACTATATGATCAAAAGTATTCGGACACCCCGGAAAATCCGCATTTCTGCAAATATCACCTTCGCCGAAAGGTATGCTGGGAAAAAGCGTGGCGAAACTATAATGCTGAGGTGTTCTGTTAAGTTATCAGTAACTGTTGTGAAGCCATGCCGCGCGCGGACGTGAACTCTCCGAGTTCCAACGTGGACTCGTCATCAGATGTTATTTAAGTAACGTTTCTATACGAAACATTGCAGCCAAACAGGATATACCAAAGTCGACTGTAGCGGATGTTATCATGAGATGGAAGCACGACGGTGCAACTAACGCGAAAAAACGTTCCGGATGACCACGCAAACTGACGGAACGTGATAGAAGAAGTCTGGTACGACATGTCAAGAAGTCCCGCACGTCCTCTGCCACTTCCATCGCTGAGGAGGTAGGAAGAGCATCCGGTACCTCCGTTAGTACTGTAACTATCCGCAGAGAGATGCACAGACTCGGTTATTATGGTAGAGCAGCTGTACACAAGCCACTGATTACAAAAGTTAATGCCATGCGTCGTTTGGCCTGGTGTGTCTCCCGTCGTTCCTGGACCGTGGAGGACTGGAAAACTGTTCTTTGGAGCGACGAGTTGCGGTATTCACTCTTCCAGTCTGATGGGCGTGTTTGGGTGTGGCGACAGCCCGGAGAACGGCTTCTTCCTGACTGTGTACGTCCAACGGTGAAGTTCGGTGGAGGGTCCATCATAGTATGGGGTTGTTTTTCCTGGCTAGGGCTCGGCCCGTTGGTTGTTATACCCACTACCATGAATGCTGACGTTTATCTCAACATTCTGGACAATTCGGCCCTCCCTACACTGTGGCAATACTACGGAGATGGCCATTGTTTGTTTCAATATGATCGAGCTCCCTGCCATACTGCAAGGCATGTGCAGGACTGGTTTCGTGAAAATAAGGTGGATTTGTTAGACTGGCCTGCTCAGAGCCCCGATCTCAACCCAATCGAGCACATGTGGGACGAACTGGAGCGACGGATACGAAACCGCACACCACGCCTGGCTTCACTTGCATCAGCTCTGCAAGAGGAATGGCGAGCCATTCCTGCACAGACTTACCAAAAACTGGTGGAAAGTATGCCTCGACGTGTTGACGCTGTAATAAAAGCAAAGGGTGGACCTACTGGTTACTAAATGCCATAATAAAACCATTTTTCCCAAAACCATGCGGTGTCCGAATACTTTTGATCATATAGTGTACAGTATATATATATATGGGCTACATCATGGCCAATGTCGTAACACCACTTCCCGGAGATCAGCAAAGTTAAGCGACATTGGGTCTGGGTAGTAGTTGGATGGGAGACCCATCCTCCATGCCCAGATTATGTAAGTGACCCGTGGTTCGGATCCCATGTAAAGCTGTAGGTCCCCTCCATCATGTGACCTTAGATGTTGCGAAAGAGGTTAAACAACCCCAATAAAAAAAATTATTTATATACACACACACACACAGGGTGTCCATAAATGTTTACCCTGAAAACAGTATGCTCTCATGTTTTAATGACGAATCTTACATCCATTTTGTTTTTACAGGTGATCTCGTACACGCATAGAGTTTGTGTGCTGGTGTGTTTCGTCTACCGCATTCACCGCTAGGAGCGCTGTAGTAGCTGTTCAGTTAAGATGGCATCTGTGACAGAGAAGGCACAATGTGTTGTGTGGCTTGCAGAAACAAAATCTCCTGTCAGTGTTCAGCAAAAGTTCAGAACAAAGTATGGAAAGAATCCACCTGATGTGAAGTTAATTAAGTCGTGGATGAAAAAATTCTTGGTAACTGGAAATGTGGAAAAGGGAAAGAGCAGTGGTAGATCATCAGTTTCTGATGGGATGGTGGAAACACTGAGAACACAGTTTCCGCAACTGTGCACCTGGATATGCTCACCAATTACACCATCCCCCAGCTGCAGGACAGGCAGCCAACTGTCATCTTCCAACAAGATGGGGCACCCCCTCATTGGGCACATGTTGTTCGTGAAACTCTCAACACAACATTTCCAAATCAATGGATTGGCAGGGATGGGCCAATCGCATGGCCCCCCAAGATCACCAGACATTACCCCGCTGGATTTCTTTCTCTGGGGTCATGTTAAAGATTTGGTTTATGCAACAGTTGTTCCAGATATCAGGACATTGTGAGAACGCATTACGGATGCAATTACAACAGTTAACCCACAAATGTTGGAAAATGTGTGGCGTGAGTATGAATACCATTTAGACATTTTACGTGCCACTAGGGGTGCACATGTGGAACTTCATTAACTATGTATCAAAACTTTGTATGTTTATCTACTTATGATTAAAACTCTGTTTGAATACGTGTTTATTTAAAAGTTATAGCATGCTTTAATCAGGGTAATCATTTATGGACACCCTATATATAAATACAGTATATATATATATATATATATATATGTGTGTGTGTGTGTGTGTAAGGTTACTACACATATATGATTTATAAATGCTTCTATATTAATTCTAAATGGATCAAAAGCCAAAATTATCTGTGACAGTTGCATCATATCACCACCAATGGTAAAAATGTTGCAACCATCATGGTCTATTTAGGGTAACTGCTCCAAATGTAGAACACAGCCCCAGAAACTGTGTATGTGTAATAACCTTATTTACCAGTGTACATACCCATGACAACTAAATTCTGTTAGCTTGCCACAATTCACAGAAATTTCACAATGATCAACAATAACTTATTTATGCCACTTTCTGCAAGTTTTGACCATCATGCTGTTTTGTAGGCATTTCCAAAACTAAAAGGTCAAATCTTAAATCAAGTATGCCACAATGTACCCTTCTATCCACACCCTAAAGTGAGGTATAAAAAGTTTCATCAAAGTTCTTATATTCTTCTTGTAGTAGTAAAATGTTTCCAAAACAGTTGGCAAGATTGTTACAATTGTCAGTGTGGAATGGCCCTAGTCATTCATCAGATAAAAGATAAAGATAAAGATAAAAAGATAAAATTTCAACCATGGCTGTAGCTGCCCTTGTTTAGTATCACCCAAGGAATATTTATGCCAAATTTGAACTCATTTGGGTAATATTTAGGGGTTGCACCAAAAGTTGACTTTTTGTATATTGGAATGAAAAAACAAAATCTTTCAAATTCTTGTAAAGGTGACATATTAAGAAAAGGAAGGTAGTAATGATGAATTTTATTATACCAGGCAAGACAAATGACTAAATATATGACATAGGTCTGATTTCCAAGGTGCTGGCATAGACTTCCAGTGAAGGTTAACTGTGTGGAGGAATTGTTTCTGTTCCTCATCTTTTGTGACTGTGGAGTTTGTACTTCATAACCTTCATTTCTGATGCCCACTCCTTTAGCTCCTGGTGCACACAGTCAGTGGACCACTCCCCTGAGCCCTTGGCCAGGAACACCACCACCTTTTCCTTCCCATTAATGGCCAGGATTTCAAAGATGTTCTTAGTTTATTGGGTAAATAGGGCCTCGATGTCAGTGCCTGGATTAAATCCCTTGCCTTCCAGTCTTTCCCAGCTCTTCATCTTTGCTGGCTGCTTCATGTTTTCTGCCATCTTAGCCTTCACCCCATCATCCAAGCAGGACTTGAAGAGGGCAAGTCTGACCAACTCTTCAGCCAAGTACCAGAGGTGGCAGCACATAGCCTTCAGCACCACAGCAGCCAATTGACAGTCAGGGTAAGTTGCCAAGGCGGAGATCAGGTAGTCATTGGCAGACACCCTCACCACCAATGGACCCTTGTGCCAAAAACTTGCAGTAGAGTAGAGCAATGAAGAGAGAGAGGTCCATGATGCCCTTCTCTTCCCTGACAGTGAGGGTGACCTGCTCCCTGAAAAGAAAGATCTTCAGGGCATAAATGGCTTTTGCCATCCACCAGGTTTAGTGCATAGCACCCAGTCCCTTGAAGTGCACCTATACAATCTCTATCCCCTGAGGAAGATGAGGCACAGTTGAAGGAGCATGGTGTAGTCTCCTCTTGGGAAAGAGGATACAAGGGTCACCCTGCAGTACGACATCAGCTCCTCCTGGAGATCAGAAAGGGGGCTGTCATTAATTTTGTAAAATGAAGTCTTTTGAGTCTTTTCTTGTGTGTTTTTTTCCTGCAATTTTGTTTGTGTGTTTATCTGTGAAGTTTTGAAATTCTGTTAGTTTTTCATTGTTCTGAAATGTTGGGTCTTTGTTTGGTGTGCTTTGAATTTGTTTTTGTTATGCCCTATGCCCTATATGAAATAAGACTTAGAATTTGTTTGTGTTATGCTTAGAGTTAAAAAGTAAGCCCTGGAGCCTTTGGTTATTTTAGGCCTAGAGCTAAAAAGTAAGCTCTGGAGCCTTTAATTCTTTAGGTATGGGGGCTAAAAGGGAAGCCTTGGAGCATTTGAGTAGAATTTTTGTGTCATAGATGTCTTATGAAGTCTCACAGCAAGTTAAATTGCTGTAATAAATGTTATAACCCACACCACTGGTTAAATTAAAAATTTACAGTGTTTTAAGTTAGGATAAGTCTTGAGTTTGAACAGCAGGGCCTACTTTGGAAGATAGGCTTCAAGTCTAGTGTACAGTGCCCGCGAAAAGTATCCGATCACCCTTGAAATTTGTATTTTTTACATAAAAAACAATGTTTAAATGTATACTAACCTTATATTAGTATTTTGTCATCTGTCCTTTGGTTTGGATGACTTGTTCTAGACGTTTTGGCATGGATTTAATCAAGTTTTGACAAACTTCCACTGATATTTCCTTGCACCATACCTTTTTGATGGCCTCTTGTAATTTTTTGACTGAGCCAGTGTCGTGGCATTCAACCTTATTTTTTATTATTAGCCACAGATTTTCTATCGGATTGAGATC
The DNA here is from genome assembly GCA_023014485.1 of Bathynomus jamesi. Classification (NCBI taxonomy): domain Eukaryota; kingdom Metazoa; phylum Arthropoda; class Malacostraca; order Isopoda; family Cirolanidae; genus Bathynomus; species Bathynomus jamesi. Next base: position 2,850,467 of record JAJOZX010000007.1, on the reverse strand, counting down.
TGGACTATTACCAGGCCAATCCAAAATATCAAATTTATTGTCAGTAATCCATTTTGTCACTATTTTGGCCCTGTGACATGGTGCACCATCATGCATGTATGTTTTTGTCCTTTGGATTGCCATTGCCATTGGAAGTTTATCCTGTAGCATTGCTAAATACAGTGCACCATTCATAGTTGTGTTCTTCGGAAGAAAATATAAGTTTCCACGCCCATAGTAACCGAAACAACCCCAAACCATCACACTTGGAGGGTGTTTCATTGTCTTTAGGGTGTATTTAGGGTCCATCCTATTTGAGCCAATAGGCCGGCGAACCTTTTTTGGACAACTTCTGAATGTCAAAAATGTCGACTCATCGCTAAATAAAACCTTCTTCCAGTCATCAACAGTCCAATGAATGTATTTTTTACAAAATGCGACACGTTTTTTACGCATTTTTTCATTAATGAACGGTTTCTTAGCAGCATGGCGAGATGGTAATCCGAGTTCTTTTTGGAGCCGCTCCTGGATAGTTCGTTCAGAAACACCAGATAACAAATTATTCATATTAAATTTTATTTCTTTCGCAGTTATTGTTGGGTTTTTCAATACTAAACGTTTCATAAGTTTGTCTGTTCGCGAATTTGTTTTTCTCGGTCTGCCAGATCGTTTTTTAGGGACTGGCGTGGTTAGGCCACCATTGTTCTTAGCCCGTGAAACCCATAAATTAACGGTACTTTGGGATATGTTTAATTCCTTAGCTATCTGTCTCTGTGATTTCCCACATGCATGCAAAGCAACAATAGCACCTCGACAATCACTCTTAAGTTGTTTTTTAGCACACATTATATATAAATTTTATTTACACCACTTTCTGTAAAAAAAAAAAAATATCAAGAAATTTACACAAACAGTGAAATCTGACAAATTTGAGACACAGCCACCCGCAACGAAGGCTACCAGAACACTAATTTGAGAATGCGTTGGATAGCTCTCATATCAGCGAGCAACCTCAAAGTTACCAGATGTCGCTAGAACAAATAGAAAGTGAATTACGTGTCTCTGAATATCAAGGGAAAATATTGTATTTTCTTGAGTGATCGGATACTTTTCGCGGGCACTGTAAATGGTTGTCTGAAGTAGGCCTATTAAGGCTGAGTGAAGAAAGCCTATTAAATATAGGACCTACAATGTGTTAAGCCTATTAAATAAATGAGGCTTGATTACTGTTACCATCACCTTTAGCCTCTACTGACTGTTATGCTTGGTAGGTACAGTAAGGTAGAGATAGGCCTACAGCTAAGCCTAGCTTGTTTCTGTAAAATTTTGGGGGTTCAGATCCCCAGGGTCCCCACATGGAGCCACCATTTAAAAAACTATATAAGCCTATGGTTGTTTGTCTTTGACCTGGCAATCTGATGAAAATTTTGGTACTTTTCCATTATACCCTGGGCAAATGGCAACTTTTACTATATGAATACAATGCTTATTAATATAGTTTTAGAAATTTATTATGGTTAATGACTGGTTAGGTTTAGTCATGATATTTTCATTAAAACTAAAAAATATTATGACTAAACCTAACCAATCATCAAAGGCAATTGACATTGGGGGCTTATTAAAATTGCAAGGATACAACAGAAAAGTACTATACCAAAATTTAAAGCAGATTTAATGCCTAGACTCAAATGTAAAAAGTGTTTTTTTTTGTTAAAAAGTTTGTGTGTGTGTGTTCAGGGCTGGCCTTAGGCCAATTGAGCCTATTTGACCACATTGGGCTCTACGCTCACATGGGCCCCCCGCACTAGGGTTGCCACCTCCAGCTTTCAAAAATAAGGAATAGTCTTTGGAGCCACGGTTTAAGCAGTTGAAAAAACATGTTGATTTATTTGGCTTTTTGAATAAATTTCAACAAATTCCAAAGGAGGAATTACAAAAACATGCTGCAGATTTGGAAATTGTGCTAACAGATTTCCAAATTTTTTTTATTGCTCTGCATTTTTTTGTCAATTCCAGTCACAGTGGCATTGGGGGAAAGGAGCTTTTCCAAATTAAAATTGATCAAATCTTATCTAAAGTCAAACATGCTCCAAGATAGACTCAACAGCCTCGCAATATTATCCATAGAATGTGATGAAGCAAAAAACTTAAACTCAACAAAATTTTGAAAGAGTTTGCAGAACAGAAAGCAAGAAAGATTTCTTTATAAGTATAGTTTTGTTTTAACATGTTTTATGTTAAAATATAAGCTAATAAATATAGATATTGTTTTATTTTTAATACAACGTAATAGCATATATTCCTGATACCTAATTTGAAATAATAAGTCCAGGAGGCCCCACCAAAATGGTCCAAATTGGGCCCCGCAATTGCTAAGGCCAGCCCTGTATGTATTGGTCTTCAAGGACCTTGTCAAGTAGGTTTTAGTTAAATTATTAAATTTGTTTACCTTTGGTTTTTAGCATAATCCAATATAAAAGGAAAGCATACCTTTTTCTTGTTGGAGTCCACATGTGATTGTAGGTTGTGTGGTTGCCTACTTTTTCATGGTTGATGTAGTCAGTTAGGTTACACTAGGCATATGTTGCTGCAATTTAATCAACACAGGCAAAATTCTGCACCTAATTATTTCACTGGGATAGGCCTATCCTATTGTTTTATTTATTTATTCACCCAGAACTTGTAGAAAGATTAACACAGTTTCCTTGCCTAAAGCAATTACATTTACATTACATTTCATTTGGAAAACACGAAGCCACTCAGGGCCCATCCAGGCAATCCAAGTCACGAGCTACATTTTAATAATAAAATCCCGCAAGATGTCAAACTCAAGTCAGCTAATTAACATACAAGTATTTACTACCACCACAGTAGCCTATATAACTGAAGCAAAGAATATACACTATATACATTCTACAAATTATCTCTTTCACTCATGAAAGTGTCTAAATTTTTCTTAAAATTAACTAATGAGCTACTGTTTACCACATCATATGGTAAGTCATTCCAAAAATCTACTACTCTGTGACTGAAGAAGTATTTTCATAGATCAAGTCTACAAGTCTGTTTTCTAATTTTCTTATTATGCCCCCAAGTTATCCCATCAGTATCTAGTGAGAAAAAGTTATGTACATCTAAATTGTCCAAACCTGAAAACATTTTGAACATCTGTATCATATCCCCTGCCTCATACAATGTCTCTCAAAACTAAACATACCGTACCTAATTCCTTTAATCTACCCCTGTATTCCAATCTTCTTAGGTTAGGGATAAGCTTGGTTGCCCTACGTTGCACACCTTCAAGCATATCAATATCATGTCTAAGGTGAGGGGACCAAGCTTGAATGCAGTATTCTAAGTGAGGCCTAACATAAGAATTATATAATTTACAGATCACTTCCTTAACTCTTAACTAACATTCCTCTTAATAATACCTAACACTTTATTTGCTTTGTTTCCAGCCTCTAAGCACTGCTTAGAAAATTTTAGATCACTACAAACTATAATGCCAAGATCCTTTTCCTTTCTAACATCCTCCAACCAGTTCCCTTGCATCTCATAACTAGTTTTTGTTATTTCTACCAAAATGCTTGACTGCATTTTTGGACATTGAATTCCATCTGCCATTTACTAGCCCAAGCAACTAATCTATCAAGATCCCTTTGCAGTTTATAAGAATTTTCTATATTTGTAAATGGAGCAACTACTTTTGTATCATCTGCAAATTTAGAAATTTTATAACCTACTCCTTTCTCTAAATCACTGATATATAAAATAAAGAGTAATGGGCCTAAAACTGATTCCTGTGGTACCCCCCTTTTAACTTTCTGCCACCCAGATTCATGACCATTTAGAATTACCCTCTGTTCTCTGTCTTCTAACCATTTTTCTACCCAATTTAAAACTGACCCTAATATACCATGAGCTTTCTTTCAATTTATGTAGAAGTCTCCAATGTGGAACCTTGTCAAATGCTTTACTAAAATCCAAATAAATAACATCTACATCATTTCCATTATCTACCTGATCAGTTACAAATTCTAAAAAGTCTGAGAGATTAGACAAACAAGACCTTCCTGATCTAAATCCATGTTGTGAACTTGAAATACGATTAAAGTTCTCCAAATGATCTTTATTATTATTCTTTATAATTCTTTCTAATATCTTTCCTACCAATGATGTCAAACTAACAGGCCTATAATTTCCTACCTCCTTCTTACTACCCTTTTTGTAAATGGGTACTACATTAGCTTTTTTCCATTCATCTGGTACTTCTGCATAATTAATTGACCTAGCAAACAAAATAGTTAGTGCCTCAGATAAGCTTTCTTCCCCTTCTCTGAGAATCTTAGCAAATATATTATCAGGTCCAGCAGCCTTATTTGACTTTAATGTATGAATCACTTGCCTAAAACATCATCCTTCTTTATATGAATATGATCAAGAATGTCTGAATTTACAAGAACTAAAGAATTAAAATCAAAGTTATTTAAATTTTCTTCGATAAAAACAGAGCTAAAATAATCATTAAAAATACCAACAATAACCTGATCTTTTTCAAACATCCTATCATGTTCTACTGGGCCAATTCTATCATGCTTTTTATTATTATATTTATAAAAACTAAAGAATTTCTTTGGATCTTTATTGCTATTTTCACTCTTCTGCCTTTTACTTTTCTGAATCAAACTATTTAGCTTATTTCTTAACTGCCTATAATTATCCAAGTCCAAAATACTATCACTGCCTTTAAATTCCGTGAATTCTTTTTTTATTTTTAATAATTTTAGCTATTTCCCTATTCCACCACAAATAGTCCAGTTCACTATGTCAATAAAAACACTTTCATTCAAAATTTATGGAGATTAGCAAACCAGTGCATTTTTGGAAAGCTTATGGCATCAAGAATCTGAAAATCAATGTTTACATTTGCGCAGATGCCTGCATAGCCGCCATTTTGGATTTTCAAAATGCCCACCATAAAATAAGAATTTCTGAATATCTCAGCTTGTAATTGACATAGAAACTTCATTCTTAATGCTAATCCTACGTTTCCAGGCCCAAGGAATCCAAAGCTTATGTCAAATTAGTGATTATGAACACCAAAAACCAAGAAAAGAAGAAGTTTGTAAAATTATGTTGATATTTTCATGAAAAAATACACACTCAAATTGTTGGTAGTGACAACAGCATACGTATAGACATATTTCCTATCTCAGTTTGACACATTACATCATCATCACTCTGTGTCATATTCAACATTACAGTCTGCATTATTTTCGCATTCTGTGCCGCACAAGCATAGTTCTGTGCAAGACAAGTTATTCCTTCTGCATGAACATCTCTGTGTAGAACAGTTGGTTTTGCAGTGGCATCTGACCAACTCGATGATGGCTTGTGGGGCAGGAGGAACCTTTGTGGTGCCTGGCAGTATTTGCCCACTTTTGTCCTGATAGTAACCAAATTTCAGGGGGTCAAAAGGCTGTTGCTGCATAACATTGGCTTGGCACCATACTTGGCTTTGTAACCACACATGCTGGATGTGTTCCTCAAGTGCACTGAGTGTAGGAGGTAAGTTGTTGCTTTCAGCTAGGTGTTTACAAAACAGATACCATCTTAGATCAGGGATACTTGCAATGTGAATACCCTTGGGACAGTAGCTTGAGCACACAAATTTGGCCAATATGTCTTTCACCTCCTGTGTTAGGTCACCTTTCTCTGGTAGTTTCATCAGTGCTCTGACTAAATGCATGTCAGCTTTCATATACTGCTGAAACCATTTTCTTTTGCCTATTCCTGAGAATTTTCCAACATTGTCTGCTCCAGTGAATGCGTGGAATACAGGTAAAGCTTGTGCCTTTTCTTTGCCCAAAGCTCTCCAGATTGGCTCTATTTTGACTGTACCCGATACCATCAAAATAGATGTCTTTTTGCAGAGCTTGTCATAGTGTGCCACAGCCAGAACCAAGACATCAGTATCAGGAGTGAAGAATACTAGTTGTGCATCAGGACACCGCTGTGATGCCTCCACTGCCAGGCAGATCATCAATGTGTCAGCCTCCTCGTGATTGTTGTCTTCAAAGTGCATGTTTCTGTTGCTTCTGGTATGACCTGATGCTGATGTGATGACTAACTGAGGTGAGTTTTTGTTGTAAATCAAGGGTTGCTTTGGTCGAGATAGTCTGTCAAATCTGCTTTAATTTTTTCATGCGATAGAAACCATGCAAGTAGGATGTGTTTGATGTTCATATCATCTGCAACCTGACATTGTCTCTCTCTAGTTTCCTCCTTTAGTGAGTCAGGTTTGTATGTATCGAAAACCAGGATGACCTCACTGAACCCTGCTGTCAAGCTCACAAGCCTGTCATTGAAACACTGGGCTAGATCTTTGACTGTGCTGATTGTCCCTGATTTCTTTGTCATCTTCTGGACAAGCACCATTCCATCAACAACGGCGATCTTTTGATTTGATGACAACGATGGAGATTACGATACAGGACCTCTGTCATCATCCTGCTCTTTGGCCACTAGAGCTTCTGTCTGTTCCTGGGTTTCATCTGTTTTTGCCAGCTTCTCAAGGCTGTGTATCAGCTTGGACTTCAGTGCATGGCAGCATTGAGCCGTCTGGTGCAAATAGTGCTCTTAGAGTCAATGTGAACTCATAATTGCCAACTGCATTCTTCTGATCGATGTCCCTGCTCAACCTGGTGAGAACCATCAGCCAACCCTCGAGAGCTTTGGTCTCTTTTAGGTCAACTGTCTGGTCACAGAACTTGAAAGTTTGTTTCTTGCTGCCAGACATGTACATCTTGTTGTTCTGCTTTTTGACTGGTGCCCAGAGACTAACATCTCCATTGATACGTTCAGTGACAATCTTCATAAAGCTTCTGTCCGATGTCATCAATGTTCAAGATCTGTGGAACATACTCTTGTCATACATATGCATGTGTGATGAAATTGTATAGCTGATCACCTTCAACAGCAAAGGGATTCCCGTGGCTCAGTATTGCAGTCTTGATTTTGTCAACAGCTTCATGTTTCCTGACAGCACTGGGTCGTACATCATGGTGTTCCTCTGGCTTGTTTACTTGAAGCCTGAACTGTCCTTTAAACTCTGTTGAGAGGCACGACATCTCTGGAGAAGCCAAGAAGAACCGCTGCCTAGCATTTGCATTATTGGAAATGCCAATTAGGCCAGAATGAACCTTCATCATCTTGTTGAGATGTTCGCAGGCATGGTCTGCACCTATTGAGACAAACGGAATCTCACTCTTGGTGACAGATATGTTTCTATCTTGAAGTTCTCGCCATGTTGCTGGATGGCTTGTCTTCATTTCGTGCATGTCGGCGATGTACCTTGGCCAGAGGCATTTGTATTTTATTCGATCCATTGCAAAAAACAGCTTGCTGAGTGCTTCTCCAGCCTCCAGATGGAGAATGAGATCAGCATTTCTGGATGCTTCAACAAAGAACAAGATGGTTTCAATCTGGTGGAGGTAATTCATCAATGACTTGAACATAGCGTTAGATGATTTCTGAGCTTCCCACTTCTTCAGCTGTTGAATGACATCTTCGTTGGTCAAGACTTGAAGCAGGTGAGTGTTAGCAATTCTGATGCATTCTGCTCCATCACTTGTCCCAGAAGCTGTGTTTGTGCAGGCTTCCTGCAATTCATTTGCTGGTTTTGAGCAGATTTCTTTTAGTTGTGGCATCTCTGTGAAGAACTGTTCTAGAGCAAGTTCATACACAGCCATGTAAGTGTGGATGTGTGCATGAAGTGCTCTCTTGCAGTGGACGCACTTGAGGATCTGTCTCGTTGTAGCAGGCCCATATACATCTGCCTCAATCCATGCATCATCTATGCCAGAATTTTCTATTGAGGCTCCGAGTGCCCTCAGTGCAGCCATCACAGCATGCAGCTCCCCAAGTCTCAGAACAACTTCTCTTTTCAAGTTAGGTCTTGCATCTAGCAACTGTACTGCCTTCTCATACAGGGCCATGTCAAAGGTTATGACAGTTGGGTGGTTTTCACCAACTGCCAAGCTCTTCAACTGAGACACTTGCAACATCACAGTCAGCATGGTAGACCACTCATGTGCAACCTCTGGAAGTAGAGGCAAGGCACCAACTTGAGTCAGTGACTGACTAGATGGCACAAGTGATTTGTAGCCTGCCCAGTAGGATGTGACAGTTGCCCCAACTTTGTCCTACAATGCTGTTCAAAATTTTGGTGTTGCATATTGACATAAAAAATACTCGCATGCAATGTTTTGAAGATTCATGCATATTCGAGTGAGCACCAGCAATTTGAAAAATAGCGATTTTGCTTATACAGCATATGCGCCTATATACGAGATTACACAACCATCATAAGGGATATTAACACAAATCATTTGCCTGTCTTAATTAAAAGCTGTTATCACTAACACAAAAAAGTTAATCATTCTTATTCTCTCATGGTACATTAAGGGGTTTTATCATATATTCACAAGGTATTATTTCTCTAGAGCAAGAAACCATGATTTCTGTTCAGAAACAGATGATCATTTGCGCTGATTAGGAACGCGGAGTCTGTCATTTTCAACTACTTGAAGGACTTCTTGAAAGTGCTCCTCATCCCTGGCAACATTAAGAAAGTCATGGCAAAGTTTTACACCACGCTCTGCAGCCTCATTGACGACCTGAAGCTTGTCCACAACCCGTTTCATATTCAGGTAGTCGTCATGATCCACCCATTCACTGGCTGGACTGTGGAGAAACTGATAGGGCATGCCTAAAATGGTGAAGAACCAGCTTGAGTCAGGCCCAATTAGGTCCACCAGGGCAGTGCCACTTTCTGGGACAGGGGGAAGATATGGCTTTCCATAGCCCCCATGATTGAGCCCCACTCTCTTAGTAACTTCAGTGCCTTCATGGCAAAGAAGGGCCTTCCTCATCTCCTCTTTTGTCCTTTCTTGTACTTGGGACGAGAACAAAGCCAGTGGGGCCAACTCCTCAGGTACCAAGTGTGTCTACCGAGTGCCACACGTGCTTTGTCAATTATTGTGGCATCATATGGGGCAAATTCAGCCAAGGTTTCGACCAAATTCAAGTCATTCAGTGGCGCACTTGCTGGAACGGGGCAAACAATCCACCATGGGACATAAACAGCGACTGTGAACACAGCAAACCGTTCTAACTTGCTGATTTGACTTTTAGTCACAACCTCGGCTTTGGGAAACTGCTCTTTGATCTGGCCTGACAAAAGAACAATCTTGAGGGTATAGAGCAGTTTAGCCATCCACCTTGCTTTGTGAAGTGCGCCGGGGTAGACCATTGTGAAGTTCACTGGCTCGGATCCTTTAGTTACAAGCAGCAGACAAAGCTCTACCAGCTCCTTGTAGTCGCCACGTGTAAATGGTTGGGCTAGAGATTCACGGAAGTAGTCAGCCATCTCCTGCTGGCGCTCCTCAAACACTCCAGGCATTGCGGGGTAGTAGTATTTCTTTTTTTCATTGTACGCCAGTTGAGAGAAATGGTTCTTGAACCTAGAAATACAATTATTGGGATTATTGTATTTCGTACTAATCTATAATATTGTTTTAGGGGTATTAAGATTGATATGATTGATCATTTGCTTGGTGTTAGTATATCTTATAAGTCTAATAAAAGAAATTCCACTAAATTTGTTCATTAGATAATAATATTCCTTGTTAATTTGTAAAGCTTATGACTCACCTCTGGAAAACCATTATGTTTGGACTTGAAGAGCCCTCCACTTTCAAGCAATCCCAGCAAACACCTAGGATGACTTCGCCCACATGCCTGCGACAGGCGCACCAGAATACGGCACGCTCTAATTCCTTTTGGAGGGAGACGCAAGCAGCTGTTTTTTGTCCTGAAAAAAAAATGTAATTGTAGTTTAAGGCCACCATTTCAGGCACGTGCTTTTTGCAGATTTCTGTTAAATCATTCACTGTATTTTGGTATTACTGTCGTGATAAATTCACGCTGATGTTTGAATTAGGTTTACCTGTATTGGATGAAGTTGTGTCGAAAACCATACCAACGACATTCTGTTCACACTCCCAATCGACCAGAAGTTGTTTGGTTGCTGTTGATATCAAGTCTCCTTGAACCAGGCCAGCTTTTTGAGTCAAATGCGGAAGAGGTGGGACTCCAAGAAGCTTTGTGCCATTGACACCAGACACAAGAACGGGCAGGCGGTCATCAGTGCCTTTGGAATCCAGCGTGTCCATAAGTTTACCATCCCAGTGCACCAGTACTTTGTCTGATGGTTGCCATTCATCCATGATTTTTAAACTTATTTCTGACACGATGGAAGCTCGGTATCGGTGGGCCGTCCTTGCATTTAGACTCAGCTTTGATGTATCTCCACCACATGCAGATACAAGGGAGTACACAATTGCACTCAGCTGGGTCGGCGAGATGTTGTTTCGAACACTGCATGAAACAAGTTCTGCCGACTTCAGAATATCATGGGGCACAAAAATTGAAACTCCCTCTTTCACTGTTCTCCGATGTTTTCTCTTTGGTTCAGCAGTGCTGGCCTCATCAGAGCTAATAGGTGAATCAATATCAGCCTGTACATTCTCAGCATGATCACATTGCTCTCTCTCTTGTCGCTTCTCTTCTCGCATCTGCCTTTTCTGAACCTTTTCTGTGAGTACTTTGTTTACCCCAGAGTAGGTAGCTACTCTGTCACTTAGCATGCTTTTCATAAAGAGTACGTATGTCAGTATCGATGGCATCTTGTTCAGCCTGAGTTTTCCCCTTTTTCACAGCCGCCATTGTCTTTCAACACTGTGTTCTTATAAAATTTCATCATCAGGCTCAATTCTGATTTAAACTTCATAATTCCAGGATCATCAGCCTGTCTTCTATCCTCATTCTTTTTCATAAGCATCATGTAGTCTTTGTCATAGTAAGTTTTAATCACTCGGCCAATATTGTTCCTGCCTGTAATGGTCAGGACATTCGCCTTCTGGTAATGCAAAAGCACATTGTCAATGGTGGCAGATAAAGCCTGGTCCCAATGCATATCCCGAAGGTTTGCTAACAGACATAGTAAGACCTGCCTATTAGTTGGCAGTTTGCAGCCCTTTATTTCCTTTTCTTCTTCTCGGGGTACGGTGCCCAATAACATTCTGACATACTCATCATCTTGCCGTGTATCCATGATTAAATTCCCTATTCACAACATCAAATCACTGTCAAGGGAAAAGAAAAGAGCATCATTAAAATTAAATGCAATAAAATAATACGTGGAAAATTTGTGGGTTAGCATTCCAGACCCAGAAATGAAAATCTGATAAAATGTGCTATTTTCACACTTATTTATGAAGTTCATAAGCTGAAATAGCAATACTTGCTGGTATGATGGTGCTAGCTCAAGCATGCACCGATCTCCAAGAAAATTTACAGGGGTGTTTCCTAGATAAATACACAACACAAACTTTGAACAGCATTGTAGGACCATTTTTTGATGGCAATGGTCACACCCTACTGCCCAGCCTGGGATACTGCTTTGTGATTCACTGTTGGTTGATCTAGACAAAGCAGATGTAATCATCCAACCAAGATTGGTTAGTTCATAGGATTCAGCAACACCTGTGGAACACGCCTTAAATTCCTTTGCTCTCTTGACTGTCCCAAGTTTTGGTTTACTGCAAGGCTCGATGGGTACATGATAAGGGACGACCGACAGGTTTTTTCTTCACTAACTTTCAAATTGGGTGCGATTGATTCTCCAGGCGCATCTGCCTTCTGATACACTACAGTGATTGTGCCATGTGTGGTGCCTTTGCCATCTACAGTGTCCTCTGCAAAATCTGTATTATCAACAGCAAAGAAGACAAATGTACCTTTCTTGAGGAAAGGTGGTATGGTACATACAATCCATCAAGTTGTTTTGTGTTTTCCACAACAGCATTGGCAATTGCTGTTTCTAGGAGCAAGGGATGGCTGTGTGATACGCAGTAGTTCTGTACATGGAGGAGGTCCATCAGCGCCTTGTTTCTGGTGTCATGATGTACAGTGAGTGCCAACCTTACAACCTGTGGGTTTTCTCGTGTGTGTGGTGTCCAAAATGTGTCAGTGGCTTTCTTGGGCACGTGGTGCACTTGTCTCCTGATCTTGAAAGCATACATGATATTCTGACTTATGGTCAATGTTGACCTGTCAACTGTCCTGCTCCTCATCTCCATTTGCAGCTCCTCCTCAGATCCCACCAAAATCCACCATATAAGGCTGTACAGCTCAGTCGGGACATCCTCTCTTGTGCTGGATACTGTAATCGTGTGTTTTTCCTTCTCAGCAAAATTGGCAATGCTGTTGCATATTAGCTTAGCTGTCTTATATATCATCATTGTCTTGTCCATTTCACTTGTGGCATCTTACATCAAGGAAGTGTAGACCATATCTTCTTTGCAGGCTTCAGGACAGTAAAGAACAGATGGTTTTCTGCTGTCTTTCTGCCTCACTGACTTCACACTTGGTAACTCTGCAAGAATTTTGTCCTTTAGTCACTGTCATAATCAGTGTCGGAGTGTGCTTCTGTGCCACATAACTACCACCAAGCATAGATATGTAGGTTTTTTCGATGGCATCCATGGGTAGATGAGCCTTATTTTCGGTTTGATATTCAATGAGATTGATCAGCTCAATCAAGCATGGTACTTGCATTGGTAGGTCTGTCTTTGTAGACTTGGCCCAGTTGCTGGCATCATCCCTCAGGACATGGAACACATATCGTGTCCAGCATGGTTTGAAGTATCTTACATGTATCACATGGGCATCACTTGGTGAGAGTGCATTGCTTAGTCTTGTCATCAATACTGGATCTTGGGAAATATCCACAGCTCGTCAAGTGCCTTCCCCGCATTTTCAGTTTGTACAGTGAAGAGATGCTGGTCATCATCTTCTTGACATAAGAAGCAGTGATCCCTTGTCAATGGTTGTCACAGATCTAGTGAAAGGTGCTGAGGTGCCTGGGGTTGCTGATTGCTCCATTTCAGAGCTTGTTCTTTTATGCCCACGTTTTTTCACAGCATAGGTTCCTGTAGACATGGCATGCTGCAAGCGGTCTCTCGCTCGCTGTATGGATATTTGATTTGTGGCATCAGAATAACAACTGCAATGCCACATGGGTTTCCTTTCAATTAATATTTCTTTGGTAAAGTCTTTGAGGCATCTTTGGATGTCAACATATTTTGCATCCTGTAAGCTGGCTCTTTCTTCAACTACATCGAGTAGTTTCTGGTATGATTCTGTTCTGGGATATTGAACAAATGTTTCTTTGCTGGCAGTGGACTCCTGACAAAGAATGCACTGCTTCCAGTCTACTGTGTCCATGGATGACTTGACAGAACTCAACTTGCTGGTTCCCGGGTCTTCACTCATGATGACTCAGGCACTGAAAAGAGAGCCGCCACTATATTAACCAACACCAAGATAATTGTGTATTAGTGTTAACAATAATTTTTACAGTATAAAATTAAATATTGCAACACTACTGCAAAAATACTGCAAAATTATTGAAGCATCAGGATTTATAAACACTGTTGCAACTGCCACCAAAATGGCCACCAAGCAGGCATCTGTGCAAATGTAAACATTACTTTTTCATATTCCTGATGCCATAAGCTTCTCAAAAATGTACTGGTTTGCTAATCTCCATAAAATTTGAACAAAAATACATAGTGAACCTGACTAAAAGGTTTCCTAATCTTGTTATTCCTAACATTTCTGAAAGGAATACACCTACATTGCATCTACATCCTCTAAAATTTCTTTAAATCTAGACCACATCTCAATAGCATTTTTATTGGCAAATTCATTATCCCCACTTCACTGAGCCTAACAACCAGGGCTGTGGAGTCGGAGTTGGAGTCGGAGTCAGTAAAAATGTACCAACTCCGACCTCAATATAAATTTTAATAAAATATGTTTTTGTGTGTGATATCACTGGCAGCTATGGTGGTTAAACCACTTAAATAATAAACACAATGTTTTCCATTTCAGACACTAATGCCATAAATTCATTTTTTCTTTTCAGATAATATTTTTTATTTTTAATGCTTATTTAATTTTGAGTTCTTTCTAAATTTCATAAGTTTTTAACTTTCAAGTCTAAAACCCCTTTCACAATGGCAAAGACACTTCCAACAAAGTCTGCAGTTTTTGAATATTTTACAATAACCACAGATGGGAAACATTTCATGTGTCAGTGTATGATAGAAGATGATGATGGTGAAAAATTACGTGAAGCAAAAATCAGTAGTTTTACTGGCTCTGATAAAAATGCACCAACCAGGGCATCAAATTTGAAAAGACATTTGCAGCGTTTCCATCCCAAAATTTTAGAAGTTGTCATTGAGAAAGATAGTAATAAAAACCTTCCAACTACTTCAAAGTTAACAAAAGATCAGAAATCTACTGAATGACAAGCACCACTTACAAGATTCTTTACTACAGACAAAGTTACTGTAACAATGACCACAGAAAAGTTCAAGAAGCACATCATCGAACTGGTGGTAAGAAATGGTGTAGCCTTATCTTTATTTTCACAACCAGCCTTTCTAGGCCTAAATGGAGAAATGGCCAAGAAACTTGGAGTTTCTCTGGAAAGACAAAGTATCAGAAAAATTATAGTTGAAGAAACCACAAATAAAAAGGAAGAACTTCAAAGAACTCTTAAGGGATGCTTCATGTTTATTAAAATGGATGCAGCCACGCGTCATAGAGTTAACTATTTTGCCATCAATGCTAGATTTGTTGATGAAAACAATAAAATGGTAACTCGGACATTGGGAGTAAAGGACACCGAGGCGCATCATGACAGCGACTATCTTCAGAAGTTAGTGGAGGAAGTTTTACAAGACTTTGTAATTAAGAAAGAGCAGATTCTATGTATTGTCACAGATAATGCTTCAAACATGGTAAGCACGATAGAAAAGCTGAATAAAGTTGAAGAAGAAAAAGTGGCTAATGAAGATGACATTCCTGAAACTGATTCTCAAACAGCACAGAGCGATGAAATTTTAGATGATATTGTTGAAGAAGCATCTAAGCTCTTTCTAATCCAACATATGCGTTGTGTTGTACATACATTGCAGCTAGCAATAAGAGATGGATTGAAAGATCACCATGCAGCTACTCTGATAGGCAAGTTGAGGCAAGTAGCCACTGCAGCCAGGACCTCTAAAATTGATGCTATTATCCAGAGACGTGCAGGAAAGGGAGCTATTTTGGACCAAGCGACATGCTGGGGGAGCACATATATGATGATTAAGCGTTTGCTTGATCTAAAACCCTTCCTAGAAGACATTGATAATCCCAATGTTTCACTAACTGAAATTCAATGGAGGGAGGTTACACAATTAGAAGCTCTGCTTGCTCACTCTTATACTGTCACCAAAAAGTTGCAAGCAGAGGATTTAACTCCTGGTACATTCCTATGGGAATGGAAAAATTTATTATTTCGTCTATCCCAAACTGGAGGATTAATTGCTGATGGAATTGTATCCTCAATGAAGAAGAGAGGGTCTGCTAGTGGAAAATGAGATCCTATTAGCTGCTGTCTACATAGATCCAATGAACCAAATTTTGTTGACTGAAGAACAAATTGCTAAAGCAAAAGAGGCCCTCTGTGAGGTTGCAATTCGCATAAAATGGCTATTACCTGAAAATCCTGAACCACAGGATGAAGATATGAGTAGTAAGTCCCTCTAATCCTCTTCAAATGATGAAGAATTAGACTTTCAAAACTATTTAGATAAAATTGAACGCTCAAAAGCAAAGCATCGCTGCTTAAACGTGCATAGGCAACCTTTTGATGTTAAACTAATGAAATTTAAGCAAGATTTTTTTGATGGCCTAAAAGAAGTGGAAAAATATGATCACTCATCTAAACTGACAATACAAGAAGTCATCCCCACATATCCAAAGATTTTAAAAGATACAGCTGTGATAGTAACATCCATGCCACCCACTCAGGTCAGTGTGGAGAGACTGTTTTCCACACTGAAAATAATTAAATCAGATTTAAGGGCTTCAATGAAAGAGGATCTGGCAGAAGCAATTCTGTTCCTAAGAACAAGTTATTCGTAAATTTTAGATTTTCACCCTTGGCCTTAGTTTAATAAATTTTGCAGGAATATTTTTATATTTTTGATTGCATTTAATGAAATTTTTATTTTGTCATAGTCTTAAATTTAATTTTTTTTCGTTTTATGCTCAATGAATTTTGTTTTTTCATAAATAAAAAATAAAAAAGCCATAATAGCATCGCTACAACCATTAGACTCAAACTTTGCAGATTATGGGTTTAAAAAGTAGCCTCATGATTCACGTGGTGGTGATGAAATGCCTTTTGTGTAATTATCATCATAGCAGATTTAGAATTAATATACCTTCGGAGTCAGATAGACAAAAAAATTGAGGAGTCGGAGTCAGTTTTTTATGTGCCGACTCCACAGCCCTGCTAACAACTCCGTAAATCTACTATACTATAGTCACCCTTTGAGAAGCGAGGGACTAGATGGTTATTGTTGACCAGATCCCTATTTAATTCTATCTTAAAATGTATGATCCAGTAGTCACTATTTCCTATTGACTCTCCTACTGCAAGTTCCCTAATAAGTTCATGGTCATTGGAAAGAACCAGATCTAAGATTGATTAATTCCTAGTTGGTTTGTCTACAAACTATGTTAGAAAACAGTCATTATAGCAGTCAATGAAGTAGTTACCTTCCCTATTATTTCCCTCTAAAAGCTCCAGTCTATATTCATGAGGCAGGTTGAAATCTCCCATTGGGGGGGGTCCTAAATTTTGCTCAGGACAAGCGTAAAATTTGGAGACACCATTTCTAAGCACAATTTTATATTTAGTTTTTTCCGAAACCTCTTACCCCCCTGTACACCCTCCCTGAAGTCATATGTATGTGTATTTTCTGTTTTTCTGCTATATAATCGATATTTATTGCCAGATGTTGTAGTGGGGTCATCTTCACTAACCTCTTGTTTTCTTCTTGTTTCAGGATAACCCACACTGTAACCCCCATGTGGCAGAGTTAGTCTTGCTTAATGCCTGACTAGCTCAGCATTCTTGCTTGTTAATTCTAGTCAGTAAAATTTTGCCTTCAATTTTTCAAAGTCACAGTTGGCTTCCGCTTGTGGAAGTTCTAGCTTGCCAACTCAATTTGTTTAGGAAAAGAAAAAATCAAGATAAAACAGAGTGCCTTGTGATAATGGACATTGCCTGTGCATAACGGTGTGCAGGCTAAGGTATTGCTAGGACCAATAGTTTCAGGTTTTGCTTCTCCATGGCTTAACTATAATAGATAGGTGTGATTGGATTGACCTCAAGTCTAGCTTAAGGATGTTAGGTCCAGTGAGGTCGATTGTGTTGTCTAATTGTACCATTCTAGCATAGGGGAAGTTTTTTTTTATCTTTTTCTAGAAATTCTATTTTTGTTGTCCAGTATTTTTGTCATTGTAATTGTAAGCACCTTTGTATAGAATACCCTTTCAGGGTTTTTGGATTTCCGTTTCTTGATCTTAAGCCATGTTTAGACTCAAGCTCATAACCCATTCTAGCTCTTTTAAATAATTCAAGTTGATTGCTAATAAACCCTTAGAATTCTACCAACTAGTTTTCTTTTTCAGCCTTTGTCCTTATAGACTGGGGTCGTTACTTTCAAGGATTTACAATTCAGAGGGTAATATCTGCTTTTCTCATCCAGCACATTTGGTTTACTTCACGATCAGCTGCTAAAATCTTGCTTGCTTGTGTTGTACCCATATTCAGTTGAAGTCCTCAAGTATTGCTGGGTGTACATTGCACACACCTTTCCTGAAGCCAGGGCTTTCCAGGTTCTCAAGTGGACCCGACTCAGACACAGTGTTAATCTTTGGAATAGCTAGCGGGTCGAGTCCATTTCTTGGTTCAGCCTGTGGGAGTCTCGTTTGCCCCTCAGTGACAGTCAGTGGAGGTGAGAAAAACTTCACCGCCCGGGACCTTCTCGTTTCCCGTCATCAAGAAGTAGCCAAGTTACGGTATTCTAGTTAAGTTCATTCGCTCCCCGCAACATATTTTTGGTGCCCAGACCCGGGAAATTACGCCGGCTAGTTTACTGAGGCACCCAGCGAGACCCAGATGGCTGAGTTTCAAGAATTGCAAGACCAGATCGGTCAGCTTATGACTCTCATGACCCAGCAGCAGAAGACCATGGAAGAGTCAAAGCAAGCATGGGAACATAAGTGGAAACAACTCGAGGATGTAAACACAGGATTAAGGACTAAGTATGACCAATTATCAAGGGAAAATGCTGAATTGAATCTTCAGAATTCATATTGGCAGCAACAGGTGGACCAGCTGATGAGGAAGCAGCAGCAGAAGGATAGGCTGAATCTAGAGAGAGATTCTCATGACTCAATGCCCGAGCTTGAGAATCTGGATGATGTAGAGAATGTCTCGAACAGGGAAGAAGGTACCAGCAGAGGAACACGAACTTTCAAGAAAGAAAAGACAAAGCTGGCATCTCCTAAACCCATCAAGACACAACGCAATAGATCAACCAGCTCCAGTTCCAGTTCTTCAGATAAGACCTCCAGTCTTCCAGATGCTGAGAGGAGGGTTAAACGTACTAAGCGTTCCTCCACTTTCAAGAGTAACAACGGTTCAAGGATGGCACCAGGAGTTTATCCTACCAGTGCTCCAGATCTTGATGAATTTGATGTGTCAAGTGGAAGATCTTTTCCTGAATATCTAGAAGCCTTTGAACGTCATTGCTCAGCCAAGTTTACTTGTGAACGGAGAGACTGGACTGGAACACTTGGAAAACATCTAACAGGAAAATTCAGAGATTTGTATAATGCTTATGGGGGTTGCAGTGTGGCATATGATGAGATGAAGGCTAGATTGTTGGTGTGCTACAAGAGAATGAAGAAAACCTTCACAACTGGCAAGGTGTCAGAATTCAAGAACGCGACAATGAAGCCTGGAGAGACACCAGATGTATATGCTGCAAGACTCGAGACTCTGGCTCACCAGGCCTTCCCAAATAAAGCACTCGAGACAAGCAAGGAGTTGAGGAGGAAGTTCTTGGAGACAGTTCCAGCTGGGCTGTCACAACAACTGACCCGGATCATCAATGAGAACAAGACCTTGCATAACAAGAAGGTGACTTGGTCCAACATTCAGGATTTTGTGGCCATGCATTCAAGTGATGGACCATCCCTTCCAAGGCAAGAAACCATTGAGGTTTTCCCGGTGCAGATCCCTCCAGCTCCAAGCCTTCCAGAGAGTCATCCAGACACGAGACACCTAACCAACAATATCGAAACAACCAAGGTCATGAAAAAGGACAATGGAATGGAACTCGCTTTCCATTCTGGGAATAAAAATGGAAATCAGAAGTCCCAAGGTCAACGTCAAGGAAGGGATCGTCGAAAATCTCAAGATCGAAATCAGCAGGGAGGACAACAACGTTCTCAGGAGTGAAAGAAACTCCAGTCAGTCAAGATCCCAAGAAGACACAGAGGTCAAGATATGTCAGTGGTGTGCAAGGAAGGGACACCTTCAACAGGACTGCAGAAGATGGAAAGGAGCATGTTTTATGTGCGGTAGTCTGGATCATATGGTTCGAGATTGCCCTCGCAATCAGCAGCAACGACAATCAAGCTCCAGGACATCACCTTCCTACCTGTCCTTTGTGTCAAGGACCTCATCCAGGAATGTTCTGCCCTTCTAGAAGACAAGGTCAAGAAAATTCGTCTCAAGGAAACCAAAATAATGAATCTACCCACCACAATCAACAACAGTCGGGAAACTAATCAGTTCCAATGAGATCAGGGGCTCATTGGAAGCTGAAGTCCAATCTTCAAGAACCCGATTATCATCATGAGATCCCAGCCAAAGATGACAGAAAACCTCTCCAGATGAATACCAACCAGACCATGGATTTAGCGTCTGAGGTGGGTGATGATGCCACCCCTGGACATCCAGAATTACCCAGTTCAGAACAGCAGTATCCAAAAACCACTGGAAATGAACTGAATCCTCTAGCATCTTCATGGACACCTAAACCAGCACCTCGAACCCAAATACCTAGGTGTAACATTGCAGATGAGACGGTTCATGGTCCAGATATTCCAGGAGGTCATTTTCGAGGTGTCCGGTTTGCCGAACTTGAACCTGCGAAGTGTTAACAATTGATGTTACCCTTCAAGACACTAACATTCCAGGGTTAATTGACACGGGAGCACAAGTTAGCTTAATTTCCAGTGAACTGGCACAACAACTTGGGATTCCAATAGATACTACAGATATTTCCACAATTCGAGGTGTAGGTCCAGATGCTTCAAGGGAAACTATGGGTTCAGTCCTACTCACAGTTTCTTTGCATGGTATTGTAATGTCCCCTTTCAAGTTTCTTATCCTTCCCACTTTGGATTTTAAATATCCCATTTTTCTAGGTTTAGATTTTCTGCGGGCCAACAAATTACAGATTAGTCTAGCACGTAGACGGGTTTCAGGGAAGAACACTGATGGTTCTACGTGGGAAATTTATCTAGGTACGAATGGAGAAGAGTGCAAAAGGATTTGTTACAAGGTTAAGTGTTGGGCTGTAGAAGGTGTGCAGGTGAATGATTGTGGACCTGTAGAAGTAAAAATTCAGTGGGAACATCAAGGAGTAGAATGATGGTACATGTCCATGTTCAAGAAATTCGGGAATGGTTCTATGATGGGACAGTTTCAAGCGTGCATCTTGGAGAGAAAGTGGTAGGTGTTCCAGGGATTGTAAATCTAGATTGCCCTTCCATTCTAGTCTACACTACAGGGAAACCTATTGGTAGAATCAAGGCAGGAGACATGATGGGACACATTTACACTCTAGTTGAACTCGATCCTACACCAAATCCAGAAGACACTAATGATACAGTGACACATCAAGTACATTGTGTAGGTATGGAATCAGAAAATGATGATGAATTGGTCTCATCTTTTCTGGAATGGACACCAGAACGTCTAACTTCAGAAATTGACTTACCTGAGCTGGATTCCCACCAGAAATCTCAAGTTTATAACTTGCTTAATTCCAGAAAAGCCGTTCTTAGTCGAGGAGATTCTGATGTGGGGACTGCTCAGATGACTCCACACCGTATTGAGTTATACGATGACACGCCAATATTTCAGCGACCAAGGAGATTTCCAGAACCGATTGATCAAGTCATCGATGATCAGTGTCAAGAACTTCATCAGCTAGGAATTATCGAGCCTACAACATCTCCTTGGAGTGCTCCAGTGGTACCAATTAGGAAACCAGATGGATCCATACGCTTTGTGTGGATTACCGTAAACTGAACAAGGTAACCAAGCCTGATAGATTCCCGATGGCAAACTTGACAGACTCTGTCTACAGTCTACATGGTGTCAAGTTCTTTACCACCCTGGATTTAGTCCGGGGTTATTATCAAATGCCATCGAGGAGAAGAGTCGAGATTATACAGCTTTCTCGACCCCTCATGGACACTGGAGATTCAAGAAACTCAGTTTTGGATTGAAGAACGCGCCTTCAGCCTTCCAGAGAGAAATGCAAGATGTGCTGAAGGGATTTTCAAGGAAGAAGGTTCTAGTGTATATTGACGACATCTAATTATGGAAAAGTCATTCGAGGCCCATCTCCAGCTAGTTGAAAAAGTCCTCAAGGTTTTAGAAGAACATGGTATCAAGATCAAGCCACCAAAGTGTAGATGGTTCCAGTCGACAGTTCCATTTCTAGGTCATATAGTCAGTTCCAGTGGATTGTCAAAATCGCCAGAGTATATGGAAAGGTGAAGAACTTCCCAAAGCCCAAGAACATCAAGGAACTTCGAGAATTTCTGGGCTTAGTGAATTTCCAAAGGAAGTTCTTGCCACAGTGTTCAGCAGTTGCTAAACCCTTATCAGAACTTACAGGAAGATCAAGGAATTCAGTTATCCAGTGGACACCAGAGATGGAAGAATCCTTCGAGACGCTCAAGGCAGAGATGCAAAATGAGGTGGAACTGGCTTTTCCTGATTATCGAGAAACAGCAGAGAAATTGAACTTGTGGGTGGATGCATCAGCCATTGGTGCAGGTGCCTGTCTTACTCAAGTTCAGGATGGTCAAGTTCGAATCATTGCTCATGCATCAATGACATTTTCTAGTCCTCAGAAGAAATATTCGGTTACAGAGCGTGAACTAGCAGCGATGCGCTGGGGAGTCAAGACCTTCAGAGCCTTCCTGTACGGAATACCATTCATTCTGAACACGGACCATCAAGCATTGTTCTATCTCCATAATATGAGATTAGTCAATGACAGGCTTGCTCGAACAGTTGAAGATCTTGCTGAGTTTGATTTTGAGCTTCGTTATGTTCCAGGCAAAGACAATCAAGCTGCAGATGCGTTATCCAGACACTTCCAGGTTGAGCATGAAGAGGGCACCACAGCAATTTCAGCAGAACTCCCCAAGGGCTTACTTGTAAGATTTAAGCCGGAGGGGGGAGGTGATTCCTTGATCGAGTGTTTGTGGTATGCTCTTGTTCATGACTTAGATCGTGAAGTTCCAGAGAGTCCAGTATTTCTTCGAAAGCAGTTGGTGGAAGAACTGCTAAGTCATCCTACAAATACGGAATCAAGTTGAATAGCAAGCAGAAGCAACATCTTCGACTTATGACAATTCCAGGGCAGCCAGCATCACCAGAGATCTTGAAAGTTTTCTGTGAGATGTATCAAGTGGATGTTGTATTGCACTTTGGTACTGAAAACCCTCTAATTTACCACCCTGAAGTCAAGAATCAGCGTGTAACAGAACCCTCAGAACTTCTTGATAGGGTGCATGTCCAGTGTCTAGGTGGTGTTCATTTCAATTTATTGAGTGAATCCAATAAATATGTTCTTGTCCCGTCTTCTTGACTTGTTTAAATTCTTTGTATGAGAGAGACTTGGATTCAGAACCAATAGGGCAGGTTGCTCAAGTTTGGAGATCGAGAATGGTCTAGTAGAATGTGAAGTCAATTTTCCCACCCTTGATGGATATTGCTTGTCCACATTCAGGTGCCTTTAGAGCAGTTGTCCCACTTACTTGTCAAGACGAAACCTACTGTGCTTATTGGATTCTGGAGCTGAGATCTCCCTCATATCTCGAGTAGCCTGGCGTGAAATTTTAGGAAATTTGAGGGATTATTCACAAGATATTCTGGTTAACATTCAAGGTGTGGCTGAAAAACAAGTGGTAGTTTATAACTATGTACAACTTACTGTGTCACTTGGCTCTAGAGTAACTATTAATGATCACCCATTTGCTCTTGTTGAAGATCAAGCTATTCCTTGTTGTTTTCTCCTGGGTGCGAATTTCTTGTCTGCCGCCGGGATTGACCTGGATTTGTCCACTGACAGTCATGAAGGAGGGTGAGATTCTCGCTACTTTTCTGGCAGAGTTGGAGGAACCTCCAGTCATCAAGAACCGCTGGTAGTTGGAAATTTGCGTCCATGTTCATTTCTAGATGAAGTTAACCTTGAGGTTCTTCAAAAAAGTGATCGGTGTTGAGACAACTTAAGTCCTATCTAGATAAGGGTGTTTTGGGTATTGTCCTAAAGCTCTAGTGAGATATCGTCGTTATCTTAAAGATATCTACTTTGAGAATGGTCTTCTAGTTAAGTACGAGAACCAGAAATGTTTCCCCAAGTTCTAGTACCTTTTAATTTCCTGATTGAGCTGGCCATTACTATCCATCTAGAGATGGCACACATAGGCCGAAACAAGGTCTTAGATGTTTTGTCTGGGGAAGTGTTTCATCCTCAGTTATATCAAGTTGTGCAAGAGGTGGTCACATCTTGTTCCCAGTGCCAGCTCAATAAGGTTTCCAGCCAGATCAGGGCTCCACCTACCCTGAAGATCGTGACCCAGGCACCATTTGAGTTGGTGGCTGTGGATCTAGTATTGTTCCCCAGACACCTCGGGGGAATCTAGGATGTTTGATGGTGGTGGACCACTACTCCAAGTGGGTAGTGGCTGTTCCATTTCCCAACAAGACTTCCAGTACCATTGCCCGTCTTTTCGAGTTTCGAGTGTTGCCCACTCTTTTGCGCCGGCCTTGTCGGTTGTTAACTGATAATGGTCCAGAATTTAGGGGTCAGGAGTTCGAGCAGATGTTATCTCGATACGGGATCACTCACGTTTTCACGACCCCAAACCATCCAGAGAGCAATGGTGCAGTCGAGAGGGTCAACCGTACCATTGGTGAGCTTCTACGGAATCTTGTTCAAGATTCTAGCTCGTGGGATTTGAATCTCCAAAGGCCATTATGACCTACAATGGTACGATTCATTCTGAGTTGACTATGTCTCCAGCCCAGTTCTTGTTATCGTCCACTCATCCAGATCCTATTCCAGTTTCTATTCCCACTCCAGTTCAAGAACAGTGGTATCCAGGACATCCTGGTTTTTGTCCCTTTACCAAGGGGCAACTTGTCATTTGAAAGGTTGTTCCAAAAGGTAATCTAGTTTCTAACAAGTTTCTGCCCAAGTACTGTGGGCCGTTTCAAGTTGATCGAGCAGCAGAGAATGGTGTGACCTACATCATTTCACCAGCAGCTTATCCAGATCAGCAGCCACACTTATCCATGAGTCGAGTTCATCATTCTCAGTTGAGGAGCTGGAAGGAGGCTCCCAATTTCTTGAGGAATCATCCTAGTTATTCCACGTTAGTTCAGGTTCCCTGGGCTAGCATGGAGGAGGAGGATGAGAGTTTTCTAGGGTTTGAAACCCCAATGTTCCAGTTTGTTCCCCAGGCTTTTCTTGTTTGTGGGACAGTTCGTCAGAAGATGAGACTGATCTCTTTGATTCTAGTAGTGATTCGAGCGAGTTTCTAGGATTTCCAGATCAGAATAGGGTCAATTCTAGACCATGGCTTGCTGATCTGAGTGAAAGTTCAAGTTCTTCAGATTCCTCTGAATGCTCTTCAAGTTCTTTTGAACTTGACTTTTCTGGATTCCCGGATGAGGTGCCATCCAAAGTGAATCCTCCAGGTATCCTGTCTAGTTCACCCAAACCTCTGTCTAGGCCTCATTCTCAATCAAAACATGTCACTTTTGGAAAGGGTCAAGACTACCTTGGTAGTGATTCTGAGAAGGAAGCTTGTTCCCCAGTGGAGGAAATCAAGGATCTGTCTCCTATTCCTCATAGTGCTCCTTCAAGTGCTGTCGGTTAAGGTGTGATGGATCCTGAGGAACTTCCTGGGAGTCTAGATCCAGAAGGTGGTGGTTCAATAGATCCAAGACAGAGTTCTCCATGTCCGAATGAACCTTAACCCAATAGTGATTCTCCAGAACTCTCTTCCTTGGTGGAAGCTCTGGAGAACACTTTAGAACATGTGCAGGATGATGAGGAGCAGATTTACCAGCTGTTAGACCAGCAATTAGTTCTCAAGAGCGGCAATTTAGCCTGGTAACTGGTTCAAGGACTCCCAATAGATTAAGTTTATCCTCAGTCAAAGATATCTGTTCAGGAGCTAGGGCTTTATTACAAGCTAACAGTGAACTAGCTCATGAACGACTCCAGTCTGTTAGGAGGGGGTTGGGAGTAATTCAGGAGTTGGCTGGTGATTCTCCTCCATTGAACTCATCCGAAGTCCTGGAATGGAGTTACCATTAGTACCCTCTAGGCCTCTGGAATGTGTTCATGATTAATTTAATTAACAATTAAGTGATTTTCTAGACACAGTCTAATTATGTATATATGTATATAGGATTATGTATTGTATTTAAGTTGATGGTACTATGATTATATTTTTGATGTTAAAATAAGTTTTTCTAGGTTTAATGTAATGGTGTATCTAGTTTTTGTAACGGCTTTACGAAGCCTTGGTTAAGATATATATAAAAATAGGTATATCTTGCTGTATCATGATGTATAGGTAGTGCCTAGCTAGTAAAGCCATGGAGGAAGCTAGTGTAAAGTTTCTAGAACAAAGTGACTGCACATAGTGATACTGAATACCATACCTTGAGCTTGGTTAAGTGTCATAATTTTTGGTTTGCTTGCCTTTGCCTGACTCATGCACATGCCCTCACTTGTCACCCACTTTGTACTTGCTTTGATTGTCATGCATACAGCTTCCAGTGCATGTCCCTGTCCTTACCTGCCTCCAGTCGCCCCCAAATCACGCTTTCCTACTTCATGGGAGGTGTTTTCAGGGAGGGAGCCATTATTGGCTCTTCCACTCTTCAAGAATCAGCTTGAGGGGGGTCTTCCAGGCCGTGCTCCAGTTTGCACTACCATTCTTGTCTACAAAGGAGGGGGTTATGGAGGATTGCTCATCAAGAAGGGGCATGGCCAGCCCACGCAGTTACCTCTAGCCTGGAGCAAGCAGACCCCACCTTTGGTAGGGATGTCTTACCAATCAGGAGGTATGAATGGGTGGACCAGGGCCAGGGGTACATTGATAGTGAGGGCTAGTGAGGATATTAATCAAGACAATAGTCATGCAGGTGGCTTCAGTTTCAAGCAAGGAGGATTGTGTATAGCCCTTAGGGAAAGGAACCTCCATGAACAAGAGTGCTAAAAAGTGAATGGATCCAGCACTAGTTGTGTAAATTTGTATTGTAACTAGGTTAGGGTTTTGAAGGTAATAGTACCTCTTATTATTGATTCATGTATACATATATAATGTCTAGTGTTTAGTAGCCATGGAGAAAGGAAAACTTGGAGCTTGGTGTCAGGATGGGGAGGTGGCAATTCCTTGAAAGACTGGATGTGGGAGAGAGGGCTTCCTGCACTCACTTTTTGAGTGTGGTGGTACCCACCGCTCGGAGCGAGGGGAGTGTAGTGGAGTCTTTCACTAACCTCTCTTCTTTTCTTGTTTCAGGATAACCCACACTGTAAAACCCCCATGTGGCGGAGTTAGTCCTTGCTTATGCCCTGACTAGCTCAGCATTCTTGCTTGTTAATTCTAGTCAGTAAAATTTGCTTCAATTTTTCAAAGTCACAGTTGGCTTCCGCTTGTGGAAGTTCTAGCTTGCCAACTCAATTTGTTTAGGAAAAGAAAAAGTCAAGATTAAAACAGAGTGCCTTGTGATAATGGACATTGCCTGTGCATAACAGTGTGCAGGCTAAGGTATTGCTAGGACCAATATTTCAGGTTTTGCTTCTCCATGGCTTAACTATAATAGATAGGTGTGATGGATTGACTCAAGTCTAGCTTAAGGATGTTAGGTTCAGTGAGGTCGATTGTGTTGTCTAATTGTACCATTCTAGCATAGGGGAAGTTTTTTTTATCTTTTTCTAGAAATTCTATTTTTGTTGTCCAGTATTTTTGTCATTGTAATTGTAAGCACCTTTGTATAGAATACCTTTCAGGGTTTTTGGATTTCCATTTCTTGATCTTAAGCCATGTTTAGACTCAAAGCTCATAACCCATTCTAGCTCTTGTAAATAATTCAAGTTGATTGCTAATAAACCCTTAGAATTCTACCAACTAGTTTTTTTTTTCAGCCTTCACGATTAGGCTGCTAAAATCTTGCTTGCTTGTGTTGTACACCCATATTCAGTTGAAGTCCTCAAGTATTGCTGGGTGTACATTGCACACACCTTTCCTGAAGCCAGGGCTTTCCAGGTTCTCAAGTGGACCCGACTCAGACACAGTGTTAATCTTTGGGATAGCTAGGGGTCGAGTCCATTTCTTGTTCAGACCGTTGGGGAGTCTCGTTGCCCCCCAGTAGAGTGACAGTCAGTGGAGGCAAGAAAAACTTCACCGCCCGGGACCTTCTCATTTCCCATCATCAAGAAGTAGCCAAGTTACGCTATTCTAGTTAAGTTCATTCGCTCTCCCCGCAACAATGTGCTTTGTAATATGTCCTTCATAGGGTTTTCAGGGTCACAGAACACAAATATGCATTCATAATGGAACTATGAAAAATCATTATGGCAGAAATCCAAGGTTGCGGTCAAAATCACAAATTTTTGGGCAATTGAAAGTGAAATATGGATGGAAATACTACAAACATCCATTATACTATATTTAATTGGGGGTTTGCGACAACACTGAACAAAATTATGCAGTTGACGAGGTATTTGTGCAAACTAATACAGTTAAATCATGAACTTTCAACCCATCTGAGACCACCAAAGACAATAAGGAGAGTGCTAAGTGCACAAAGACCGATTTCAAGATGATTTTCACACAGTCTATATAAAGATCATAGTACAGTAAACCCTCAATTTAACGGACCCCGATGTAACGGATTTTGGATTTAACGGACCGGACAAATAATAATACAGTACATTAATTAATAATAATTTGTAAAAATTAAAAATTTAAAAAAAAAAAAATTTAAAAATCTTAAACGCCGCACCGTTGCTGGCAACCAGGAAACAACTGAAGATGTTCAGCAATGGCTTGAAAATGATGAAGGTGATCCTGGCTACGAAGTCCTCACTGAAGAAGAAATTGTGGATGAGATTCTACATGGCAAGGCAGGGGAAGACGACGACGACGACATTGAGGAAGAGCAAGTTACACCAGCATGGCCTAGACTGTCTGAAATGAGGAATCTCATGGACATCGCCATCCACTACATAGGGACATCTTCTGACCCTGAAATTGTCCCTTACTATGAACATTTTCGGCAGTTCAGGGCGATCATAATTAAGAAACAACATCAGAGTGGCAAACAACTGAAGCTGGATGCTTTCTTTAAGCGAACTTCACCGACTCCCACTCCTATTTCACCTCCAACTGCTTGTATATCACAACCGTCTACAAGCAAACAGATGACACCAGTACCTCCATTTGTGCACATTTCAGAAGAATCTGAAGCTGAGTATTTCCCTTCACCTCTACCTTCAGATACTGAATAAAGACTACTGTACTACTACCACTATGGTCACAGCAAAATACTCTTCAACTACACTGTCAAAAAGGTGAGTAAATATTACATATTCTTTATTATAATTTAATAATTTTATATTGTACAGTACTGTATATTGTATTAAAGCTTTTTTTTACATTAAAAACAATAAAAAATGGTAAAAAATGGCCCCCCTAGGTTACATTCGATTTAACAGACTTTCGGCATTAGCGGACACCCCTTCCCCCCTATTAGTCCGTTAAATCGAGGGTTTACTGTATATTACCATACACGCATATTGTTCATTTCAGTAATGTGTCTACTGCATGGTTAAACTCACTGATTGTGACCTGAGCTTTACAGTTGACATTGCTGAGATAAAGCTTCAAATTAGTGGCATACATTGAGAGGGGCAACTTTCTGTAGTCCTTCATTAGACGAAATATATCACTAGTCTTTAGCACAGAAAGAGTGGTATCTCGTGCATATCTGACTTCAAGATAAAGACAGTTCAGCTTCTGCAAATCATCCACATTTGATTCTTAGAGATAATTATCCACTTGCTCACTAGCCATGAATGGCCCTCCTAGTATTTTTAATTCTTCCAGGTCTCTATTTCTCCTGTGGTCTACAGCAACATTCACAATCTCTTTAGTCTGTAATCCTTGCTTCTGTAATTGTTCTTGTTGTACGCTCCACTCTCTCATTATTTCCATGATTTTTGCAGTTCCAATTTTCCTGTAGTCTTTGAAAGACCCATTGGTTGTTTTTGAATCAGCGTAAGAGATTTAGCTTTGACCTGCGCTGCCAACGCACACGTGAGTTGCTTGGTGCCTCTTCTGCCGAGTTCATAGTTGATGAACCCTACACTGCGCTCAGAGTCCAAGTTGTGAATTGGTGCCTTGTCCAATTTTTCACAGTCCATTTTTGAGAGAGCATGTTCTGCTGATTCGTCAAATTCTCCGAATCCAAAGATATCAACCTTTTGTTTCTGAAATCCTTCAGCAAGCTTTGGCAATATCATACCCAAAACCTTTGTGACTTCAGTACTCATTTGGAGAGCTGTAGCTTTGATAGCATTGCAAATATCATCATCATATCATGTTTGTTGGAATCTACTTCCAACAGTTTAGCTGGATCAGTGGAAACGAGGTCTTGGTATAACTGTTGGAATGCTGAAATTAGCTTTGAATAATTTGTACTGGTCGATATCATCAGTGAAAGGAACAGCTCCACTAAATGAAGTCCAATGAGAGCTCCAGCCATGTACACAGCTCTCAAGAAGTCCAGATCCAGGAAGCATCATACAATGCAGGCCAATTGGTTCATCACATGCTCAAATTTTCCAAGAAATGTTCCCACATCATCAATGTGATATAAGGTTATGGCACATGTCAACGTCAATCTGTTGAAACATTCATCTTTTAGAGTGACAGATTTGTTTCACTTCAGCGTGATATGAGTGTCAAAATCATTGGCTTTGTTCCACAGTTTGTGGTCAAAGTCATGATTTATCAATCTGGTTATAGAGTACAGTGCTTGTTCAGTCACACTTGAGGATGAAGTTGTGGCATTGATGAGAAAGCTGGAATATATTTTATCTCACCCAATGGCATTTTCTATTTTGGTCCATTGTTTAGTGATCACTCGACTGAACATGAGAGTTGGGTGGACATTGCAAAACAAATGATCCGGGGCATGTTCTGATTCTAGCTTCTCAGCCACCAATTGTTCAACAGATTATGGGATGTCTGATCAATGATCACACAGTCTATCTTTTCAAACAGTTCCTTCAAACTAACTCAGCTCACTGCTTCCAGCATGTTCAACATGGCAACTTTCAAATCCACCAAGTTCTCTCTACTTTCCGTAGCAATCGGAAATGTCAGGAGAGGTCTGTATTTTCCATTTACTGTCATTCCCTGCACCAAGAAAGAACCAGCTCCCTGTTTTTTCAAACCATCAACAGAATAGATAACTACCAACTTTTGATCTGATTGCATGATCTCTCTCACAATTTCAAGCAATGCTAGCGCTTCAATGCTCTTTCCAGCTTGTTGAATATTGCTAGACTGTGGTAGTGTCTCTAGGTCTACTAAGTCTGGTGATTTGTCATGAAATTTCCATTTCTGACCAAATAGTTTATTGCCAACAATCACTATGGCTCCCACAGCTTGACTATCTGACATGTGATGAGAACTTTTGAGCTGGTCCATTGCTTCATAAACCTCAGCCCTTACTTTTCTGACACTTTCTCTTATGTGCTGGTACTTTGGCAGCAACTCATCCTTTTCAAGTTTTTTTTGTCTAGGGGACAGTTTACAATACTTCTGACCCATAGACGTGGAAGGCTCATCTGATTCTGATGTGCTAATTTGGAAGTCACTATGATTCGGATCATCCTCAGATAGTTCACTGAAGCCTTCAGCTAAAGCCATTTCTTTATTCCTCGCTCTTTCCATCTCTGCTTCCTCTTTCAATCGCTCCAAACTCTGCATATCTCTCTTCCTGCATTCCATGGTCTTATTCCATTTTCTGTCAACAAAACTCTTGCAAAACATTTTTCTATTGTCTTTGGTCTTCCAGAAAGTCCCATTCTTCTTGAGTCATTTTCACGTCCCATTCTTCTTGAGTCATTTTCACACCATAAAAATTTTCTAAGTGTTTCCTTGCTTCATCATCCACACAGAAGATATCAAAAAGTTCTTTCACTTTTTTGTTGAAATCTTCAACTTTTTTATAATAGTTGTCGTTTTGGCATTTTTTTCTGGTCTGAACTAATTTAATGGATCTTTCATACAGTTCCAAAATTTTCAGTTTGATGCATTTAGTGGTCACTGTATATATATATTACAAAAAATCCAGTGTTTTTGAAGGACATCCGCAAGAATTCCAGTTGCAACTTCCTTTGACCTCTCAGTTTTACCAGCTCTATCCAGTCAAAGTAAGTACATGTTTTCCAAAATGTCCTTTTTCATTAGAAGCAAGCCATTTGAAAAGTCAGCAGTTTCTATGTACGTTGTTGAACCCAAGGTCTTCTGGGTGGACGAGCGTGTACTTGGCATCCGAGCATAGCTCACTGTTCATTCAGGTGTGAAGTCTGAAAATAGAAAAAAAAAACAAGTTGCATCAGACTGGAAAACCTTGCAGCATGAAATGGGAGTCTTAGGGAATAAATAAAGGTACATAGGCCTACAACAATGTAATGAAAGCACAGTGAAGCATAATAATACTTTCAGTCCCTGAAACCAGCATTGGATGTGGCATTTGGATGTTGGTCCACTAGCTGTCACTTATGTGCTGATGCTAATCAGGCTGGCACAACTGGACAGCGTGGTAAGAAAGGTGATCACCTCTGTGTTGTATGTGTGCGTTAATACATATATCATAACATTATATATATCTCAACATTTGGGATGCTGCCATCCATGACAATTTGATGAAAAATGGAGATTTTTAGCCGCCATATTAGATTTTCAAAATTCTGAGTACACATTTGTGTTCTCCAACCCCATAAACGACATATTACAAAGCAAATCTGGCAATAAATATGGATTATATAGCAGAAAAATACAATACACACATGTATACTTTCAGGTGGTATGTACATGGGGGTCAGAGGGGTCAAAAATAAAATTCATTTTTGACCCAAGTTTCACTATTGGTGGTCCATATTTTGAGGGGGTCCTCAATTAGGAATTCCAAAAAATTTAAAATAACAACCCCCCCCTACTCCCATAATTAATGTTCTAGCAATACAACCTTTATTTATTTCTTGAACCATACTGTCATCAACTTCCTGCATTTGGTTTGGAGGTCTGTAAAAATGCACCTATCTGAATATACTCTTTGCCTGAAACACAGATATCAACCCAGAGTGATTCTACCATACTGTCTCATTTAATACTATCATTCTGAACTGAAGTTAAATCATTCTTAATGTATAAGACCAAACCTCGCTCCCCATGCCTATCTATTCTCTGGTAAATATACGTTGTATAATTATTTAATAGGGGTGCACTGATATACAAATTTGGCTGATACCGATATATTGGTATTGGGCAGAAGCTGACACTGATATATCTTTACCTAACCTAATTTAACTAAACTAGAAAAATAGTTGTTTTATTAAATTAATTTCAATTCATATTTTTATTTATCACTAAATGTGCACTCTGGCAATTTAGAGTTTTTACTTCAGACTTCCTAAGAGTGATATTATCCAATTGATATAATAAATAATATAATAAAAAATTAAAAATTAACTATATAAACTTAAATTCTAACTTTAGATTTACTATATAAACATTACTATATTAAGGAATGCATGATATATTTTAAATAAGTGCAATAGGTATTAATTACTTTTTTTTTTTTTTCAGATTTTGATAAATAAATAATAACTATTCATAGGATAAAATGATAAATGATAACATAATTTTAAATGATTTGCTATTATAAATAGCATGCATAAATTTTGATTTTTGTCTTTTGAAGTTTTGAATATTTTGATCATGTCAAAATCAATGTCCAGTCCTCTTTGGGCTTATTTTGAAGTTCTAGTTGATTTTAGCAAAGCAAAGTGCCAGGTGTGTGGTACTTCTGTATCAAGAGGAAGTAACATTCCAAAAAAAATGACATCAAATCTAAAGAATCATTTGAAAATTAAACATCCAGCAATTTTCCGTAAAGTAGAAAATCTTGCTCAGGGTGACAGATCAGATAAAATAGATACTCCATCCATAAGTCTATTTGGTAGAAAGGTGGAACAACGAATCCAGTGCAGTAGCAGTTCTAAATCTGAAATTGCACCCAAATATTGAAACAAATCAAATAAAGTCATCCGCAAGCAGTGAGAAAACCTCAGAGGTTGGCACATGTGTTAAACAACAAACATTGAAAGAGGTTCTGGAAAAGAAGCTTGAATGGAAAATAAATGATCCTAGGGCTGTGAAATTGCACTACCTCATTGGTGAAATGATGGCTACTGATCTCCAGCTATATTCAGTGGTAAAAGATTTGGGTTTCCGGAGAATCCTAAACCATTTGGAACCAAGATATAACATTCTTTCCAGGTGGTACTTTTCTGAAAACATTGTTTCCATGATTTACGATAGAGTAAAAATCAAGCTCAAAGGCCAACTACATGTTACACAATACTTAAGTTTAACATCTGATATATGGACAGCAACTCATGGCATATATCCATTTATAAGTTTAACTGCCCACTGGGTTTCTCCTACATTTGATATGAAAACAGCAGTTCTCAAAGTTTCACATTTCCCAGGATCACACACTGGCGAAAGAATCAGGGTTGTGGAGTCGGTCCAAAATTTTCCGACTCCGACTCCACACAGTCAAAAATTCAACTCCGACTCCACACATTGTAAAAAATCTAAAAATCCGACTCCGACTCCTCACATTTTAAATATACGACTCCGACTCCTCTAGTGTTTCACTCTATAATTATCATAATAATAAGACATTTCATCACCACCACACTAAGTGTGAAATTTTATATTTTATATTTTATATTTAAATAAATATTAATTGTATATTCTGAAAATGTAAAAAAAAAATATTAAAAAAACTTAATCTAGGGGCTATCAATGAATAAGGTTTATTGACCAAAAAAACTAAATAACCTAAATGTTAGTATTTAGGATTTAGAAATTAAGGGTGACACAGGACAGAAATTGGAGTCGGAGTCGGAAGTTTTTTACCGACTCCGACTCCGCCCTGAAACGTGCGACTCCATGACTCCGACTCCGACTCCACAGCCCTGGAAAAAATATGTCAATTTTTCCAAGAATCCTTAACAGAATTTGAAATCAATATTACTAAGGTACACATGTTAGTTACAGATAATGCTAGCAATATGAAACTGGCAGCTAGTTCAAGTTTACTGGAGGAATCTCATCTGGGCTGTGCTATCCACACCTTTTTAAACAGCCAAGAAGTATCACTGACATTCTGGCTATTGCAAGAGACATTGTGGGATATTTTAACCATTCCAGTGCTCCAAGGGAATTATTAAGTGTGTTTCAGAATCAGCTCAAATTACCAACACACTCATTGATCCAGGATATTTAAACCAGATGGAACTCTACTTACTATATGCTAGAGCAGTGGTTCTTAACCTTTTTACTACCATGCCCCCTCTAGGAATTGGTCCTTCCCTCCACGCCCCCCTTCAATCAAAATAACATTCTCAGTAACTTCTCAATATTAGCCCATGCTCTCGTTAAGAGAATAACAAATACAATTAGAGAAATTCCTGTTTCTAGGGGGGCGTGCCCCCCAGGTTAAGAACCACTGTGCTAGAGCATTTGGTTGAACAAAAGAGAGCAGTCATCTTATTTTGTGCATCAAAGAAATGCAAATGTTTGGATGATAATCAATTGGAACTAGCTGAAACATTAGTGATGGTTTTGAAATACTTTGAAGATATCACAAAAGAAATGAGTAGTGAAATAGCAGTAGCTTCTCTGATAATACCTTTTATCAGAGTGATGGAAAATTATCTCGATTATGCTGTTCAAAATGTCAGTGGAATTAAAACCATACTTGGTGATTTGAAAACAACATTCAAGCAAAGATTCAGTGCCTACACAACTAACAAAAAATTGATTCTGGCAACAGTGCTGGATCCTCGATTCAAAATGAAATTCTTAATGAGCAATGTTGAAAAAGAGAAAGCAAAAAGACTACTCTGGGAATCTTTTGTTTCACTCTTGAACTTGAGAGAGGAGTCAGAAAATGAAAGTAGTGGGACAGAGGGGGAGGGCAGTTCAAGCTCATCAACTTCTTCACCAAAGGCTAAAAAAAATCAAAGATATTTGGGCATTCTTTGACAAGAGTCAGAAATGTGAAAAGCTCATTCAAGAACAAGAAGCATCAGCAATGGAATCAGATTCTGTTAAACCTGGGTGTTCAAGCTCAAGAAAAAGAAAGCACTCTTAAAAATATTTCTCTAGTTCAACTGAAACAACAGGAGACACGAAAAAAATGCTTAAATGAAATTGAGACATACCTAAGCCTAGCAGATCTTGCTCGTAACATGTGCCCCTTCGAATGTTAGCCAAACAGTATTTGAGTACTCCACCATCATCAGTTTGTAGTGAAAGACTTTTTAGTACCGGAGGTAATATTTATGAGCCTGCTAGAAATAAGCTCACTCCAGAACATAGAGAGCAGTTGATGTTCTGCCATTCAAATCTCAAATTATATAATTTCACTTATTAGTTTTTATGTTTTAGAAATGTATTTCTCAGTTTTTGGTATTTGGTTTTTAATTGAGGGGTAAAGCAAAAGCAGCATCTATATATATATATACCTATATACAGGTGTGTGTGTGTGTGTGTAAATATACTCCTGTTTAGTAAACTGGGGTATAGCTATTTTTATTTTTGAAAAAAAGGAGCATTTTTTATTTTGAAATTAACATGGAGAGCAGTTGATGATCTGCCATTCAAATCTCAAATTATATAATTTCATTTAATAGTTTTTACTTTTTAGAAATGTACTTCTCAGTTTTTGGTATTTGTTTTTTAATTGAAGAGTAAAGCAAAAGGAGCCTTTTTTTATTTTGAAATTATCAAATTATGCAATTATGATGTTTTGATAAAAATGATAATTTAATTTAATAAAATGAGTTCCAACTTTTTCTTTATTTTTCACCCTCCTTCAGATCTTCAGGCCTTATCAATCATTAAGAATAATAACTAATGTACTTACTTCAATAGTTCCACACACTGCAAGAATAATATAATATCGGCCGATATACCTTTGACCAATACCGATATATCGGTATCGTCCAAATAGCCAATATATCGGTGCACCCCTACTATTTAACTCGTACTCTGCTCTAGTGTCATTGATTGAATACAAGTCTCACTAATACAAGTCTCACTAATACAAGTCTCACTAATACAAGTCTCACTAATACAAGTCTCACTAATACAAGTCTCACTAATACAAGTCTCACTAATACAAGTCTCACTAATACAAGTCTCACTAATACAAGTCTCACTAATACAAGTCTCACTAATACAAGTCTCACTAATACAAGTCTCACTAATACAAGTCTCACTAATGCAGACTATATCCAGATTTTCACTAATCATATTAAATAATTAATTTTTCTTATTCCTAAGACTATGTGCATTTGTATAAAAACACTTCAACCCCTCACAGTTTTAAATGATTCCCTACCCAAAAAAAAAACACATTTTCCTCCAGAAGCCTCCCATACAAAGCAGTTCCCCTTCCACTAAGATGTAATCCATCCTTACTGTAAAGCTTCCTCCTTTCATAAAAATTATCCCACAAACCTATGAACTCAACCCCTTCACTACATAGCATCCTAACTTTATTATTTAAGGCTAAAATTCTACTTGTAAACTCCATGCTTACCCCCATCCTTGGTAAAATGCCCACTGCATAACGCTTGCTCTGCCTATGTTTTAAAGATTCTCTCAATTCCCTGTACCTCTGTTTAATTTACATCTACCATCTTTATCCTTGCTTGTTAAGTCATTTATACCTACATGAGCTATAATATTACCTCAGGTTATAGGCAACTTCTTCACTACCTCGTTGACTTCAGAAATATAACCACCTGGAATACATTTCTTCTCCAGGTTTTCCTTCCCTTATTGTAAAATTCATTGTCCTGATTACTAATAATAGAGTCCCCAACCATAGTAAATTCACACAGTACTGCTTCATCTAAATTTTTGAGTATCTGAAAACTGTTACTAGTTGCTCCAACATGATTGGTATAAGATCACTCTGGTGTTACCTGTACTTGTTTGTACAGGCCTAGCTTACCTTATTCTGATAGCCTAGCCTAACCACAAGGTAAGAATCCCACTTGACCTAACCTGAGTAACTATTTTGATATAACTTGACAGTATCAAAGTTGGTGAGTCAACAAAATCTTTAAGCCTAGGACCTAACTTAGCAACATAGCCTACCCTACAAAAATGGGTTTTGACAGTGACTGTAGTTTGTAAAAAGAAAGTTAAGAGTAAAGATAGAGCTATTGCATGTGGTAGATGTGATGACTGGTATCACCTAAGTTGCAAAGGCCTAACAAATGATATACACGGTGAACCAAAAGTAGGTGGACAGTAGGTTGAATACGGTTTGTGTTATATTATATTATAACTATGGTGTTCATTATAACTATGGTGTTTGTGTTTTATTATATTAAATATTATAACTAAATTTATTTAAATTTTATTTTGTATTATAGTATACAAAAAAATTAAATATGTATTCTCAAAATAAACGTTATCATTTACTGTCCACCTACATTTGGTTCACCCTATATATAAAGGTATAAATGCGGCTTCTAAGCTTAATGTGGTTTTGTGACAAGTGTAGTAGGTACTGTAATAAAAAAATTTAATAAGCCCAGAGGGTCTATTAGTGAGATAGTGGCCAGACCAACTTATAGAGATATTGCAGTTCAAGTTTGGCCTAGGCCTGGGCCTAATACTGTAAATGAGGCTGAAACTCAGAAACAGCCTGAACCCAATGTTTTAGTTGGGCCTAGGTCAACAATAAAAGAAAGTGAAATAGTTGAGTCAGTATGGATAGAAATCAAAAATAGAAATGGCAAAAAAATTAAAATAGGTGGTATATATATATATGCCATCAGAAGGATGTTCAATTAGAAGGACCTCCAAAACAAGAGTAGAATCGATATGTAGAAAGTGAAATTATTAAGGAAATCAATAAGGTAGGTTCAAGTGATGTAATTATTGTTGGAGATTTTAACTATAGATATATAAATTGAGAAACATTACAAGCACCTGAAAGTAATGAGAACTTCCTTGATTGTATTATAGAAAATGGTCTAAATCAGTTAATTAAAGAACCAACCAGAGAGAATGCAATTTTAGATTTATTATTAGCAAATATTGCTGATTCTATCTATGACATATCAGTCTTTGAAACACTGGGTTCAAGTGATCATTTTATAATAAGATTCAAGGTGAAATTTGACTCAAAGTATACTGAAAATGCAGCTGAAATTCTTGACTTTAAAAATGGAAATGTAACTGAACTAGTTAACGAGTTAAATTGTATAAATTGGGCGGAGTTTTTTGAGCTTCAACCAAAAGATATATTCAACCAAAGTAAATCTACACACTGTGTATGGGAAAAGTTAAAAAATAAATTAAAAGATGTCCAAAGTAAATATATTCCTCAGCATAAAATAAGAACCAGAAATAACAGAGAACCCTGGATAAATCTGTTTATTAAGAAGGAATAAGAGATAAGAGAAAGGCCTTCAGCAAATTTAAGAGAACTCAAAATGAAAGGGACATTGAAATCTATAAAAATAAGAAACTTATAAGAGATAGTAAACGCAATTTAGAGAGGAACTTAGCCAAAAATTATAAAGGAAATCCCAAAAAGTTCTTTAGTCATTTCAACTTGAAAAATAAATCAAATAAAAAATTGGACCCTTCATGCTGACAACAAAATTATTGAAGAGGACTTTGAAATTATTGAGGAGCTAAATAGATATTTCTGCTCAGTATTTACAAAGGAAACTGTAAATACAATTCCAGATTTTACATTAGTAACACAAGATAGAGAGATAAATCATATATATTTTGAGGCAGTGGATATTCTGAGAGCAATTGACAGGCCAAACATAGATAAGTCACCAGGACCTGATGAAGTTTATCCTATACTGGTAGTGGTAAAGGAACCAAAATATAGCATAGCCCAAGCACTTAAAATACTTCTCAACCTTTCATTGATTAACAGCGAAGTTCCAGAAGACTGGAAAAAAGCAAATGTAGTCCCACTTTTCAGAAAAAGAAACAAAAACCTAGCTAAAAACTATAGAGACCAATTAGTGTAACTTCTATTATTTGCAAATTACTTGAAAGTGTCATCAGAGACAAAATTACAATATTCTTAGGAGGAGGATTAATTAGTAATAGCCAACATGGCTTTCGAAATGGCAGGTCATGTTTGACAAACTTAATTGAGTTTTATGATAGTATGTTAAAGCATCTGGCTAAAAAAGAATCTGTAGATATTGTGTACTTGGATTTTGCCAAAGCTTTTGATACAGTTCCTCATAAGCAGTTGCTTGTTAAAGTTAGAGCTCATGAAATAAAAGGGACAGTAGCAAATTGGATTGAAGAATGGTTTAAAGAAAGAGAACAGAGTGTCCAGTTAAATGGGACTAGGTCTACATGGAGCCCTGTTCTGAGTGGAGTCCCACAGGGGTCAGTACTTGGACCTCTACTTTTTATTATTTATATTAATGACTTGGAAAGGGGTCTAAATAGTAAAACCTCAATATTTGCAGATGATACAAAATTGGGACAAAATGCAAGATCTTTAACAGGTGCCAATGCGGGGGTTCTAGGCTAAACAGCAATGAGCATGGTGATTTAAGGCTCAAACTCTCAAACCTACAGCCTAATGTTCATGCCCATCAGGCCCATCCATCTTATTAGAGAAGATTTAATTGTAAAGGTATTTAGCAGTTATTAATTTTCACTTCATTACTAATAATGCTAATTGTATAACTATAATGATTAATAAATATTGATGTTTCTTGACTTCATTTCATTTAAAATTATTTAAAATATTGAGAATTTGGGTTACGGATCGATGATAACTTTATAAGCTCATCAAGGGGTCAACAAGCTCAGAAGTTTGGGAACCCCTGGCTTAGATAAAGAAGTTGTGAGTTCCCATACTTTGGAGACTTTTAAGAATAAACTAGATAAATTCATGACTAAAAGAGGTATTTGGTAATGACATTTTGCTGGAACTGGTAATGGTGTGGAGAAGAGGTTTGTGAATCCTTCCCACATATATATATATACATTATACATACATATATATATATATATACACACACACACACACACACACATATATATATAGTTTATATTTTTTATTTGGGTAAATCTCATCACCCACACAGAGTGATGGGATGTAGGGAGGCAGCATCTTGGGTTAGGGGATACTCTCTGTCTTTATACCCCCCATTTAAAGAGATTTCTCTACTGAGCAGTGCCCCCCATAGCACTGTGATGTATGAAAGACTCATTATGTTCACTTGCCTCATAGACACCTTTAAATGGGAGACCCTGAATGGGTGTACATTCAAATACTCTATACAGTCTCTACAGTCCTACCTACTCCTTTTATCTTAATTGTGGAGCTTGTATTATATTATTCAGGTTATAGCTATATAGATCCATGTAAAAGTTCTTGTGATGAGATAACCATATGATATCTACAATTAGTACAGTAGTGGTATTGATGAATGATCCACAAGATCCAAAGTTTTGAAGTTAATGTACAGCTAGTAGATGTGTGACAATCTGCAGAGATCAATTAGATATTAATTTTGTATGTAACTATATTTATGGTTTGTTTATATTAACAGTGGAGCCACCCAGATGGGCTGAAAGGCCCCTAGTGTGCCCACTATAAAATTTTCACCATGTTACCATTACTATTCTCTCTAACCTTATTTCTTGACTGACCTTTGACTTTGTGCCATTCATCAGGCCTAACTTTACTTGGCTCTGCATCCTTATCCCTTACACTTGGCTTAGGCTCATTCCATGACAAATCATGCAAAAACAAAAAAGTGCACCATACCCTCATAGATTTTGCTTAAATTTGGTTTATAGAATGGTCTATGCTAGTAAGTACCAAATTTCAAATATCAGCTCAATCAAAGTTATGGTTCAAAAGTTATGCTCCCCCCCTTTTTTGATGGGGGGACAAAAACTGGAAATTTTCAAACCATCATAACTCAGTCCCTAATTGACATAGAACAGTGATTTAAAGTGTGTATGAAAAGTAATTTCACACACAACAAATTAGCATAAGCATAAAAAATGGCTAAAATTAACAGAAAAAAAGTTACCACACTTTATTCCATTTGAAGGGGTCCTGCCCCCCCTAAATTACAGATTTTTTAAAATTTTCATATATACAAAAAATGAGTTTCAACCTTATTCTATCAATATATGAGAATAAATATATTTGTATTTGCATATACTGTAAAATAGGTATTTACAGATTTGAAAATGACTACTTTCACTTAAGAGACAATAATTTCTAACAAACTGTTCAACATTCTCATTGACTTCTGGTATACAGATTGGTGTACTTGTTAAAAATGTAAATACATATGTGTTAAACTAGT
Organism: Bathynomus jamesi; assembly: GCA_023014485.1. Lineage (NCBI taxonomy): Eukaryota > Metazoa > Arthropoda > Malacostraca > Isopoda > Cirolanidae > Bathynomus > Bathynomus jamesi. Next base: position 2,808,405 of record JAJOZX010000007.1, on the reverse strand, counting down.
ATTCTAAGAACTAAACATAAAACACTAGTACCTACCATAAAATATCTTCCCCATTCAATTGTTGGGTAAATTGGTTGAACAAAAAATCCCATGTGGACATTAAAAAAGTGGCAATCCTACCCAGGATAACTATTGCCTAACTAGAGAGATCTTTATTTTGTTTTCTGTGATGCGCAAAGCATTCACTGTGTTCTCATTCAATGTACATATTTTTTTCTATTTTGAACACATTTATGTACATACAGTGCCCGCGAAAAGTATCCGATCACTCAAGAAAATACAATATTTTCCCTTGATATTCAGAGACACATAATTCACTTTCTATTTGTTCTAGTGACATCTGGTAACTTTGAGGTTGCTCGCTGATATGAGAGCTATCCAACGCATTCTCAAATTAGTGTTCTGGTAGCCTTCGTTGCGGGTGGCTGTGTCTCAAATTTGTCAGATTTCACTGTTTGTGTAAATTTCTTGATATTTTTTTTTTTTTTTACAGAAAGTGGTGTAAATAAAATTTATATATAATGTGTGCTAAAAAACAACTTAAGAGTGATTGTCGAGGTGCTATTGTTGCTTTGCATGCATGTGGGAAATCACAGAGACAGATAGCTAAGGAATTAAACATATCCCAAAGTACCGTTAATTTATGGGTTTCACGGGCTAAGAACAATGGTGGCCTAACCACGCCAGTCCCTAAAAAACGATCTGGCAGACCGAGAAAAACAAATTCGCGAACAGACAAACTTATGAAACGTTTAGTATTGAAAAACCCAACAATAACTGCGAAAGAAATAAAATTTAATATGAATAATTTGTTATCTGGTGTTTCTGAACGAACTATCCAGGAGCGGCTCCAAAAAGAACTCGGATTACCATCTCGCCATGCTGCTAAGAAACCGTTCATTAATGAAAAAATGCGTAAAAAACGTGTCGCATTTTGTAAAAAATACATTCATTGGACTGTTGATGACTGGAAGGTGGTTTTATTTAGCGATGAGTCGACATTTTTGACATTCAGAAGTTGTCCAAAAAAGGTTCGCCGGCCTATTGGCTCAAATAGGATGGACCCTAAATACACCCTAAAGACAATGAAACACCCTCCAAGTGTGATGGTTTGGGGTTGTTTCGGTTACTATGGGCGTGGAAACTTATATTTTCTTCCGAAGAACACAACTATGAATGGTGCACGGTATTTAGCAATGCTACAGGATAAACTTCCAATGGCAATGGCAATCCAAAGGACAAAAACATACATGCATGATGGTGCACCATGTCACAGGGCCAAAATAGTGACAAAATGGATTACTGACAATAAATTTGATATTTTGGATTGGCCTGGTAATAGTCCAGATCTCAATCCGATAGAAAATCTGTGGCTAATAATAAAAAATAAGGTTGAATGCCACGACACTGGCTCAGTCGAAAAATTACAAGAGGCCATCAAAAAGGTATGGTGCAAGGAAATATCAGTGGAAGTTTGTCAAAACTTGATTAAATCCATGCCAAAACGTCTAGAACAAGTCATCCAAACCAAAGGACAGATGACAAAATACTAATATAAGGTTAGTATACATTTAAACATTGTTTTTTATGTAAAAAATACAAATTTCAAGGGTGATCGGATACTTTTCGCGGGCACTGTATATGCATAGTGTTTTAAATCAGTAAAAGTGTTTGATGAAAATGTCTACACACAAAAGCTATAACAAGTGCTGTTGCAACCCTTTTGAACTGCACAAAAAGCCTATTCTGCGAAACTTGAGGCCACTTCCAAAGCTTGTTGTTGAAAATAGTGACCCTAAATATAACTTCAGTGATGAATCAGAAGTTTGTATAAATTGTCTGAAATTAATTAATAAACAGCAAAACCTGAAGAATTATTCAGACTGCCAGAAGCAATAACTAGTAGTACTGAAAGTACGACTACTTCACCTGACATATCCTCAGAAAATTTCCAAGAAAATGTACTGAAATGGATAAAGATATTCAACGGGAAGATCTTAATGCAACTTTGGAGCAACTTCATGTTACCCCAGTTAAATTACGTAAGTAACTAGCTATTAATGTGTGTACAGATAATAAATTTTTATACTGTCAGCTGAAATTTAATTCAGATATAGTTGTCTTATACCTAATACATATATATGAAATTATCTAAAAAATATACTTCAGTTCAGAAATTCAGATTGTTGCCACTAGATATGTCATACCTATATTTATTAATTAATTGTATTTCAAATATTTTTCAGATGCCGTGAGCAGTGGAAGCAGATCAAAGGCAGTTTCACAAAAATACAAAAAAGCTTCAACCTTCCTCAAGAGGAAGTTGAAAACTGTATTTGCCACTGAAGTTCAAGATGTTGGTGAGCCACTGAGTAAACAGCATCTCAAAGAAGCAGATTTGGAGAGGTAAGAAACTAAAAATAATTAATGAGAACTTTGAACTATTAATGTATGTATGTAAATACCTGTATATAGGTACAGTATTATAGGTTGTCATGTTTGGATATATATGTAGACATTAGCTATATTTCCTAAAATGTGACATCATCCCATATACTAAATATACTGATATGTTCAAATTCATGAAGTACAGTACTTCTTTAATTCTTGAATAATATAAATCATGTACTTGCATCCTTAATATTGTACAGTAATTTGGGGTTATGTTTTTTTATAGGTACAAAAACCTCATGAGTGATCTTGTACAAGACTTCAAATCCACATCATTGTACAAAAGGAGGCTTCAGATACTTACACTCTCACCATTTCCTATTTCTAGGACAATGGATTTGTTTGGTGCAACCAGATACATGGTTGACAAAGCCAGACATTTGAAACATACATTTGGTATTATGCCACAGATTCCTATCTACAGTAAAGGAAGAAAACTAACTAAAGATATAATCTCTGAAATAAAGGAATTCTACAAAGATGATGAAGTCAGTCATTTGTGTGCAGGGAAATCTGATTGTGTTAGCATAAGAAATAAAGATGGTGAAAAAGAGTACAAGCAAAAATGTCTATTACTAGGAAATTTAAAAGAATTATATTCAAAATATAAAGAAAACAATGATAATAGCATAGGGTTTTCTACCTTTGCCAATCTGAGGCCTAAATGGTGTGTAATTGCTGGAGGCAAAGGAACCCACTCTGTTTGTGTTTGCACCCACCACCAGAATCCTAAACTCATGGTATCAGCAATTGCAGAGAAAAACTTAACCTATTACACACTTATAGAAAAAAGTGTTTGTGATATAAATTCTTCTACATGCATGTTACATGGATGTCGAGAATGTCCTGGTAGCATAGGCATATTTAATTTCTTAAATACTATACCTTCCTTGACAATCAGAGATTCTGTCGAATATGTTCAGTGGACTAATACAGATAGATCAACATTGGAAACTCATATAGCTTCTCCAGATGAATTTATTGAATACCTTTCAGAAAACATTTTTTCTCTTACTAGACCACTACATTGCAAAAAGCCAGAGTCAGTATTTGAAGACTATGAAACAGAATCTTCACTGTGATGAAATACTTGTGCTAGGGGATTTTGCAGAAAACTATTCATTCATCACTCAAGATGAACCACAAAGTTTTCGCTGGACAAATGACCAGGTGACCCTCCATCTATTTGTGGTGTATCACATGAAGGATGAGGAATTAATTCATACTAGTTACTGTATTATTAGTGATTGTCTTGAGCACTCAACATCATCAGTTCACACTTTTCAGCAATATTTAATGAAGGATATTAAACAGAAATTCCCCAATGTACAAAAAGTAATTTATTTCTCTGATGGGTGTGGAGGCCAATACAAAAACAAATATAATTTCAGCAATCTATGCTATCATGAACAGGATTTTGGTGTGAAGGCTGAGTGGAATTTCTTTGCCACAAGTCATGGAAAAAATGCTTGTGATGGTATTGGAGGAACTATTAAGAGAGTTGTAGCAAAGGCTAGTTTGCAACATACTGATACTGGTCATATTCTAACACCAAGAGCTTTCTATGATTTTGCACTGAACACTTTAATTCAATTATTTGTTTGTATGTTACAAAGGAGGAGGTTCATGCGGATAAATTCAATCTTTCTAGTAGGTTTAATGAAGCTTCACCTGTTAAAGGTACACAGGGTTTCCACAGGTTTGTACCAGAGTCAGAAAACCTAATACAACCTCATCAGACATCTGATTCTGATAACTGTAAATTGTTTAGAATAAGTACCGGGGCTGAACCAGATAAAGACAGTCAACTAGTTGAAAAAGATGAGTATCAAATTGGCCAGTATGTTGCCTGTAAATATATATGATGATAAAGTTTGGTTTGGAATTATTTTAGACACTTCAGAAGAATATGGTGATTATAAAATCAGTTTCCTCACCTCATCAGGATCTACCACTCTGTATTATTTTCTGATGAAAGAGGATGTTTGCTGGATAAAACAAAGTGATATGATTTCTATCATGATGACACCAAATATCAAGCCTGGTGTTAAGATTATTTACTCCTTCAATCCAAAGCAAGTTCAAGAACTTAGTGGGAGTTTGGAACCAAAACTAGGATAAAAATCTGTTGAAAATTAACTATATATAAGCTTAGGTAGGTATAGATTATTAGCATTAAGAATTATTGCACCATGTGTAAATTGCAATGTATTAATACCTAACAGCTTACATGAATTTGTAAAAATTAGTCTTTAGTAAAAGTAACCATTTTGAAATCTGTAAATACCTATTTTATATGCAAATGCATATACATTTCTTTTCATATATTGATAGAATAAGGTTGAAACTCATTTTTTGTATATATGAAAATTATTTTAAAAAATCTGTAATTTAGGGGGGGGGGGGCAGGACCCCTTCAAATGGAATAAAGTGTGGTAACTTTTTTTCTGTTAATTTTAGCCATTTTTTCTACTTGTGCTAATTTGTTGTGTGTGCAATTACCTTTCATAAACACTTTAAATCACTATTCTATGTCAATTAGGGACTGAGTTATAGTGGTTTGAATATTTAGTTTTCATCCCCCCCCAAAAAAGGGGGGGAGCATAACTTTTGAACCATAACTCTGAGCTGATATTTGAAATTTGGTACTTACTAGCATAGACCATTCTGTAAACTAGGGGTGCACTGGATATGAATTTTTCATATCTGGCCGGATACCGGATATGGCCATATCTATCAGGCCGGATATATATTATTAGGTACCGTATTAATTTTACTCTCATATTGCTATGTTTTGTTTTGCATTGGGGTCAAGCACCCCCCCCAAATATAAGATAAATAATAATTTAAGTATATTCAGATGTTTAATTGTTTTGTTCTCTTTCAGGTTCTTGTGTTGTATTAAACTATTAAGTATTACCATATTTTTCAGTACCATATATAAGACACACCTTTGTATAAGACGCACCCCTATTTTCAAGGCCTTTTTTCAGGAAAAAAATTATGACCAACTGCCTAGTTGTCAGAAAATGTCCGTAATTTTCTACCAGCGAGGCTGACTTTTGTTAAAGCCCTCCATCAAAAGTATGGTGATACATTTTCTTTCACCCATACTCATAAGAAAATAGTATCAAGTATACAGGAGACTATACTATATGTTATGAAGCATAAAAGTAAATCATTATGCAATACATACTGTTTTTCTTGTTATCAGTGGGTTGGGAAGAGTAGAAACTTAAGTGTAAAATTGATCAAACCAATACACAGTCAGGAGGGACTAAGAGATGATGAATTTTTGTAAAAATCCATCAGTTCTTCTAGCCCATATAAAGGTAATATTATGACCTTCGGTGTATAGGACGCAGGGTGATTTTGAGACCCCTTTTTTGGGAAAAAGTGCGTCTTATACACCGAAAAATATGGTAATCATGACAAGTTTTGTGTGGTCACTGTATACAATAAATTATCCTAGCAATATCACTGCAAAGTATAATATTTGCCAAAAGATTATCAAACATGGGACAGAGAAAGGTGGCCAAAAGTCTTTTAACTAGTGATGGGACGATACCAAAATTTTTAACGATTCCGATTCCGATACCACTAAAAAGTCTCTATTCCGATACGATTCTCAATTCCGATTCCAATTCTCAATATTTTTAAATATAATTCTATACTTGTTTTTCTGGAAATTATCATATTTTACTCTGGTAAGATTAACTATTTACATTATGAGTATGGTAATATAAATTATAAATTATAATAGATTGGTTTAAAAATAAAAATCAACTGTAAGTTGTAACTTCATTTTAATCTTCTTGATTACACATCATGGATATACATGTTTTAATGTACAGGGTGGGCCGTAAGTTTCCATACATAGGAAAAATTAAACGTTTGTTTTTATGTTTCAGATACCCTAAGAATATGCGTTTGACGTAAGATCTTGTTTACTGATGAAGCAAATTTTTACGTCAATGGAGAGGTTAATCGGCAAAACATACGTTATTGGAGTAATGCTAACCCTAACTGGCTGAGTCCGATGAAGATGCAAGGTGCCGGTAAAGTGATGGTATGGGCCAGGATATGGGGTGACAGAATTATTGGACCAATTTTTGTCAGTGGAAATCTTAATGCCGAAAGGTATCTTAACATGTTGCAAGAAGAGATTTTCCCATCCCTGCTAAACGAGGAAGGTAACTTCCCAGTTTACTTCCAGCAAGATGGAGCTCCACCTCATTATGGTCTTCACGTGCGTCGGTATTTGGATCAGCAGTTTCCGGATGCTTGGATTGGTCGGCGTGGTCCTGTGGAGTGGCCTCCCAGATCCCCAGATCTCACCCCCCTTGATTTCTATCTTTGGGGGCACTTGAAGGCCATGGTGTATCAGGAAAAGATACGAGACATAAATCATCTAAAGGAACGTATCACCAACGCCATTACAAGCATAACGTCAACTGTGCTAATGTGTGTTCATCAACAGTGGGGAACACGTATTGAAATGTGTTTTCAAAACAATGGCAACCATGTAGAGCATATTATATAAATAAAAATGGTTGTCCATAAAAAAATGTTTATTTTTCCTATGTATGGAAACTTATGGCCCACCCTGTATAGCTACAATACAATAAAAATAAAATTTGGTATCCTCTTTCATTTAAATTTTAAAGTTTACATTGCAAAACTGGTTCAATTAAAAGTTAAAGAATCGTTTTAAGAATCGGAAATCATGGTACAATTCTCTCGATTCTGAAAAAATGCTCGATTCTTCTGATTCTCGATTCCGATTAATCGTCCCATCACTACTTTTAACACACCACCTCTTCATAATCATTTGAAGATTAATCACCCAAAAGAGTATACTGAAGCCAAAAACGAAAATGACAAAAAAAGAATAGCTGCGACTGAATCAAAGGAAATAGGCATAGATAGAATACGGGCTAGACCATCAACTTCTTCTGGTAGTACTCTGAAAGAAAAGAAAATGGACCAAATGAGTAAGCAGATCTCAATAGAGGAAAGATTTTCATCTAAAAAAATATGGGACATCAATGACTCCAGGTCTGTTATGATTCACCGTAAAATTGGCATGATGATGGCTTTGGACAACCAGCCATTTACTTTAGTTGAAGATGATGGTTTTATTGATCTAATGACCTACCTCCAACCCAGATATCCCTTACAGAGCAGAAGGTACTTCTCTGATACTATAATTCCTCATCTTTATAACGAGTTCAAGTCTAAAATTGCTCAGAAGCTGGAAGAAGTAAAGCATGTCAGCTTTTCTTCAGATATATGGATATTCACAACCTCTCAAGAAAGTTTTATATCATTATTGGGTCACTGGATAGGTAAAGATTTTGAAAGATATGATGCTGTGCTACATGCCTCTCATTTCTCAGGGTCACATACTGGCAAGAATATATCTGAAAAGTTTCGCTCTATGTGGGATAGTTGGGACCTTGATGCAAATAAGAGGAATTTATTGGTGAGGGATGGAGCTAGTAATATGGCTCTTGGTAGTGACCTGGCTGAAATACCTTCAATACACTGCAGCATTCATTTACTCCAACTGGTTATTAGTGACTCAATTATGGTTCAGAGGAGTGTAATTGATATCCTTGCAAAAAGTTGCCACCTTGCAACTCACTTTAATCATTCTCCTTTGGCCTGTAACAATTTCAAACACATTCAAGTGCAACAAAATCTTGAGCTTCTCCTATTGGTTCAAGATGTCCTAACACGTTGGAACAGTGCATACTTGATGCTAGAAAGATTATATAAATTAAAAATCCCAGTGCAACTGTATTTGGCTGATCATAGTGAATTACCTACCATCACATCCTTCAAGTGGACACTGATACGAAATCTCCTTAAAATATTAAAACCATTCTTCCAACTAACTCAGGAAATGAGTTCAGAAAAATCAACTTTGTCTTCCGTAATCCCAAGCATTTGTATTTTACAAAGATTTCTTTCAAAGATTGGCCATGATGGCCAAGGTGTTCAAACAACAAAGAGAGAACTCCTGACTTCTCTTCGAGCGCGTTTCTTGTCAGAGAGTAATGATGGGAAGTCTTTGAACATAATGAAAAACAGGGCTCATGTGACTGCGACTGCAATAGATCCACAGTATAAGTTATCTTTCTTTCAACAAGATCAAAAAGAGCAGGCTAAATCCTGGCTGATTGAAGAAGTCATAAGTATTGAAAATGACGAAGGTGGTAATGATTCTAATGAAAATGAAAGTGAAGGTAATGAAAGTGGAAGCAAAAGAAGCTCAAATTCCAGTTCTCCTATGCGAAAGAGGAAAGACGAAGAGGACATTCTTGAAGCGTGTTTTATGGAGATCACAAAAGGAGAGCAATCTGGGGAACTAAGTTACAAGAGAAGAAAGGTTGAAAAAAAGACTGCTCATGTTCTACTGATTGCAGGGGAGTTAGACCGATATTCATCTGAATTTCTTGTAGATAGGAAACACTGTCCAGTTCAAATTTGGAAGCAGGAGGACCAATTTCCTCTCCTTAAAACTATTGTTTCAAAGCTTCTCTGCACACCCGCATTAGGGTGGAGTAATTGTTTAGTTTCAAAAATCAGGGGTGTTAAATAGTTGTCAAATGTCTAAAAATGAGCATTGGTGGTGGTTTTTGGTGGTTGCTGGTGATATCGCATCAGCAACCACACACTATATGTGCCACACCCACATGAGACTCAAAAAAACCCTTTATTTTGCCTATTTGGGGCTCTATAATAGCTAGAAGCACAATCTAAAAAGTGCATCTTATGTTTTTTGATGCTGAAAACAACAACAATTTTTTTCAAGTGTACATTGATGTATAAACATATTTTTTGAGAGTTAAATTAAAATCAGTAGTAGCTGTTTTTGTCCAACCTATTTTATATTTACTTCTATTTTTCAGAATTTTTATAACCTATTCAATTAACACTAGTTTAATGTCTTCAAGATTTTTAGTTAATTATGAAACGGAGAAGCCAGACAACAAAAGTCTTACACGGTGGCCATAGTTTTCCATCCATTGACAGTTTTCCTAATGGAAAATTACCTACTGCTGGACAAGTTGTTCAGCGTCTACTTAAGGAGCCAAACTGGAAAACCAAGGAAAACATCACAAAAGTTGCAGATGAGTTGAGGAAACAATGGATTTGGTGTAATGTTTATCCACTATCCTTGCGCACCATTGAGACAAAGGTGGACAAACTAGCAGCAGACTTTTCATGCTAAGTCATCATAACTTTCTATCCTGGGTAGTACTAAATTAATTACAAGAATGTCTTCTTAGTCAATAGTAAATTTTTTATTTTAAATATAATTTTGTTGTGATGTGCTCTGTAAACCTGTGAATTAATTTATCTATGTATTTCAGCCAAAATTTCTAAACTAAAAATTATTTAAGCAATTTGTGACCACAATTTTTAATTTCTAATTAAGAAAATAATATTGATTTTTTTAATATTTCAACTTTGAAAATGTATCAACACTCAACAGGTTTCATCGATACTCTGTCACAAAGAGAGGTTCAACCTATTTGGCAAAACTAGAATCATTTGTCAGAGAGCTTGATTGTTTATTTGATATTTTTTCTAAGGATCTTTCTCAACAACGAAAATTGGATCTTTCTCAATGATGAAAATTGGAGGAGGAGTTTAAACTGAGGATGACTTGGGATGATTTCTCCTTCTATGAGGATAAAAAATCTATGAGGCTAGGATACTGTTCAAGATTTGAGGAAAAGCTCACAGAGGCAGATGTTAGATACAGGAGAAGAATAATTGACAAACAACGAGCAGAATTATGGTTAGTCAGAGAGTACATCATGACTTGAACCATTTTAATTAAACCTTTGATGTTTTTTATTATATATATATATATTAGTGTGTCCCAATTTTTTTTGTTCCTGAAGTTTGTCATGCACACCCCCCTAATATCTTCCACTCGTGAAAACATGCCAGCAAGATGAATTTCATTCGTGTTCTTTAATTTTAAGGGTCCCCTCAAACCATGTGTTACTACTGCTGAACGGCTACTCTCTACCTTATACTAATTGTAGCATATTTCTTTTCAGGTTATGGATACAAGAAAGCAGGAGACTGTGGTTGGTGGGGGTGTTGCAAAATGAACCCCTGGAAACGCTGTGTCAACTCCCGACAGTGGGAGATGTTCTTCGACGTCTGTTGTTCTTCACTCGGAAGAAAAAAACATCCACGGCGGAAGCTGCCAATGTGGTAGCTGATGAGGTTATGGCGGTGTGGGCTCGGGCATCTATTCCGACCTCCCACAAGCCCAAGTGCGTCGAGAGGATCAAGGTCCTCTCCATGGACTACGAGAAGGTTGCCAGAAACTGAAACTGTGGGGGAGAGAAGCAACTGGAGTGGGAAAAGGGATTCCAAGCCAACCTAAATACACTGTTTGAAACAGCTCATGCCAACGCCATGAAACTCATCAAAGTCCCCGAAGATCGAGACTTTCTGAATGACCAGCGAACCGTGCGGAAGATGTACATCGGAGGAGAGGACCTGGAGTTTGCTCGCAGGGCAGCAGAAGAGAAGAGGAAGAAGAAAAGCCGCGAAGAGATGGACTCACTGCAAGCAAAAGGAATGGTGAAAAGTGGGTCTTCTTCTTCTTCAGAGTCCATGGCCGAAGCATCCAATATTCTTCTCCTGGTCCTTCGGCTCCTCAATCCGCTCCCAAGGACGGCCAAGTGTCGGCAAGGAGGATCATCCAATATCCCAATTTTGCTGCAGCCCTGGATCGAACTGGAACCTCAGTACACCAAGCGATGCACATTGTGGCTCCAGCACTCGCTGCCATGGGAGTTGAGTTATCCTTGGTCACCTTGTCCAAATCAAGTCTTCACCATTCACGGCAGAAGTCCAGGAAGAACTTGGCAGCCGGAATCAAGACCGAGTTCAATCCTGATACGCCGCTTGTCATCCACTTTGATGGCAAACTCCTCCCTGATTCGGATGGAGGGAAATCAGATCGCATACCAGTGCTGGTCAGCGGGAAGAACCTTGAGAAGTTGTTGGCGATCCCAAAAATCCCTGACAGCACGGGACAGCGGATGGCTGGAGCTGTTCTGAAGGTGCTGGATGATTGGCCGCAAGTTCAACCATGGATTGCCGGTCTCTGCTTTGACACAACAGCGGCGCTTGTACAATTATCCAGGACCAAATGGACTGCCGCGTTCTTTTCCTGGCTTGCAGACACCACATGATGGAATTGGTAATCACCTCAGTCTCTGACCTGTTCTTCAGGTCTTCTGGCCCCAAAATTGCGCTGTTCGCTCGCTTCAAATCCCAATGGGAGTTCAACCAGAAGCAGGCTTCTCCGTTCAATGGCGACATCCTTTCGGAATGGGTGGCATTGAAAAAAGAGCAGATTGTCCACTTCATTGAAGACCAGCTTGAAGTTGGCCACCCAAGAGATGATTACCGGGAGTTCCTGATCCTCGCTCTGGTCTTCCTCGATGGTCATGGCAAACGAGATCTCCAGTACAATCATCCTGGAGCATACCACCGGGCCAGGTGGATGGCCAAAGGCATTTACTGTCTTAAGATGTTCATCTTCCGAAGCCAATTCCACCTGACCACTCACGAGGTCCGGTCACTACACAGGATAAACGTCTTTGCCATCACCATCTACCTCCAGAGGTGGTTCGAGGCTCCATTGACGGCGGACGCGCCTGTCAATGACCTGGAGCTGTTGGAGGACCTAGAGCGGTACAAGGCGGTGGATCATGATGTAGGTACCGCCGCATTGACAAAATTCCGGGGCCACCTCTGGTACCTAAGCGAAGATTTAGCCGGACTCGCTATGTTCTCCTCCAAAACCACCGATGCAGAGAAGACGGCCATGCTCCAAAACCTGCACAAGAAGACCGAAAACCCAAAAGATCTGCGTCAGCTGGAGGGAAAGAGTGTCTTGACCGTGAGATGGTCGGATTTGAGCACCTTGGTCACGAAAAGGACTCAAAACCTTTTTCATTGCCTGAAGCTGCCAGTTCCAAAAACCCCCAAAGATCTCGAAGGATGTGCACCATTGTTGAAGTCTGTGAACGATGCGGCAGAATGGGCGGTGAAACTGGCGGAAGATTTCAACGAGGGCCTGACAAAAAATGAGGAACGGCAACTCGTGTACCAAGTCATCGAATATCACCGCCAACAGTTCCCCTCAGCAGACAAAAAGATCCTCTGTCCCCCGAAATGAAATGTGCCATTAGGAAGAATTTCCATTTCCTTTAATTTAGTCATTAGAAAGAATTTACATTTCATTCTTCCATTCTAGAATGATTAATGCTGAGCATTTACGTTTGTTCATATAGGGTCAAATAAACAAGGTCAATGAGGGGACCCTTCCCCTCCTAATAGGCCAATGAAATTTCGCCCATTTTTTCCTTTCTTCAAGTGTAAATTAAAGGGGTGTGCGATTTGACTCTTGCAAATTTTTATTTTCACATGTGAGGCTGGGACACCCTAATATATATATATATATATATATATATATTATATATATATATATATATATATATATAATATATATACTAAAATCACAAAATAACACGTGACCTTATTAATAAGCAAACAACCTCCTCCTTGATAATGTGAATATATCACGAAAGCGCTCGGACTTTGTGTTTCCTTTTCCCTATGGTTGTTTGCTTATATATATATATAGGCATACGTAGTAAATCTAGTCATACTAATTGTTCAGTGAACAAAGCCAGAGAGAAGAGGCAAGTGCATCACAACCTCAACCAGACAGTCCAGACACTACTGGTAGCTCTAGCAAAACTCCATCAGAAGACTCTCAAGATGATCCACAGCCTGCTGGTTCCTCTCATTGTAATTACCAAGATCTGGAGAACTTGTGAATTGCGATTGTTCTTTAATAACTGTACTTAGCTGTATGTGCCATGTCATTTCAGTAGACTTAAAATGGATATCATTTTTCTCAACTTCAAAATACAATCTTGCAGGTATTCAATTTCCGACAGAGCAGGTGCAGCGGTAGTGTCAGCAGTTTTAAAAGATTTTGGTATTATCACTGATGACGACAACACTAACGTCATTGACAGGTAAGATTTCAAAATTATCACAATTACATTTTCATCCACATTTCCTAAGCTTTTTTAACAAAATTACAATTACTACTACTAATAAGAAGTAAAGTAATTTTATTTAATTATACATATTATACATTGTAACATGGAAAAATAAATTTCAAATATATTGGGCTCAGGCATAAAAGTCAGTGTATTTAGCCCATCACTGTTCATTGTTTCCTGTTGTACATATTCCTGTTTATCAGTGCTACCTCCAGTCTTATAAATTTGTAAACAATTTTCATTAATACAGGAGTAAACTATGAAGGCAACGGTGTAAGTACCATGAACAGATCAGAGCTGAGGAAGAAGTATTCTTTGGTTTAGTGGACAGCATTTATGTTGATGGCTGACAGGATGGTACTGTGACAATTACAGAGTTAGAGGGGCGACATTATCAACAAACCAAAGTAGAAGAGCACTATGTTATAGTCAGAGAACCGGGTAAGCCACTGTTTTCTGTATGGTAAGTTTAAAATTTTTAGTGGATAGCATAAATTTGGTCTTAGTAACATTAAGGAGTAAGAACTATGCGATAGTTATATATGTTCATTGGTCATACCTAGTAATCTACTGATCTCAAATACATTTATTATTTCCTTAAATTTTGTTTAAAATGTTTCAGGAGGACATTATCTGACACATGTTACCCCAGGGAATGGGAATGGTGTATCAATTGCACTAAGTCTCTATGAAGCAGTGAATGACACTGATCTGGAAAACAACCTGCAAGTCATGGGGTCAGATGGAACTGCAGTGATGACTGGACATAATTCAGGGGCAATCAGAGTCTTTGAAGAGCTTATTGGAAGTAGTGATGCGAGTTGTTTTTTAGTCATTTTTTTTTGTTTAAAACGAAGATAGTCTGTTTTTTTTTTTGTTTTTTATTGTTTTAAGCTTATTCCATATTTTTCTTCCTTTAATCTAATAAGTATATTAGTATTACCTATAATTTACTATACTACCATGCTTATACGGTTATACCTAGTATATATAGTCATCTTTTAGAAAAACTGAATCACGCAAAAAGTATACAATAGAAAGGAAAAACAAACCCTCATTTTTTATATGTATATATATTTTTTAACTAGAACATAAAACATTCTTCCTCGTTTCAAACAATATACATAATTGTGATTGGCAAGAGTACCAGTATATATATTCCAGATAGAAAAAAAATATTCACCTTTTTTTGAACCTTTTTGTTAACCTAATGTTGTTTAACCTTCATTTCCATGGAAGAATCATCACTAGATTGGGTAGAGCATATATGCTAGTTTCAATATCACAGGTACTGGTATAATATACATAATAAAAAATACATAATACTGGTATAAAACAATATATATAATTGTGATTGGCAAGAATACCAGTGTGTATATACTGTATATATATTCTAAATAGAAAAAAAAAAATATTCATCTCTTTCTTTAACCTTTGTGTTAACCTAATGCTGTTTAACTTTCATTATCTGATTCTATTTCCATTGAAGAATCATTATCACTAGATTGATTAGAGCATATAGTTTCAATATCACAGGTGGTACTTATTGCAGATTTGGATGTTGACGAAGCCAATGTAAGCACCATGTTTTACTTCACTTTCTTGGAATTTTGCATTTTGGGATATAAATACTAGCTTTGCTGCTCTGTCTGTGCTTAATCGGTTTCTTTTGGCTGTATGGATATTACTGTATGTGCTAAATGATCTCGGAGGTAATGAAAGGGCAAAATAGAGGTGTATGAGTTTGTGTAGGTATATATGTGAGTATGCATGCGTATGTATCTGGAATTCTGGATGTATGCGTGTGTATGGGGTATATAATAGATATAAATATGTGTATATAAGTATTTATGTATATATTGGTATATATGTATATGGGTTAGGGCATTCCGAAAACACGAAGTTCGAAATCAAGCAACGCACATATGCTAAACTGGATCCATTTGTACTAAAAAGAAACCACACACAAAATGGTCTTGATAGTCTCATTCCTTCCACTCCCCCAAGCCCCTTGTAGGTTTGGGTCAACTTGTAGAGCGTTGAAACAGCGAGTGTATTGACACAAGCACATGACTAGCACTACTCATCCCCAAACACACACACACACACACAACCACTTTCCGTTCATCAACCCATCCCCACTAGGTGGGCATCTGCTGCCTGCCTACAAACTGTGTTATCAGTCTGATGTGTCGTACCACTACTAATGAGTCTTATTTGTTTCACAGATGGCAACAACACGCAAGTGAGTGAGTTTGTGGCTTCTCAGGCACCTCAGGGAGGAGGATTTCTCTTCCATGAGACAGCTTCCCACCATGGGTGAAGTTGGAAAGCGTCTGTTTTTCATCCAACGAGTCACGAAGCAAAGCCTTCCAAGAGCATGTAGTGATGTGGCCAAAGAACTCATGGAGGTGTGGACAAAAGCATCATTGAAGATATCCCACAAGCCATACATTGTTGCCAAGCTCAAAAAGCTTCACGAGAGGTACGTGAAGTTGTCTAATCACAAGGATCGATGAACGGAAACACAGCAAGCTCATGAACACAGTTCTTGTTGGACATGGAGACCTTGTTTGATGTTGCTCACTCTGAAGCTGGATCTTCAAAGACAAATAAAGAGGACTGCAACTTCCTTAAAGACCAACAGACAATGAGAAAGATGGTCATTGGCCCAGAAGACATTGCATTTGCCAAAGCATCCAAGGCCAAGGCAATGAAGCAGGAGAATGAGGAGCGACGATGACACAAGTCTAAGGAGGAAATGAAACGAATACGGGAGCCGGAGCATGCAGAGGCAGATGCAGAATTGACTGGCAGCTCGTCCAGCTCCACCGAGTCTTCGGGAGAGGAATTCACTCAGGTCAGCCACCGCCTCCGCCAATGTGGCTCTCAGCCAAAAGCCATGATGATGGACCCTTGCCGGGTTATCGATGACCCCCAGTTCGTCGCGGCCCTTGACCAGACAAATACAAGCGTGCAAAAAGCCATACACATCGTCGCTCCTGCCCTGTCAGCAGCTGGGGTGAATGTGCGAAAATTGACACTCTCAGCAACCTCCATTCATGGTGCCAGAACCAAAACACGACACAGAATTGCCAAGGACATTAAGACCAACTTTGACCCCCAGAAGCCGTGCATTCTCCACTTCGATGGGAAGATCCTTCCCGACGAATGAGGTGGTAAGTCGGATTGCTTACCCATCGTTGTATCAGGAGAAGGCTTCGAAAAGCTGCTGGCCATTCCAAAAATTGCATCAGGAACCAGAAGAGCAATGGGAGATGCCATACTCACCATGCTGGACAATTGGCCGAAGGTGAAACCATTCATTGCAGGAATATGTTGTGACACAACGGCGGCAAATACAGGTCTCCACACAGGAGCATGTGTCACAATTGAAGAAGGCTTGCAGCATCCACTCGTCTTCTTCGCTTGCCACCACCACACTCATGAGTTGGTGGTCACTGCAGTCTTCGACAAGTTCTTTTCTTCCTCTGGCCCGAACATTCCTTTGTTTGCTCGCTTCAGGGATTACTGGAGCTTCATTGACCAGGGCAGCTACCATCCCTTTGAAGATGACCCGTAAGACCATGACCCCTTGCAGACTTTTGTCTCTGATAACTGGAACAGTGTTGTTGAATTCATCAGTGCCAGACTTAGTCAGAAGCAGGACCGGGATGATTACCAAGAATACATGGAGCTGGCACTTCTCTTCTTGGGGGCAACCATCCCTCCAAGGAAGCAGAAGAGGAGTCTCTTCCACTATCCCGGAGCATTCCACCGAGCTAGGTGGATGGCAAAAGGAATTTATTCCCTCAAGATGATCTTGTTTCAGAGGCAGTTTTCCCTAATGCCGTTGAAAGAAGGCGCTGCGACGCATCAACGTATTCTCCACTACGATTTACCTTCGAGCGTGGTTTGAAGCACCCAGTGGCATCGATGTTCCTCGAAACGACATCGAGCTCCTCCGACAGCTTGAAGGATACAAGACCAAAGATGAGGCAGTTGCAACCATTGTGATAGCCAAGGCTCAGAACCACCTCTGGTACCTCAGTGAAGACCTTGTTGGTCTCGCCTTTTTCTCGGATAAGGTAGACAATTTGGAAAAGAAGCATATGCTTAAAAATCTCCATGAGGTCCCTGCGCGCAAGAAGGGGCTAAGAAAATTCGAGTCAAAGTGCATGAAATCGCCGTATCTGCTCACTCTCCCAGACTTCGTGACTAAATGGACTGCTAACTTCTTCAAATGCATGGGACTCAAAGTTCCCCACTACCTGGAGGACCTGGTGGTGATGAAGGAGAGAGTTAGGGCCATTCAGGTCATCAATGACTGCGCTGAGCGAGTGGTGAAGCTAGCAACTGACTTCAACAGCTCGATCACCCAGCGCGAAGACGAGAAAAAATTGGCATTCCAAGTGATCGAGCATCATTGGAAGACCATGCCCAGTGCAAAGAAGTCCCATTACATATGATCCCTATGGATATGTTGGTAAATTTTTCATTGTTTTCGTAATGTGTTGAAAAGACAGGTTTCTGTTAATTGTTTTGGATGTAAAGTTACGGAAGTACATTTTTTGTTCAGCTGATTCCATAATCTCCCCAATAAGACTTGAAGGAGGCTCTTGGGGGACCAGTAAATATTACTCAAATTGAATAAAATTTTGTTTGTGTTGTTCAGTTAATAAATGGACTTGATTAAACATGTGTGTGGTATTGAATTCCAAACTTTGTACATCACCCCTATAGCCGCAGAATGCCCTAATATGGGTGTATGTGTATGTATATTAGGCAGTGGTGGGCACGCGCAACGATTTTTGTAGCGCCGCAACCGCAACCGCAACTCTGCTGAAATAATTGCGCCGCACGCGCAAGCGCAACCCTTTTCAAAAAGTTGCGCCGCAAGCGCAACCAAAAATGTTGCGCCGCAAGTTGCGCCGCAACTGCCCACCTTTGATATTAGGGTGGATCGATTTTACATTTTTTTCGATTTCCATATTCTAATAGAGACAGAAACTTGCGCATGCATGAGAAAATAGCCTCTGCAAAATCTTAGCTTAATAGGTAATCATCTTCTGCCCCTGGCAGAGCGATGAAAATCATATTTTAGTAGTCAAAAACGTATTTTAAACCCTAGCCTAGAGTCATAAAATTTTGCGCGTGTGTTATTTCATGCCTAAGCAACGATATAAATGCTATGGGAAATATATAAATGCATTATTTAAGACAAGGAGCCAATCTGAAAATATGTATATTATACATATTTTCAGATCGGCTCTTTGTCTTAAATAATGCATTTATATATTTTCCATAGCATTTATATCGTTGCTTAGGCATGAAATAACACACGCAAAATTTTATGACTCTAGGCTAGGGTTTAAAATACATTTTTGACTACTAAAATATGATTTTCATCGCTCTGCCGGGGGCAGAAGATGATTACCTATTAAGCTAAGATTTTGCAGAGGCTATTTTCTCATGTATGCGCAAGTTTTTGTCTCTATTAGAATATGGAAATAAAAAAAAATGTAAAATCAATCCACCCTAATGTATATATATGGATGGTCTAGGGGGGGAAAATATGTCATCGTGGGTCTAAAGGATAGTTAAGTGGGAGATTCAAAATCCGAGGCATGGATGGGAGAGTCCTGGAAAGGTTGGACAATGGGCAGTCAGCTCCCAGCCAGTGTTCTCGCAAGTTTAACGGATCTCAAGATACAAGACTTTCAGTGCAAGAAAGAGGCCAGTTTTTTTCTGTAAATATGCTGAAAAGGACATTCTATACTGGTACCATATGGCCTATTTTATTTATTTAATTTATTTATTTTTATAATATATAGGTATCATTGCAAAAGTATACCTTATAATTAAATTGGCAATATTTATATTAATTATTATTAAAAAAAAAAAAAAAAAAAAAATTAACATCACTAATTGGAAGACCACTGCAAAGGATCATATGCCTCTTACATTGTAACAAGCTACCTCTTCATCATGTTTTCATGGAGCTCGATGGGACTACAAAGAGCCCTGATAGTTTTTCAGGGCCAATAGGAAAACAGCTAGGTGGTATGGTTTCTGAATGGGATGTTGTCAAATTTAAGCCAATCAGAAGTCAGAATTTTGCTATATTGCCCAATGATGTAATTGATGATCTCAGTCGTGACCAATACTATGCTTATAGAATATGCATGGCAGTCATACTAGGGACTATTGAAAAGGACCTTGAGCTTTTAGAAGTTGGGCCATTAAATCACTCAAGATGGCTGACATTAGGTTGTAGAATACTCAGATTCTATGTTTCACAGAAAAAGCCGAGTTCAGTATTGATAACTGTTGCTGAGTTCTGTTTAAAAGTGTATTTCCCCAGCTGGTTTGAAATCAAGAAGAATCACTCAGTGACTGATGGTTCAAGAAACTTCTTTTCAATGCCGAACAGAATCTCCAAGTTTCCTAATAAGAAAGTAAAAGACATTGCCCTAAAAACCCTAAGGAGGAATGCTTTTTTTGCTCACCCCAAAAACATTATAATATCAATGCTTGATGATGACAGGGAGAGCAGAAACACTGCAGTAAATAAGATCCTGGCACTGAGGGGTGAAGTAGAGAAAACAACCCAGGACATCAGAGTCAAAATGGATTTCACCAGCGGAGATTTGGAAGTTGTTGATGATGTGAATGATAATGATTAGGACAGTTTGAGTTAAACAAGAGACCACACTGTCAGGAAACTTAAGGTGCCTATAATCAATGAAAATGCTAAATCGTATGACAAGGTGAGTAACCTTGATAACTTGAAAGCAGAGCCTCCAATAGTTACCCATCTTACATCAACTGAACTTGCAAACATTAGAAAAAATCCTTTGAAGTTCAAACAGCAATGCCACAATCAAGTGGTGAATGCCATATCAAGCTTGTGACTGAGGCATCTGCAGCTGTCATTGGGTTCAATAGAAGAGATGGCATGATCCAGCAATGTATAAAATCCCGTAAAATGATAAAAAAGTTTAATACAAAGCAAGAATTTGTTTAGATTCTACATTTATCGATGAAATTTTATGTGTAAATTTGTAATATATGGTCAATATGCATTACTTTTTCATGAAAATGTGTTAAAACTCTGTTTTACACTTTTGGAAATAATTTTATCAGTCTCAGCATCAAAAAAAATCAAACAGTTTTTAGATTGTGTTTCTACCTATTATAGAACCCAAAATAGGCAAAATACAGGGTTTTTTACAGTTGTGTATGGATGTGGTACATATAGGGTGTGGTTGCTGATGCAGTATCACTTGCAACCACCCAAAAACCACTACCAATGTTCATTTTTAGACATTTGACAACTATCTAGCACCCCTGATTTTTGAAATATTGATTTTCATAAAAATACACTCCACCCTAAGTCCCACATCCTCTGTATTTTCAGAGAGAATGTTTTCTGAATATGGAAACATCTATGAAGCAAAACGATCCTGAACATTGCCTAAAAGAGGAGAGATGCTCTTGTTTCTGCACCACAATGGAAAAAAGTTCTAAATCACTGTTGTTGAGTTTTTTTTATTCTGAAGACCTCCAAGGCTGAATGGCAGCATCTGACCTACACAATACTGCCTTCCATTCATTGATTTCATTCCAGGCACTTTATATTGTATTCAATGTATTGTTTTACATTTGTCAAGCTTGTAATGTTTTGTATTGTTTTGAAAATAAAGGAGAAAAAAGAATGGAAAGCAAGTGCAGGAGTCTAGCAATATTTTACTTTTTTTTTAAAATTTAACGCCTAGACATTTTTATAAAAAGCTATGATTAAATTGATTATATTAATAGAACTGTAATCGTTAAGGATGGACAGATGTTTTATTTATTCTTGTCATCAGTATTGTGTTGATTTAATATAAAAAGTGTTGCTGGACTGGTTTAGGGGTGGGCCCTGGAGGGCTTTCCATTTTTTTTGTATATAAAATATTATTTGTAATGTTATCATAATATTATGGCAGATTTTCATACAGGTGTTAATTTTCTAATGTCTTGGCCTATATCCAGCCAGATATGACCCATATCTTGCTGGATACTGGATATTTCGCAATATCCAGCCGAATATCTGGCTGGATATCATATCCAGTGCACTCCTACTATAAACCAAATTTAAGCAAAATCTATGAGGGTGTGGTTTTGACCACTGCATGATTTGTCATGGAATGACCCCTTAGGCTTAACTTTAACTGGGCCTACATCCTTGTCTTTAATACTTGGGCTAAGCTTAGGCTCAACCTCACTACATCTTACAGTAATTATTGAATGTTTCACCAACACTGAAATTAATATCCAAAATATATTTTTCTAATGTATTTTGGTTTGTTCTGTTCAAATATGATCTTCATATCTTGCGCAAATGAACCAAAACAAAGTTATGAAACATTAAAGTTTTCCTATGTTTTGGTTCATTTTTGCTAGAAATGAAGGTCATATATGAACCAAACATCAAAATACATTAGAAAAATATATTTTGGATATTAACAAAAACCTAACCTAACAGCACCTAACCCACTTGCTTTTTTTTTCTGTTTAATTCGTCGCATACAATAGAAAATGTCTTGATCTGTGTGAAAATAATCTAAGGTCACTGTTGGTGAAACATTCAATAATAACCCATGGGTCATTCTCTGTCAGATCAACCAAAAAAAATTGAAATTAACACCCTCATCTCTCATATTTTGCTGAAATTTGGTTTATAGGGAGTTTGTGAGCCGTGAATCCATTTCTGAAATTATAAGGTCAATCCGACCAACGGTTCAAGAGATATGACCTCGGGCAATTTGAGGTCACTCGCGAGGTTACTAACATTTGGCGAGCCATAACTTGGGTAATAATTGTCATAATTATATAAAAGTATATATATTTAGAATCAGAAAACGACAAGGAATCCAAATATGCAAGTTTTAGAACTCTAGGTTGAAAAATAAAAAAGTTACACTGTAACCAAAATTTGAGGTCACGATTTGACCTCTGGGGTATCAAATGAGAATTTTTTTTTTAAATGTAAAAAATGAAGGCATAGGCATTGGCTATTAGAATCAGCAAAAAAAAGTTTGTTTATGTTAGTATTTTTCATGTAACTAACATATAAGTGAACACCATATTCATAAGTTGTGCGTCAATTCTACCTATTTTTTCACACTTAAGCTCATAATTTGACCTATAGAAATTAAAATTACATTTTTTATAGATATAAAAAACAAAGTCAGAGTTCTTGACTAATAGAAACAATCATAAAAAGTTTATGTTGGTACTTTTCATGTAACTAACTTATAAGTGAACACCATATTTATAAATTGCTTGTCATTTCAAGGAATTTTTATATCTTAGCTATCAATTTGACCTCAAGCTCCAAGAATTTAATAAAAATTGTATTTCACTGCTAATCTACACTGGCAATAATAGTTATAATAGTGAAAGGGGAAGACTAAGCTCACATGTAGCCTAAACAAACCTGTTGAAACATGTTGCTACTTGTCTAAGTGCAGAATCAACAGAGATAGTTGCAAAATTCCTTGTCTACAGGTTAGTACAGTTCCAGCCAGCACTGGGGTGGTGGTGGGTATGGTGTTTTAATGAGCCTCAGAGACTATCAAGGCCTAAAATATTAAGTGTGTATAGCTATATATTTTCTAAAAAATATATATTACCTAATTGTAAATCCTATATCTTTACAGATCAAAATACAATGGTTCGGCACTTGAAATACTGCCAGGACCCTATTCAAAAACACAAGAAACGCATAACAATCAATCTTAGAAAAGTGACTGATGTACTTGTTGAAAAATGTGCTGGAAGAGTGAAAAGAGACTCATTGTTGTGTGTGAACTGCTGGACACTGATAATGAAAAACCCCACTATACTTAGTACCACTGAAAACAACGAGTCTGAGCAGGATTCAAATGAATCATCTACTATCAGTGGCTTGAGTAACATCTCTTCAATTCAAGATCTGGACAATGACAGTGATTGCTTGATAAAGGAAAATCCTTCAACTTCAGTTGAACCAGTTCTAGCATTTCTGGACCAAACACCAGTTAAAAAAAGTAAGTAATAAATTAATATAATAACTTATACTTTACTACAAGGTCTGTTTGATCTACTATATAGCCAATTATATAGCATTTAAGGTACTATAATTAATATTTAATTACTAATATTCAGGTGTGTGAAACCTTTTTTTCTGTTCTTTTCAGAAGGGCTGTCATTAAGCCAGAAAAAGCGCAAGGCTCGTGGTAAGCTATCATCTGCTCAGAAACACCTGAAGGAGAGGCTAGAACTCAGTTATGGTGTTCAAATTACCGAGGAGGTAAGTGATACTTCAAAACCTGAAACTAAATCTGAAAAACATCTAGACAAATTAATGAATGAATTGAAACAGTCATTCCTGGAGAGCAAATGTCACCATCACAAACTACAAATATTGACACTCTCACCATACACAATTGAAAAAACAGCTAGTTTCTTTCAAACTACAACATACATGGTGAAAAGAAGCCATTCACTTAAATCAGAACATGGAATCCTTCCGAAGATTCCACTAATGAGCAAAGGAAAAGTGATATCTGAAAAACACAAAGATATAGTTAGAAGATTCTATGAGTCAGAAGAGGTTAGTCGTATGTGTCCTGGCCAAAAGGATTGCGTGAAAGTTATCAGTGCTGAAGGTGCAATGAAGGTGCAAAAAACGATTGGTCCTCGGGAATTTAAGAGAGATGTTTGAACTATATAAAAATGATGAAAAGAATCCCAAAATAGGATTTTCCACATTTGCAAAATTATGGCCATCATATTGTGTGCTTGCCGGTAGTGGTGGGACTCATTCTGTCTGTGTCTGCACATACCATCAAAATCCAAAATTGCAGCTGGCTGCATTGGGAGAAAGAGGTCTTTCATACAAAGATCTTATGGATTACAGTGTCTGCAGTACAGAAAGAGAGACTTGCATGATGCAACTTTGCAATGATTGCCCAAGAGAAGAGGGTGTCCTGGATTTTCTTGAGTTACTTGACAGTGTGAAATCAGCTCCAAATGAAATATCTTACAAGCAATGGGTGACTGTTGACCGTTGTACAATGGTTGATAAGGTGGAGCCACTCATGAATACTTATCATCCCTAAGCATGAAAATATCCCGCATGGTTCGTCATCACTTTGTTGCTCAGCAACAATCACAGTACTTCAAGCAGTTGAAAGAAACACTACCACCTCAGAGCGAGGTAGTTATAGTAGGTGATTTCTCTGAGAATTATTCTTTCATTGTCCAGGATGCTGCCCAAGGGTTTCACTGGGACAATTCACAGTGTACAGTTCACCCTTTTGTCATCTATTATAGATCATCTGCAGACCAGGAACTTAGCCATTTTAGTGTCTGTTTCTTATCTGCATCACTAAAACACAACACTATAATGGTTTACTCATTCATATTGAAGCTTATGACATATGTTAAATTCAGATGCCCACAATTGAAGAAGGTGCACTATTTCTCAGATGGATGTGCTGGCCAATATAAGAACAGATACAACTTCACAAATCTCTGTTACCATGAAGAGGATTTTGGTCTGTCTTGTGAATGGCACTTCTTTGCTACATCCCATGGCAAAAATGCATGTGATGGGATTGGAGGAACAGTGAAAAGAGCTACTGCTCGTGCCAGTTTGCAGAGAACTACAGAGAGGCAAATTCTTACACCAGAACACATGTTTCAGTTTTGTGAAGAAAACTTGAGCAAGAAGATAAATTTTTTCTTTGTAACTACAGCTGATTTGAAAGATGCAGAAGAACGGTTGGAACATCGATTCAAGGATAGTAGGGCTATTCCTGGAACTCAGAAATATCATAGATTTGTTCCCCTAAACAAGGAAGAACTGATGGTGTATCCCATTTCAAGTGGCATTGGAGAAAAGAAAAGAATAAGGAAAAGTCATTTTACTAATGAACCTGCAATGCTTGGTAACCTAAAATGTGTCAAACCAGGAGAGTATGTTGGCTGCATTTATGACATGCAAGTTTGGTATGGAATTGTGGAGGAATATTGTGAAGAGTTTGATTTCACTGTGAACTTTCTACATCCCTCTGGGTCATCAGGATCAAGTGCATATTATTATCCATCAAACAAGGATTCATGTGCAGTGCCAGGACATCATATATTAACTGTAATGAGTTGTCCTACCCTAAGAGGAGGCAGCAGAATTCAATACATTTTTCCACAAAAAGAAATTGATGAGAGCATCGAGCATGCAAAAATTGTATTAGGCTAGCAGCACATGAATCCTCTAAGTAGGTCTTCCCCTTTCACTATTATAACTATTATTGCCAGTGTAGATTAGAAGTGAAATACAATTTTACATTTTTTGCCTTTGTTTTTATATCTATAAAAAAATGTAATTTTAATTTCTATAGGTCAAATTATGAGCTTAAGTGTGAAAAAATAGGTAGAATTGACGCACAACTTATGAATATGGTGTTCACTTATATGTTAGTTGCATGAAAAATACTAACATAAACAAACTTTTTTTTGCTGATTCTAATAGCCAATGCCTATGCCTTCATTTTTACATTTAAAAAAAAAATTCTCATTTGATACCCCAGAGGTCAAATCGTGACCTCAAATTTGGTTACAGTGTAACTTTTTATTTTTCAACCTAGAGTTCTAAAACTTGCATATTTGGATTCCTTGTCGTTTCCTGATTCTAAATATTTATACTTTTATATAATTGTGACCATTATTACCCAAGTTATGGGTCGCCAAATGTTAGTGACCTCACAAGTGACCTCAAATTTCCCGAGGTCATATCTCTTGAACCGTTGGTCGGATTGACCTTATAATTTCAGAAATGGATTCAGGGCCCACAAACTCCCTATAAACCAAATTTCAGCAAAATCTGAGAGATGAGGGTGTTAGGCACTGGTTGATCTGACAGAGAATGACCCCCATCTTACATTAGTATTTCCTGTATTAGACAATTTCTGGCCTAACTGTTACATTAGTCTTACTAGCTACAC
The DNA here is from genome assembly GCA_023014485.1 of Bathynomus jamesi. Classification (NCBI taxonomy): domain Eukaryota; kingdom Metazoa; phylum Arthropoda; class Malacostraca; order Isopoda; family Cirolanidae; genus Bathynomus; species Bathynomus jamesi. The sequence continues at coordinate 2,781,797 of JAJOZX010000007.1, read as the reverse complement.
TATTAATCATAGGGTCAACTAACTTAGGCTTGATAGACTCTGACTAGCAGCTTTCTTAAACCTTGCCTTGAGCATGTCCCTAAAACCTCAGCTAAGCACTTATTACAAAACCACAAAATATTTGGTGACTTCATACCCCTGTACATTTGTTCTGTAATTTTGATACAGGCTGAGTGATACTAATCATCACAACTCTCGTATGCTACAGCCTTAACCCCTTCCCTAACTTCCTTCTTACAGTCAGTCTAAAGTCATCTTAAATACCTACTATTCTTTAACTAAGTTAAAAACTATGTGGTCTAAGTTAGGCTATCCCCTGGACCCTGGATGGAATAAGCTAATGGGGGCCTAGGTTAATCAGCCAAAACTGGGCTTGCACTGAATAAACATATGAAATTTTTATAATGGGCACACTAGGGGTCATTTCAGCCCATCGAGGTGGCTCCACTATGTAAAAACTGCCTGTACATTGGCAACAACCAATTTTTACAAAACTAATTAATAATTATCAATTTAAAACTAATTAATAATTATCAATAAAATAATTAAAAACAATTTAAAACTAAATAATTATCAATTTAAAACTAATTAATAATTATCAATTTAAAACTAATTAATAATTATCAATTTAAAACTAATTAATAATTATCAATTTAAAACTAATTAATTATCAATTTAAAACTAATTAATTATCAATTTAAAACTAATTAATTATCAATTTAAAACTAATTAATTATCAATTTAAAACTAAAGATACAATCTCTGGATCCAGAGGATCAGTCATAATAGGCTACTATCCACAAATATGTTACACTCTATATCTATTTATAACTGACATGCAAATATATCAGATCCAAAGAATCCAGTCAATTTCATTATGGTACCCATCAATACAGTACCTTGCCAACCAAAAATAAGTCACAGTCCATACCAATTGCAGACCAAGTCACAATTTACAACCATATACATTACAATATATATACTTAGGAGGAAAAGTGTAGGTGTGGCTGTAAAGACTGTACAGTAATGTAGAAATGTGTGTGCACCCATTTTGGGTCTCCCATTTAAAGGTGTTTGTGGGGCAAGTGAAGATCATGAGTTTTTCAATACCTCACAGTACTATGGGGGGGGGGGGGGGGGGGGGGGGGGCACTGCTCAGCAGAGGAATCTCTTTAAATGGGGTGTGTAAGGACAGAGAGTATCCCCTAACCCAAGATGCTGCCTCCCTATATCCCACAACACTTGTGTTGAGCTGTGGGATCTATCACCTAAATGCACATAATATTTATGAAATAAACTAGTACCATTCATGCAATAAAAATGGGCTTAAACACTATCACCAGATGTCCCTTGTAGACATCAAACTATCCAACCTTCTTTTGAAAGAATCAAGTGTATCTGAAGTCACCACTTCTGTCAGACTGTTCCAAAACTTAATTACTCTGTTTGTAAAACTATGTTTTCTTAAATTTGTTCTACATCTTGGCTTAAATAATTTCATACTATGACCTCTAGTCTGGTTATTGTGATCTTTAATGAAAAGAGAATCAAAATCTATCTTATCCAACTCTTTTATCATTTTATACACCTTTATCATATCACCCCTTAACCTCCTCCTTTTTAATGAGAACATGCTTAGATACACCAGTCTTTCCTTATATGTCAATTGTCTTAGAGATGGGATCATTCTTGTTGCTTGTTTCTGTACTTTTTCCAGTTTTTCAATATCTTGTATCAAATAGGGACTATTAAATTGAATACAGTATTCGAGGAGGGGTCTCACATATGAAATGTATAGTTCCTTTATAATATTGGGTGATTTGTATTCAATGTGTGTCTGGCATGAGAATGAGTCTAGCATTTGCTTTATTTCTGATTACCATACAGTGATCTGAGGGTTTAAGTTCATTAGTCACAGTGACACCCAAGTCTTTCTCTTTATCATCATTTTTAATCCAAATTCCATTCATATTGTATTCAAATTCTGGATTTTTTGGCCCAATATGCATAACCTTGCACTTATCAACATTAAATTTCATCTCCCACTTATCTACTTATCTGCCCAGGCTGTTACTCTGTCTTAAGTCTTTTTGTATTGTCATTACTCCTGCTACTGACTTAACATTATGGCCTAATTTCGTATCATCAGCAAATTTTGAGGTTTTACATGATAGGCCCTTCTCTAAATCATTTATATAGACAACAAAAAGCAGAGGTCCCAGCACAGACCCCTGTGGGACTCCACTCAATACGGGTCTCCAAGTAGACTTATTTCCATTTAGATGAACTCTGTTTTCTGTTTTTCAGCCATTCTTCTATCCAGTCAGCTATATGACCTCTTATACCATGGGCTCTAACTTTTACCAACAATCTTGCATGAGGAACAGTATCAAATGTCTTTGCAAAATCAAGGAACTCAGTAACTTTACCTCTAATGATACTTTTGAGTAATTTGCAAATAATGGAGGGGAGGCTGATGGGTCTGTAGTTTTTGCCAAGTTTCTATTTCCTTTTTTAAGGATTGGAGCCACATTTGCTTTCTTCCAATCCTTTGGAATTTCAGTACATATCAATGATTTATTAAAAATAATTTCTAATGCCTGTGCTATATTCTTTTTGGCAGTTTTTATGACTATTGGATGCATTTCATCTGGCCCTGGAGATTTTTCCATTTTTAATTTATCTATTGCTTTTAGGATATCTAGTTTTGTTACCCTTAATTCATTTATTTCTCTATCTTGTCCTGGTAGTATAAGATCAGGAATATTATTTAAATTTTCATTTGTGAATACTGATGAGAAGTATTTGTTTAGTTCTTCAGTTATTTGAAGATCATCATCTATAGTTTTATCATCTATATGGAGGGAGCCAATTTTCTTTTTCTCTACTTTTCAAACAACAGAGATGGAATTCACCTTAATAGCAAAGGGACTGATTTACTATCAAAGATTGTATCATATAATTGACTAAAAACCAAAGGAATAGGCCAAATTAGTGCAAATACCAATACTCTTGATAACAATAAACTAATAAAAAATATAATTAAAACTCAAAAGAAAAAGGTCAACAAAGAAAGTAAGAGAGATGCAAATAATATACCATCACAGAACAAGAACCAGACTAAATTACAAGCAAAATATTCAAAGGGTTCTTTGTCATTTTTCTATGTAAATGCAAGAAGTATCCGAGATAAAATAAATTAATTCAAGGCATACGTAGGTATTGAAAATCCTGATGTTATGATTGTAACAAACTTGGACAAAATTCAGTATGATACCAAATAGGTCCATTTAGTGAGAGAGATAATACCATTACTTATGAAATTGATGGCTATGAACTTTTTTATTATGAACATAAATATTCAGAGGGTGGAGGAGTATTTATTTATGCCAAGACAAATCTGAATCCAGTTGAAGTTACCTCCATTAAAGAAGAAATAGTTGAATCTGTATGGATAGATATTGGGCATAAAAATGCCAGGAAAATCAGGATAGGGGGTATCTATAGACCACCTGAGGGATGTTCAGTTGGAGGAATCCCCAAAAGTAGAGAAGAAAATAAGTATGTAGAAAATAAACTTATTGATGAAATAAATAAAGCAATGACAAGCAATATTATTATTGTTGGAGATTTCAATTACAGGCATATAGACTGGGAAATATTACAAACACCAGAAAGTAATGAGAGATTCTGAGACTGTATAATTGAGAACACTTTAACCCAGTTAGTAAAGTCCTGAGCCAACCAGGGCTGATGCCATTCTAGATTTAATTCTAACAAATAATCCAGATACCTTCCAGGATATCTCAGTTTCAGAAACACTAGGTTCAGGTGATCATTGTATGCTTCGGTTTAATATTGTTTGTAATTCAAGACCTAGTGAAAACAAATTAGAAATCATAGATTTTAAAAGACAAAATATAAATGGACTAGTAAATGATCTGTCTAATAAATTGGACAGATATTCTACAGCCTGAACAGACAGTAACTAGTATGTGGGAAAAATTTAAAAGTATAATAATGACCATACAAAGGAAGCATATCACACAGTATAAAATCAGAACTGGAAAAAAATAAAAAACAACCTTGATAAACTGCAATGTAAAAAGAGCAATCAGAGAAAAAACAAAAGCATTTCATAAATTCAAAAGAACTAAAAATGGCACAGACTCCAAAATATATAAAAGTAAAAGAAGCATTTGCAAGAAAGCAATCAGAGATAGCAAATGAGACCTGGAAAAAAGCCTAGCCAAGAATTCAAAAAACAATCCTAAGAAGTTTTTCAGTCACTTCAGTTTGAAAAGTAGAGTGAAAAAGAAAATTGGCCCCCTCCATATAGATGATGATCTTGAAATAACTGAAGAACTAAACAAATACTTCTCATCAGTATTCACAAATGAAAATTTAAATAATATTCCTGATCTTATACTACCAGGACAAGATAGAGAAATAAATGAATTAAGGGTAACAAAACTAGATATCCTAAAAGCAATAGATAAATTAAAAGTGGAAAAATCTCCAGGGCCAGATGAAATACATCCAATAGTCATAAAAGCTGCCAAAAAGAATATAGTACAGGCACTAGAAATTATTTTTTAATAAATCATTGATATGTACTGAAATTCCAGAGGATTGGAAGAAAGCAAATGTGGCCCCAATCTTTAAAAAAGGAGAGAGAAACTAGGCAAAAACCTACAGACCCATCAGCCTCACATCCATTATTTGCAAATTACTCAAAAGTATCATTAGAGGTAAAATTACTGAGTTCCTTGAAGAGAGCAACCTTATAAATGATAGCCAGCATGGCTTTCAAAATGGAAGGTCCTGTCTAACCAACTTGATTGAATTTTATGATGGAGTCCTATTGCATTTGGACAATAAAGAGCCAGTAGATATAGGTAGTATACTTAGATTTTGCAAAGGCATTTGATACTGTTCCTCATGCAAGATTGTTGGTAAAAGTTAGAGCCCATGGTATAAGAGGTCATATAGCTGACTGGATAGAAGAATGGCTGAGAAATAGAAAACAGAGAGTTCATCTAAATGGAAATAAGTCTACTTGGAGACCCATATTGAGCGGAGTCCCACAGGGGTCTGTGCTGGGACCTCTGCTTTTTGTTGTCCATATAAATGATCTAGAGAAGGGCCTATCATGTAAAACCTCAAAATTTGCTGATGATACAAAATTAGGCCATAATGTTAAGTCAGTAGCAGGAGCAATGACAATACAAAAAGACTTAGAGTAACAGCCTGGGCAGATAAGTGGGAGATGAGATTTAATGTTGATAAGTGCAAGGTTACTGCATATTGGGCCAAAAAATCCAGAATTTGAATACAATATGAATGGAATTTGGATTAAAAATGATGATAAAGAGAAAGACTTGGGTGTCACTGTGACTAATGAACTTAAACCCTCAAATCACTGTATGGTAATCAGAAATAAAGCAAATGCTAGACTCAATCTCATGCGCACACACATTGAATAAAAATCACCCAATATTATAAAGCAACTACATTTCATATGTGAGACCCCTCCTTGAATACTGTTTTCACTTTAAAAGTCCCTATTGGGTCATTGCAGCTCAATTGGTACAGGGGTGGTCAGGTGACCATCTCCGATTTTCTTCAAATTTTCAGGGTTGATTCATACACCATTCAGTAGCTTAAATCTAAAATTTTAGCTTCCTCAGTCAAACACTTTTAATTTTATGGTCGCTTAAATGGCCTCCACCTTCGACAAAAAATGCCCATGTTGGGCTTGATCGGCCAACGCCTTCATTTTGAGAGGCCTTGAAAAGTGTCTTCTGATAGGAGTAGAAGCTTCAAGTTTGTCATGCCAATACAACTTCTGGTGGGCTTTTCAATTTTGCAAGCAAAAAGGCTGTGGAACAAATAGTTTCTAAGTTACAAGGGCTTAAATAGGGCTCCATTTTGAAGCTTGCATCAATTCCTCCCACTTTTACGACTCTACCATTTTCAAAAGTTTTAGTTTACATCAATCACAGCTGTTTTAATACTCCTAATAGTCTCTATGGGTTGTAAATTTATGAGTGAAATAAAAAAATAACCAAAAAAGGATTTATTTCTATTTTTAAAAATTTGCAAAAGTTGATATTTTCACAAAATTTGCAGAATTAACATCAACTTTGGGGCTTAATATAAAGGTGTCTAAAATTAGTCAAGGAGTTGATACTTCTAGTAAAGAAAGATACATATGTGTACAAAAACATATATTAACCCCTTCAGTCACAGGATAATAATTTTTGTTTAAATTTTAAATTTTATTATTTAATAGACACAAAAGGTTACAAAAAACATGAAAATACCCATAAAACAAAATATAATATTTTTATATACTAAATACGTAATGTCCAATACATTGGACATTATGACAATCTAATAATGTTTCACTGATTATGATAGTCATAGAAACAGTTTCTTTCCCTCTTCATACATAACGTTTTTTTGCATTTTGAGCAAGCAATCATAGATTTTTTATTGCAGTTTTTACCAGAACACCGAGATGCATTTTTTTTATCTACAAATATTGGCCAGTGTGCCGTCATGTCAAGGCGAGTTGCAGTAGATGGGCTAGGCTTTGGGGATACACTTGGTCTTTTTATGAGAGATGAACTGTTGGATTGTTTTTCATTTATTGCAGGAAATTTGTTGCATTTCAGAAGTCCATCTGTTATTTCCTCCCTGAAATTCAGCATATCGGGAATATCCCTTTTAGGCACTCCTATCTTCAGTGCCTGCTTTCTGTACTCTAACCAGCTGTTGCACACAGCTAGATCGATCATGTGAAAGATTACTCTCAATGTCCACTTTTTTGAACGCACAAAGATCCTATACAAAGCAAGGTATTGATCTATTTGGTCCACGCCTCCCATTTTCATATTGTATGTCTTTACAATATCTGGTATTGGAACTTCTACATATTCTTTTGTCTCCTTTTTCCATCGTTTTACTGTAGCCCCTTTGCCACATCTACAAATGAGCTTGCCAAAGTAACTGCCCTATTGTCAAGCCAACGAAGAACACTACATCATTTTCATCTACCCTATGATCATTGCTTCCACGACCTCTTTTTTTCAGTTCTTTTTCACTTTCCAAGGGACAGTGCTCAATTCGGTTATTGCGGACTGTTTCCCACACAAAAGATGGACCTGTTTTTCAGATTACGAATAAGAGGAAGTGATGTAAAGTAATTGTCAAATGCTACTTTGAAATTGCATTCTGAAGGAAGCAATTTGCAAAGTTGAAGCACCACACTACCTCCCAAACCAAATTCCTTGAATTCTTCATCAATCTTTGTTGTTTTCCCTTGGTAATCAAAAAAATTAGTGACAATTCCATCAGAAGTACACAAGACAAATATCTTTATGCCTCAGGGATTGGGCTTTCCTTTGATGTATTGTTTGATGTTCAACTGGCCCGTAAATGGAATCATCATCTCATCAATGCTATAAAATTCTTGTCTCTCTACTTTTCTACATCTTTCATTCACACATTCTAATAAAGGCCTAACCTTCCACAATCTATCATTCGTTTCAGGCTTATCATTCACATCAACCAAGTGTAGATAAGAACGCAACTTGAAAAAACGGTTAACAGGCATGACATCGGCAATTGCTGATATTCTGGTGCCCGATCTGGAAGACCAGTACATTTTTACACGAGGAAAACTCAATGTACCCATTTTCAAATGGATACCAATTAGTGCTTCAATTTCTTGGGAATTAGTACAAACACTTACACCATCATTATGTACTGCATATTGATTAGTTTTCTCGGCAAACAGTTCCATCGTTTGATCCGAGATATATTCTTTGAATAAATCATATGGTTTCGGCAGATGAGCAACTTCCTCTTCCTCGATGTCAAAACCATCCTTTTTCCATGCAATATCACCAACTCCTAAAACTTTTTTCCTCCATGTTGTTTTATTTTTTGACTTCCTACCTTTCTTCGCGATTGGTTCTTCTATTTCCTCTTCACTTTCAGTTTCATTTTCCTGTAGAATGGTGTTAGAATTTTCATCTCCATCATAACACATAATAGGCCTATACTCTTCGTCCTCATCTTCAGTGGTTAGGCCTTCATCTAATTCAGGATCATCTAGCGCTTGAAGAATCATTTCATAATCCAGTGGTATGCCTGCAATATGATGATTTATATATATATATATTATATATATATATTATATACAAATATATATATTATATATATATATATATATATATATATATATATATATATATATATATATATATAAACAATATAACATTTTCGGGCCCTATATTGTAAATTAAATTTTGCACTAATATCGTCACCCTGTCCAATACATTGGACAGCCACAAAATAGGCTAATTTATACTATTTTTATATTTCATCTTCATAAACATCATGCACTACAATCAATTTACATTTTATACAAAATCCAATTAAGCCTTATTCGTTGTTATCAATAAATAAGTTATTTAACAATAATAATAATAATCACTTCTTACGTCTCGTTTTTTCTGCAAGTCGCTGCGCGTCCATCCCCTCTGCTTGTCTGAGTACAACTGAGCACTGAATCTTGCGTAATCCTTTTTTGGTGATTGCCACACGTCCCATAGGTTGGGCGATGTGACTCAGTTTAAGTTCCGCAGCATATTTTAGTATTTATAACACTTTAAAAAATGTCCAATGTATTGGACAAGAGGACTGAAGGGGTTAAGGAATAGATCTCAACTCAACTCCTTCATATAGTTTTGGTGATTCAAAGAAAAGTGCTTTTTGTGAAAAATCTCAAATTTTTGCAAAATTTATAAATTTGTAAATTTCTATTTATGACATTGAATTGTAATTTTACTTCCATTTTATTACTTATTAAGTTGATTTACAATTGTAATAATATGTAAATAAGTCTAAAACATACAAGAAATTTAATATGTCTGTCAAAACAACCAGCGACTCGAAGGGCTCTGGGTAGCTCATTTCGCTTTGTATATTCTTATAAATGTAAAACATTTTATAGATCATGATCTTTTATTTTCAGAAAATTTAACTAGAGCAATTAACTTAATTTTACTGCCTGTAATAATGGCTTATTCTAATCAAGAATCAAAGTGCAGCTTTGGTATGTACTTGGATGATCCATGTCATGAACACAGACTCACCAGGAAGGTGGGTATGTATACCTTACATGAGCTGACAGATGAAACAAGGAAACTGCTATTGTGGAGAACAAAAGCAACTGTAATCAACCCAAATAGTGCTACTGTATGCTACCACCATGAAAAAATGTTTGGAATGCATTACCAACAAATGCAACATAGCTGCCAAGATCCATGGAGAAATCATCGAAAGAAGATAACAAGTAAGCAAATATAGGTACTAATATATTTATATTTCATAAAGAAGTTTATATTGTAAATTGTAACCTAAATTAGCTATTTAATTTTAATAGGGTAGGCTATATACTGTGCTACTGAATGCATATGTTTTGAATATTTTATACAAATAGCCTATAACCAAATGTTGAGGTTTTAAAATTATTTTCCAATGTGTTTAGAGTTTACATTACCCTACTTTATTTGCAGAATCACTACAAATTATTGACAAAGACACAGCAACTAGACTGAATCTGATACCAGGACAGAAACTTTGCTCAACATGCTTCTCTAGAGCCAAGACGATTGAAGATGAAAAAGACTCGGGTAGTGATGAATATGTTCCAGAAGAAATAGTTAAGGAGACATTTGACGAAACGTTAGGTTCACTAGAATGCTCACCCATTAAGTATGTAAGAGCAAGAGATCGAAAGTTTTACGTGAAAAGGAAACTAAAGCAAATTGAAACATCAACAAAATCAAAGCTGTCAAAAGTACTTCATATGAAGCCTAGCATTTTGGATGAGGAAGCGGAGAAACCTATAGAGAGTGAGGAAGAAAAGTGTTATCAGCATATGATAGAGCAGTGGTTCTTAACCAGGGGGGCGCGCCCCCCTAGAAACAGGAATTTCTCTAATTGTATTTGTTATTCTCTTAACGAGAGCATGGGCTAATATTGAGAAGTTATTGAGAATGTTATTTTGATTGAAGGGGGGCGTGGAGGGAAGGACCAATTCCTAGAGGGGGCATGGTAGTAAAAAGGTTAAGAACCACTGTGATAGAGGAACTGAAAGAAAAGTGTAAAACTAGTACCAGACAAGAAAAGATACAAATTCTAACACACCTTCCAATTGGTAAAACCTGGTCCAGAGAAAGAATTATGAAAGAATTTGAAGTGTCAGCCAGAATGGTTAATGCTGTGAGGGCCTTAAAGAGAAAAGAAGGTACCCTTCCTATAATGAGAAATAAAAAGAGTAGCAGGGTATAAGCGACGAAATAAAGGAAAGTGTGATAGAATTTTTCCAAAACAATGAATAACTAGAGAATGCCCTGGTAAAAAACTACAAATCAATAAAAACACCACAAGGGAAGGTTCACAAGCAGAAATACTGTTGTTGACAAATATCAGAGAATTATATACGCTTTACAAAAATAAATATCCAAATGACAAAATCTCCAAATCAAAGTTTTTTGAACTGAGACCAAAATGGTGTATGGGTGTGGGGAGTAAAGGATCACACAATGTATGCATTTGTGAATACACCAGAACTTTAAACTTTCATGTGAATCACTCCCCATCAAAGTAGAATTAAGAGAGTTACTAGGGAAAATAGTCTGCAACATTGAAACCAGAAACTGCATGATTAATAACTGCAAAACATGTCCTGGTTTAAATGAATTACGGGATTGGCTTCTTACCATTTTTGAAAACAATGATTATGACATGGATGATGAGGTTTCCTTTAAGCAGTGGCTTCATAGAGACCATACCCAACTGGTCACAATGACAAAAAGTGTTTCGATTGTAGTAGAAGACATATGTGAAAGTGCAAAAAAGTTGAAAGTACACCATTTCATAGCAAAAGCCCAATCAAAATATTTGTCCGACTGTAAAGAAAACCTCAATGATTCTACAGCATACCATTAATCTAATATTAATGGTATACAATTTCTGTACATTGATTCAGCTAAAATTGAGGAAAATGCTAATTTATTTGAGTTAGAAAAAAGGTATTCCTTAATTAAGACAATCCCAGGAACCCGTTCATATCACTGCTTTAGACTTTCATCAACAGGCATTAAACTGTACAAAATTTCTAGTGATGAAAATTTCTTTAACGTACAACTTTCCTTCCTCAATGCTACACAAGAAAATGTGGCTTACCAATATAAACCTGGTACATATGTGGCCTGTTTCTATGAAGGTGACTGGTTTGTTGGAAACATAGTTGAAGTGTGTGATACTGAGAAGGATCTATTAGTAAATTTCATGAAAAAGAATCCTTTTAAATGGCCTGAACAAGAGGACATTTGCTGGATTCCATTCCAACATGTTGTGTGTTCAATTGAACCACCTACAGTTGCTGGGAAAATGGGGAGATAAACAATCATTTGATAACTTGTACTATCTAAAATTGAGGAGTATTTTAAAAAAAGCCTAAGTAACTACAGACCTGTATCAAGCTGAATAATAAATTGCCAATTTATGGCTGTGAGGCCATGGAGTGTTGAAGACAATCAGACTTAATTAAAGCCTGAGTACAATAATAAATTCCTGAGTCAGTGTCTAAACATAAGAGTTATTAGCTATATATAAGTTTACATACAAATTTACATAAAACAACACATATTAAAAAAAGAATATGAACTTATAGCCAATAATTCACATGCTTAAAAACTCAGGAATTCATTATTGTATATAGCTAAGTACTGTACACTTGTATTAAGGGAAGTAATACAACAAAGCTACTTAAATTTAAGGTTTTGTACTGAAAATGGTGGTTACTGCTAGTTTATCTGTACTAACTGCATAATTTAAATTACTAGGAAGTGCTTAAAGAGCAGTAGAACACGGTTCTACATGATTTACTTAGGTAGATCCAAGTATTGAGCCTACAAGCTGGTCCATCTGTTGTGTTAACTGCAAATGTAGTAATAATCTAGGTATATATTGTCTTTTTTATGAGTAAAACTTATTTAGATAATTTAACATTTGTGAATTAACTTACCAAGTAATAAAATGGAAGTAAAATTACAATTCAATATTGTAAAAAGAAATTTTAACATTTCAAAATTTTGAAAAAATTCAGAATTTTTCACAAAAAGTACTTTTCTTTGAATAGCCAAAACTATATGAAGGAGTTGAGTTGAGATCTAGCCTATTCCTTAATGTGTGTTTTTGTACACATAAGTATCTTTCTTTACTAGAAGTATCAACTCCCTGACTAATTTTGGACACCTTTATATTAAGCCCCAAAGTTGATGTTAATTTTGCAAATTTTGTGAAAATATCAACTTTTGCAAATTTTTAAAAATAGAAATAAATCCTTTTTTGGTTATTTTTTTATTTCACTCATAAATTTACAACCCATAGAGACTATTAGGAGTATTAAAACAGCTGTGATTGATGTAGAACTAAAACTTTTGAAAATGGTAGAGTTGTAAAAGTGGGAGGAATTGATGCAAGCTTCAAAATGGAGCCCTATTTAAGCCCTTGTAACTTAGAAACTATTTGTTCCACAGCCTTTTTGCTTGCAAAATTGAAAAGCCCACCAGAAGTTGTATTGGCATGACAAATTTGAAGCTTCTACTCCTATTAGAAGACACTTTTCAAGGCCTCTCAAAATGAAGGCGTTGGCCAATCAAGCCCAACATGGGCATTTTTTGTCAAAGGTGGAGGCCATTTAAGCGACCATAAAATTAAAAGTTTTTGATTGAGGGAGCTAAAATTTTATAGATTTAAGCTATTGAATGGTGTATGAATCAACCCTGAAAATTTGAAGAAAATTGGAGATGGTCACCCAACCAACTTTCTGAAATCTGTACCAGTTGAGCTGGAAGACTATTTGATACAAGATATTGAAAAACTGGAAAAAGTACAGAAACGAGTAATGAGAATGATCCCATCTCTAAGACAATTGACATATAAGGAAAGACTGGCATATCTAAACATGTTCTCATTAAAGAGGAGGAGGTTAATGGGTGATATGATAGAGGTGTATAAAATGATAAAAGGGTTGGATAAGATAGATTTTGATTCTCTTTTCATTAAAGATCACAATAACCAGACTAGAGGTCATAGTATGAAATTATTTAAGCCAAGATGTAGAACAAATTTAAGAAAACAGTTTTACAAACAGAGTAATTAAGTTTTGGAACAGTCTGACAGAAGAAGTGGTGACTTCAGATACACTTGATTCTTTCAAAAGAAGGTTGGATAGTTTGATGTCTGCAAGGAACATCTGCTGATAGTGTTTAAGCCCATTTTTATTGCATGAATGGTACTAGTTTATTTCATATATATTATGTGCATTTAGGTGATAGATCCCACAGCTCAACACAAGTGTTGTGGGATATAGGGAGGCAGCATCTTGAGTTAGGGGATACTCTCTGTCCTTACACACCCCATTTAAAGAGATTCCTCTGCCAAGCGGTGCCCCCCATAGTACTGTGAGGTATTGAAAAACTCATGATCTTCACTTGCCCCACAAACACCTTTAAATGGGAGACCCAAAATGGGTGCACACACATTTCTACATTACTGTACAGTCTTTACAGCCACACCTACAGTTACTGTCCTACACTTTTCCTCCTAAGTATATATATTGTAATGTATATGGTTGTAAATTGTGACTTGGTCCGCAATTGATATGGAATAGGACTTATTTTTGGTTGGCAAGGTACTGGTATTGATGGGTACCATAATGAAATTGACTGGATTCTTTGGATTGGATATATTTGCATTAGTGGTGCACCAATTAATCGGTATCGGCACCTGACATGCTGATTAATCGGCCATGCCAGGTGCCGATACCAATCAATCAGTGTACCATCATACAGGGAGATAGAGTGAAAAAAACAAGAATACTTTATTCTATACTAATTTTAGCAGAAATTCCTATTTATCAAAATAATTATTTTGAAAATTATTAAATGTTGGCACTATTATTCACTAGTCAAACCATCTTGTCCCATGACATATGTAGTCATGTTATCATCATTAGCCAATCAGCTGCTGCCCCATCATCACATGATACTCCCACACAGGTCCAGCGGCTGAAATTTGAATTCAACAGTCACTTTAGAATGTTTGCTTATGGTGGGAGCTCCCAGTCTGAGTGGGACATCATCTAGGCCTAGGTTAAGTTAGGGGTACTACTTACCTTTCCAGGTCCTGAATTCATTATGGGGTACCCATGCCCAGTTAGGTTAATTAAATGCCTGGTTAGGTCAACTTTATGCCCTTGACAATTGGTTAGGTTAAGTTGTGTTATTTTCGTTAGTTTTAACGAAAATATCACAACTTAACCTCACCAATTGTCAAAGGCATACATACAATTGACCTAACTGGGCATTCAATTAATCTTTGTGATCTCCAATGCGGTAAATATTTACATTAGGGTCTCCACCCAATTTTGATGCCAAAATACATTTTCCTAGTAGTGTATGATGTGCTTTGTTCAAATATGGCCTTCATTTTATGCGGAAATGAACCAATCAAAAGTTATGAGACTTCAAAGTTTTAACATATTTTGGTTCATTTCCCCATAAAATGAAGGCCAGATTTTAACATTGCACATCAAATACTACTAGAAAAATGCATTCCAGTGTCCAAATTGCTAGAGAACCTACCTTACCTAACCTAACCCTAATATCAATGGATTCATCGTAGGAACACTCAGATCTATACTTTCTACATTTAAAAGACGACTGTAAAACACCATGTTTGACAAAAATTTCTACAGCAGAATTAGCAATATTGTTAATATCTATAAATAATCACATCCTCGAAATACATTTCACACCCTTCACACGCCATATTGGAAAACCAACTAATGAAGAAAATGGAAAATACTCTAGCCGCATACCTCATTTTTTGTAGACAAATGTGATTTTTCCACCCAAGTAGATACACTTATGATGATGTCATTCAAAAATTATGACCAAAATAAAGTTAAGAAAATAATTTCTTTAAAAGCCTATAACATTATAAATACGCAATTGCGCAAATAATAACATACACCATTAGACTCCTAAAATTATGCCGAAACGTTTGATAACAGCCAGTATTGTCAACTTGGTGGAGACGTTAATATAAATAATTACTTCCAATGCCATAAGCGATTATACCCAGAAAGGTAAGGTTGGTTCATTGTTGGGACCTGGAAAGGTTAAGTAGTACCAGGTTAGATTAGGTTAGGTTACTGTTGCCATGAATATTACTGACAAAAATGGTTTTTTTCTGGTATATTTCATGCCATTTCAATTGAGTCTGGCCTTTTTAGCCCACAATTTCCCTCTTCTTCAAAGCCCTGGAGGGGGGGTGGGAGGTATCTCCATAACAGTGCATTTGTGCCAAAACTGAAGGTCAGATTCAATTAAAACAGCATGAAATACACCAGAAAAACCTATTTTCATCACTAGTTTGAGTGGATGCATTCTACCAAATCTTTACCCTAAAATGAATTGTTAACAAATTTAGGTAATAATCTACTTAAGCTCCCATTTCTCTAATTTTCATAAATTATATATTGGTAGCTTCGTTTCTTCATTAGGAATCCGATTTAGACAGTCTCTAGTAAGGGAAATGCTTCAAAACCTAACCTAACCTAAAAAAAATCTAGAGAATTTTAAAAACAAAGTCTAGAGTGTTTGTAGTTTTACAGGATTTTTAATGAAAATCTAGTATTTTTTTAGTTGAGTATTCATTTAAATTCTAATTGGATTCAGTTTGGTGGTGTTTGCAATAGAATTATGACATGTCATTTGTGTGATTTCAACTTTGAGGATTTGATTCATCATGTGCCCTAGACGAAGACAAAGCATTGGATGTTTTTATCAATTACAGCGTTATTCTCTCATCCTTAACTTGCCCAAAATATGACAGAGAGTGCCTAATACGAAAAGATCAGAAGATATTTAGGTGAAATAACCACTATTAACTGAATGCTCGGTTGGGTTAACTGAATGCTCGGTTGGGTTAATTGAATGGCCTTGAGGCCCTTGATGATTGGTTAGGTGAAGTTATGATATTTTTGTTAGTTTAAACAAAATAATGAGAGCAAACTTTTCTGGTTAATTTTGAGGTGTTTTGCACATTTCCTATGGTAATGTGTCATTTATGAGATCTCATAACATGAACATATCCTATATGTTTATGTTACAATATCTCAAAAACTATGCATTTGCACAGGAAACCAATGGCATATTCGTGCAAAGCACCTCAAAATTGACCAGAAAAGTTTGGTTAAAACTCTCTAGATTTTTTTTTAGGTTACATTAGATTTTGAAGTATTTCCCTTACTAGAGACTGTCTAAATTGCATTCCTAATGAAAAAACAAAGCTACCGATGTATAATTTATGAAAATCAGAGAGACAGGAGCTTAAGTAGATTATTACCCAAATTTAAAATTAAGAAATTGTATTATTCTAATGTAGGGCCTATTACAAAGTACCAAAATTTGAGCAGATTTTGCAGTCTGCAAGTTTAATTTGCAAAATTCTAAAAAAGGAGTAATTTGTTTCCAGAAAAAAGCTTGGCAAGAGGAATAGATACAAAGAGGAGTAGAAGAGGATCAGATATATTGGGTAAAAAGATTCTGGGAGAAGCAACTCTATCTCTAACAACAAAATGGGAAAAAATTATACAAATACCCAATCTATTAGTAGCTTACTATTAGGGTACAAAATGAGACAATATCCTATTTTAGCATCCCAAATTATTTAATTACAAAATAAACAGCATCCCAAATACAAGCAATTACCAAATGTTTATATTTAGTCACTTCCTGACATGTACGATAGTGCAGTATCCTGTGTGATACATGTGTCTACTGTCTATGTATTAAAAATAAATTCTCACATTTTTGGTAAAAGTTGCCTAAAATTAATCAAAACCTACGTGAAAATTATTGACTTAGGTACCTGGTTAGGTCAACTGTATGTCCTTGATGATTGGTTAGGTTGTCTTGATATTTTTGTTAGTTTAAACAAAAATATCACTACGTAACCCTTTACGGACAAGTCCGCAGCATATGCAGTCACTCTTGTTACCAGAACGTATAGGTTTTATTATTATTCAAAACTAAATATTTTAGTAACTAGTCACTGAAATGATACACATTTTGGGTTCCTTTCCCGACAACTAAATGACATATATATATATATATATATAAACACGTAGAAACATTTATAGAAACGAGGCATTATAGTACAATTTATATTATTATTTCTGGTGGACCTTAAGGTACCATCCGTCGTTAAAGGGTTACACCAATCATCAACGGTATACAATTGACGTAACTGAGCATTCCAGCCATGTTTTCTCATAAGAAATCAACAAAAATGATTTATCAAAACAAAGCTAGAGCTTAATGCTGTTAAATAATTGGTTATTATGTTTTAAATGACATGGGCTGGACCTGTAAATCAAAATAACTTTTTATGAGGTAGTTTTAGTCACTTTATTCAGATGTGACTCATTTTTTGTGCAAATGTATATTAATGGTAAAAATTATGATACTAATAATATATATATATATACTTTTGAGTATAATTTTGAGCTATTTTTTCGCTACTCTGCAACTTAATTAGTTTGTTGGTTTCTGTTCTGGTTATTTTTTATTTTTTTCTAATTGGACTCAGTTTGGTGGTGTTTGTAATAGAATTATGATATGCTGTTCGTGTGGTTTTGACTTTGAGAACTTGATTCATCATGTGCCCTAGATGAAAACAAAGCATTGAATGTTTTCATCAATTACAGCGTTATTCTCTCATCCTTAACTTGCCCAAAATGTGACAGTGAGTGCCTAATACAAAAAGATCAGAAGATATTTAGGCAAAATAACCAATATTAACCAGTTAGGTTAATTGAAGGTTAATATGAGTTTTATCGTACTCAGAATATCAAAAGCAAATATAATTATAAAATATTAAAGCATAATTTTCTCATCATTTTGATATAAGTCACTATGCTCGCAGATGCGTCCTTACCAAATTATGTAGATTTGATTATGACATTTTTGCGACTTTTTTCCCACCCTCCCAATATTTGCCTGGTGACGTCATGAAAATATGATATATGAGCTAGGCTTGGGCTATTTTTTTGCTACTCTGCGACTTAATTAGTTGGATGTTAACAGGTTAGGCCAACTGAATGCCCTTGATGATTGGTTAGGTTAAGTAATAATATTTTCGTTAGTTTTAGACATTTTAGGTTACTATTTCCACTTATGTTAGTTTTAGGGTTAGGTTAGGTGTTAGGTTAGGTGTTAGGTTAGGTTAATACCAAAATACATTTTTCTAGTAATATTTGATGTGTTTTACTTAGATTTTGACCTCCATTTCCCTTGAAAATGTGCCAAACTTCAAAGTACTATAACTTTGTTGGAGCTCATTTCCGACGGAAATAGAGGTCAGATTTGAACAAATCACATCAAATACTACTAGAAAAATGTATTTTGGTATGTAAAATGACTGAGTTACTCAATACACATAATTACCTAATTGAATGCCTGGTTAGGTTAATTGGGTAAATTTATAGTATTACACCCGTCTCCCTTTGGAGGTGAAATTTATGTTTTTCCTATGGTTTTTGATGTGTTTTGAACAAATCTGACCTTCAAAACCGTCGGAAATGACTCGTTTTTGAGATCCCCCCCCCCCCCCCAGCTGGCAATGTGGGGGAAATCACAGAAAACGAGTCATTTCCGATGGTTTTGAAGGTCAGATTCGTTCAAAACATCAAAAACCATAGGAAAAACAAATTTCACCTTCAAAATTGACCTGACCTAACCTATCCTAACTTAACTAAACCTAAAAGAAAAATAGGAATTACCTTTAAAATCTAAGACAGAATAATCATAGTACCGTCTTTTCTTCGTTTTAAGCATAACGTAACTTTTTCTACAATGCCACAGTTTCTGGTCTTGACGATATGTGCACTCCATTTTACAATGTGGACACTTCACTACTGTCAGTAGAACACTGTGAGCACGCAGAAACTCTAACACTTTTTTCTAAATTTTCGTAGAAAGTGACAATACAGCAGTAATAATCAAACACGCACATCTCACACGAAGCCACTCCGGTAGCAAAGTAATTCAAAATGGATGGAGCGCACTGATTGGGCAGACATGCAACAGTCAGACAAACGAACACACAAGCGAACGTATGAACACACAAATGAACATACACACACACACTAGATACACACCAAAAAAATGTTTATATCTCAAAAATGAAGCATTTGCGACGGAAACGCTATAGAAGGAAAGTGTCTTAGAATTAAAAAAATCTACTTAATGAACATATAATAATTGCTGGACATTAGACGGGTGTAATACTATAATAATACCGTTAATTGAATGCCCAGTTAGGTCAACTGAATACCTGGTTAGGTCAACTGTGCACCCTTGATGATTGGTTGTTAAATCATATTTTTGTTAGTTTAAACAAAAATGACGAGAGCAAACTTTTCTAATTAATTTTGAGGTGTTTTGCACATTTCCTGTGGTTATGCGTTGTTTACGAGATCTCATAACATGAACATGTTAGGTTATGCTTTATTGTATAAAACGTAGTCAAAAATATATTTTTCAAGTGTATTTTGGTGTGCTTTATTTGAATATGATCATTTCTTGTGGAAATGAACAGAAATACAGTTGTCATTGCATGACCTGGTAATTATGTGTTTTATCACACTCAGTCATTTTACACACCAAAATATATTTTCCTAGTAGTATTTGATGTGATTTGTTCAAATATGACCTCCATTTCCGTCGGAAATAAGATCCAACAAAGTTATAGTACTTTGAAGTTTGGCTCATTTTCAAGGGAAATGGAAGTCAAAATCTAAGCAAAACACATCAAATATTACTAGAAAAATGTATTTTGGTATTAATTAACCTAACCTAACCTAACCTAACCATGGCTAAACGAGCCTAACCCTGGCTAAACGAGCTCTCGTCTGTATCCACCACCTAATCCATAATAAGGTAATACTCTAGGCTCATTTAGCCAGGGTTAGGCTCGTTTAGCCAGGGTTAGGCTCATTTAGCCAGGGTTAGGCTCGTTTAGCCAGGGTTAGGCTCGTTTAGCCAGGGTTAGGCTCGTTTAGCCAGGGTTAGGCTCGTTTAGCCAGGGTTAGGCTCGTTTAGCCAGTTAGGTTAGGTTAGGTTAATTAATACCAAAATACATTTTTCTAGTAATATTTGATGTGTTTTGCTTAGATTTTGACTTCCATTTCCCTTGAAAATGAGCCAAACTTCAAAGTACTATAACTTTGTTGGATCTCATTTCCGACAGAAATGGAGGTCATATTTGAACAAATCACGGTAATTATTCGTTTTAGTGCTTTTCCTCCTTTCTGAACCAAAACATATTTTCCTGGTGTTTTGTGGTGTGATTTGTTCAAATCTGAACTTCGTTTCTTTGGGAAATGAGCCGTTTTTTAGAAATTTTAAAATTGAAAATTTCTCAAAAAT
This sequence comes from Bathynomus jamesi, assembly GCA_023014485.1. Classification (NCBI taxonomy): domain Eukaryota; kingdom Metazoa; phylum Arthropoda; class Malacostraca; order Isopoda; family Cirolanidae; genus Bathynomus; species Bathynomus jamesi. The sequence goes on along the minus strand of JAJOZX010000007.1, from coordinate 2,761,212 downwards.
GGCTCATTTCCTAAGGAAACGAAGTTTAGATTTGAGCAAATCACACCAAAAAACACCAAAAAAATGTGTTTTGGTTCAGACCTGACCTAACCTAAACTGCCTAACCTAACCTACCTAACCTAACCTGACCTGACCTGACCTGACCTGACCGGGTTTTGTTGCCAGACCGTAATATCCAGCTTTTCACGTCTTTCCAACAATGCTCAATATTTTGAATATGAACGGTGTCTTCCATGAACTGCTGTGAATGGTTGACTGTCCGGTGAATGTAGCCTAGATTTCCAAGTTGAGAATACGCACGCCACTCGTCGGAATAGATTGTAGTCCCAGGCCTAATATGTTGCTGGATCAGGCGAACAAGAGTTGTTGCGTCTCTCTGAGGAACCGCAAACAACAGTAGTTTTTTGGAACTGCGTTCCAAGGTACCAAAAACCCAGGCAATCACAACCTCCCTAAACCAAAATGAAAACCAGACTGAAAAAGCATTCTTAAATGAGTATGCATTATGAGAGATTCAAAATGTACGTCTCTGATTGGTCGGATAAGGTCACGTGAAACAAAAACGATTTTTAATTGGTTGTTTTGACCTATGTTTCCTAATTTTGCCACAAGATGTCTCCCCATAAAACTGGAGAGGGCGACGTTCGTTAAAATTTTAACAGCGTTAAAAGCTAAATACTCGGTCAATGGCCTATAATGGCTACTTTTTACGTCTAAATTTTTTTAAATTTTTTTTTTTTCCATAAAAAATAATTATTACATTTCCTTGATTTTTATCAGTTTCCCTGAGGTTTCAAGGTGTCCTGAATATGAATTTATATGTTAAATTGTCATAGAATGTCTCCTTCTATCGAAAACGAACAAAGCATTAAAACGAATATTAACCCAAATCACATCAAATACTACTAGAAAAATGTATTTTGGTGTGTAAAATGACTGTGTGTGATAAAACACATAATAACCCATGACCCAAACATGTATTTCTGTTTATTTGCACAAGAAATGAAGGTTATATTTGAACAGCACACACCAAAATACACTAAAAAAAATATTTTTTATTTCAATTTCAGGCCATGTCAATTGCAACATAATCTATACTATAATAAGAGAGCTGTCCGTCTGTCTGTCCATCACACTTTTAGAAATTGAGAAAAAAATTCAGAAATTGTAAAAAAAATTCAGAAATTATATTACAGGTGGAAATGTGAAGCTCCAAGATTTTCATGACTGTGTTCTTTTCTGTAGTTTAGCAATGGGGGAAGGGTGGGGGTAGGGGAAATGGGGGATGGGTGGGGTAATGGGGAGGGGTGGGGGTAATGGGGGAGGTGGTAATGGAGGGAAGGGGGAGGGGTAATGGGGGAGGTGGTAATGGAGGGAAGGGTAGGGGTAATGGGGGATGGGTGGGGTAATGGGGAGGGGTGGGGTAATGGGGAGGGGTGGGGGTAATGGAGGAGGGGGTTAGCCCCCAAGTTGTATGAATGGGGGTGAGGAGGTTTTGGGGAGATACCAGATTCAGAAATGTTAACACAATGTGAAGCTCAAAATTTTTACGGCTGGGTTCTTTTTTTGTAGTTTAGCCTGTCTAACCGTCAGCGAAGCGACGGGAACTGTACTAGTTACCAAATAATTTGGGACACTATTCATTTATTTTTGGTTGGTTGAATAATTTGGGATGCCAAAACAGGATATTGCCCAAGATGATTGCTATACATATTATTCATGTTTTCCAAATGAAATGTAATGAAATATGTTTCAGTTTGAGATGTACTGTACTGCACCATATCTGATAAATTTCTACCAAACTTCTCAATTTGTATTTGTACTAAAGGGAAGTGCTTTTATGAGTCATTTATAAACTTGGCACTATCAATAAAATTCAAAGATGTATGATTTTTAAGCAAAGTGAGAAAATTAGTTAACTTAGACTAGTTAGGTGGTGATAAATCTCAGATGGGTCAATGAAAATTCGAACCCCTAGCCTAACTAGACCAGTATCCTAGGTTAGCATATATATATATATATATTAGCTAGGGAACCTGATGTTGATTTTGAAGGAACCATTAATTTTTCATTAATTGAAAATTCCGTCGTTTTTGTTGTCTATTTTGATAAAGCCAAAGTGGGCCAAAGTGAATTACTTACTAGCCTACTCTAAACCCACAAGATTTCCCGTGACGTCACGAATGGGTGGGGGACGGCAGGGAAAGATCAGAATTTTTTTAATTTTCCATGTTGGCAACCATGGATGACCTAAGTCAGAAAAGGTAGCTGAACCAAATGGATGAATACATTAAATTTAAGGATTGATAGCATTAAAATTACGCCAACTTCTTACTTCCCTGGGTCTAGTTTTTTTTTTTTTTTTTTTTTAAGTGCAATATTTGACTATGCTACCTGTTGGAATTAGAACCTTGAATGAGCCCATAAAACATAGCCGTTTGTAGCCGTTTTTACCCTGAATCATGCCCCGCTTAAAGCCGATTAGAGCAGTTGATACCAGGGAATTGAGAAGATAGGTCCAAGTGGTTTATGTTTTCCAAATGCAATAGAATGTGTAGAAAGATCAAAGAAGCTGGAAAATGGGTCCAGTTTGAACGCATGCGAGTCAAAGACCGGGCGTGAGGAAATCTGGCGCTAAGCGCATCACAGAAGTGATTCTTTTGGGCATATACGTGCATTCCATATTCTTTTCTTACTACTAATGCAAAAAACAAAACTTGGTTTAACTTTGCTTGTTCTAATGCTATCTGCAACAGAGAAGAAGCTTTCAGAAGGTACTGTTAACACATATCTAATTTTAGTGTGCATTGATAACCAATTTGCGCAATAATAATTTCAATTTGTGCAATGATAAATTGAAAATCTGTGCAGTGATACATTAGGTTCTATATCGGATATAGAACATAATTTATCACTACACAAATTGAAATTATTACTGCGCAAATTGGTTATCACTGTACACTAAAATTAAGTATGCGTTAGACATGATGTGACGGTGGTGGTGATCGGGCGTGTTGGCTGTGCTCTAGCGAATTGACTTTTACGCTTTTGTATTAATATTATTACGTTTGCCTTGTATATTTCTTGCTGTTTAGGTTTCGGTTATTATCTGAAAGCGTTATTTACAAGTTTTAAAGGTTTTTGTGTTAAATTTTAGCCGTTGTTGCTATTTAAGGCTTAGCTTATTCTGATAGCCTAGCCTAACCACATGGTAAGAGTCCCACTTCACCTAACCTGAGTAACTATTTTGATATACAGAGATATTAACAAAGTTGGTGAGTCAACAAAATCTTTAAGTCTAGGACCTAACTTAGCAACTGTGAAAAAACTATATAGGGCTATGGGTTGATTGCCTGATACCCTCATCCGTTAGAAATTTCCAGCAGATTACAGTGGAGAGTTAACGACAAAAGCCCTACGTTTTTTCGTTAGAGAGTTATGTATATGTAGGTCTTCAAAGGACCTCTTTATGTTTATTTGCCTTCGGTATTTGCGCTGCGTAATGGTAAAGAAAGGAATTGCCTTACCTTATTATTTCGTTGGGCCTCGCTTCTGTTTCGATGTAGGCCGTGGTACGATGGAGTTACACAATGAGTTGATTTGATGTAACTAATATAGGCAGTCACTGTATTTAAATACCTGAAGGAATAGGCCTATCCTTTTTATAGTTATTAGGTTTTATATTATGAGGATTTCACTCAGAACTTATAGGAAAATAAAGTACATCTTCCTTGCTTAAAGCATCGCTGTAACATAAGCAAGCTCCGAGCGAGCCGCTATAATAATCTTCGTATTTTATTATTTGCTGAATTTGTAAAGTTCGTTGACTCTTCTCGCGAAGTAATTTCCACGAGTCAGCAGTGGAAAATTTTGAACACGAAATAATAAATTTGGTTTTCTTGTTGTTATGCAGGCCCGATGCCTACATATGGGTTCTATGTATGTATGATAATTATTTTCATTCCCAATATGCTATGTCGCCAATCCCGAGGCCATTTTTTTAGATATTTAATTAAATTAACTAATAATTTATATTTAATTATGAAATAAATGTATCACATACGGTACCATGTTGTAATCGTGTATAGTTTTTCCATAGCAACATAGCCTAGCCTACAAAAATGGGTTTTGAATCCAGGGACGGACTGGGACTCAAAAGCGGCTGTGGACTTTCACCCAGACCGGCCCACACAATACGCGCCTTCCCCAACACCACCACCACCACCCTTAGGGCCACAAAATAGTGAAAATACCGCCACCCAAACTAAATTATTGGACATTTATTTTTATTATATTGACACACACTGTTAATACAGTAGAGCCGCTATTATAGACAACACAGTAAAACAGAAAATAGAGACGCCAGAAATTGACATAGTCATACACTATGTCATTAATTACATGGAAAGCAAAAAGCCTATCTACCAAAGAGAAAAATATGTATTACTCTAATGTGTCAGCAGTTTTCCCAGCAGTTCACTCCTCTCTGCAACTCTGTCTATCATCACATCTGTGCCCAGGGCCATTAAGATGTCCTTCTCAGTTGCCATCAGCATAAACGCCTCTAGGTGCTCCTAGGAAAGAGTGCTCCTGAGTCGACTTTTGATGGACTTCAGGGTTGAGAAATTTCTCTCACAGGCCACCTGGGTGATTGACAAAGTAAGCAAGAACTTGTACCCAAGGCCTATGATGTGGTAAGCATCTGTCAACAAGTTGTACCTCCGGATTATCTGGTAACACCGTAACAACATATTGCACAGTCTTTACAAAAGGAACACCTTTTATTCCTCATCTCCACTTCGTCTTCCTTTCCATCAGCCTCAGGTCCGTGAACAAAGCATGTCAAATACTACTAGAAAGATGTATTTTGAAATTTATATTGAGCTTTTATTTGCTAGTAAATTATTAACTTACTAGCAAATATACGTTACTCTGCTAGTAGAGCTGGGCAGTAATGTGTTACAAGTAACGGCCGTTACGTAACGCGGTACTTTTTTAGTAACGGTAGCGATAACGGCGTTACATTTCAAATCAAGTAACTCTTTCAGTAACGACGTTACTTTTTTAGGGAAATACATTCTTTAGTCGTTACTCGTTACTTTTTTACCGTAGCTCGCAATTAGTTTCTTTCGATCCTCACTCACTATTTATTAACCGTTAAAAATTTGTCCCTTCACTATGAGCGAGGTGGCCGTTGGCATGCTGGCAGCCTATCCCAATCCACCTTCTCCCCCTACACTGACAGCACTATCAAAGTAAAAAGACGAAGAACCCTGGAACAGGGAGGGACCTAAGTTCAACAGAGGTTTCGTCATTCCTCTCATCTATGCCTTCACGGCACGTTAGCTCTGCATCCTTCCCATCCACTAACTTTAAAAATATGTTTTATTAAACTTAACACTCCTATGCCATCTAGTGCCGCTGTTGAACGGCTCGCTCTTAGATGCCACTTTTGAGAAGCTTGTTTTCTTAAAGGCCAATAAAGATCTTTTGAATAGTTGTTGTTAAGTTTGTATATTTAGCTAATAAATTTCAATTATCATTGCTATGCACAATAACTCATTTGATTAATTTCTTTAGTATTTCGTATTACTGTTTTGTAAAACTAAACTTTCCTGGTATATTCTAGCATTAGTAAATTAGTATCGATAATATGCTGCATCCTCTGTTATGTTGCAATTCCTAGTAATAAATCTTGCAGTAATTTTGTTTCACTTTTTTTTTAACATATTATGCCTTATAAGTCATAACAACGCAATGAAGGCATGCACAGACTTCATAGCCTATGCATGAACCAGTGGATACAAACCAACACATACTCGCGCAAGCGAATGTTTATATAATATAATATTTTATGTATATATAAATTATAATGTACCATGCATATATATAATATATTTACATTTCATTAAAAGTAACGGTAACGAGTAACAGTGCCGTTACTCGTGACTTTTTAAAAAATGGTAACTGTAACGATAACGGCGTTACATTTAGACTGTAGTAACGGCAACGGCATTACATTTATAAAGTAACGAGCACAGCACTGTCTGCTAGTTACATTAGCAAATATAACTAGCAAAATAGCAACAGCAAATATAACGGCAAAAATAAACAGTTTGGAAGCCATTAGCATTACCAGGAATATTATACGGATCAAGTATAGTGGATTATAATGAAAAGAGAGAGGAAAACTCCAATGAATAGAAATCGGTATATAAAACCATGCTTACTGGTTCAGATGCAAAAATTTTCCTTGCACTAGGCTCGCACTCAGCTATGCTGTCCTCTTCTACAATTTCACCTGCATGGGATCCTGTAGGAGCAGCAGCAGCAGCAGCACCTGCACTGACTTTACTTGTGCTACCTAGCTCGGCATGGTCATGGCCGGCAGCACTACTACTACTCAGTGGCGTAACAAGCGTGGTTCAGGTGGTTCACCGGAACCAGGGCCCCAAGCAATCTTGTGCCAAAATGCCACATGCTCTGCTATCAGAACATCAGCATTTTATATTATATAAATACGTAACAATTTTGATTTAAATCTATTAATAACTATTTATTTTTATAGATTTTATAGATTATAATTATCACGGTTGCGTCATGTGAGAGCGCGTTTTCGAAACTGAAAATAATCAAGAACTATTTGCGATCGACAATTTCTCAGCAAAGATTATCAAATTTGGCAGTGATATTGATCGAATCTGAAAGAGCTAAGCGGTTGGACATCTCTGATATCGTGAACAAATTTGCGAATGCAAAAGTTCACAAAGTGAGCTTCAAATAACTACTGCATGTTTGCAGTGCAATTGTTTATGCAATTTTCTGTGCGCCTGTATGCGTTTTTTTTTTTTTTTGACGAATCAATAAATGGCCTGCTTTGAAAATCATTTCATTTTTATGTCGATGGGCCCCATTCGGATGTTCTGAACCAGGGCCCCCAACTTGGTTGTTACACCACTGCTACTACTACTAAACAAGTCAGTTAATTTTCGACATTTTGCTGCATCAGCTTCAAGAGATTTTGCTTTCTTATCTCTTAATTTTTCGGCACCACCTTTGCGTTTTTGTCTGGGTTGACTTGGCATTTTGAAACTGTCCCTATTCATTACGATATTTCAGTTGTTTATTTCATCGAAAAACACAACACTATTTGGACACTTTTAAGTTTTATATCAGTGATTAGCTAAACAATATATTGAAGTAAAGCTGTAAAAGATACATTAGTTGATAAACATAGGTTGTCAACAGCAATATCTGAATTAACAACTAGGCATAGCGGACCGAGCAACACCACCAGTTCACTGTCCATAGGGTTCCCAAGTCTAGAAAAAAAATTATCCTAGATGCAGGTTAAAATTATCCTAGTATTACGCAGGAATATAACAAGTACAAATACATTCGGATCATTCTTTTTGCCAACTTATTATTTGTTGTTTACATCAATGGGGGGAATGGGCTGCGGCGACTGCGCAGACGGAGGAATGGGAGATCATTTACTTTTCTTTTTTTGTCTATATTTTTCGTGTTACCCTCACTGGCCCACAGATCGACCGGCCCACCGGGAATTCTCCCGGTGCTCCAGATGGCCAGTCCGCTATTGGTTTTGACAGTGACTAGAGTTTGTAAAAAGGAGGTTAAGAGTAAAGATAGAGCTGTTGCATGTGATAGATGTGATGACTGGTATCATGTAAGCTGCAAAGGCCTTACAAATGGTATATATAAAGGTATAAATGCTGCTTCTAAACTTAATGTGAGCTTGATGTGGTTTTGTGACAAGAATTTTTAATAAGCCCAGAGGGTCTAGTTGTGAGGGAGAGGCCAGACCAATTTATAGAGATACTGCAGTTCAAGTTTGGCCTAGGCCTGGGCCTAATACTGTAAATGAGGCTGAAACTCAGAAACAGCCTGAAACCACTGATTTAGTTGGGCCAAAGTTAACAAAAAATAGATCAAATGAGTGGGAAAAGCTAAAGAAACCTGTAAACCAGGATTTTAAAGCTAAATGAAAATGTTTTAATAGAATTAACAAATAGATGTCATTCATTTTGGAAACTCAATCCAATAGTAGTAAAACTTTCAAGTTAAACCCAAGCCTTGTAGGAAAAGTTTCTGTAATTGGAGGTTCCCAAGTCAGAGGCCTAGGAACAATGTTACCAAAAGGAAGCATAGACCATTGCTATCCTGGTGCAACCATTGATAGGGTAAAGTAAAAAATCAGTGAAAAAACTTCGGGTACTGATTTAGTTCCTCCAAAAAATGTAGTTATTCACGCTGCAGGTAATGATGTAATGCTTAAGCCATCAGATGAAACCTTAAAAAGCTACTGTATAATGAAATATTGGTAAAATTATAAAAAGGTAGGCATAAAACATAAATGGTTTTCTAGGGCCTTTAGCATAAATAATAGACAAGGAACTCTGTACACAAGTAGGTGTAACATATATTGATCTATGGAACAAATTTTATTGGAAAAGAGAATTGTATAATAAAGATGGAGTTCATCTTAATACAAATGGTAAGGATGTACTCTGCACAATTTTATTAACAGCAATCCAAAATTAAAATGTAAAAAAACCTGGGTATGTCTCATTGACTAAAAAATGGTACTTCACTGAGTAAAATATCTCAAAAAAATAATGACAACTGTCAGAAACAAATAAATGGGGTAAAAATTAAAGAAAAAATTAAAGATGGCAAAGACCAAAGTCAACTGATATTAAATAAGATTCCACTTTTTGTTATTACGTTTATTGACCAATATCCATAACGCTAAACAATGATGGAACTCTGAAACATACAAAAAAACATAAACACATACATGAAAAATAAAGGCATCAACATGAAGACACTAATCAATAATAATGAATATTCTCTATCTCCTCCCTAGTCTTTGATATAGTATAGTGAAAAAAAGGGGAACAAAGAGTAGTAGTGTGGTACAGGGTATGGGTGTCGATGTCGAGAGGGGGTTGTTCATGTAGTATGTAGCGTGTTCGTCATATTGTAATCGCTCTGCCATGAAGGTGTCTTCCTATCGCGTCCGGAGCGTCTGACGGCAGGGGCATCGGTTGGAGAAGCGGGACATCTGGACGCAGCACCTGGAGCAGCAGGTTGCGAAGAATCTCGTTGCTGGAAGCGCTCAATGGGTGCCAGGGACGGTGTTGGTGGGCAATGCTGAGGGTGCGCAGCTGGTCTGGAGGGCAGGTCTCGTGGTGGGGTGTGCAGTGGAAGTGATGTGGGACTGGTCGGTGAGGTTACGTTGCCAGCCGGTTGGTGGGCGGTAGGGGATGATCGTTCGACTGCGGACGGGAAGCGTGGTTTCGGGGGTGAGGTTGCGCACTGCTCCAGTTCGGGCGCAGGGCTGGAGAGGTGAAGGCGGGAGTCGTCCACGCATGGTTTTAGGGGTGAGGTCGCGCACTGCCCCGATCCTGGCGCAGGGCTAGAGAGGTGAAGGTGGGAGTCGTCCCCGATGGTGAGGCGGCGTCTGTGCGGTTGGACGGGCACGTATTTCCTCAGAAATTTTCTGTTTCGCAGAGTCACTCTGCCTGAACCGTCAACCTTCACCACGTATTGATCGAACTGTCGCACTTCTATTACCAGGCCAGTCTTGTCCCATTTCCTGGGGTTGGGGCCGATCTGGTTCTGGATTCTGACCCTGTCTCCGACCATGAGTAGGGGTAACCGTCTGGTGTGCTCGGACCAGTATTCAGTGGCTCTCATGTGCCTGTTCCGCAAGGCAAGCCGCCAAGGCATCCTCCCTCGCCGCCAACGTCCCGAGCCAGGTATCGTGTGGCTTGTACCTGCCGGGCACGATCGGGATGAAATCTTTGATCGGACGGTCGAACACACACATAGCGGGAGACAGCTTGGTATCTTTGTCAGGCGTGTTGCGGTATTGTAACATGGCTCGCTGAAAAGCGTCTGTATCGAGCTCACCGTTCGGTCCTGTGTTGTCTGTGATCAGTCGTTTCGCTGTTTTCACGCCAACTTCGGCTCTGCAGTTTGAATGTGGAAAAGCTACCGAAGCCAGACGGTAGTGTACGCCCCAGTTCCCCAGGAAGTGACGAGTAGCCGTGGATGTGAACTCAGGGCCACCGTCAGATGACAGTTCGTCGCAGATGCCATAAGTCACGAACACCCTACGCAGGCTGTTGATGAGGCCTCTGGCGACATCCGTGGTCCTCTCCACATTCGGCCAGTTTGAGTACCTGTCGACGATCACCAGGTAGTTGGTACCTTTATAGTGGAAATAATCAGCACAGATGCACTAGAAAGGGTAGACGGGGGACACTGGAGGAATTGGAGGAGCACTGGGCTACGAAGGTGCCATACGGTTGCAATGGTTGCAAATGTTCCTGAGGGTAGTGATAGCAGGGGTGATGCCGGGCCAGAACACTGACACCTCAGCCCTCGCGACCATCGACGATACGCCCTGGTGGGCTGCGTGGAGCGCGTTCAGTACATCCTGCCGGAAAGAGGGAGGAATCACAACACGGTTTTTGAATATGACGACGCCGTCCACCGTGTACAGGTCCTCTCGGAATTGGTAATATTCTCTGAGTGGGGGGTGGGAGCTCGTGACGGAAGTCAGGTATGCCTGACTCGATTATCGAGACGAGCTCTGTCATGTGTTGGTCGCTGCTCGTCGCCAATCTTACCCGGTCCCAGGTAACGGACTGCAGCGTGTTCAGAGCTGAGATCGCGGAGGCCATAACCTCGTCGTCGAGGGCTTCGTCGTTGTACGCAGCCGTTCCCTCTGTGCGTATGCCAACTAAGAATGAGTGGCGCAGAGCAGCTGCCGACGGTAGGTCATCATCAGCAACAGCGTCTTGGCTACTAGCGGAGATGTCGTCTGCCAGGAGCATCTTTTCAGGTTGGCGGTCGCCGGTGGGGTGGCGGGACGTAGCGTCAGCAGCGCGATGCCTCGCACTAGGTACATGGATCATGCGAAATCTGTAGCGGAGAGTCTTCTTCAGATTTCTCGGTCGAGCATTCGGTAAGTCTTCCAGCGACCTGTCGCCAAACACCTTCAGCAGCGGTTTGTGGTCAACCGCGATGATGAGGTCATCGCAGCCGAGGACGAAGTACCTGGCCTTGTCCAGTGCGTCAGCGACTGCCAGAGCCTCCCCCTCGATCGGCGCGTAGCGTGACTCGGCGGGGTGGGTGAAGCGACTGCCAACGAGGGTGACCATCCAACCAGTGCGGCAGCAAAAGGGTTCAGCACCAGGACATTCACAGTGCTTCTGGGATAGCCAGAATCCGATCCCTGACTTCGACCAATCGGTCGCAAGACAGGTCGGCTTTGTTTTGTCAAATATACTTACACCCTCCTCGATCTCACTGATGATCACTACCTTCGACTCTTCAAACAGATTGTTGAGTTGATCATCCCATCGGAAGGGCGTGCCGGGCTTCAAGAGTTGGCGAAAAGGTATCATTCTCTCTGCCATAGCGAAAGCATACGCCACCTGGTTAATTAGCCCAAACTATGAGCGAATGTCGGTTATGTTCTTTGGTTCTTTGGCGTGCATTCTCATCATGACGGGGATATGGTCGGCTTGTTTGAGGCCTATGCGATGGATGACTTTGATGCCTTCCAGACAGCTCTGGCAGCCGGTGTCAGCCATCGCACCGAGTGTAGCAATCTTGGGCGCGGCCTTTAGCTCGAATCCGAATGCAGCGTAATCTCCATCGACGGCTGTCACTGTGAGGTTTATGAATAGCTGAGGTTTGGAGGCTTGCTTAATCCATGTGTCGGAAAGGCGATGATAAAGACGATGGTCAAGGGCGATGACTCTCCTGATGCGGCGTCGGCCAGTTATGGCAATCGAGCAGAGGGCCTCGAATACAGCACTTTCTTCGCATATTGCATGTGAATTCGCTACTATCTCGACTCTTGACGGTTTGTGCTTGCTCCTACACACTGCTTCAAAGTGGTTCTCACGATTGCAGTAACTGCATGTGTGGCCATAGGCTGGGCAGTCTTTCTTTCGGACCCTGCCTGGGGCGCTTTTGCCGTGCCATTTCCTGCCGCAATATGAACACACCTCATGGTTGCCGACTGTCATCTCCTGCAGAGCGTCCTTCTTGTTCCGTCTGTAGGCGCTGTTAGCAGCCTCGACGCCCTGAGAGTCGAGGAGACGTGATGCTGAGCGCTTGCCGGATTCTTTGGCCTCGACGAACTGAAAGACCTGCTCTAATGTCATGTTCTGGTTCGTGTTGCCAAGTAGGTCCAATTGAATCTCGGGGTCCTCAATGCCGCGGGTCAGGACGTCGCGCAAGATGGCCTCCGTGTAGTTTACATCCACATCGCAGCTCGAGCATTTGGTGATGTACTTGCATACCCCTGCCTGGCCACGGAGTCGGGCGCCGAATGAACGCATGGTTTCGTCATGGTCTTGGCGCATGTTGTGCAGCGCCAGTCTAGCAACCATGGTGCTCTCTTCTCTGACTGCGAGTTTCTTTATGGCTGCGAGCACCTCATTTTCACTTCTCCCTGTCAGACTACCACCGGCTGATCGTGTGAGGTTTTTGCGAAGAGGTTCATCGCAGCACTCCAGTAGCTGCACCACTTTGTCACGACCCGTGATTTTGGTGGCATCCACATAGTCCATCCATCGCGATGTGAAGTAGGACCATTCCTCGCTCGTACCGGCTGAAGATATTGTTGGTCTCTTCACCTTCTCCACTTTGGCCGTGGCGCCGGCAGCGGGCACGGAATGGACAGTGCAGTGGGCTGTGAGGAGTGCTGCTACAATGGCGTCGCTGTTTGCGGGGGTCTTATATGCGCACCCCTCAATTGGACATTTCACCACGGGCATGTTGACCTGTTGAGATTCACTATTGTTTTGTATAAAGTTCCATCATAAATAAGATTCCACTTTTTGTTATTACGTTTATTGACCAATATCCATAACGCTAAACAATGATGGAACTCTGAAACATACAAACAAAACATAAACACATACATGAAAAATAAAGGCATCAACATGAAGACAGTAATCAATAATAATGAATATTCTCTAGATATTAGATCCAAAATTAAAGAAAATGTTGCAGGTTCTCTTTCAATATTTTATGCAAATGCAAGAAGCATCAGAGATAAGATAGATGAATTTAAAACATATGTTGAAATTAAAAAAACCAGATATCATGATCATAACTGAGACGTGGACAAAATTTAGCATTGTACCAAATAATCAATTAAGTGAGCCAGATTAAATGGCTATGAACTTTTTTATTATGAGCGTAAACATTTTGAAGGCGGTGGAGTATTTATTTATGCAAAGTCAAATTTGTCTCTAATAGAAATAAATTCAATAAAAGAAAGTGAAATAGTTGAGTCAGTATGGATAGAAATCAAAAATAGAAATGGCAAAAAAATTAAAATAGGTGGTATATATATATAGGCCATCAGAAGGATGTTCAATTAGAAGGACCTCCAAAACAAGAGAGTAGAATCGATATGTAGAAAGTGAAATTATTAAGGAAATCAATAAGGTAGGTTCAAGTGATGTAATTATTGTTGGAGATTTTAACTATAGATATATAAATTGAGAAACATTACAAGCACCTGAAAGTAATGAGAACTTCCTTGATTGTATTATAGAAAATGGTCTAAATCAGTTAATTAAAGAACCAACCAGAGAGAATGCAATTTTAGATTTATTATTAGCAAATATTGCTGATTCTATCTATGACATATCAGTCTTTGAAACACTGGGTTCAAGTGATCATTTTATAATAAGATTCAAGGTGAAATTTGACTCAAAGTATACTGAAAATGCAGCTGAAATTCTTGACTTTAAAAATGGAAATGTAACTGAACTAGTTAACGAGTTAAATTGTATAAATTGGGCGGAGTTTTTTGAGCTTCAACCAAAAGATATATTCAACCAAAGTAAATCTACACACTGTGTATGGGAAAAGTTAAAAAATAAATTAAAAGATGTCCAAAGTAAATATATTCCTCAGCGTAAAATAAGAACCAGAAATAACAGAGAACCCTGGATAAATCTATATATTAAGAAAGGAATAAGAGATAAGAGAAAGGCCTTCAGCAAATTTAAGAGAACTCAAAATGAAAGGGACCTTGAAATCTATAAACATAAAAGACAAGAGAGCAAGAAACTTATAAGAGAGAGTAAACGCAATTTAGAGAGTTCCTTAGCCAAAAATTGTAAAGGAAATCCCAAAAAGTTCTTTAGTCATTTCAATTTGAAAAGTATATCTATTAAAAAAATTGGACCCCTTCATGCTGATGACAAAATTAATGAAGAAGATTTTGAAATTACTGAAGAGCTAAATAGATATTTCTGCTGACTATTTACAAAGGAAAATGTAAATACAATTCCAGATTTTACATTAGTAACACAAGAGAGAGAGATAAATCATATAAATATTGAGGAAGTGGATATTTTGAGAGCAATTGACAGGCTAAACAAAGATAAGTCACCGGGACCTGATGAAATTTATCCTATAGTATTAAAGGAAGCAAAATATAGCATAGCCCAAGCACTTAAAATACTTTTCAACCTTTCATTGATTAACGGCGAAGTTCCAGAGGACTGGGAAACAGCAAATGTGGTCCCACTTTTCAAAAAAGAAAACAAAAACTTAACTAAAAACTATAGACCAATTAATGTAACTTCTATTATTTGCAAATTACTTGAAAGTGCCATCAGAGACAAAATTACAATATTCTTAGAAGATGAAGGATTAATTAGCAATAGCCAACATAGCTGTTATATTTTATTTTATTGGGTTCAGAATCCCAGCTGAGCCCTGAACGGCCAAGCTCTGAAAGGCCAGTTTAACCAACAGCCCAAGTTACGCTAGACTAAAACTTACGGACTTGGAGGTCCTTTTAGGTCCTACCTCAGAGTTGCTGACTCGATGTGGGCCTACCTTAGGCTTCAGTTGCATAAAATTAAGATAAAAAACAAAAGGGGCACTATTTATGGTCTTCTTTCTAAACCTTGCAACAACACACAACCTGCACCATTGCACGATGCAACAATCTTGTATCTAAACCAAACTGAATTGCAAGAGAGCTCTCTATAAGACCACGCCCTGTAAGTGCCGCATTCAACAAACGAGTAGGAAGGACGCGCAGTGCCCCAAAAAAATGATGCCACAAGAGTGCCCAAACAATGATGCCACAAGAGCCCAAAAATGCTAGCTCTAAATTAAGTGAATTTTTCACTAACCTTACAGTTATGAGATGGATATATATACACCTTAACTTAATATATACAAGCAATGCTGCATCAATCAGCTTAGTCATCATATCGCCTTGGGACAACAAAGGCTCTTCCTCTTCTAGATTTTCTAACAATGGCTTTCGAAATGGCAGGTCATGTTTGACAAACTTAATTGAGTTTTATGATAGTATGTTGAAGCATCTGGATAATAAAGAATCTGTAGATATTGTGTACTTAGATTTTGCCAAAGCTTTTGATACAGTTCCTCATAAGCGGTTGCTTGTTAAAGTTAGAGCTCATGGAATAAAAGGGACAGTAGCAAATTGGATTGAAGAGTGGCTTGGAGAAAGAGAACAGAGAGTCCACTTA
This sequence comes from Bathynomus jamesi, assembly GCA_023014485.1. Classification (NCBI taxonomy): domain Eukaryota; kingdom Metazoa; phylum Arthropoda; class Malacostraca; order Isopoda; family Cirolanidae; genus Bathynomus; species Bathynomus jamesi. The sequence continues at coordinate 2,745,640 of JAJOZX010000007.1, read as the reverse complement.
AATGGGACGAGGTCTACATGGAGCCCTGTTCTGAGTGGAGTCCCACAGGGATCAGTACTTGGACCTCTACTTTTTATTATTTATATTACTGACTTGGAAAGGGGTCTAACTAGTAAAACGTCAACATTTTCAGATGATACAGAATTGGGACAAAATGTAAGATCTTTAACAGGTGCCATGAAAATGCAAAAGGACATTGATAGAGTAGTTGCTTGGGCAGATAGATGGGAGATGAAATTTAATGTGGAAAAGTGTAAGGGTATGCATGTTGGTCATAACAATCCAGAATTTGAGTATAACATGAATGAAAGCTGGATAAATAAAGGCAAAAAGGAAAGAGATTTGGGTGTCATTGTGAATCATGATCTTAAACCTACAAATCATTGTATTGAAATTAAAAATAAGGCTAATGCTAGATTGAACCTAATGCAAAAACATATAGAATATAAATCGCCAGAAATTATAAGTAGGCTCTACACTTCATATGTGAGGCCTCTTCTTGAGTATTGCATTCAGTTCAGTAGTCCTTATTTAGAGCAAGACAAAGACAGACTAGAAAAAGTACAAAAGAGAGCCACAAGGATGATACCATGCCTTAGACACCTTAGTTACAAAGAGAGATTGGAGCACCTAAACATGTTTTCCCTAAAGCGAAGAAAGTTACGAGGTGATATGATAGAAGTATATAAAATAATAAATGAGTTAGATACTATAGACTTCCACTCTCTTTTTCAGAAAGGATCACAGTGATAGGACAATATATCATATAGCCTTAAGCTTTTTCAGCTAGAATGTAAATCACAGTTAGTACAACATAGTTTTTCAAATAGAGTAGTAAAATTCTGGAATAGCTTAGAGGAAGAAGTTGTGAGTTCCCATACTTTGCAGACTTTTTAAGAATAAACTAGATAAATTAATGCCTGAAAGAGGTATTTGGTAATGACGTTTTGCTGGAACTGGTAATGGTATGGAGAAGAGGTTTGTGAACCCCTGCCACATATACATATATATATATATATATATATATATATATATATATATATATATATAGTTTATTTTTTATTTGGGTAAATCTCATCACCCACACAGAGTGATGGGATGTAGGGAGGCAGCATCTTGGGTTAGGGGATACTCTCTCTCTTTATACCCTCTATTTAAAGAGATTTCTCTGCCGAGCGGTGCCCCCCCCATAACATTGCGATGTATGGAAGACTCAGTACGGTCACTTGCCTCATAGACACCTTTAAATGGGAGACCCTGAATGGGTGTACATTCAAATACTCTATACAGTCTTTACAGTCCCACCTACTCATTTTCTCTTAATTGTAGAGCTTGTACTATTCAGGTTATATGTACATAGCTTTATACATATAGTCATATGAGAAAGTAGACAACCTGATCCTTCGGGTCTGCAAAACTATTGTAAGGTACTGTATATATAAGTAGTAGACAAGCAGCGACTAAGATCCTCCAGATCCACGTAAAACATTTTGAGATGAGATAATCATATGTTGTTTAAAATTTAAAATGAATACGGTAGTGGTATAGAAGAATGATCTACAGGTTCCAAAGATTTAAAGTTAATGTACAGCTAGTAGATGTGTGACAATCTGCAATTTGCAGAGATCAATTGTATCTTAATTTTGCATGTAACTGTATTTGTGGTTTGTTTATATTAACAGTGGAGCCACCCAGATGGGCCGAAGGGCCCCGAGTGTGCCCAGTATAAAATTTTTTACTATGTTACTATCTGCTTATATTTCTGACCGAAATCGTGCAAAATCTGTTCTTCGACTCACTAAACATTTCTTTACCGGACAAAAATGTGGAAACCTATCTAATTCTATAATTCTAAATTTTTTCGATTTTTGTGGCACCCAGCCAAGAACCTCTCCAATAACTTTATTTCTTCTTTCCCTCCTCTTTTCCATTCCGACGGCTCAGTTGCCGCCTCTTCTTCTGATAAAACCGAACTCTTTGCTCAAACTTTCGCCTCCAACTCAACTCTGAATGATTCCGGTGCTGTTCTTCCATCTCCTCCTCACTCTGACTGAGGTAGATTTGAAATTAGAACCTCTTCCAAAGATATTTTTTCTGCTCTATCTGCGCTCAACGCAAGAAAGGCGTACGGTCCTGATAGGGTCCCTGCTATTGGTCTTAAGAAGTCTGTTTCTGTGCTGACACCGTGCCAAGGCAAACTCTTTACTCTTTGTCATTCATCTGGTACTTTTACTTCTTGCTGGGAGTTCACTTTCATTTAGCCTGTCCCAAAGAAGGGTGGCCGCTCTCAACCCTCCAACTCTCGTCCAGTTGCTTTTATCTCTTGCCTTTCTAAAGCTTTTTAGCCTATCCTCAATAGAAAAATTCTTAAACACCGCTATACTCACAATCCTCCTTCCGCTCATCAGTATGGTTCCGCAAGAGACGCTCTACTGGCAGGGCCGGCGCCAGGGTATTCAGCGCCCTAGGCGAGCCCTTCAATGTGCGCACCAGCCCAATAAGTTTTGATAAGGTAATGTCGGAACTCTATTAGCTATTATATTGTTTCTGCAACTCGAAAAACCGTTGATAACATGTACATTTTCATCTTGTGGCTTCATATTTTCATTCATGCAAATAATTCCATATAATTATTATCACAGAAAGTCAGTGAATAAAATGTCAATAAAACACAAATTTCTGTTAATAATATAATATGTATAATAATAATATCTTCTACAGTTTACCTCTTTCGAGGCATGAGAGAACTGTATTACCATACATCTGTAGTTACATATGAAACATAGATGGAATTACACTCAAGTTTTCAGACTTTTTTGTCATTTTTAAGGATATGCTTGTCTGCTGTGTATAGCACTTAACCTACATACAGTAAGATGTTATTTAGGTTTACCTAAATTATGTACACTATAATTATAAATTTACAACGAAATAATAAGAATGATTTACAATGCTCTCATTTGTTATTTACTATAAGAAAAAAAATTAGTATATTTAATTTTGTCAAACACGGAACTTTTTTTTAGGTTCTTTGAAAATAATATATAAATATAAATTGTATCGCATTATTTTTTCACTGCTTGTATATAACAATAAAATTAATTAATACTGTAATAATAATAGGTTAAAGAAGCTAGCTACATGATTACATTATGTTTGTGTTTTTTATTGATTACCTACTTCAAAATAAAGCTTAAAATTATATTATAATTATATCATGACCCATGAAGTTCAGTTCCATCAAAATTTTACTTTTCGTGCTTTTGTTCTGGCAAATGCGCGAACAAGTTGTTTCAAGTCCAGTTTCTCAGCCATTTCATGTTCTACTGTATTGACAGAGTAGAAAGCCCAACAAGTCTTTCTTGCGTCATGGTTGAGTGTAAATACGTTTTTATCAATTTTAGTTTGGAAAAACTTCGCTCACCACTAGCCACAGATGCAGGGAGTGTTAAGAGAATACGTAAAGCAATAAATACATTTGGAACACTATCTGTCAGCTTTTTTTTGCATATAAATTTCAAAAAGTCTTGTGGGGATGCACTCTTCTCCACCCTTCTTGCAATGACTTGTAATTCACCACACATATCTGCAGCATCAATATCTTTATTATCACCATGTTGTAAAGCTTTTTCTAGTGTTAAATAATGATCCATTATTTCCTTCGTTGTCATTGTCTGCGTCTTGTGGATGTTATAAAGGAAGCCAAACAAAAAACTAACTTGATGCATATGTGTGAATCTTTTTTCAACTGATTGTATTGCCAAGACTGCAAAATAAAAATTCACCTTGAACTTTTGCTTGGGATTCTGAATTGGTTCATCTGCCTCGTATGTGAATTGTGTCTTCTCCTAATATGGACTAGCTCTGGTTCAAATTCTGCTGATATGCCCAACTTCTCCGCAAGTTCCTTTGCATTTACTAATGCTTTTTCATATTCTTTGTCATTCCTGCAGTTTACAAGATACTTTTTTGTTTCTTTTAGTTGTCAACTGCATCATGTATATCAAATTCCTTCTCTTGAAATTTTTTGCTTGGTATATTGATCTCAAACAGAATATCATACCAAACAACGAGGGAAACGATAAACTTGAAGTTGGAAATGTTATTTGCAAGTCTGCGTGCCTCAACCCGTGAAGAATTGCCAGACGATCCTGTAAGAGAAATATCCTCAGATATTTCAATTAAGGCATCAAATATACTGCCAAGCTGATAGCGAAGAGCTTTCAAAGCACTAATATGGCTTTCCCATCTTGTATCACTTAATGGTTTTACTGTCAGATTTGGGACATGACGTTTCAGAACTTCCCAGCGGCGTGTCGAAGCTGAAAAGTACACATAAACATGTTGTACCAGATTAAAGAATGTTATTGCCTCCAGACAACTTTTGGCAGCATCATTAACAACCAAATTTAAAGAATGTGCACTGCAGGGTACGAAGAGTGCTCGTGGATTAATGTCCAATATTCTCCTTTGTACACCATTTTCTTTTCCTTTCATGTTGCTTCCATTATCATATCCTTGACCACGCATGTTTTCGACCAGTAATGGCATCTCCTGTAACTGATGAAGAATGGTGTCTGTCATGCCAGCACTTGTTGTGTCCTTAAGTGGCACAAATCCCACAAAATGTTCTTTGACGCGAGGCTCTGGGTCGCAATCATCAGTGTCTGAAGGTATGTCTACAAACCGAAGTAGCATGGTCATTTGTTCAACATGGCTTACATCTGGTGTACAATCTAAAATTATGGAATAGTACTTTGCGGCATGCGCAGATGTTATTATTTCTTTTTTTATCGCATTGGTTAAGAGCTGAACCAGTTCATTTTGTATCTCTTTCCCAAGGTAGTGTACACATGTCTTACTGTTTTGCATCTTACGTAGATGTTTATTCATAAGTGGGTCAAACGAAGCAAGATATTTTACTAACTTCAAAAAGTTTCCATTGCCTGAGGTGTACAGTTTGTCATGTGATCCTCTAAAAGGCAGATTTTGCATAGCAAGAACTCTCACTAAAGCAATCAGCCGTTCTAAGATTTGTTGGCAATATTTTTCTTGCTGTTTGATGTGGCGCATATTTGTTTCATCAATTGTTTTCTTGCTGTTCAATCTTAGTTCAAGTTCTCTCCAGTTCTGAAAATTATTCAAATGTTCCTTACTTCTTTCATGCAATGCTAGAACTGCAGATATGTTTTTCCAGTCTCTGCAACCTTCACCAGGAGTGTCGGGGAGAGGGTGGAAGTTCCACCCCACCCCAAAGCGTCGCTGCTTCTTGTGAGAACGAAATTTTCTCATTCTTTTAATAAAACACTTCCAACAAAGTTTTTTTTCTCAACATTGCTATCATCAGTCTTAGCCACTGCTCCCTTTATTACTAAGTTTTCATGTTTTTAGTTAGACTAAGTAATTTTGTCTAAGTTGTTCAGAATTTGTGTGGCGCCCCCAGATTTTGGTACCCTAGGCGATCGCCTAGTTTGCCTAGTGGGTAGCGCCGGCCATGTCTACTAGCAATCTTCTTGCATCTCTCTCTGACTCTTGGTTATCCTCCTTTCGTGATTTCAGTAAAACCTTTGTATTGCACAAGACATATCAAAAGCTTTTGATAGAGTTTGATACAAATCCTTAATTTCTAAAGTGCCCTCCTTCGGTTTCTATCCTTCATCTCTAATCTCCTTTCTGTCCGATCTATAGCTGTGGTTCTAGATACTCACTGTTCTTCTCCAAAAGCTATAAATAGTGATGTTCCTCAAGGCTCTGTCCTGTTGCACTTTTCTTTTCATTCATTAATGATCTTTTAAGTCATACTTCCTGTCCTACCTACTCCTATGTTGATGATTCCACCCTTCACTTCATCCACTTCACAAAGCGTCCCTCTCAACAGTCACTCCACGCTTCATGTGAGACGGCTATGGTGCACCTGGCCCCTGATTTTTCTACTATCTCTAACTCTGGCAGAGAAAAGCTCGAGGCTTTCTCTACCTAAAAACCCTAGTTCCTTCACCTGTCTATTCGTCACAATCTTCCACCCGACTATCCTTTTATCTTCAACAACATTCCGATCTAGTCCTTCCTCTTCTCTTAACATTCTTGGTGTTTCCTTTTCTCTTGAGCTTTCTTGGAAAGATCACATATACTCTCTTTCTGAGATAACTTCTAAGCGGTTAGATGTACTGTACCGGCTACGCAGTTCCTTCACCCCCCTCAGTTCCTGTCTCTGTACAAGGAACTTATCTGCACCCGTATGAAGTATACTTCCCATGTGCATGGTGGCTCAACCCACACAGCTCTACTTTACCGGATGGAATCAAAAACTTTTCATCTCACTAATTCCCCGCCTCTTACTGACTGTCTTCAATCCCTTTCTCAATCCTGTCTTCATTTCTCTCATTTTAGACTTCATCGGAGGCAGAGGTGTTGTCTGGTCTCTCCAGTATTTTTTCGATAGTTGTGTGAGTAAGTACTGACTAATAATTATATTTATTTGCTTTATTATTGAGGCTAGGCACAACATTTCATTGCTTGTTAGTTAATTACTCAATTACTTAATTTAGTTCCGTTTCCGGTTTCCTAATTAAAGTTAACATAACATAATTTTGCATTGTTTATTGACGGTCACTACTTCTGTGAACCATTTGTATAGTGTTTGTACCTGTTGTCTGTTGAGTCAGAAATAAATGGTTTGTTGTTGTTGTTCTATTTCTCGGACGAGTTACATCAATAAAATTCTATTTTTCAGCCGTTATTACGTTAATAATTAATCGTAAGCCGATAAAAGATAACATAGGCCCTCTAGTGGACGCTAACAGCGCTTTGGCTTCCGACGCTTAGGCAATGGCGGGTATTTTTAACAACACTCTTGCGACAGTTTTAACCGTAGAAGACGTAAATAATGTCCACGACGTGGACGATACTGTTCTATTTAGTAGCGAGACTATTTTGGATGAAATAACTGTTTACGAGTGTGAGATTGCGCATTATATCGATAAGCTAAAAGTTAGCAAGGCTCCAGGCCTTGACGCGCTTTATCCTATACATATGAAAGATTTGAAAGACATTATCGTAGGCATCCTTAACAAAAATTTTTAATAAGTCACTGGAAGCGGGGATTATTCCTGAAGACTTCAAATTAGCTAATGTTACGGCCATTTTTAAAAAAGGCGACCGCACAGAAGCTAGCAATTATAGGCCTATTAGCTTAACGTCAATTGTCGGTAAACTTTTGGAATCAGTGGTTAGGGATCGTATCGTCGATCACTTAGAAAGTCGCGATTTGATTAATATTAGTCAGCGTGGGTTTCGACGCCATAGACCTTGTTTAACTAATTTTAGTTTTATAACGAAATAGTGCGCGAATACGATAGGCAGAGAGCGGCTGACGTTATTTATTTAGACTTTAAAAAAGCGTTCGATACAGTTCCCTATAGAAGATTAATTGCGAAGGTTAAAGCGCACGGTATACGTGGTCAGGTCAGGTAGCTAACTGGTTAGAGGAATGGCTTCGTGCCAGGAAACAGAAGGTCGTTGTTAATGGTAGGGAATCGGGGTGGTTGGATATAGGTAGCGGTGTCCCTCAGGGTTCAGTGTTAGGCCCATTGCTATTCGTAATCTACATTAACGATATAGATGTAGACTTGACCAGTAACGTGTCAAAATTCGTGGACGATACTAAAATAGGCGGTAAAGTTCTTAACGTGGACGATAGAAATAGGCTCCAAGACGATGTAAATAGGATTATGGCGTGGACGGATAAGTGGCAATGCAATTTAACGTAGACAAATGTAAAGTTTTGCATATAGGTTCTCGTAACAACAATTACACGTACACGATGGATGATAGACAGCGAGCGTTGATGAGGAAGTAGATTTAGGCGTATGCGTATCTAAGGATTTAAAAGTTAGGAACCAGTGCCTGGAGTCTTGCGCTAAAGTTAATAGGATATTAGGCTTCATAGTGCATAATTTCGAATTTAAATCGAAGAATATTATATTGCCCCTTTACAAGTCCCTAGTCAGGCCTCACTTAGAATATGCCGTTCAGATTTGGTGCCCGTATTTGCGTGAGGATATTGATAGGTTAGAAAGGGTTCAGCGACGCACCACGAAACTAATTCCGTCACTACGCAACAAGTCTTACGAAGATAGAATTAATGAGTTAGACTTGCATTCACTCGAGACTAGGAGATTAAGGGGGGGAGCTTATTGAAGTTTTCAAAATCGTTAATAAAATCGATAACGTAAATTTTGACAAACTGTCCACTTTCGATAATAACAATACTCGTAATAACGGATTTAAATTGCGTGGCAAACATTTCATTACTAACATCGCTAAAAACTTTTTTCCGTTTAAAGTAATTGATAAGTGGAATAATCTTCCAGCGTCCGTCGTGAACTCTACCAGCGTTAATGTTTAAAAACGTTTAGACAGGCATTTTAAAAATATTAATGTCGTTTAAAGTAATAAAACAATTAGCAACAGGAGCTCTTGGGGTAATGGTCGAGGTTTGAGTTTGTTGACTAGTAATGCCAGCTTCTGATATGCCAGCAACAAAATTATATTGAAAAAAATTAGACTAACACGAACTTAGATGTAGCTCGTAGCGTAAACTAACTCACTTTTTATTATACTCTTCATACTTTTTTTTTTGTTTTTTTCTTAGCCTCTCTTTACTTGCATGACAGTGTTTGAGTTAAGACTGTTTGCATGGTTTGTAAGCGTTCTTATTTTACTTCTTTTCATCTTTCATCCCTTTCCTATTCTCTTCAATTATTTTTCCGACTTGTCGGTAGTGGCCGGCGGATGATGGTGGTGAGTCTTTCTCTCTTTTTCTGAATGAATGTTAACCCACGAATGTTAGGTTTTGCTACTTACTTAACCCCTTATTCGCTTTTTTTAACACCCTACTCTCTTCTTTCTCTCGGGCTAACCTTAGAGTGGATCTTAGGGTCTTTGTTAGCCTTAGCTTCTGTAGATCTGTAGATATAGATATGAACTTTTTTATTTCAGACTCTCCAAGTACAAACATTATACAAGTGGTCCATAGAAGGTTACGAGATAGTTGTCTGGAGCAGTGACTATGTAGGCCAATGGAACACTATAAATAATGAACATACAGTTGCCTACGCCATTACTTCCAGATTTGAGATCTATAAAATATATCGGAGATCAGTCCACTAAACATGGCTTCTGTTATCGTTTTTTTATTTTATTTATATTTGATCACAAATAACACAAATCAAGTCAAATGTATGCGTTAATGCATATATACTCATATGCTCACCCAGGTGGGTGGGCAGCAGGCATGGGGACGAGGCCTGGCCTGAGGCCTCGAGGCCGAGGCCTTTTTAGGGGAGGCCTCACGAGGCTTTAAGATTGTTAGCAGGGGCGGTCCTGGCATTTTTGGCGCACTAGGTGAGATCATGCAAAGGTGCCCTTCCTCTGTCAACAGCACACTCCCCCTCCCCCTGGTGCATAACCTCTGCCGCAATAAAACACACTGAACACATTGTCTTTAAAACACAAAGCACCTCCTTCATTTATTGTTATTAACTTCAAGTAAGAACAAGTTGTCTTGAAACAAAAACTACAAAGAAATCTTGTATGAATAATTGAACACTCAATAAATATTCCCAAATATATTGCAAACAAAATAAATACTCCAATGTATATTGCACACAAAATAGATAAATCAAAAAATTAATAAATCACAATGTAGCTTAATAAAGGAATAAGACTGCCAGCTAGCAAATAATGAATTTTAAATTTGGTTTGGAAGTTTTGGGTCTAGTTGTTTTCCTATTAAAACCTGATCCTCCTGGTCTTCCTTGATGCAAATTCATCAATGATGTCATCATAGGAAATGTGCTCAGAAACCGCATGGTTAACGCTGATGACAGCAAGACCACTGAGGCGGTCTTGCATCATGGCGGATCTCAGGTAAGTCTTGATGAGCTTGAGCTTGGAAAAGCTCCTCTCCGCTCCAGTCACTGTCATTGGAAGGGTGACAGCAACCCTGAGGGCGACCCAGAGGTTGGGCTAAATCTCTGTGAGCTGCTTTTCATGGATAAACGTCAGCAGCTGAAGTGCTGTCATGCTCGTAGATGGCAGTTCATGCAAATTCTTTAATTCCTGTGCCAACTCCCTACCATCTAGATCAGAATGTCCTCGACAGCTTAAAGTGTTGCTGAGGGTTTCTGATTGTTCTGTCATGTCCTCATTTGACAAGTTTTGGAAGTTTGAGAGCACTCCAAACTTGTCTCTCACTTCTCCCAAGGTCTGCAATCTTTCCTGAAGTGATGAGATAGCAGCATCTACCACCACATTGAAAAAGGTCACCGCCAAATTTTTAAATGCATCATTGATGGGCTCCTCAGGGGACTCATAGGAGAAGTGCCGCTTTGTGGACCTCAGCCTCTTTTGCTGGAGAACAGCCCCCACATTCATGTCTTCGCACATCTCCATGGCTGAGGTTTGTGCAGCCACAAAGCCTGTTGTTCTGTAAGTGCTGAGAGTTGTTTCAGTCTTCCTTAGCAGAGTGACAGCCACATCCAACTGCAATGAGGGAGACTGGATTAGTTTGCTGACTTGCTGTATGTGGCTTAGGATGTTATACCACACCACAGTGCAGATTGAAAACCGGTATGACCCTATCTCCTCTGCCAAAGACTAGGCCTCAATCTTTACCATAAGGTCAGTGGTTTGACCCCTCACCTCAATGAGTGCCTCTCTCACTGATGCTGCTTGGTACCTTACTGGCTCAATACTCTTCACTCTGCTTTCCCACCTTGTCTCTGACCATGATTTTAAAGTCAAGTTAACATGGTTCTTCAGGATATCCCATCTTTGTGTAGAAGCCGAGAACAGGGTGTAGAGCTTCTGCAAGATGCCAAAATAGCCAGTGGCATCTGTGGAGCTTTTAGCAGCATCAGCTACCACCAGATTTAATGTATGAGCCCTACATGGCACAAAACAGAGCCCGTGGATTCTTTTCCAGCAGCCTGGCTTGGACTCCCTTGTTTTTTTTACCCTCATGTTGGCTCCGTTGTCATACGACTGTCCTCTGCAGTCGTCAAAGAGAATGTTTAGGTCCTCTAGTCTCTTCAAAATTAGGGACGACAAACTTTGGCCAGTGGACTCCTCTGCCTCCAAGAACCCCATGAAATGTTCCTTTACTTGGAATTTATCATCCAGTGAAACAGTTCTGATTATCACTGACATTTGTTCTGTATGACTAACATCTGGGGTGCAATCTAAAATGATAGAAAAGTACTTTGATTGTTTGATCTCCTGCACCATTGTATGAATGATCTTGGTACTGATGGGGTCAATCAGTTCGTTTTGAATGTGTTTGCCCAGATAGCTAGTGTGACTTGCTAATCCACTTTCCACCCTGTGAATATGATCTTTCATTACTTGGTCAAATTTTGCCATGAGCTCAACCTCTTTCAAGAAGTTTCCGTTTAATGGCGTGTGCAGTGTTTCTGTGTGTCCAGTGCCATATTCCTCACTGCCAGAGACTGTACTATGGCAACCAGCCGCACCAGAACATCTCTCCACCGCTTCCTCTCAGCCTCAAGGAGTGGCATCTCTTTTTTGTCAATGGTTTCCCCTTTTATAATCCGCACCTCCATTTCTTTCCATGTTGTCAAATGTTTAAGTGTCCTGGCATGTTTTCATGAGAATTGAGCAAGGTGGTTGCATTCTTCCAGTCGTTAAGTCCTCCCTTTATTAAAGAAAAGTCTTTTGTCGAGAACAGCTTGCAGCAGAAGCAGAAGAGGCTGTTGTTTTTCCGTGAACACATCAGCCAACTTCTTTTCATTTTCTCTCCGTTTACTAAGATTCTGTTGAAGTATTGGTGGTGGCATTTCTTACATCCCCTCTCCTAGGAAAGATGAAGTCAGGTGTTACCTGGTATGGTCCTTGCCTAACAAATTCTGTCCTCATCTTATCATACAGGACAGAAGGCCATTCAGCAGAATCAATTGGTTCTGCATCTATCTAGATGGGCGGAATCGATGTGCCTTGATCAGCAGGTTCAGCACAGGAGGATCCTTCAGGTGCATCTGAAAGGATATAGAGCAGGTGAGAATCAATTTATTTATTTACAGTATGCTTATCATGGGTTAAACATATTCATTCCCATGTTTATGATTAGTACAACTTCACCTAGATTTGTGTCCTTGGTTTTTAGTATTAACTATTATATCATTTGAAATATAAACACGTCCTTTGTAACTCTGTTATGCTTTTTCCCCAATTCATTTATTTACATTATGCTTATGATAGGTTAAACATGATTCATATGATGATTGTGTCATTTTGTACAAGCTAACCAACTTAGCCCTCCTTGTTATCAGACAAGAGGACATATAGTAATTTAATATCGGTAATATGATACTAATATCTATGCTACCGTCTTGTACATACCTAAAGAAAGTGGCAGGGCAGAGAGGGTGGTTGATGTGCCTTCATCTGAGGAAACTGGTGCAACAGAAGTAGAGGTGGAAGTAGCTGGCCCTTCATCCACAGACATCCCAGTTTTAGCAGAGGAGAGTTCTCCAAGATATTTTAGAAGTGCATCTGAAACGATATAAATAAATGTTATCATGTGAAGCAAAGATGATGACACACAGTTGCTTCGGTCATTGTAAATAACTTATTACTGCCACATACCATTTATTTTATTTGGGGTTTATATTTGTTTATTGTGTATTTTCCAGATTATTGTCACATTTTCGTTAAAGAAAAGTATAATTCAATGAAAAATTAAATCATTCGAATATTTATATAACCTTGGGAATTCTGGGGAAATTTTGTTGGGTGTTCTTGGGATAATTAAAAATGTAGAGTAGTCACACTGATAAGTACACGTTAATAACAGCAGAAATCTAGTTAAGCCCAATACTAAAGCTAAACGCTTATAAACCTTACACCTAGCCATAAAGGGTTAGGTTATGGTGAGGGTGAGGGTTTTAAACTAAAAACCCAAAATCTGACAACACAAACATGAAGCAGACAAATTTTAGAAGTCATTTCAGCAAAAAAAGAAAAAATTGATGATTTTTGCCTAAAATAGCGGATTGCCCACTTAAAGTAGCAAACTTATCTTGATTTTACAGTTTAAAAAAGGAACGTTAGATATAAAAATGAAACTTAAATAAAATGTTCATTACATACCTCTACTTTTCGATCGCATCTCCTCTTTCTCTTTTCTTCTCTTTCTTCCCTGTGCACCTGACGGCTTTGTCCTCTTCAACATGATGCTCGGCCAGACACGACTCACTGTAAACTAGAACACATACGAAATTGTGGGGTGGAGAAAAATCCGTCGCTAGCTACACTCTAATTTACTCTGCTTGATTGTAATACAGTAATTAGAAACAGTTTTAACTTATACCTATTTCATTGCTTGTTTATTTTAATGAAATAACTTTTAATTTAGTTTTAAAAATTGATTTTTACAAGCAAAATCGATACCTATCACCAAGGATAAATATGTATCTCCAACCGGGTTTGGTGAGACCGTGAGTTGGTAAATTTCTCGAGCCCTGGACTGGAGCCTGTTTGAGAAAAAACAAAAAACGGGCCTGCTGTGTCGCCTCCGCCACCAATTGGCGCCCTAGGCGTCCGCCTATATCGCCTATGCCCAGGACCGCCACTGCTCAAACCCGCAAGAAAAAAAAATCCTTAAAATGCCCTTTGAGGTTAACAAAGGGCTTTCCTCACTCTTGCCACAGCAGATTAAGTTGATCTCCGCTGTGCCAAATAAATTGCCTTCGTTCATCCGTCATCCTATTACAAAAGCCTCCAATAATTCTGGCGTAGTTTATAAAATCCCATGTGGAGGCTGCCCTAAAAAAATACAGCGGAGAGACAATTGATTTTCAGAGAAGGATTAATTCCCACAAACGTGACCTGAGATCGGGTAATACTTATAGTAGCTTGGTTCAGCATAGGGAACAGCATAATCATATTTTTAACTTCCAGGATTCTAAACCTATCATGAAGGTCAGGGACCAGGAACAGAGACAAATACACGAGGCATTTTATATTTTAGGAGAAAACACCATTTCAAATATTAAGCTGTCCTACAGTATGGATAGCTTTATTTTTAACATTTTAAAATATTTTAGGGCAATTTCTGGTCGTGACCGGCTACCAGATGTAGAGGATTGATTTTTACTTAGATTTCTCATTTTGAATGTTTGAAATCTGGGCAATGTTTTGCCTTTGCCAACTGCCAGATGTACGACAGCCACCATCTCTGTCTGTGATTATGCCTTAACGCCAGGCGCGTATTTACCAGTGCTGGGCAGCGCAAACGAAAATTCACTTGCGCAAGCGCAAATGCGCAAGCGCAAATGCGCAAACCCAAACCCATACCTTGCGCAAGCGCAAATGCGCAAACTTCTCGAAACTTGCGCTTGCGCAAACGCAAACTATTTATATATACAGGATTTTCCAAAAAAAAATAAATAGGTGCGGTTTTTTTTGGGACACCCTGTATAAAATTAAATTTATAGTAAATCAAATCAAATCAAAAGACTTTATTAACAGACACACGATCCATAGATATATCAATAAAGAATAGATACAAAATTACAATGTTAAATAAATAATAAAAAAAAAGAAATTACAATATTAAAAAAAAACCACTTCAAAGCTCCTCAGAGTCCTCCTCCAACTCCATCGTGAGCAGGTCCATGTTGCGAGGAGGTCTTTGCTCTGGTTGGGGTGAACCTTGAAAAAAAAAATTATAAATTATATTGTAATGACAGTGATATACAACAGAAGTGTTTGAATTGAGACAAAGTATAATTTATTATTAAATATTTAATTATATTTTAATAAATAATAATTTCTAAAGTTAACTACTTATCAAGTTTTTTTAAAATTTTAAATTTATAAATAAACTTAAACTCACATGCTGGTAGTGGCTCTTGAGGGTGTACATGCTGATGGTGTTGAAGCTGACCTTGGCCTTGCACCTCTTACAGATGATGCTGCCCCTGTAGACCACCCTACCCCTCTCAACCACCCTCTTCTTGCTGGTCAAAGGTCCAAAGAAGGTGTCCAGGTGGGGCCAGGGGTTGTTGAGGTCCTCTTCCTCCTGGTGAGGCTCTGAGCCATGGCTGGTCACGCTGCCGGCCGGGCTGGGGGCAGAGGTGGGGCTGGACAGAGACTGGTGTCTGAGGCTGTCCATGGTTCACTAGTTATAGACAGTAGTTATGACTTATGAAGTTTCTAGACGTTACTAGAGTAGTTAGTAGTTTGAACTCTGAAATAAAATTAAAATCAACTAATCAAACAAACGTGTTTCACTAGCGTTGTTGGTATACTGAGTGCTCACTGCTGTCTGGCAGTCACGTGTTTATGAGCTAAATCCACTATTTTTAATATTTGTTTTTTTTTTACGTTTGCCCAAGAATTGGCGCAAACACAAATGCGCAACCGAAATCACACTTGCGCAGTTGCGCAATTTGCGTTTTGGGCAAGTGTATGCGCAAGTGCCCAGCACTGGTATTTACATATGGGCCAAATGGGCCATGGCCCAGGGCTTTTAGGGAGGGGGCGGCAAAATTTTGAGGGCAGTAAAATTCTGGAGGAAAAGTCGTAACAAGAAAGGTAACAAGAAAGCACTTTTTAGGTAGGGAAAAAATCCAAAATTTCTAGTATATTTTAACTAAAAAAACGGAGAAAAGTTAGTACCACTTAAAAAAAATCTCAATACGTTTGGATTTCAAAGTTGGTCCTTGGCCTTAATATATTTTATTAATTTTAATAATATCTTTATTTTAAAGCTAATTATTCTTATTTTATGAAAATAAAAACCCACTCTAATAGACAGAGTTTATTTCCACGACAGTTTCGACGCCCACTGGCATCCTCCTCGGGTGGATACAGAAACACGAATGAACCAAAACAAGAGGGAAAAACAGTCCAGGGACCGACCGTTAAGAAATTCGCACCTAGGTTAGATCCCATTCTCCCGACACCGGAAGGACATTTTCATTAAGTACATTCATTAAGTACATTGACGAAAGATTTTAAGTTTGCTTTGGCGTTCAAATATTCGTCTACCGTGAAAAGTAAATTGGTTAGGAATAACGTGGCAAAAGAGGAACAAACCTGTGTCTACAGCATTTCCTGTAAAAGTTGTGATTTAGTATACGTGGGAGAAACTGGAAGAAATATTGAAACCCGTATTAAAGAACACAAATATGCCTTCAGAAGTTGTAATACTAATAATGCCATTTTTTATCACGCCAGCCAAAATAATCATGCTATAGATTAGGAATCAAGTAAGGTACTTTATAAATGTAATAATTATGTCAAAAGAAAAATAATAGAATCTGTGTGTATAGAAAAAGTAGATAATTTTAATTTGTGCGAAGGTACTTATAAGTTAGACCCTTTAATGAGATTCTTGGTCAAAAAATCCCTTACGGAGTCGTGGGAACGTGTTCGAACCTAAGTTTGAATTTCTTAAATGTCTCTGGATTGGAATGTTTCCTTACTCGCCTTTAGTAAATGTAATAATGGAAGTAATAAATGTGGAAATAAATATAAATGCAACAGATGTAATAATAAAGGTAATATTATAAATTTAATAATTAGGGTAAAGGTAATAATAATAAATGTTAAAAAAATGTAAATGTAATAATAAATGCAGTAATTATGTCAAAATATTAAAATCTGTATGTATAGAACAAGAAGTAGTTTTAATTTGTGGGAATGTACTTATAAGCGAACCCTGTAATAAAATGCCCTTCCAGTGTCGGGAGAACGGTATCTAACCTAGGTGCGAATTTCTCAATGATCTCTGGATTGTTTCCTAATCGGCTTTTTTCATTCGTTTTTCGGTTTATAAGTTCTGTATAATAAACAATAATGTAATAACCAATGTAATAATAAATTTATAATTTCTGTAATAAATAATTATGCAATATTAAATGTAATAAATTTAATAATAAATGTAATAATTATGTAAAAAATATAATAGAATCTGTATGTTTAGAACAGGAAGATAGTTTTAAATTTGCGCGAATGTACTTAATCAAAATGCCCTTCCGGTGTCGGGAGAATGGGATCTAACCTAGGTGCGAATTTCTTAACGGTCTGTCTCTGGACTGTTTTTCCCTCTTGTTTTGGTTCATTCGTGTTTCTGTATCCACCCGATGCCAGTGGGCGTCGAAACTGTCGTGGAAATAAACTCTGTCTATTAGAGTGGGTTTTTATTTTCATATTTTGACCTTCACGTAGAAAAAAGTGAAGTTTTTTGCATTTATTCTTATTTTATTTCAGATTTATTGTTTACACTTTACAGAGTATCAAGCCAAAAAATGGCCAATTATTTTGTTTAAGGTTTCTCTATAAAATTTAATTTATATTTTTTCAGAGCAGCTTTTCAACTCAGTTTCCAGCATATTAAAAATGCATAATCTCGACATTGCAAACTGCAGAGGACAGTCGTATGATAACGCTCCCAACATGTCAGGGACTTACTCTGGCTTGCAAGCCATAATAAAAGAAGCGTCCCCAGTAGCAGTTTACGTACTCTGCTCTGCACACTCATTAAATTTGATTGGACAGTGTGCAGCAAGTTGCTGTACGGAAGCCATTGATTTTTTCGCATTTCTCCAAAATCTTTACGTGTTCTTCACTGTCATTGACCGTTGGGAAATACTACAAAATCATTTTACCAAATTTGAAAATGTAACGCTAAAGAGCTTCTCAGACACTCGATGGCCAGCCCGTGAAGAAGTGTGTAGGAGTCTCAATAAAGACTGGGAAGAGGTTACAGAGGCACTTACGTCCATTGAAAAAGATGAATCAGAAAAGCCTTGCACACGCAGTAAAGCACCAGGCTACCTCAATCAACTGCAACGCCTTGAAACTACAATTCTTTCTTTAATGTGGGGGTGACATTCTGGAAAGGTTCAATGCTACTAGTAAGCAGCTCCAAGCAGTTAACATTGATCTTGGTGTCGTAGCAGAACTGTATGCATCACTGACATTCTATGTAAAAGATGCAAGAGACAACTTCGACTTTTATGAAGAAGCAGCAATTAAGAAATCATCTATCCGCGAATGTGAAGTTACAATGAAAAGAAAAAAGAAAAGAAAACTTCGAGTCGACGAAACTCGCGAAGGCAAGGTAGAATTAGATGGACGGCGGAACTTCTTCATTAATACTGATCTTGTGGTACTTGACAGATTATTGTCGGAATTAAACCGTCGCAAAGATGTGTATGAGAACGTCCATGCACGGTTTGCATTTTTTGCAAAAGTCACCACCTTGAATCTGACAGATGTAACTGCCAATGCTATTAAGCTTTGGGAATTTTACAAGGATAACTTGGCAGAAGCATTTGTTAATGAGTGTCTTCATTTCCGTGGGTTTCTTCTGAATTTGGAGAAAACTCCTACGAGCATTCTTGAGATGAGTGAGATGATCCAAGCAAAAGGATTAAAAGAAGTTTACCCATATGTTGATATTGCGTCCAGGATCTTCCTATGTACGCTGGCTTCCAACTGTTCTGCCGAAAGAGCTTTTTCTGTACTGCGACGACTAAAGAACTACCTACGGTCAGTGATGTCAGAAAATCGTCTCAACTCTTTAGCTATCCTTAGTATTGAATCGGAACTCACGAGAGCTCTTAGTTATACAGATCTGATTGATTCCTTCGCTGCTCAGCAATCTCGGCGGAAACTGCTTTAAGTATTCTACAACTGTCAATTTCGTAACTAAACATAAAGATCGTAAAGATAACCTACAATGCATTTCTGTTCACACATTTAAGGGATTGTTATATATATATATATGTATAGAAACGACGTAAGTATAGAGGAATGTTCTGCACACGAGGAAGAGAAATAACGAACAAATGAAAAATGAGGTCCCCGCCCGGGAATCGAACCCAGGATCTTCCGATTGCCGGTCCGATATGCTAACCACTACACCACAGGGCACAATAGTCAGAAGTCGTAATTCTCCTACATAGGGCAGAAATCAATGCCTTGAGAGGGCACCCTCGCAAATCGTGAATATGTACATTTAACTGCAATGACCACGCAGTATATTAATGTATAGAAACGACGTAAGTATAGAGGAATGTTCTGCACACGAGGAAGAGAAATAACGAACAAATGAAAAATGAGGTCCCCGCCCGGGAATAGAACCCAGGATCTTCCGATTGCCGGTCCGATATGCTAACCACTACACCACAGGGCACAATAGTCAGAAGTCGTAATTCTCCTACATAGGGCAGAAACCAATGCCTTGAGAGGGCACCCTCGCAAATCGTGAATATGTACATTTAACTGCAATGACCACGCAGTATATTAATGTATAGAAACGACGTAAGTATAGAGGAATGTTCTGCACACGAGGAAGAGAAATAACGAACAAATGAAAAATGAGGTCCCCGCCCGGGAATCGAACCCAGGATCTTCACGATTTGCGAGGGTGCCCTCTCAAGGCATTGGTTTCTGCCCTATGTAGGAGAATTACGACTTCTGACTATTGTGCCCTGTGGTGTAGTGGTTAGCATATCGGACCGGCAATCGGAAGATCCTGGGTTCGATTCCCGGGCGGGGACCTCATTTTTCATTTGTTCGTTATTTCTCTTCCTCGTGTGCAGAACATTCCTCTATACTTACGTCGTTTCTATACATTAATATACTGCGTGGTCATTGCAGTTAAATGTGTGTATATATATATATATATATATATGCATATATATATATATATATATATATAATATATATATGGATGAATTTCACAATTAAACACGTGAAATGAATGAATGCTGCAAACCCACAAGGAAAAAGAAAAACGATTCTAAGGCCTTTCGTGTATTCAGAGCTACACCTCGTCAGGGAATGACGAGGTGTAGCTCTGAATACACGAAAGGCCTTAGAATCGTTTTTTTTTTCCTTGTGGGTTTGCAGCATATATATATATATATATATATATATATATATATATATATATATATATACATTTCAACTGCAAAGAACACGCAGTATAAATAACGTAAAGAACGACGCTTGTATAGGAAAACAATCCGCGCAAGATGAGAAGAGAGAACGAACAAATGAAAAAATGAGGTAACCACCCGGGAATCGAACCCGGGATCTTCCGATTGCCGGTCAGATATGATAACCATTACACCACGGTCCCAAAAGTCCCTATCTATTTTGTTGAAATAGGCTGAATTTCAAATAAATATCACACTGACCTGAATACAGATGTATTTCTATACAAATTACAAATATTACACCATTAAAATCTTTAATTAGTAGTTTCCACATGTGCTCCATCTGTATCTCTGCAAATCTCAAAGCGGTCAACTGCATTGCCGAACACATTTCCGAGCATTTCAGGTTTTATTTTCTCAACTGCTTGCCTAATGCGATCTCGCAGATCTGGTAAATCTCGAATATTTCTGCGATAGACCTGTGATTTAATGAAACCCCAAGCAAAGAAATCCAATGGGGTCAAATCCAGAGATCGAGCTGCCCAGGGCCTATTTCCCCCACGTCCAATCCAACGATTTGGAAAACGCTCGTTTAGGTATGTCTGAACAATTCTGGCATAATGACATGGTGCCCCATCCTGCTGAAAGACTACATTGTCGAGAATGCCATCTTCAAGAAGTTGAGGTTCTAGAAAATTTTGAAGCATATCAAAGTAAACAGGCCCTGTCACTGTAGCCTCTGCAAAGAAAAAGGACCCGTAAATCTTGGACTTCGTCATTCCAAGCCACACGTTGACTTTAGGTGTTTCTTTCCCATTTAGTGAACTCAGTTGGCTTTTCATTAGCCCAGATGCGACAATTATGTCGATTGATTTTACCACAGGTGTGAAAAGTCGCCTCATCGCTAAACAAAATGTGGTCCATTAAATTGTTATTTTGGATTTGTTCGACCAGTTCCGCACACATTGCTGCTCTTTTTGGAAAATCTTCCTCGTGTAAGCTGTGTAACAGCTGAATGTGATAACACTTCTTCTTCAGCGTCGAACGCAAGATTCCTTCATCATGCACAGATCCAGTCCTTTTGAATTTGTTCACCAATTCACGAATTGCTTTATCTGTCGGTCCAGGCTTATGAAACCTTCTTGAGAATCGGTCTCTAATTTCACATTTCATTCCTCTGATGCGACATGTTACTATCATAACGCGTTCATGCACATCCATCACCAATGATATGGATCTGAAAAAATTAATTAAAAATTAAAAAATAATTAAAATAGAAATCTAATGCATGTATTTGTTTAGAAAGGTGCATGCAATCATGTCATTAAAACATTCATTTGAAATTCAGCCTATTTCAACAAAATAGATAGGGACTTTTGGGACACCTTGTGTATATATATACTGTATATATATATATATATATATATATACAAGGGTGTCCGAGAATTATCTGTACAATTTTTGGCTGTTATTAAAAGTCAACTATGAAGTGTAGAAATTCCAGTGTTGTCCCATTTTACAGAGAATCTCATTAAGTTTTTTTTTATACAGTTTTTTAGAAATGTACGCGGGTGACAGACATTGATGATTTAAAAGCAAGAATCACAGCTGCTATTGAGCGAATTGATGTGGATATGCTACAGCGTACATGGCAACATTTGGAGTATCGATTGGATGTTTTGCGAATCACTAATGGTGCACATATCGAATGTTTGTAACAACGTTACTTTAATAAAAGAAACTTTTGAAAATACAGATTCTAAATAATCTTGTTTAAGAATTTTACGTGTGTTATCAAGAATTTTATTAAAAGATGAAATTGTACAGATAATGTTCGGACACACTGGAATTTCTAAAAAACTTGTCAAAACTTGGTATCAGAAAAAACTTAATGAGATTCTCTGTAAAATGGGACAACACTGGAATTTCTACACTTCATGGTTGACTTTTAATAACAGCCAAAAGTTGTACAGATAATTCTCGGACACCCTGTATATATATATATATATTATATATATATTATATATATATATATATATATATATATATATATATATATATATATATATATATATATATATATATATATTATCATAATATATATATATATATGAGTGATATAAAAATATCTTATATGTTAAGATATATTTTGCTAGAATAAATGCCTAAACCATTTGACTGCATTTTACTGAAAACCCTTATATCAAATAACTATTTATTGCTAAATGGTAACTTCATAAGTGTCCGAAGGGCGGCTAAATCAGTATGGCCCTTGGCGCCAGGAAACCTAAATCCGCTCCTGCTTAACAGTCATTTTAACTTCAGCTCCTCCGCGAGACGGAAGTTTTATAACTTTTTTAGACATTTTAACTAGTTTATGGCTTTGAAAACTGCTTGGTTGTGACCGGCCGAAATTAATTAGCCTTTTTAAATACTGTTTTATAATTTTTTTTCCTTGCGGGTTTGAGTAATATATATATATACACAGTATATATATATATATATATATATATATATATATATATATATACAGTATATATATATATATATATATATATATATATATATATATATATATATATATATATATATATATATATATCAAACTTGATTTTTCTTATCTTCTGCGTAAAAAAAATGTTTCAGTTTAGATACTCAAATATAATTTTCTTCATTGAAATAAACCTTTTACATAAGCTGTAGTGTATATTGGTTTATCATAATCCTTATATATCCTCATAAATCTTATGACCGAACATGCCAACGTTCCCATTTTGGGAACATCTTAAAAATATAGGAAAAAATAAAAAATATTTATAATTTCAGTATTTTTGTACAAAAATAGTTGTAAGCATTAATTGATGCAAGTTGCAAATTCTTACGTCAATCAGATATGGTACCGGCCATTAAACGGTTCTTTCCAAAAGTTTCTTGGATTCTTACTGGCAAGCAGGTGCGGACTGGCCCGGCGGCCCACCGGCCCGTGGCCGGTGGGCCCTTTCCGTTGGGGGCCCTAAATTTGTTCGACGTATTACTAATTTACTATATAAGACCTCAGGGGTGTTCACAGGGGTAAAAAAAAGTGCCAATACGGCAACGTACGTTGGCGACAAAACGGCATTAAAAATTTTCCACTTTTTTTAATACTAGTAAAATAATTGATATTTAAATTGTTTAGGATTATTAACTTTAGTTTATTTGTTGATAAATTATGTCCGTTTAAATAAATTTATTATAATATATTTATTTTATTTGTTGAAAATTAGTTAAATAAGTGTTAAAAATCGCTATGTTGCCAAACGCATTTCTGAGATTTCTAGTATAACCAATCAGCACTCTAGGACACTATTTTTGGCGCGAAAAATAAAATTAAGTAAATAAAGTAAATATTTTTTAAGCGGTGTTGCATTTATGCTGGTGCGCCGATTTTTTGCTCTTGGTCTAAATAACGTGAGTAATTTACTGAATTTTTATTTAAGTAATTGTTAATTTTTTATATTTTTAAGCTTTAAACACACAAATATCTTAGAAGCTGAATAAAGGCCAGCAGGGCGCAGTCAGTTAAGCCTAGATCCCAAGAACCTGCATACCCAAACCTACAATCCACACCCCCAATAATTTCCTCATATACCTTTTTTCTAAACGCCTTTGAAAACGTTATTCATTGATATTGTGCGCTATATAAATATATATATTATTATTATCAGAGGCGTAACTAAAAGAAGAAAGGCCTGTGGCCTACTGTTGATAATGGGCTCCTCTGTAATAGTTTAAGTAAGTGACAGTTTAGTTTGGGATTGAAAAAAAGTATCTTTCACCTTCAACGTTTTCTATGATTTTCATGAGTAACTTTCATATTGTAATGAACTATATATATATATAATATATATATATATATATATATAACTAGCTGAGGTACCCGGCCGTGCCCGGGATAAATTTCACATTGCTGTTGGATGTCGTGATTCAAGGCGTGATTGTCTTTCTTGGGGTGTTTCTCTCGCTCTGGTAGCTGCTACACTTTCTCGGACAGCTTCAAGACGTGATGTCTTCTTGCAGTGTTTCTCTGCTCTGGTAGCTGCTACACTTTCTCGACAGCTTCAAGACGTGATTGTCTTTCTTGGAGGTTTTCTTGCTCTCTTTTGTCTTCTCTGGCTGTTGCATGTCGTTGACGGTCAACTTCAAGGCGTGATTGTCTTTCTTGTGAGCTTTCCTGCTTCCGGGCTTCTTTATTTTTTCTGGCTGCTGATGTAGATCTGCCCAAACTTGTCCGTTTCTTTGGTGGCATGGTAAAGTTGTTGGGATTTTCAAAAACTGCAAAAAAACATTGCCACGTTAACTTCCTGTAACTATTCGCACAAACAGACAAACAGACAGGCTGACCGACTCTGTGTTGACATTCTTCATCCCATAAGAGGTTTCCGTGCCAAATTTGGTAGCTCTAGGACAAACGGTTTGAAGTCGTCCTAAAAATAATTATATGTGAAGCTCAAGATTTTCATGACTGTGTTATTTTCTATAGTTTTATTGGCCAAATAATTAGTTATGAAAATGTTAAGATTCAGAAATCTTGACACAATGTGAAGCTCAAAATTTTCACGGCTGCGTTCTTTTCTGTAGTTTAATCGCGGTGCTGGGGCCTTCGGGCCCAGTAATTTTAATTATTTAATTTATTAACATTCTTCATCCCATAAGAGGTTCCCCCCTCACCCCCCCTTTATGCAACTTGTGGGGCTGACCCCCTCCCCCATTACCCCCACCCCTCTCCCGCACTTACCCCCACCCCCACCCTTCCCCCATTACTGCCCGGGATAAATTTCACAAACAGACAAACAGACAGGCTAAACTACAGAAAAGAACGCAGCCGTGAAAATTTTGAGCTTCACATTGTGTCAAGATTTCTGAATCTGATCAGATATCCCCCAAAACCCCCTGACCAAATAATTGAACTCCCAATTACTGTCGGTTCAATTATTTGGTCAATAAAACTATAGAAAAGAACACAGTCATGAAAATCTCGAGCTTCACATTGCCGCCCGTAATACAAACAGGCAAACAGACAGGCTGACCGACTCTGTGATGACATTCCTCATCCCATAAGAGGTTCCCGTGCCAAATTTGGTAGCTCTAGGTCAAACGGTTTACGCTTGCATAAAGGACAGACAGACGACATGTGGAAATATATATATATATATATATATATATATATATATATATACTGTATATATATATACTAGGTGAGGTACCCGGCGTTGCCCGGGTTAATTGAATGCCCGGTTAGGTCAACTGAATGTCCGGTTAGGTCAACTGAGTGCCCGGTTAGGTCCCTTGACGATTGGTATCCCCCAAACCCCCCTCACCCCCCTTTATGCAACTTGGGGGCTAACCCCCTCCCCCATTACCCCCACCCCTCCCCTCCCCCATTACCCCCACCCTCACCCTTCCCCGATTACTGCCCGGGATAAATTTCACAAACAGACAAACAGACAGGCTAAACTACAGAAAAGAACGCAGCCGTGAAAATTTTGAGCTTCACATTGTGTCAAGATTTCTGAATCTGATCAGATATCCCCCAAAACCCCCCTGACCAAATAATTGAACTCCCAATTACTGTCGGTTCAATTATTTGGTCAATAAAACTATAGAAAAGAACACAGTCATGAAAATCTTGAGCTTCACATTGCCGTCCGTAATACAAACAGACAAACAGACAGGCTGACCGACCCGGTGTTGACATTCTTCATCCCATAAGAGGTTCCCGTGCCAAATTTGGTAGCTCTAGGTCAAACGGTTTGTGCTTGCATAAAGGACAGACACAAACAGAAAGGCGAAAATATATAATAGAAAATATATATATATATATATATTAGGGTGATGCAAAAAAGGGGTCAAATTTTTTTTTTTTCAATTTTCAGGGAGACACCCTCCTATTTTATTCATATTCCTAAGAAAGCATTGTATGCGAAATTTGGGGTTGAAAAAGAGAAAATTAGAGGTTGCTACCAAGCTTTAAAAATAAATGTATATCAGTTTGTGCTCAAAAATATTGTTTTGTTGATATTTTCGCCGGAGCCGGTTTGATATGTACCTAGTTAACCTAGTTTGAAAAAAAACGATGACATTCTAGACTATAGTACGTAGTGAGCTCATAAAATAGTAAATAATAGGCACGCTGATTTCCGCACCACCCTCTGAGGTACAGCGTATAGCGCGTTAACTTTTTTTTATGTGGAAGTTTCCCCAGTAGGCATATCATAACCACTTATGTATGTTTATTTTCGTTTTTTGTGAAGCAAGAGTAATGTTTTCTTGTTTTTGTTTGAGAGTGACGACCTGTAACTTTTAACAATTTGAAGAAGGTATTGTTTCTGCTCTTCATCATTGGTTTCAGTTTGTTGTATTCCTCCATCAGTCGTACACCTCTTTCCGCAATGTCGTTTACCACTTTGAGTCCATATGCGATATCTCTTGCATTCGCATAACTTTCATCATCATTCCATTCTTCAGCATCTTTTTCAAGAAAAGTGCAAGGCACCTCTAGGATTTCAAAGAATCTTTTTGTGTTCGCAGTAACGAAATCCTGCAGTTGTTTCTGCCCAGCTGATTCAGGATTTATTGATGCTCGTTTGCTCGGTTTTGAGTCAACTGGTTTCTGCAGAGCATGCTTCATTTTGTTTTTTGTCTCATGCGAAACAGCTGAATCAAAAAATGCAAGCGCCACAAGCTCCTCAGTGAGGTACCACAAATGTCTCAAAAACTTATTGAGTGCAGCACTTGCAATTTTGTCATCCTTTTGCTTGTAGAGCTGCAGACTTTGCACAAATGCAAATCTGAACGGGGGGCGCATGAGGGTATGGGTGCCAGGTACCACGATCTGATGTATATCGCAGCTGAAAAGCAGCAAACATCTCTCAGTCCTTTTTCCTCTCTCTCAGTTAGTTTAAACTGAGATTTAAACATCCAAATTTTAATGCAGTAAATTAGCTTGCCCATCCATCGTGCTCTGTGATAAGCTCCGGGTGCTTTAAAGCTGATTCCTGACTTGGGGGCACTACCGATGAAAATGAGCGTTAGCTCGAGCAATTCCTTGTAGTCATCACGAGGCTGCTGTTCATCAAGCTGAGCTTGAGCAAATTGAATGAGTTCTTCAGCATCTGAGATTTTCTCTGCAATGTTAGGGTCATCTGTTGCTGTTTGGTAATTGTTCTTGTCAATTTCCACCCACTTTGCTTTGAATCTCTTAAACAGTTGTATGTCAGGGCCACTAGAAGATGGCAAGGAGACAGAAACTGCAGCTTCTAACACTATTTCGAAAATATGATGTCGGCAAGCCAGCCACAGCATATCTTTATCCAATCTTTGCTCTAGTAACATACAAGCAAGCACCACTCTTAGAACCTGTGTTGGAGGCAGTGGTGTCAAAACACATGCCCTTCACTTGGTCAAATATATTCCACTCCAATACTAACTGATGGACAGCATCTGCAATGTTTTGACCAGTTCCTCTGGCAAGTTTGGGAATACCAAGAAGCTGATCAACTCCTTGGCCGGAAATTAGAACTGGCAGTCGATCAACATTTTCATGACCAGTAATATCTTCCAGTAGTTTGCCGTCCCAATGTATTTGGAGAGGGCAATTTGTTTCGAAATCCTGCTTCAAATTTTCTGCCATTGTCTTGCGGTTCCTTTGTCTTGCTCTCCGTATCGATGAATAGCTAACACTGTATTCTTCAGGGTTTTGCCCAAGAGCATTGATTGTTGGGATCAAGATTTCCGAAGCAGCTCTATCACTTACTTTTGCAGCATCAAGAGATACAAGCATTGAAGAATCCATAAGCTTTGCACTCTTAGACTTTGATCTACTTTGTCTCGAAGTTGATGGCTGCTGAGGGTCAGCAACAAATTCTTCTTCTGATTTTGAACTATCTTCATTCAAACTTGAAGGACTTGAACTTGAGAGCACTGCTGCTTCGAAAACGGCTGTTTCCCTCTTTCTTTTCTTTTCAAGCAATGTTTCGTTTTCTCTAGCAATCTCTTCCATTTGTGAAAAAACTTTATCCACTCCAGACATTTTGCCTTTTCTTCCTTTTTGTCGTTGCAGCATCAAAAACTCACGATCTTCATCTATCTTTATCATGTCAAGAGCACTTGCATGTGCAATGTCAAACAGATCTTGCAAGTCATTTTGCCAGCTCTCTTGTTTTTGAAGTAGTGCAGGTGATTGCTTCTTCTTATTATTTCTGTTCTTCTTTAGTTCTCCCACTCGTTGAAAAGTTTCTTTACTCTCTCCACGACATGACATTTCAACACTGTTGGGATGCGTGCCTTTTCCCACACATCCATAACATCTCTAGCAGTCAACAAAGCCGCTGTTTTCACCTGTTGCTTTTTATTGATCTTGTAGTTCATAAACAATGCTAATGTTTCCCTTTTAGATGGAAGCTGGGTTTCTTTGAAGGACTCTATAGGATGTCCTATGAGCCAAACAACTGTTTTGTGACGCGTATGCCGCTCCATGAGTGCAACTCAGCAACTGCTATACAACCACTCTCAGCGAAGGCAGCAAAGATACTGAGTCAGTGACGCCGCACTTACACTGACGCGGCCGCCACAGTGACGTCACAGCAAAGAAATGATTCTAGAATGTTCGGCCACGGCGTCTATAGCCAGAGCTGGGCAGTATTTAAATACATTTGTATTTAAATACGTATTTAAATACATTTGTGTATTTAGAACTGTATTTATAAATACATTGTTTTTCATGTATTTAAATATGTATTTAAATACTATAATGAGTATTTAAATACAATGTATTTAAATACTCAAAATATAAAAATGTAAATACTTTTACTGGTTTAATACACGTTCTGGTTTTGATCCGCAGCAACCGTGAAATAAAAGAGAATTCGTAAGGTGCCTTATGTTTATGTTTACGTCTTATGTTTACGTTTATGTCTCATCTACTCATTAATTGTTACTCATTTTGCAATGATATAATGAGTATAATATGTCACTGGTTGAACATCGTAAGTTCTAAGTTCTTTTGTTTTTGTTTTGTTCTAAAAATGGAAATATATAATCGGAAATTAGATTGTACTATTTCTTTATCCTTTATCAAGCATTTTATATTGTTGTTACTCATGAATTAGTGAATGCATATGTTAAAATTTGTATGTACTTAAAATGTATTTACAAATGTATTTAAATACAATTGATGTATTTTGTATTTAGTATCTAAATACATTCGTAACATGTATTTAGTATTTAGTATTTAAATACATTTCTCCCATGTATTTAGTATTTAGTATTTAAATACATTCAATGTATTTATTGCCCAGCTCTGTCTATAGCAATGAAAGGGATGAGAAGGTTTACGGAAAGAGGTTCAGAGTCTCTTATGACTGCTATATGTTGCTGACTACCATTTTTGATGAAATCTGCAAAATAAATAAATGTACAATAAATACAAACTGAAAAATAACAATATACAAAATGTTCAATGGATGGTAGCAACCTCTAAAATGTCTTCAATTGTGCTGAAATTTTGCATGTTCAGTTTTTACACTAAATTAAATAAAATTAGAGGGTGTCTTCAAGTTTTTGAAATGATAAGTTATTTTGCATCACCCTAATATATATATATATATATATATATATATATATAAAATGCAAATCCACAAGGAAAAAGAAAAATGATTCCAAGGCCTTTCGTGTATTCAGAAGTACACCTCGTCATTCCGTGACTGCGCATTAATTAGATTTGATTTTAAACTCGCGGGGATGTACAGGTCATGACAAAATGATTAGATTTTTAAAACATCTATAAATACTTTTTGGGGGGCAGAATTTACTGAAGCCTTTTGGGGCCCCTCTCAGTGACACCTGGCCGGTGGAAATTTTTGAGCCAGTCCGCGCCTGCTGGCAAGGTTTCTAGCCAGAGCATCCCTGCTTAACTCATCTTTATGATTTTTTATATACCTTAATGTGTACTTTCTCTACACTCAATTGGTTGGATGTTGCGTATATGTACTCAATGACCTGACTTGTTCTCGTATTCCCGAACTCGAATCTTCTGAATTTTGTACCCTCTGGCTACGGCTTACATGCTAATCTCAAACTAAATACATCTGCGCTGTTTACCTTTCTCCTAATTCTACTGACTATCCAAAATTCTTTCACTACCTCACTTCCAAAGTGGAATTTAATCTTTCTTACTCTCCCTTTGCTGAAATCTCCATTTTAGGAGATTTCAATGTTCACACCACCACCTTCGGCTTTCCTCCCATTTCACTGACATCCCTGGTGAACTAGCTTACAACTTTTCTATCCTAAACGACCTTGAGCAGATTGTACAGCACCCTACTCATATCCCCGATCGCCCTGGAGATAGGCCCAACATTCTGGATTTATTTCTTACCTCTCATCCTTCTTACTTTGTGAAACTTTTCTCTCTGTTGGGCTCCACCGATCACAATCTTATCTCTGTTTCCTGTCCTATCGCTCCAATTCGGCCTTTGGATCCTCCCAAGAGGAGGCGCTGCTGATTGGGAGGCTCTTAGGCAATACTTCTGTGATTTCTCATGGAATGATTACTGCTTCCGTGGCCGGGGCCCTTCTGAGTGTGCAGAGCGCATCAAAGAGGTGATTCTCTTTTGGGCATGGAGGCGTACATTTCATATTCTATTCCTACTACTAATGCCAAAAAACCTTGGTTTAACTTTACTTGTTCTAATGCTATCCGCAACAGAGAGGAAGCTTTCAGAAGGTACCGTCGCCATCCAACTTCTGACTCTCACTCAGCTTATATTTCTGCCTGGAATCGTGCAAAATCTGTTCTTCGACTCGCCAAAAATTCCTTCATCCGACAA
Source organism: Bathynomus jamesi (assembly GCA_023014485.1). Lineage (NCBI taxonomy): Eukaryota > Metazoa > Arthropoda > Malacostraca > Isopoda > Cirolanidae > Bathynomus > Bathynomus jamesi. Next base: position 2,714,796 of record JAJOZX010000007.1, on the reverse strand, counting down.
AAATGTGGAAATCTATCCAATTCTAATTCTTCTTGCCCTTTCTGGTGTCTAGCTAAGAATCTCTTCAACAACTTTACTTCCTCTTCTTTTCCTCCTCTTTTCCATTCTGACGGCACAGTTGCCGTCTCTTCTCCTGACAAGGCTGAACTCTTCGCTGAAACGTTCGCTTACAATTCAACCCTGGACGATTCCGGTGCTGTTCCTCCATCTCCTCCCCTTCTGACTTTATTATGTCTGAAATTAGAACTTCTTCTAAAGATGTTTTTTCTGCCCTATCTGTGCTCAACTCTAGGAAGGCGTATGGTTCTGATGGTGTTCCTCCTGCTGTTCTTAAGAACTGTGCTTCTGTGTTGACACCCTGCCTAGGCAAACTCTTTCGTCTTTGTCTCTCATCTGGCACTTTTCCTTCCTGCTGGAAGTTCGCTTTCATTTAGCCTGTCCCAAAGAAGGGTGACCGCTCTCAACCCTCCAACTATCGTCCAATTGCTTTGATTTCTTGCCTTTCCAAAGTTTTTGAATCTATCCTTAATAGGAAGATTCTTAAACACCTTTCTTCTCATAATCTTCTTTCAGATATGAGTTCCGCAAGGGACACTCTACTGGCGATCTTCTCGCATATCTCTCTGACTCTTGGTCATCCTCCTTTCGGGATTTCGGTGAAACTTTTGCTATCGCGTTAGACATATCGAAAGCTTTTGATAGAGTCTGGTACAAATCTTTAATTTCGAAACTGCACCCCCTTCGGTTTCTATCCTTCTATCTGTGCCTTCATCTCTAATTTCCTTTCTGGCCGATCTATAGCTGCGGTTGTAGATGGCCACTGTCGTTCTCCTAAAGCTATTAATAGTGGTGTTCCTCAGGGTTCTCTCCTGTCACCCACTCTTTTTCTTTTATTTATTGATGATCATTTAATTCGCACTTCGTGTCCTATTCACTCCTATCCCGATGATTCCACTCTTCACTTCTCCACCTGTTTCCCAAAGCGTCCCTCACAGCAGTCGCTTCATGATTCGCGTAGTACGGCTATGGGACACCTGACCTCTGATCTTTCTGCTATATCTGATTGGGGCAGAGAAAACCTTGTGGCTTTCAATGCCTCAAAAACTCAGTTCCTCCATCTGTCTACTCGTCACAATCTAACACACGACTATCCTCTTACCTTCAACAACACACAACTCAATCCTTCCTCTTCTCTTAACATTCTTGGCGTTTCCTTTTCTCGTGCTCTTTCCTGGAAAGATCACATATACTCTCTTTCTAAAACAGCTTCTAAGAGGTTAGGTGTGTTGCACCGCCTCCGCAGTTTCTTCACCCCCACTCAGTTGCTGTCTCTGTACAGGGGTCTTGTTCGCCCCCTGTATGGAGTATGCTTCTCATGTGTGGGGTGATTCAACCCACGCAACCGTACTTGACCGGGTGGAGTCAAAGGCTTTTCGTCTCATCAATTCCCCGCCTCTTACTGAGTGTCTTCAGTCTCTCTCTCTTAGTTGCAATGTTGCCTCACTCTCTCTTTACTATCACTATCATAACGGACATTGCTCTTCTGAATTCTCTAACTCCATGTCTCCTCCTTTAAGGAGAGCACGCAGTACCAGACTTTCTAGACTTTCTCATTCCTTTTCTGTCCAACTATCTAATGCAAGGGTTAATCGGTATTTCCAGTCTTTCATCTACTCAACCGGTGAACTCTGGAACAATCTTCCTCAATCCATCTTTCCTCCTGTCTATGACCTCCCACCTTTCAAACGCAGATTGTCTAGGCATCTGGAAAACCCCGGACCTTGATTTTGGCTATCATCTTCTTCTATGGGAGGGGCGCTTTTGCCCTTGGCTCCTCTTCCCTACATAAAAAAAAACTTGAACCTGGCATTAGCCCTCCGTTTTTGTTGTAATTGTTAGAAAATTTAGAAGAGGAAGAGCCATCGTTGTCCCAAGGCGATATGAATCTGGGTAGTAGTTGGAAAGGAGACCGTCCGCGTCCTCTGCGCCCAGATTATGTAGCGACCCGTGGTTCGGATCCCACGTAAAGCTGTAGGTCCCCTCCGTCATATGACCTTAGATGTTGCGAAGGAGGTTAAACAACCCCAATTAATATATATATATATATATATATATATATATATATATATATATATATATATACGGGGCTTTTTTGTGACGGTACGCACCGGTACGGCGTACCAGCACCTTTTTTGAATAATTAATTCGTAGATTATCTAGAATCTTTCTTATTAAATTTTTAAGTTTTCTAAAACTTAAGCGATATTGTATTATAATATTCTGTAGTATAAAATTATACTGTATACCTATTTTATTTCATGGCAAGTATAGTTGTTATATGGTAAGCATTGAAATCAATTGTAGATAAACTTTATGTACACAACAAATGTAAGGCATCTAAAAATAAACAACTACGAGCTAGTACACAATACAATTTATTATGCGCCACTCAGCAGTTGACACGAACAGCAAGGAACGAAGTCGACATATTAAAGCAGATGAGAACTTGATGAAAATTTGGAATTTTCTATAAAACGGTAAGTTAATGTTATGATGTATGTTAATATATATACTGTATATATATATATATATACAGGGTGTCCCATAAGTCCGGCATCATAGGAGAAATTAATATTTTTCTATTTCTACAAACCATAATTCATATTTTTCTCTTTCTACAGGCCATAATGTCTGTGAGCAAGGAAGAACGAATCCAGATAATTCTACTCATAGGAAATCGGAGTCAAAGAGAGGCCGCTGCTGAATTTACAGACTGCATCCAGACCGCGAGCCAATAACACAGATTGTGTTAGCAGACTTGTTGCAAAGTTTAAGGAAACAGGATCCATAGAAGATAAACCACGCAGTGGACCTTCAAGGAGGTCCATGACGATGATACAGCGACTGCTATCCTGGCTCATTTTAACAGAAGTCCCAATAAGTCTCTTCGGCGATTGTCCGCCGAGACAGGAGTGTCGAAAAGTAGCATCCATCGCATTTCAGGCTCACAAATGGCATCCATATAAACTTCAGATCCTACAGAAATTAAGCGAAGATGATCCCGACCGGCGGATGGAATTTTGTGAATGGGCTACGGAACAACATGCTCGGGATGCCAATTTCCTGTCCGCCATTCTGTTCAGTGACGAGGCTGTTTTTTATGGAAATAGTGAGGTAAATCGACAGAACACCCGCTACTGGTCTCAAAACAACCCTCACTGGTATACCTCTTCAAAGGAACAAGGTGCATCTCGGGTGATGGTATGGTGTGGCATTTGGAAGGATCGCATCATAGGCCCCCTCTTTTTCGATGAACATGTCACTGGAGGCACCTACCTACGTATGCTCAAGGAAGAAGCATTTCCCAGTGTCTTGAACGAAGAAGGAAATTTCCCAACATGGTTCCAACAAGACGGCGCTCCTGCACATTACAGCACCCAAGTAAGGGAATACCTGTACCAACAATTCCCTGGTCATTGGATAGGACGTCGAGGGCCTGTGGAATGGCCAGCTAGAAGCCCGGATCTCACGCCACTAGATTTTTATCTCTGGGGCCACTTGAAAGCGCTGGTATACGCAGAGAAAATTAGGAGTGTTGAACATTTGCGGCAGCGCATTATTGGGGCATGTAACACCATTACTCCTGACATCATTCACCGTGTGCTTACTGACTGGGTATCACGTCTGAATTTGTGTATTGAAAACAATGGTGGACATATTGAGCACATTCTGTAAATAAAAGCTTTTGTTTTGCCTTTTTTAATTTTTTTTTTATGATGCCGGACTTATGGGACACCCTGTATATATATCCCAATGAGTACCGGCACTTTTTTTTCACAAAAAAAGCACTGTAAAAAAAAAATATATATATATACCTTACAACCTTACAAAGGTTTCGCGCGATGATTTCTCATTTCGCGAAGGTCCAGCTTGTCGCCCCTCCTCTCGAGTTGGCCTGGTGAAGTAATGAGGTGGATTCTTGCGCTCTCCACCTCACATAGCCAGGTACGCCCGGCTCATCGGGGATTGTTCTGAGCCAGGCGTCTAGTTTTCTTTTGAAGATTTCCACTGCAACTCCCTTCGTGTTTCTTAGGTCTTTGGGCAACTGATTAAACAGGTTTGGTCCTCTCACTACAAAACTATTTTCTTTCAGGGTTAAGGATGTTCCCTGTCTCGCCTTCAATTTGGGAATACGACACAGTCTACCGTTTCTACTTTCCACCGTTGTTTGGGGAGTTATAGGGTTCAGAGTAAGATTAGGGACTAGTTTCTCCATTATTTTCCAAGTGTAAATAATGGTGTATCTCTCTCTTCTCCTTTCCAGTGAATATAGATCTACATAGTTCGCGTAACCTTTCCCAGTAATTTAGTTCTTTGCACCCATTGATTTTGGCTGTGAAGCTTCTCTGGATCCCTTCCAGCTGTCTAATGTCTTCTTTTTTAATATGGGGATGTTAGGACCGAGCAGTATTCCAATTTGGGTATTATCAGGGTTTTCAGTAGAGGAATCATTACATTCCTATCCCTTCGTTTAAAGGTTCTCAATATCTGACCCGTTATTCTCTTCGCTCTGTTTACTGCTATCTTATTTTGTGTTTCAAATTTCGCATCATCTGTCATTACAACCCCTAAATCTTTTGCTCTGGAATTTCTCTGAATTTCCTGTCCATTTGGGGTATAATATTTCATGGATTTTAGGTCTTCTCTTTTTCCATACCGTAATAGCTGAAATTTCTCGGTGTTAAACTTCATATTGTTGTCTTCCGTCCACTTGTAGATTCTGTTTATGTCGGTTTGTAGAGATCTTATGTCTTCTGGGTTTCTTATTTTTCTACTGATCTTTGTGTCATCCGCAAATGATGTTACTGTGCTGTCTCTGGTTACGTCTTCATATATGTCAGTTAGCATGATTATGAAGAGTAGTGGAGCTAATACTGTTCCTTGTTGTACTGAGCTGAGGACCTCTGATTCTGATGAAGATACTCCTTGTACTGTAACGACTTGCCGCCGCTCACTAAGGAAATTATATATCCATTTCCCTACTTTTCCTGTTATTCCCATATATTTCAGTTTATGTATTATGATTCCATGGTCACATTTGTCGAACGCTTTAGCAAAGTCTGTGTATAGTACATCATAGTTTTCATTACTTTCAAGTGAATCAATAATGTTGTAGTGTTCCATTAGTTGTGATACTAGCTTAGCTAGCTTATATATATATATATATATATATATATATATATATATATATATATATATATATATATATTCGCCTTTCTGTCTGTCTGTCTGTCTGTCCTTTATGCAAGCGCAAACCGTTTGACCTAGAGCTACCAAATTTGGCAGGGGAACCTCTTATGGGATGAAGAATGTCAACACAGAGTCGGTCAGCCTGTCTGTTTGTCTGTTTGTATTACGGACGGCAATGTGAAGCTCAAGATTTTCATGACTGTGCTCTTTTCTATAGTTTTATTGACCAAATAATTGAACATACAGTAATTGGGCGTTCAATTATTTGGTCAGGGGGGTTTTGGGGGATATCTGATCAGATTCAGAAATCTTGACACAATGTGAAGCTCAAAATTTTCACGGCTGCGTTCTTTTCTGTAGTTTAGCCTGTCTGTTTGGCTGTTTGTGAAATTTATCCTGGGCAGTAATGGTGGAAGGGTGGAGGTGGGGGAGAGGGGTGGGGTAATGGGGAGGGGTGGTAATGGGGGAGGGGGTTAGCCCCAAGTTGCATAAAGGGGGGTGAGGGGGTTTTGGGGGGCATTCAGTTGACCTAACCGGGCATTCAGTTGACAACCGGCATTCAATTAACCCGGGCAACGCCGGATACCTCACCTAGTGTATATATATATATAATATATATATATATAATATATATATATATATATATATCATCTCATAATTGTGAGATTAGTGAAAAATTCACTTAATTAAGAGCTAGCATATTTGGGCTCTTGTGGCATCATTGTTTGGGCACTCTTGTGGCATCATTTTTGGGCACTGGCAGCGTCCTTTCACTCGTTTGTTGAATGCGGCACTTAAATTCCAAAATATGTGTTTGAATTCTACAGGTTATAGCCTGACTAGCTAGAGCGTCATTGGGAATACTCGCTGGTAGAGAGGACAAAACATGATCGTATTTCGTTCTGCTAGTGGTGATCCTTCCCAAGTTGAATTGTGATTCCACTTGGTGGAACCAAATAAATGGATCACCCGGCCAGAAGACGGGGAGCTTTACGCTCAAGTGGGAGATGGCACCAGCGTCGTCAGGCATCTTCTCCTATGCTTGCTAACGTACAAGCAAGACGACAAGTTCCCAACGAAGGAGTGGAGGTTGAGACGAGCGCAGGCACAGAGCGCACGGGCAGGGGTGAGGGGCAGAGGCACGAGCGACATTACAGTCTGGTCCTAGTCGCTCGGGTGAAGGGGGTGATGGGCACGAACGACGTTACAGTCTAGTCCTAGTCGCTCGGGTGAAGGGGGTGGTGGGCACGAACGACGTTACAGTCTAGTCCTAGTCGTTCGGGTGGAAGGGGTAATCCAGCTCCGGGGTCACCAATTGTTGGTTTACGTCGTCGTCGTCGTTGGCCTAGGCAAGCTACGGCTTGGGACCGTAGCGCATCTATCCGGTATAGGTTAACCTGGATGATGTAGCCATAAGCACTGCCGCTAGTTAAGTGCCAACCAGTGATTATCTCACTAGCCGTATTGAGTCCGTTAGGCGAAACTACGACAGTACCAAAGGTGGAAAATATAACCTTTGGTTTTCTATTATTTATTTGTAAAATGGACATGGCATTAGATTAAAATAAATATTTGAATATAAATAATTAACTGACAATTGTGATATATAATTAATTATGTTTACATACAATAAAATAATATAGTATACATAAAATTAGTATTAATGTGGTTCACAATTGAATTATAATGGGGTAACTAATTTAAAATGAATTTATACTATTCCGAAATTCAAGACGGTAAAATTAACATTTAACTTGAAACTAAAATAAGAGTATTCACTACACGTATATTACTCAGTAATACATCAGACTTATTATAATACTGTTGTTTGTCCTCATCATCAACTCTGGACCAATCTAACTTCGCTGTACGTGTATCATTTAACTGTGACAACATTGGAATACAATTAATGTGAAACTCAATTAATAGGGGCATATGGTCAGAACTAGCATAGGAGTACAAAACTGCCATATTTAGAACTGCCTGATTTGCATCATTCGTCAGCGAGACTCTGTACTGAACGGACGCATTTCCTGAGCTCTCTGATATTGCATCTACTTTTGCATATTGCTAATAATTTTACTTTTGGAAAGTTTTGAATTTTATATATTTGCATTTATATTCACATTGTTCATGGGCGTCCGGAAGGGGGAGGGGGGCAAGAGGGGGCAGTTGCCCTCCCTTGGAAATTTGTGTTTGCCCACGCAACGACTTCTATAATTTTACTGCAGCTCAGTCAGTGTTTCCACATTCAAGGAAATGTCGTTTACTTTACCTTTACTTTACCGAAGTGCCGTGTCGTTGAACTTAGAAGTGTTAAATAAACTATACTGAAAGATATAGTAATGGAATTATTTGCAAAGATCATTATATTGAGTGTTTTATTTATTTTTTCTCTCGGAAAACCTTTTGGTCAATTTCACTGAAACTTACACGATTATAGTTAATCATAGTATCATATAACATATAAAAAATGGACTTGACTGGTAGAAAAAAAAATGCACTGCGACCACTACGAGTAAAAACCGTCATCTCCCCTTATCATAGCCTGCTTTCGGTGCTAAATTTATGTACTTAGTATTACTAAGTACATAAATTTAGCACCGAAAGCAGGCTATGATAAGGGGAGATGACGGTTTTTACTCGTAGTGGTCGCAGTGCATTTTTTTTCTACCTAATAAAGAACTAATAAGAACTAAGAACTAATAAGTTAGTTTTGCCCCCCCCTTGCGAAAAATCCTGCGGACGCCCCTGACATTGTTATAGTTAACCCTTTAAGGACTGAAGATGCCAATTGCTAACGTTTCAAATACACGCATTCATAACTTAACCCTACAAAAAATTCAGGGCTTAAAGGGTTAAGTAATTGAATATTATTGGTTTTTAGCGATTTAGAAGTTTTCATAGCGTGCCGGCTTAATTTAACTTAAACTTGAACTTGTGACTGTTATAAACTAATTTTTAACTGCGCGATGCCGTCGCAGAAAGCGTCGTGTGTTAGGTGTAGGGTAAACCGGTGGTATTCGGAATTTAAGGATTATAACGGCGGTCCTATGGCGATTACCGAGAGATCAGTTTGTTTCTTTTGCGAGTTAATGGAGGAAATAGTTGACATAAAACGCAGTGTACGTGAGGTAACGGAAAGACTTGCAACGCTTGATGAGGGCAGGGGTAGGGCTACGGTTGACGAAAGCCGAACCAATACTAACGTTGAAGACGTTAGTAATTTAAAGGGTGAGGTGCGTAACACTAGTTTAGGTAGCTTGTCGGGAAGGTTGGATAGAGTTGATGAAGGGGTTAAGGTTGGTCCGAGAGTAGTAGATGGGCAGGGATTTACAGTAGAGAAGTTAAGGGTGGAGCTAGGCTGTGTACGTTAGGTGATAGGAATCCCCCCCCTATCGAGGTTTCGAACCCTTTCGCCCATTTGGAAAGGGACGTGAATGAGGGGGAAACTATTTTAATTGGGGACTCTTTAGTGCGCCATGGACAAGAGTTCGTTGAACGGCATCCAACCAAGAGGAGGAGGGTCTGTCTCCCAGGGGCCAGGGTTGACAGAGTTAGAGACGAAGTGGATAGGATTGACGTTGCCTCCCGTCACTCGATGTTGGTGACGATGGTAGGAGGCAACGACTCGTATAAGCCCGATATGAGAGTGCCTGACCTTTTGGAGAGATATAGGGGGTTAATTAGGTCCCTGAAGGCGAGGTCAGATAGGTCTTTAGTTCTAGGTATTACCCCTAGGCACGGTTGGGTCTTAGGATTACGTCAAAAACAATATTTTTAATAATAAATTAGAAGAGATTTGTGCTGAGGAAAATGTACCCTTCGTAAAGCTGTGGTCCGAATTCAGTGATCCTAGCCTTTTTATAAAAGATGGGGTGCATTTTAATGAAATAGGTAATGCTAGGCTAGGTAGGTTAATGACGAAAACGTGCGAAAGCTGTATAGGTCGAAGCCTTCTTTAAACGTTGTGGGTCCGGGGAACGCGGGCCCGACGTGAAAAATAGTTTAAAACGCGGCCCGTGGTAAAAAATAACTTAAACGTCTTTTATTGTAACGCGCGTAGTATTAGAAATAAATTAAACGAATTTAAGGCGATAATTTATTCCGGCAACTACGATATAGTTGCTATCACTGAAACGTGGTTAAATACCGTGACTCGGGACTTGTTGGGGGAACTTGATATACCGGGTTTTAAACTCTTTACTAATGATAGGTTACATAGGTTTGGTGGCGGCGTTTTGCTGTACATTCGTAATTCCCTTAGGGCTATCGAGGTTAAGATAGATTTTCCGGCAGCAATTAATGCGATATGCGTTGAAGTTAGGGCGCGTAGTATTAGTTTTAATTTTGTTGTTGTTTATAGACCTCCCGTTCAACCCTCGACACCGATACTAGATTTTACTCTCTTGGTAACTTTATTGACAATCGGAATAGTATAATTGTCGGAGACTTTAACTGCCCTAATGTTAATTACGAGACTTTTACTGGTAATGAGGAGGGTTTGAGATTGATTGAGTTCATGGAGGATAATTTTTTACGACAGATAGTTACCGAACCAACGCGCGGTGACAATATTTTAGATTTGGTGATGACGAACGGCGAAAATATAGTCGAAGGTTTAGAAGTAGGCGAGAGTTTAGGATGTAGTGATCATCAAATTCTTAGGTTTAAGTTATTGATAGAAAACACTAAGGATAGTAACGTAATAGAAGTCCCTGATTTTCGTAGGGCTAATTTTGATAGTTTTGCGGATAGGATGAGAGTAGTGGACTGGGATAACTTATTTATGGGTAATGACACAAATTTGCATTGGGAGCGTTTAAAGAAAGTTTTATGAATATTGAAAGGGAGTTTATTCCTCGTAGGCCAAGTGGTGGACTAGGGAAATAGGCGAGTTCATAAACGAGCGTAACAGAGCGTATAGACTTAATAAGCGCAATGGCACGGCAGCTAACTTTAATAGATATATCGAGCTTAGACGTCAGGTTAAAAGATCAGTTAGGAATGCTAAGCGTAATTTAGAGATACTTATAGCTGCGGATAGTAAACATAATCCAAAAAAGTTTTTTGAATACGTCAATAATCGTAAGCCGATAAAAGATAACATAGGCCCTCTAGTGGATGTTAACGGCGCTTTGGCTTCTGACGCTCAGGCGATGGCGGGTATTTTCAATAACTTTTTTGCGACAGTTTTTACCGTAGAAGACGTAAATAATGTCCCCGACGTGGACGATATCGTTCCATTTAGTAGCGAGACTATTTTGGATGAAATAACTGTTTACGAGGGTGAGATTGCGCATTATATCGATAGGCTAAAAGTTAGCAAGGCTCCAGGCCCTGACGCTTTTTATCCCAGACATTTGAAAGATTTGAAAGACGTTATCGTAGGCCCCTTAACGAAGATTTTTAATCAGTCACTCGAAACGGGGATTATTCCTGAAGACTTCAAATTAGCTAACGTCACGCCTATTTTTAAAAAAGGCGACCGCACGTAGCTAGCAATTATAGGCCCATTAGCTTAACGTCAATTGTCGGTAAACTTTTGGAATCCGTAGTTAGGGATCGTATCATCGATCACTTAGAAAGTAGAGATTTGATTAATAGTAGTCAGCATGGGTTTCGACGCCATAGATCTTGTTTAACTAATTTGTTAGAATTTTATAACGAAATAGTGCGCGAATACGATAGGCATAGAGCGGCTGACGTTATTTATTTAGATTTTAAAAAGGCGTTCGATACAGTTCCGCATAGAAGATTAATTGCGAAGGTTAAAGCGCACGGTATACGCGGTCAGGTAGCTAACTGGTTAGAGGAATGGCTTCGTGCTAGGAGACAGAGGGTCGTTGTTAATGGTAGTGAATCGGGGTGGTTGGATGTAGGTAGCGGTGTCCCACAGGGTTCAGTGTTAGGCCCATTGCTATTCGTAATTTACATTAACGACATAGATGTAGGATTGACTAGTAACGTGTCAAAATTCGCGGACGATACTAAAATAGGCGGTAAGGTTGTTAACGAGGACGATAGAAATAGGCTCCAAGACGATGTAAATAGGATTATGGAGTGGACGGATAAGTGGCAGATGCAATTTAACGTAGAAAATGTAAAGTTTTGCATATAGGTTCTCGTAACAATAATTACACGTACACGATGGATGATAGAGAGTTAGCGAGCGTTGACGAGGAAGTAGATTTAGGCGTACGCGTATCTAAGGATTTAAAGTTAGGAACCAGTGCCTGGAGTCTTGCGCAAAAGCTAATAGGATGTTAGGCTTCATAGCGCGTAATTTCGAATTTAAATCGAAGGATATTATATTGCCCCTTTACAAGTCCCTAGTCAGGCCTCATTTAGAATATGCCGTTCAGTTTTGGTGCCCGTATTTGCGTGAGGATATTGATAGGTTAGAAAGGGTTCAGCGTCGTGCCACGAAACTAATTCCGTCATTGCGCAACAAGCCTTATGAAGATAGGATTAAAGAGTTAGACTTGCATTCACTCGAAACTAGGAGATTAAGGGGGGAGCTTATTGAAGTTTTCAAAATCGTTAATAACATCGATAACGTAAATTTTGACAAACTGTTCACTTTCGATAATAGCAATACTCGTAATAACGGATTTAAGTTGCGTGGCAGACGTTTCATTACTAATATCGCTAAAAACTTTACGTTTAAAGTAATTGATAAATGGAATAATCTTCCCGCGTCGTGAACTCTACCAGCGTTAATATGTTTAAGAACCGTTTAGATAGGCATTTTAAAAATATTAACGTTGTTTAAAATATAAAAAAACAATTAGCAACAGGAGCTCTGGTGGTGGTGGTCGAGGATAAGTCTGTTGATGATAATGCCAGCTTGTGATATGCTAGCAAAAAAAAAAAAAAAATTCGACTAATTCGAACGTAGATGTAGCTCGTAGCGTAAACTAACCCACTTTTTGTTTAACTTTACCTACTACTTTTTTTTTCTTATCCTCTCCTTACTTGCATGTCTGTAACTCTCTACTTGAATGTCTGTAGTTTGCATGTTATGACAGTGAGTTAAGACTGTTTGCGTGGTTTGTAAGCGTTCTTATTTTACTTCTTTTCATCTTTCACCTCTCTCCTATTCTCTCCAACTATTTTTCCGACTTGTCGGCAGTGGCCGGCGGATGATGATGGGGAGTCTTTTTTCTCTTTTTCTGAATGAATATTAACCCACGAATGATTGGTGTTGCTACTTACTGAACCCTTATTCTCTTCTCTTTTAACCCCCTATTCTTTCCTTTCTCTCGGCTAACCTTAGAGTGGATCTTAGGGTCTTTGTTTGCCTTAGCTTCTGTAGATCTGTAAATCCAACCATGAGATGATGTGCCAATTATCACTAACATGAGTAAAGCTATCACCAGGAAGACTACACATGGATAAAAGAGTAAAGTTATTATTTTGAGTGGTTGTTGAACAAAGAATTATCATTAAGCCCATTATCACTGAAATCACCAATAATAGCTACACATGTCGTATCCATTTCATTAATAATAATGCTGACCTGCCCGAATTTAATGAGGCAATCTTCTTCTTTATGAACTGCATGAAAAGGCATATAGATACAGAGAATGACAAATTTTTTGTCTACACAAATTTCTATTCCAATGAGCCAGTTCAAACAAAGTTTTAATTCACTAATATATTTCCCATACTCCAATCTCCATATAATAGCTACCCCACCAGGTGGGTGGCCTGCAAGAAGACCATCTTGTTTATCTCTGGTGGCTTCTCCTATCCCATGAAAGTTACTGGACAGGTTATTCAGGTCCTTTAAATCCTGTTTCCATAGCCATGTTTCCTGCAGACAGAGAATATCAGCATTCTCTAACAGCTTATCAATTATGATCCGCCTGTGTTTGCTGTTATTGCCTAAGCTTAGGCCTCTACAGCTATAAAAGATTACCTTCAATGTTGCAGTTTAGAGGATCCAGAAGTTCTGCCATCCATCTCCTAAGAAGGCACATTCTCTTCATGCTGAATTCCATCTACACCAGGTACAGCAGTTACAGCATTAGACCCAGTTGGACTTTCCTTCACAGTACGACGCATGATGTCTCCATAATTACCCTCTCCAGCACTTGCGAGAGGGGCTGCAGGTGTTTTTCTTCCCTTCTTCTCATAGAACTGCCATACATATACCCGTTCTGGCCATACTGCTGGATCCATAAATACGCCTGGATCATCGCAGACACAGTGCTGTAACTTGAAAAGAATTGTATGTAGTCTACCTGGAGCCAATTTTCCAACAGGTAACCTGAAGTTTCACTCTTTATTCCACAAATGCCTGCAAAAGCATACGAAGAACAAAACACTTATTGAAAATATCTGTATCATAAATTAACATAATTAACAACTGAATATGCCATGTGTTTGTTATGGCAAATTAAATGGATATTCTAGATCTTCTTTATAAATTCTTATACACTGTACTTAGTTTTTTTTATGTAAATACATGTAATATACATGTATTAGACAGTCAGGTAACTTAGAACACGTAAAAAAGTTGTTTTTGAAATCGTAAGGGGGTGTCACGTGCGCATGGTGACACTCCCTGGATCCGCTACTGTACGCTATCACTCATAGAGCCAACTAACTTAGACCAACTAGACTCTGAGCTAGCAGTTTTTTTAAACCTTCCCTTGAGCATATCCTTAACCTCAGCTAAACACTTACTGCAAAACCACAAAATATTTGATACTTCATACCCCTGTACACTTGTTCTGTAATTTTGATGTAGGCTGAGTGATACCAGTCATCACAACTCTCACATGCCACAGCCTTATCCCAAAGCCTAACTTCCTTCTCACAAACCTAGTCACAGTCTAAAGTCATCTTAAATACTATTCTTTAACTTGGTTAAAAGCTTTATGGTCTAAGTTAGGCTATCATTCAGATGCAATGAGCTAATGGGGGCCTAGGCTATTCAGGCCAAACAACTGGGCTTGCACTGAATGAACCCCTGGATCTCTCAGAATACTAAGTTAAATTAAGTTTAAAACTTAAGAATATAGTTATTTATACTTTAATAATCCCAATAAAGTAAAAAACAGAATTAATACTATAATCCTTCACTAATTTGGGAAAAAACTTGGAGCACCAAGCGCGGATCCAGGATTTTGCGGAAGGTGGGGCGCGGTGAGCCTGACGGCATATGATATCCTTATAAGAGGTCTCTGTATACGCCATCTCTTGAATATTGATAAACGGTAAACATTAAAGTGCTATAGGAGTTTACATCTAATAAATCATAACATCAACCTATTAATAAAGGTTGTGAAAGTGCACAAATGACGGGTACCTGAATGGCAGAAAATATCGCAATTATTCAGATTAGCTTGGTTAACTCCTCTAGCTTTAACCTGAATGACATCTCGTATTCTAATAATTAATAATTTTTAATATTATTGTATAATATTATATAATATTGGGCTGGCAATATTTACATAACACTGGAAAATGGGGGAAGCCCTCCCCCTGTATCCGCGCCTGAGCACGACAGAAAAAGTCTTTCCACTTCTTCTTCACTGCCTTTTTCTTTGTTTTTACTTGTCAGATGATTACTAAGTCACTTCATCTCATTCATGATGTATCATATTAGAATGAAAATACTATAACCTACAGTTCCAATTTACGACTACCATATTCTACACAACTTTTTATCTCTGAAAAAGTAATGAAAAGTTATATTCTTGTTTCTGCGAAACGAGGTAATTTCGGCGAGAGACGAACTTCGTCGGAGTAGGAGAGAGGCAAATGTCCTGAGGGAAGAGTTTAGTGCTTTAGCGGCAAGGTTCAACTCTATCGGGGCCGTTCAAAAATTACGTAACGCTAGTTTTGTTAAAACTTGACACCCCCACCCCTTTATAACGTTCCGTAACAATGCTAGACCAGACACCCCCTATTAGGGGTTACATAACATCTTAGTGGGTGTCTGGTCTAACGTTACGGAACGTTACAAGGGGATGGGGGTGTAAAGTTTTCGCAAAAATAGCGTTACGTAATTTTTGAACTGCCCCATACAGGATTTTGGGTACTTTCCTGTTATCCCGGACCCCAGACTTTTTTCCAGTTGCCAGACTTCAATTTTGACACAAAATATTTTCTTTAAAACTAACGAAAATATCACGACTTAACCATCTAACCTTACCAACTAATTAGGTTAATTGAATGCCCGGTTAGGTAAACTGTACGCCCTTGCTAATTGGTTAGATTAAGTTGTGATATTTTCGTTAGTTTTAACGAAAATATTCTGTCAAAATTGAAGTCTGGCAACTGGAAAAATGTCTGGGGTCCGGGATAACAGGAAAGCACCGGATTTTGTTTCTGGGAGTCTGGGCACGAGTTCTCTCACAGAGCGGAGATCGCGCGAAGACTAGGACGAATCCATATCCAGTCGTCATTCCCGCCCCGACTTCTTCGGGGGATCGACCGTTTGAGGCAGTTCGGAATGGGGTTCGACCTAGGCAGCATAAACCTTGCTTAAGAGTAGTTACAACTAATAGATTTTCTGTCTTAGAGCCAGAGCAAAATGACACACGGGAAATTAGGCTGATTGGCAATTCCTCTATTCCAGGGCAATTACAGGAGTTCTGCGGCAGGAACCTAACTCGGAAGAGGAGGTACTGCTATCCTGGAGCCCGTGTTGACAACATTACAGACTCCATAGACGAGTTTGGTAAAGATGCTGATGATGGTACGATGTTTATGGTGCATGTTGGGACTACTGATGTTAAGATTTCCAGGTCAGAGGAGCTAATAGAGAAATACAAGCGGCTAATGCGGACTCTAAAGGATAGGACTAATAAATTAATTTTTTCAGGAATTCTCTCAAGAATAGCAGGATCCGACAACTTTTTCAGCGAAGCTACCTACATAAACAGTACTCTTAAGTCCCCTTTGCCAACACGAAAATGTTGAATTCGTCGATCTGTTGAGTCATTTTTATAATAAAAAGGATTTATTTTTGCTTGATGATCTTCATCTAAATGGCGTGAGAGCAGCTCGTCTTAGTAGACTATTGCATGGCTCTGCGAAGGCTTTTCAGGAAAAAACACGGCATAACTCCCATGAACGCGAACAGCTTAACATAGGTTTTCCTTACAGTGAACGATTGCCTCCTCGAAGAACCTCGAGATTCTACTGCGGTACTCAAGATTTTATAAATGTATTTTATATTAACACTCGAAGTTTAAGATTTAAATGTGATGGGCTATTAAGTATTGTCCTTGACCAAATATTTGAGGTTGGAGCAATTAACTGAATCCTGGTTAAATACAGAGAGTAGAGATTTCCTCAGAGAATATCATATCCCAGATTATGAGATGTTTAACAATGACAGAATAGGAAGAAGGGGTAGTGGTACAATACTGTACAGTCGGTCACACTTAAAGCCCATAATTATTAAAAAATTGCAGAAATTGATAATATAAATTCGACGTTTGTTGAAATCAAAGACAAATCACGAAAGAAATTAATTATAGGTTTAGTATAAGGGCAGGGGCGCATTTACAGTGTGCGGGGCCTTGGGCAAACTATTTCTCGGGATGTATTATTTTAGTGTGTTAATGAATGACAATATTTTGTAATGCACATAACAGATATATTTCTTTAACACACACAAAACACACATGTGGAAGCCATTCGGCTTATTAATGTGATATTAAAGACTATAACTTAACTATGTACACATACAGTGTATACAGCTACACTAGTAGGCTACACAGTTGTAATGCACTTAATAAACATCTACACAGTTATTGTAATGCACTTAATAAACATCTACACAGTTATTGTAATGCACTTAATAAACAGCTAAACTGTACAGCTTACTGTACTGTAGATAGAGTGTAGATTTGTAATGAATATTACATAGGACGCTTCCTGGCTTTTTGTTTGGAAAACTGCGTGATTGTGTCCTCGAAACTCACCGACTGCAATACCTCATGCTCTATACTCAACAGCGCCAGGGACGAAAGGCGCTCCTGGCCCATTGTGGAGCGAAGGTAATTTTTGATCAGTTTGAGTTTCGAGAATGAACGTTCATCAGAACAGTTCGTGACAAACATACACAGGTATATTCTCATTGCTATTTCCATGTTTGGGAATGTTCCTTTCAGTTCGTTTGTGTTCATATGCCGATAAAATCTGTTGCACATGTCTTCACGTTTCGTCTGGGATTCTGTTTCACTTTCGGTGAGTTTCATTAGGGCAACGAACTGCACAACTTTTGTTACCAGCTCTTTCTCCAGATCAGCCGGATAGCATTCTACTAGATGTTCAGCTGACCGTCGAAGACTGTCGATGTCCAGGACTAGAAGGAAATACAAAAATCCAAATCTTTTCTGCAGGACAGCGTACGCTTCTAGAAGAGTGTTCAGAGTGGTACACAGTTTATCAATTATATTATCGGTAGAAATGCAATGGTCCGAAATGAATCTCTTGGTGTCAGGTTCGTATCTTCGGCAGTTCCGATTTCGTCATGATGGCGCTTTCTCTTCTTTGTGCGTTGAGTCGATTCCTTGTATACTCGATGACCACACTTTCCGATGCCCTGGCCCTCGAATTCGTCAAATCTTGATCTGAGATCTTCAACAAATTGCAGTAGTGATTTCAGCAAGAGGGTGGCTGAGTCTAATGGTATTCCTTGTTTTGCAGAGATGCATTCGTTTTTTGAAATCGTTCGAGAATAGTTTTCCATATAAACAATAAAATGGCTGTTTCGAGTTGTTGAAGCTGTTTAGACAATCCCCTGGCTTCGATCCTGGCTTCCGCAGTTTGGCTGGTATCTGCTGCTAGCTCATCCAGTACAACGATATTCTCGGTGTAGCCTTCGGTTAAAGATTGGACGGCATCTGATCTGACTGACCAGCGGGTATCGAAGAGACCTTTGTCGACCTTTAGTGTCTCACTACGGGAACTACTATCGAGAACCTCTACATGTCGACGCCATCGGTATGTCGAGGAGACGAGAAACGTGTAGACATTCTGAATGAGCATAAACAATTCAACGGCTGCTGTGCAACTGTCCACTGCTGATTTACTCACAAGATTTAGTGAGTGGCACATGCATGGCACAAACTCAGCATACGGAGATTTTGACTTGATGTGGCTCTTTATGCCGTTGTATTTCCCTGCCATATTGCTTGCGTTATCATAAAACTGTCCTCTGCAGTCTCCAGTTCGAATGCCATGCGTCTCCAGAAAGTTGAGGACCACGTCGGTGATTCCTTTCCCTGTATGTGTGTTCATAGGTATGAACTGTAGAAATCGCTCGACGGACCCAGACTCAACCATATATCGGACGGTGAAGCACAGTTGATCGGTGTGGGAAACATCAGGCGTAGAGTCGACGGATAGAGAGTAGTATTTTGACTGCTGGATTTCTCGGGTAATCGTCTGAAGTACTTTATCGGCCATCAACAGTATGAGTTCCTCGCAAATGAAATGAGAGAGATACGAGGTGTGTCCGCTACCTTTGTTGGCATGCTCGCTTATATGCGCAGCTAGAAAACTGTCATACTTACTTAAAAGTTCCAAAATTCCGTAATAGTTGCCGTTGTTTGGTGAACCGAAACGGGAGTCGTGTCCACGAATTGCTAGTCCTCGTGACGTGATATACTTGATAACGTCGACACAGCGCCGCAAAACTTTCTGCCAGTAGTTGCACTCCTTTTCAAACTGGTTCACCAGTTTCGAATCAACACGGCCGGAGACAGACTTTCTAACCAACATATATCTCATCGACTCCATATGTTGCTTACATTTTCCGTGTGCTTCGACCGATTGTCTACCATGCTTCCAGTCGTTGAACCCGATTGTGAACTTGCTGTCCGCCCTCGACATTAATTTACAGACAAAACAATAAACACAGCCTGTGGACTCAGAATAGCACAGCCATGAAACTTCAGTCCTCTCATTCGTCAGGCTATGTTTCTTAACAAATAATGTCTTCGTACATCGGCGTGTTGTACCACTTTCAGTAGTTGAAGGGTTACTGAAGTCACTGTCATAATTTCGGCAATCTGATGTTCCCCGCTCTATCCAGAACTCTCTAAAGTCATCGGTCAGCACTTGTGGCCACAAACCAATGTCATTAATTGCATGTCCTGAAGCTGGTGGGCTTGCTGAATGCACTGACGTAGACGGGTCTTCTGAAGACGCAGCTGCTGATGTAGCGGAGGCAACTGGTGGGCCTGCTGAAGGGGTTGACGTAGACGAGTCTCCTGAAAATGCAGCTGCTGAAGTAGTGGAGGCAGCTGCTGGGCTTGCTGAATACACTGACGTAGACGCGTCTTCTGAAAACGCAGCTGCTGAAGTAGCGGAGGCAGCTGGTGGGCCTGCTGAAGGGGCTGACTTAGTTGCTGATGATTTAATCCAGTTGCTGATGATTTAATCCAATTAGTCAGTTTCGGCACCGTCGCGTCGCAAGAAACTCTTCTCTGCGCTTCTTATCATTACGCTTTTCACTACTGGGTTTATATTTTCCTCCTTCGATCCCGGTCACGGCTCGTTTCCATGTTGTACGTATTACAATGTCAACAATAAGAACATAAATCATGAATCTGCAACAGAAACAAGAAGAAGTAAGTTAGTAATAACATTAGAAATGAGTAACACTAACAAGAACAACAAATTAAACACCATCAAAGCGGATATTAGAATGCCTGATGCCACGCCGCCTGCCGGAAAAAGTAAAACTCGTCGCAGATGGCAAATACGTGACGTTTAATTTTTTCAATTGAAATTTGCGGGGCCCATCGGGCGCGAGGCCTTGGACATTTGCCAGGTGCGCCACCCCCTAAATGCGGCCCTGTATGAGGGCATCCCTCTCAGACTGTCGATATTGATACATAACTGGCTTCAGGAACTAATTTTTTATGCAAGTAGCGAACATGATGTGATAATTATGGGAGATCTTAATTTACCCTGCAGGGATTGGGGTGGTCCTTTACAGTTTAATTCCCATTCGCCGACTGCGCGAAAGCTCACTTTTTCAAATGGTCAAAGAACCCATCAGAGAACGCAATATTCTAGATTTAGTTTTAAGTATAGACCTAGACTTAATTGATATCTTTGTAGGAGACTACTTCTCCACCAGAGATCATAGGCAGGTAACATTTGAAATTAAAATTAATGTCCATAACTCGGAGAGCCTGGAATACGTTTTGGATTTTAGAAGAGCTAAATTTCGTGACATGAAACTACAACTTTTAACCTATAATTAGGATGAGGCTCTATCGCACGATGATATTAATGGCACATGGACTTCGTTTTATAATTATTTAAAAAATTTAGAATCGAGTAATATTCCATTACGTAAAAAGAGGCTGGCGAAGTCTGTTAAACGTAAATGGTGGAATACTGAAATTAAAAGTAGCTTAACGTTAAAAAGGAACGCGTATTTTAAATTTAAAGAAACAAATAATTTGTCCGGTGAAAATGCCTACAAGCTATTCAGAAGGCGAAGTAAAAATCTTATTCGAAAAAGTAAGCGCAACTATGAGCTATATACTGTATAGTGAACCAAATTAACTCGAATCCGAAGGAATTCTATAATTGTTAGAAATAAAAAAGTGGTTTCGCAGACTATCAGTCCACTCACAGGTGAAAACAACGAAAAAATTTACGATGACTTACAAATGACGGATGTTTTAAATAAATTCTTCTCTTCCGTCTTTACGAACGACAAATACGAACAACATTCCTGTGGCTGTATCCTCCAGCGCGGGACACGTCAACGTGAAGAAGAGGCGACGTCAAACCGAAACATCAACTCGCTGGTGGCCAAACTTCCTCAATCTCCGTGCAGCGGGCTGTCTACGGTTGGCCAAACTGGCAGTCGACGGCATGTTGCGTAGCATGGTCAGAGTGCCGATCGGCTCCCGGGGCCGGACCTATACCAGCGTACTATTTTTTCATTTACGGGGAGCAATTACGTGCTCCCCAGACTACTCTTACTCTCCGGCGACATTAAGACTAATCCAGGCCCCACTACAATTTACACATGTCACCATACACAAAGACATAGACACAATAGGACCATGAGACACACACAGAAGCATAATATTAACATATTACAGTATAACGTAGATGGCCTCACAAACAAAAATCATGCAGCTTAAGGAATTCGTACACAAACAAAACATTCACATAGCACTTATACAAGAAACAAAACTAAAACGCACACAAAACACCCACCATCCATGATTTCACGGCGATCCGTCAAGATCGTACTGGGGGTCATGGGGGTGGACTCATCACTTACATACGTAAAAGCATTAGCTACACTGATGCCACCCAAAAGATTACAAACACAATCCAAGCAGATAACACGATAGAAATACAGGCAGTTAACATTAAAACACGCGCAAAACACAACACCACACTCATCAACATTTACATCCCACCAGATAGTTCACCTCAGGTGCCAGCCAATTACAATCCACAGTTACACAATCTGGCTTCTCTCACTAATGTCATCTTAGAAGGAGACTTCAACGCTAAAGACACTAGTTGATACCTGCACAACAAAAGCAACACCAGAGGCGCCAACATAGCCACACAACTAAACAGCCTCTTCATTCTTAGCAATACAGAAGAACACACACACATACCACATCAAGCAGAATACTCAAACTCCTCCCCAGACATAACGTTCTGTTCCCTCTCACCTAGCAACACATACACACTGGAGAACAGAAAAACAACTGTCATCAGACCACCTGCCCATCATCATTACAACACGTTCTACACTCTGCCCCAACAGCCTTAGGCACACTTAAGAAATTGCAAGAAAGCTGATTGGGAACAGTTCAAAATACAGACTGAGGAACAATTCACCACATTAAACAGCGCACCCATCATAAACATCAATACAACACTCAAGACATTTAATCAGATCATCAATAATGCAAACAAATAAGCACACCGGACAAAACATTAGTCGCCCCTCTCAGAATGTACCTAATAACGTGTGACGGCGCCTCTGGCCTTGATAACCGCACGAATCCGGCGAGGCAGAGACTCTACGAGGTTGTGCATGTACTGAACATCGATTTGCTGCCACTCGTTCATCAGCCGGTCCCGAAGTTCCGCCAGAGTCCGTGGGTGTCTATTCCTGCGCTTCACTTTCTGTTCCCAGCCTGAACAACACCTTCGACGCATTCAGGATTAAAGGCTTCATTGGACCTGCGATGTACTCGTCGCCTCCCATCATTGGAGAACAAACAAAAACGGGACTCATCGGACCAAATTACACGTTTCCAATCTGCCGCAGTCCAGTTTTTGTGCCTCTGAGCCCATTTATAACGTGCCAATTTGTGACTTGCTGTTAACAGCGGCCTCTTCCGTGGTACCCTGCTCCAGATGTCCATCGCATGCAGTTCTCGTCGCAATGTCCGTTCGGAAATTGGTCGCTGGAGAACCTCATTGGTTTCTTGGAGCAATTGTTCTCTGGTTTGAAAACGATTTGCAGTTACTAGACGAGAAACATGGCGGCGGTCCCTATTGTCGAGAATTGTTTTCCGGCCACAGTTACGCCGTCGATTTTCAGTTGATTGCGAACTACACCACTCTTTGTAAACTCGCTGGACAGTACGCGTTGACACACCAACAAATTGGGCTACTTCAGACATTTTGTGTCCGTGGGCTCTGCCAAACACGATGGCTCCTTTTTGCCACTGAGTAACGTCTGCCTCACGACCCATTTTGCAGACTATATCCAACACACACTTTGTTCTTCACCACCTCACGAAACAGATCTGATCCTGTGTGCTACGTCACCGCTACTTGTCACTTACCAATGCTACATCAGCGCCCTCTGTGTGACCTTGAACTTCCTACTATCGGTGCTATTAGGGGTGACTAATTTTTTGTCCGGTGTGCTTATATACCCAAGGGCAACATTAGGAAATACTGTACAACCCAAATTACACTAGAGAAATAGCCCGCCTCATAAGATAACGTAACAACCTCAAACGTAACACACAAATACCACACACAGAAGCCATAAAACAGCAGATACAACAGTTCAACACGGAAATAAACAACAAACTTAAAGAAAAACAAACATTTAGGGAATTAATTACAACACTAAACCACTCCACAGATACATTCAGGCTATACAAGACTATAAACAACATTACCCACTCTAACAGCGGCATTCACACCTCACACGCGGCTATCTGTCGCAGTCAAAATAATATCCCAACATATACACAACAAGCTAACATTCTTGTTAATCACTACTCAAAGATAAGTCACTTAAACAGAGACAACAACCAGAAACACGCAGACAGACAAACAGCCAGACACAAGAAAACCTACAGACTTGACATGACCATTACACCCTTCAATACAGACGAGACCACCAAAATCATCAAAAATATTAAGAATTCGAAGGCTACTGGACCAGACAACATATCTAACATACACCTTAAACACTTGGGCCCACAGGAAATAGTAGCTCTCACAAACATCAGCATATATTCATACCAACACTGTATTATTCCTGACATATGGAAACAAGGTAAAATTATTACACTACTCAAACCAAACAAAAATCCAACAGAACCAGCTTCCTATAGACCCATTACTTTACTATGCACACCTTCCAAAGTAACAGAAAGACTAACCTTATAAATCACCAACCCACACATACCACTATCGCCTACTCAACATGGATTCAGACCTCACCACTCAACCACGACATTACTCACTAACCTCACGCAGCACATCATGGATGGCATTAATTCCAGACGACCAGCTCAACGTCACTATTAGCAACAATAGACATTAGTAAAGCATTTGATGCTATCCCACGCTTCCCTCTCATAAACAAAATACTCAACACAAACATGCACAATAACACCAAAAGGTGGCTGAGCAACTATCTTTCAAGAAGATACTCACATGTCACATTTAATGGCAAGTCATCCAAAATCAAACTTTTTCCAAATGGGGTCCCTCAAGGCTCTGTTCTCTCACCAACACTCTTCAACTTATACAACTTTAACTTACCCATAGATAACAAGCTTACCTTATCGTCATATGCAGACGATATCACTCTAACATCCACCCACAACAACATCGACACCGCTACAAATAACCTACAAACATACATAAACAGTATACAAGACTGGCTCACACACAATAGACTCAAAGTAGCGCCCACAAAATCAATCATCACCTTGCTAACAAGCAACACAAAAGAACACCAGATAACTCCACAGATTACACTAAACAACACCAACATTCCACACACTCACAGGACCAAAATACTTGGGGTCACATACAACACATCATTATCTTTTGCAAACCACATTCGGGACATTAAAAACAAATGTACGTCAAGACTTAGCACGCTCAGGGTACTAACAGACACAAACTTTGGACACCAGCAGGAAATAAAATCACTCATATACAAACAATATATTCGCTCAGTTATGGACTATGCTAGCCCATGCTGGGCACCCATTATCTCAAACACACACATAAACACCTTACAGACAATACAAAACAAC
This sequence comes from Bathynomus jamesi, assembly GCA_023014485.1. Taxonomy (NCBI): domain Eukaryota; kingdom Metazoa; phylum Arthropoda; class Malacostraca; order Isopoda; family Cirolanidae; genus Bathynomus; species Bathynomus jamesi. The sequence goes on along the minus strand of JAJOZX010000007.1, from coordinate 2,690,005 downwards.
GCACTTCGTATCATTACAGGATGTACTCAAACAACACCAATAGAACACCTGCACACACAAACAAATATACTGAAAGTTAGGGAACATTTAGACATGAGGGGAACACAGTTCATGGCAGCAGCGACAACTAACCCACAACACCCTTGCCACTACATGTACAATCATGCACCAACACCTCGCACCATTAAGGTAACACCAGAGAGACATTATAACCAAATACTCTATTCCATACCACGCCCCACAGACATCACACAGTACAGAAAACACACACACACACACACACCTAACCCACAAAGCACTGACACGACTCGGTCCGAATGCGGTCCTAGGTGCGAAGCCGCCACCCATTGACAGGTCAGAGACCAGCCTGAGCAGATCGGATCGCGTTAACTTAGTACGATTCCGATGTGGACATCACCCCAACTTAGACATATAAACATACTGTAGACTAGACAAATCCACAGACGACACCTGCCACCTGTGCCAGGACACACCACAAACAATTGAACACATGATAAACTGTACCGCTCTAGCACAACATAGAACACAACACAACATCACTAGTGCGCTGAACCTCTGGTCCACTCCGGAGAGGGCGATCGGTTACCTGCGTGCCGCCGGCTTGCTCGATGAGGGTGAGTTCATCGGCTAACCAACAACAACAACATTCCTGTTCTCGTAATCATGCTCAGTGATGATCATGTAAAGCTTCACGATTTTACCGTTATTGAAAGCGAAGTACTCTCGGCCATAGATAAAATTAATCCTAATAAAAATCCTGGTTCAGATAAGCTATTCCCTAAGGTACTTAAAGAAGTGAACTGCGCAATAGTCCCTCCTCTCACATATAAAAGTATATTTAATAAATCGTTACAGTTTGGAAAAGTTCCGCTCGATTAAAAACTTGCAAATATTACGTAATAAAGTAAACCCTCGTCCAACGCGGAGGTTAGGTTCCTCGAGAACGGCACGTTAGGTAAATCCGCGTTGGACAAACTTAATACCTTATGGGATAAATTGGGATGCGTGAACGCGGCCGTGTAAAGTCTCCCATTAATACTTAGATACGTAGATTTTTTATTCACACACAAATGAATTTTTCACCTATATTGTATATGAAATAAGAACATAATAAAATCATAAACATAATGATATTTACATATGATAAATAAGAATATATTAAATGAAAATAACACGCATCTTTTCTTCACTCTTTCAGATGGTGCGTATGGTAGACTCAGTCGCGTGATACTCGCGGCAACTTATCTAGAATCTTTATTTTTTCGGCTAATGTCATAACCTTACGACTTTTCTTCTCTTCACTATCACTCGCAGATGCTTTACGTTTTGGTGCCATACTGCTGTCTAAGGGTAATAGCAAAACAACGGCAAACTACGACAGAAACAACCCTCACAACTTCACTGAACTTAACGCGGTAGCGGGACTGAGACAAAGGGTGATGCGAGGAGTGACGCGAGAGGGAGGGAGATGTGGGAGTGTTGGAGAGTGTCGGAGAAAACACTAGAGCGCGCATTGGTACGCGTGCAGTACTACTGCATTAGAGCGTGTTTGGCGGACCGTGTATAATCAAATTTTCCGCTTTCGGCAAATAATTGTTCGCTTTTATTTCTCTCTGTATAAGCAAATTCGTGCTGGACAAACGCGTTGGACGAGGGTTTACTGTACCTATTTAAAAAAGGGGACAAATCGACTCCGGGAAATTATAGTCCCATCAGCCTGACTTCAGTAGTTGTTCGGGAATCGGGACAAAATAGTTAATCACTTAGAAATTAATAAATTAATCAAAGATTCTCAACACGGCTTTCGACGTAATCGTTCTTGTCTTCCTAATTTGCTCGACTTCTTTAATAATATTGGAAATATATATGACGAGGATAAAACAATAGATATTATATATTTCGATTTTCAAAACGTGTTTGATAAAGTGCCACACAGAAGATGATTAGCTAAACTTCATTCTCACGGAATTGATGGTATTGTTCTCAAATGGATCGAAAGTTGACTTCGTGGACGTAAACAAAGAGTGGTCATTAATGGCAAAGCGTCTAACTGGAAAAGTGTAACTTGTGGCGTGCCTCAGGGATCAGTTGTGGGACCAGTTCTTTTTATTATTTACTAGCGGAGCGACCCGGCGTTGCCGGGTGGATATTGAACGTTATATATATATATATATATATATATATATATACAGTATATGCCTGGTTAGGTTAATTGAATGCCCGGTTAGGTCAACTGAATGCCAATTAGGTTAATTAAATGGTAATTACTGAATGTTTCACCAACACTGAAATTAATATCCAAAATACATTTTTCTAATGTATTTTGGTGTGTTCTGTTCAAATATGACCTTCATATCTTGCGCAAATGAACCGAAACAAAGTTATGAAACATTAAGGTTTTCCTATGTTTTGGTTCATTTTCGCTAGAAATGAAGGTCATATGAACCAAACACACCAAAATACATTAGAAAAATTTTTTTGGATATTAACAAAAACCAAACGGGCTAGGAATATATATATATATATATATATATGTGTATATATATATATATATATATATTAGGATAAAAACGAAGACGTAAAGCAAAAAAGTCATTATATTTGGCTGCAGCCGACGTTTCGGGCAACTCTACCCATTTTTAAGGCCTAATAAATAAAAACTAAAATTAATACATGGCAAAAAATATCTAAATGTCGAAAGTTAAAAACTAATCTAGAATACAAAATTAAAACTGTTCAAGAATAAAAATTAAAATTACAAAGTAGAAACAAGCATAAGCCAAAATCAAATCAAAAGTAAAAAATATATAGGCCCTAAATGACAAAAAATATACGAATGATAAAAATAATACTTAAAGCTAAAGACATTCAAACGTAAAATTGTTAAAAAACTTTACAAATGAAAAGTTAAACGGAATAAAAAGTAAAACGAAAAATCACAAGAGTAAACAGACATATCTATGCTCACTTAACAGCCACAAGAAACTGAAGCGAAAAGGAGACAGGGTCGCAAGGGGAAAATTTAGTAGGTAGTTATTCTAATTAATATAAAGGGGGTAACAGCCAGAATCAATATTTAAACTGGAGTTCAAAAACTTAATACACGAAGATTCGTAAATACGAAGGGAGGACGGGCATTTTAATGATTTAAGAATTTTAAAATTGTCAACAGAAACGTCAACCATACACTTAATTAATAGAATGACTTCTAATAGCAGACTGTTCCTTTCTCGACAAAACCTTCCCTGTCCTATGACTAATACCCATATGGGAGCAAAATCTCGGCTGCAAAGAACGCACTGTACTGCCAACGTAGTTCCCCTGGGAACACCCAGGGCAGTAAACAAATAAACGACAGAACAGCTCATCGCAGGGGATTTTGTCCTTATATCGGAAAAAACATGCAAGAGTATTATTATTTACAAAGGCAATCTTAAAATCAGTGTGAAAATAAAATTTCCTCACAACACTCAACAATTGCTTCTTCACAAAGGAGTTAAATTAGTAGATATCAGGTAAAACAAGATATTTACAATTCTTAGGAACATCATACGTTGGGGCAAGGTTGGGGAATATACATTATTAAGAAATTTACCAATAACACCACCTACAAGTTCCAGTGGAAAACCATTTTTAAAGAAAAAATCAGTAAGGAATTCAAACTCATTATGTAGCAGAGCAAAGTTCGAGCAAATCACAAATCGAAATTCTCCCACAATTGGAATTGGAAGGCCCTGGGTTCGATTCCCGGGCGGTTCGCCTCATTTTTCATTTATTCGTTATCTCTCCTCCTCGTGTGCAGAAACGTTCCTTAATACCTATGTCGTTTCTATTCATTTATATACTGCGTGGTCATTGCAGTTATATGCGCATATTCACGATTTGCGAGGGTGCCCTCTCAGGGCATTGGTTTCTGCCCTATGTGGGAGAATTTCGATTTGTGATTAATTGAGGTCCGTAGCATAATGGTAGCGCTTCCAACCGGCAATTGGAAGGCCCTGGGTTCGATTCCCGGGCGGTTCGCCTCATTTTTCATTTATTCGTTATCTCTCCTCCTCGTGTGCAGAAACGTTCCTTAATACCTATGTCGTTTCTATTCATTTATATACTGCGTGGTCATTGCAGTTATATGCGCATATTCACGATTTGCGAGGGTGCCCTCTCAGGGCATTGGTTTCTGCCCTATGTGGGAGAATTTCGATTTGTGATTAATTGAGGTCCGTAGCATAATGGTAGCGCGTCCAACCGGCAATTGGAAGGCCCTGGGTTCGATTCCCGGGCGGTTCGCCTCATTTTTCATTTATTCGTTATCTCTCCTCCTCGTGTGCAGAAACGTTCCTTAATACCTATGTCGTTTCTATTCATTTATATACTGCGTGGTCATTGCAGTTATATGCATATATATATATATATATATATAATATATATATATATATATATATAATATAATTTATTAACACTCAGGTGCACAACCTCGGGACCTAAACAATATGTGTGTGTGAAGTTTCATGTTTGTAACTGCGTCCTTTTATTATTATAGACTAGTACAGTTCCCGTCGCTTCGCTGACGGTTAGACAGGCTAAACTACAGAAAAGAACGCAGCCGTGAAAATTTTGAGCTTCACATTGTGTCAACATTTCTGAATCTGGTATCTCCCAAAACCTCCTCACCCCCATTCATGCAACTTGGGGGCTAACCCCCTCCCCCATTACCCCCACCCCTCCCCATTACCCCACCCATCCCCCATTACCCCCACCCCCACCCTTCCCCCATTACTGCCCGGGATAAATTTCACAAACAGACTGGCTAAACTACAGAAAAGAACACAATCATGAAAATCTTGAGCTTCACATTGCCGCCCGTAATACAATTTCTGAATTTTTTTCTCACAATTTTTTCTCACAATTTCTGAAAGTGTGACGGACGGACGGACGGACGGACAGACGGACGGACGGACAGTCGGACGGACGGACAGACGGACAGCTCTCTTATTATAGTATAGATTATTATTACGGGCAGCAATGTGAAGATCAAGATTTTCATGACTGTGTTTCTATAGTTTTATTGACCAAATAATTGAACCGACAGTATTTGGGAGTTCAATTATTTGGTCAGTAAAACTATAGTCATGAAAATCTTAAGATTCAGAAATCTTGACACAATGTGAAGCTCAAAATTTCCACGGCTACGTTCTTTTCTGTAGTTGTTGTTGTTAGTTAGCCGATCAGCCCACCCTGATCGAGCAAGCCGGCGGCACGCAGGTAACCGATCGCCCTCTCCGGAGTGCAGGGCCGTTTCTAGCCATTAGGGGGCCCTAAGCAGTATACCCATTTGAGGCCCCACCCCTCCATCCACCAACTCACGCCTTACTACATCACCTCAGCACACACACACAAAAAATGGCTGTTAATAAAAATCAATTATGAAACAATTTTAATGAAACATTTATGTCCAAAACAACAAATATGTACTTTCAGAAAACAAACAGAAAAAATACTCCATGAAATTCCTGAAAATTAGCTTATATGATACATTATTTAGAATAAATGACACAGAACTATGTATAAAAAAATAATGCAATTATCAACTACCAAACAATTACTAACTCTACGATACAATCGTGTAATAGCTAACAGTTATACAAAACAGTTTGTATCTTCAAAATTTTTGCCTCCTAGATTTTTTCTGGGCGAAATCATCAATAACATCATCATATGAAATCTTCCTGCCAACGTCCTGGTTGATGCTACCCCATTGATGATCTGAGGTAGTTCTTCATTCGCTTCATCTTAGAGAAGCTCCTCTCGGCTGACGCTACTGTCACAGGTAGAGTGCAGGCAATTCTTAGTGCAACCAGAGATTGGGATATAGTTCCTCCAGTTGCTTCTGATGAATGAAGGAGAGAAGCTCCAATGCAGTCATGTTGTGTGAAGGTAAAGTCGGCAAGTTCTTAATTTCGAGGGCCAGTTCTCTTCCATCAGTGTCAGAGTCAGCTCCAGAGCTCAATATCTTAGAGAGCTTTTCACATTTGCAGGACAAGTCTTCCTTGTTCATTGTGGTGAAATTTAGGAGAACCCCAAATATGTCCCTCACATCATCTAATGTTTTGAATCTCTCATTTATTGACCCGATGGCACAATCCACCGCCACATTGAAAAATTTGACTTCCAGCCTCTTTAAGGCTTCTGTAAATGGTTCGTCAGGAGCTTCGTAAGCAAAGTGCTTTTTTGTGGATCTGAGCCTCTTCTCCTTCAGCACAGCCTCCACATTCATTTCCTCACATATGTCCCTAGCTACGATTGTGCTGCAACAAAACCTGTGTTTCTGTTGCTGGTGAGTGAGTCTTTTGTTTTTGTGAGAAGGTTGACTGCCACATCAAACTGCATTGTAGGAAACTGCAGAAGTTTGCTCACATGGTTAACTGCATGAAGAATGTCATACCATACTACTGTGCAAATCTGAAAGCGATAAGACCATACCTCCTCTGCAAGTGCTTGTGCTTCAGTCCTGGCTATGGCATCTGTGGCATTGTTTCTGACTTCCAGTAGGGCCTCTCTGATGTTGTGGCTCTGGTATTGTACAACCCTCAATACTCTTAGGCCGGCTCTCCCACCTGGTTTCACTCCAAGACTTGAGTGTTATGTTCACGTGCTTCTTTAGGATTGTCCATCTCTGTGTAGCTGCTGCAAAAAGGTTGTACAATTTTTGTACGTTGCCAAAGAAGCTGATGGCATCTGTGGAAACTTTAGCTCCATCAGCCACTACAAGATTCAGAGTGTGAGCCCCACATGGAACATAGAGTGCACGACAGTTCTTCTCTAATAACCTTGCCTGAACACCTTTGTTCTTGCCCTTCATGTTCGCTCCGTTGTCATATGACTGTCCTCTGCAGTCATCAAAGTGAATATTCAGTTCATCTAGTCCCCTCAGAATCAGAACTGATAAACCCAGGCAGTGGCGGACCTACATTTTTGGGACCCTGAAGCTTGAACTGTTATGGGGGCCCCTTCGCAACCAGCAACAATAGGGCAACATCCAACAAGGTTCAAAGGGCCTTGCTGCCCTTGCAAGGACCTCGAGGCCCAAATGGCGGAGAACGGGGTGGTGGGGTGGTGTCCTTGAAAATGGGCCATACAATGAGCCCCTTCCCACCAACAACGAGGTCTGGGTAACCGCGCGGTTAGGTATGCGCGGAAAAAAGTATTGGTTTATTCTCTAATAGAGAGGTAGAAGGTCATCAGAGGGGGCTCGTTAGGATAAAGAGGTGAAAATCTGATTTTTGGTGTTAAAATGCACAAGCGAGACGAGTGCAGCCTGAATTGAGAATTCAGATGTCTTTTTATGGTTCCGATTGGCTCTAGCCTAAGGGCTGAGCTATAGAACTATTAAGCCGTGCACCAACGAAGGATTCGAGGATCCAGCTGCCAAAATGTAGACTATGAATAGATTCTGGCGAGCTCAGCGAGCCCATACAGCTGGGGGTTCGGGCGCTGCAAGCCCCCGAGAAAATTTTGAAATTTGACCAATTACAGGGGCATTTTGAGGCCATATGAAATGGGTATTAGAGCACATTCTAAGGTCAATATTAAGTACTTCAACCCATTGGCTTATGACTTTATCACTAAAATAGCCTTATTTTAATAACAAACACTTAAAAAAACTCCATCGATTTTGTTGAAAAATTCACTCATTAAAAAAAAAAGTTGCTTCAGGGCCCCTCTTGGATTAGGGGCCCTGAAGCTTAAGCTTCATTAGTTTCATAGTAGGTCCGCCACTGAACCCAGGCCTGTACTTTCTGAAGCCTCAAGAAAGCCCAAGAAGTATTCTTTTATATCTGGTACTTCGCCCATTTTAACAGTTCTGATAATAATCGACATCTGTTCTTGGTGGCTTATGTCAGGAGTGCAGTTGAAATGAGTGAGTAATATTTAGCTTGTTTTATTTCTGCAACAATGGCATCCAAGATCTTCCCACTAATGGACCCAATGAGCTCATTTTGAATGATGTTTCCGAGGTAACTTGAATGACTATATTGGCCACTTTCGACTCTGCTGATGTGTTGTTTCATCACTGGATCAAATTTGGCAAGCAGCTCAACCTCCTTCAAGAAGTTGCCATTGTCTCGATTGTACAATGTAGAGGAAGACCCCCTGAAAGCAAGGTTTCCCTCTGCCAGTGATTGGATTATACTTACAAGACGTGTGAGAATATCTCGCCAGCGTCTTCGCTCTACCTCCATTAATGACATTTCAGTTTGGTCAATGGTCCTCCCAGTTTTTAGCCGCAGTTCCAGATCCTTCCATGTTGCCATGTTATGTGCATGTTCTCAGTGGCGGTTCCTCATATGGGCAATATGGGCAGCCGCACAGGGCGGCATTTGTGGAGGGGCGGCATGAGCGCCTGCAAAAAAATAAAAATAAAAATAAGAATAAATAAATAAAGAAATAAATAAAAATAAAAAATAAAATAAAATAAATAATAAAAGATCAATAAATATATTTTTATTAATAAAAAACCATCTATTGCATTTTCCATAAACCTTCCCATAAAAGACCTAAACAATGCAAAATGCTTCCAGATTAATATTATTGGGAATAAAGGCCCATACTTTAACATATGTAATGTTATTTTTCTGGGTTTGGTTAAATAGTGAAATGTATATTATTTATTACAGAACGAATCTTCACACTAAGCCACTAAGGTCTGTCAAATAACCGCAAATGGATAAGAAGAGGTCAAAGCTATCAGGTGCTCAGTTTAGAAAAAAGAGGAAAGAAGAAGAGGAGAAACGAGCAAAAGATAAAGGTATAGAGCTATGTCATCTACTCTTCACTGCTATATTGCACTGCTATTTTGTGATATAGCTTTCTGAGTCATTTGAAGTGTACTATTATGTATATAATTAGCCATTAACCAAGGAGGTTGTATTATTCATTTGTTTCCTATTCTAAAAGTTTAATAAATTGTGCTTAATAACATGTTAAATTAATTGTACTAGCCTATTCATGCATTGGTCTGTTATGTTCTATTTTACTATTTGCAGGGGCACTTTTGAAATATTTTGGAACACCCTCTGCCACTAGCCAGGATGAGAAGCCGTCTACTTCTGCCATTATTGAGGCTGAGGAGCCATCTACCTCCTCAGCCTCACATATGTCTCCACAAATGCAGTCTGATCCTGAGGATGAAGACCCATTTGCTTCTACTTCTCCCCGGCAGGACTCTTCAGGTGAGTTTGTGTGCACATATGTCTGTGAGTGTGTGCGTGTGTGTGTATGTGTATGTGTGTGCATCCCTGCAAAGCATTTTGCAAACAGTTATAAATTATAATGTTATTATCACTGGGTCTGGGTTACTGGGTATGTGTGGTGTTTCACCACCATAATTCCATAACACCACCACCATAACAAAGTGCTGTGAATAATGTGTTATCTAACTTAGGTGTGTATACTAATGAGTAATGCTCTTGTTCTTTCTATTAGAAATGCCTGGAGCAGAATCGCCTCCTGAGGATGAGTCTCTGTCCACCGACCCTGCTAACTGGCCTTCAGTTCTGACTGAGAGAATTCGGACACAACTGGTTTCCAGGGGACCAAGTCAAGTACCATCTGACTTTGTATTCCCTAGAAACGACAGTGACGGAAGAAGTTTCCACCATCAATACTTCAGGAAGTCATTGGTTAGTGGGGAAAATATAACCAGAAGTTGGTTGGTCTATTCCTTAAAAAACAACAGCCTTTTCTGTTTCTGTTGTACATTATTTTCCAAGAGGAAAATAAATTTAACAAGTTTGGGACTCTCGGACTGGAAGCATGCAAGCTCATTGCTCACATCACATGACAACAGTTCAGAACACCTAAATTCTATGAAAATCTGGAAAGAACTGGCAGTGAGGATGAGAAAGGGGGAGACCATTGACAAGCAGGAGATGGCACTTCTGGAGGCTGAGAAGTTGAGATGGAGAGCGGTGCTGACACGTCTCACTGCTATTGTGCATTCTCTGGCAGTTAGGAATTTGGCACTAAGGGGACATACAGAAAAATTGTTCTCACCATCAAATGGCAATTTTCTGAAAGAAGTTGAACTGATGGCACAATTTGATCCTATAATGCAAGAGCACATTAACCGTGTCCAAAAAGGGACCTCCAGTCACACCAGCTACCTCGGCCACCACATACAAAACGAACTCATTGATTTGTCGAGCAGCAAGACCATTTCAGCAATGGTGAGCGACATCAAACAATCAAAGTTTTTTTCAATAATTCTAGATTGCACTCCAGATATCAGCCACACTGAACAGTTGTCAGTTGTGATTCGGGTTGTGTCACTGGAGGGGAAGCCCCATATAAAGAACATTTCATGGGGTTTTTGGAGGCAGAGGAGTCCACTGGTCAACATTTGGCATCTCTGATTCTGAAGAGACTGGAGGAGCTAAAAGTTCCTTTCATGGACTGTAGAGGACAATCATACGACAACGGGGCCAACATGAGGGGAAAAAACAAGGGTGTTCAATCCAGGCTCCTAGAAATTAATCCCAGAGCTCTGTTTGTTCCATGTGGGGCTCATTCTCTGAATTTGCTTGTGGCCGATGCTGCTAAGGGATCTATTGATGCCACAAGTTACTTTGGCATCTTGCAGAAGCTTTACAACTTGTTTTCAGCCTCCACACAACGATGGGCCATTTTGAAAAAACATGTGAACATCACATTGAAGATGTGGTCTGATACAAGGTGGGAAAGCAAGATCAAGAGTGTGGAGCCCCTGAGATATCAGGCAGCTGCAGTGAGAGATGCACTGATCGAGGTGAGGGACCACACCAAAGACTCTGTAATAAAGGTCGAGGCTCAATCTCTGTCAGAGGAGGTTGGGTCATACCGCTTCGCCATTTGTTCAGTGGTGTGGCATGACCTGTTGTGCCAAATTCAGCATGTGAGCAAGCAGATGCAGTCTCCTAGCATGCACGTTGATGTTGCAGTAAATCTCCTAAAAAAAACAGAGAGAGGTCTCCGCAATTACAGGGCAACAGGTTTTGTGGCTGCACAAATGGCAGCCACAGATATCTGTGAACAAATGAATGTGGAGGCTGTGTTAAAACAAAAACGGCTGAGGTCCACAAAGCGGCACTTCTCCTATGAAGCATCTGATGAGCCCTTGATTGATGCTTTGAAGAAGCTGGAGGTGACATTTTTCAATGCAGTGGTTGATGCTGCAACATCAGCCATTCAGGAAAGATTTTCCACGTTGGAAATTGTGGGAGAGAAGTTTGGAGTGCTGACACATTTCCAAAATCTCACATTTGAGGAGCTGACAGAACAATGTGTGAACCTTAGTACTACACTACACTTTAAGGGACAATCTGACTTGGATGGCAGAGAGCTTGCACAGGAGCTGAAGAACTTGCCTGACTTGCCATCAAAGACCATATCCTTGCTTGAACTGCTGACATTTATCCATGAAAGGGAGCTCTCTGAAATATATCCAAATTTGTGGACTGCTCTCAGAATTGGTCTTACTCTTCCAGTCACTGTTGCTGAAGCAGAGAGGAGCTTTTCAAAGCTGAAGCTCATCAAATCCTACCTGAGGTCAACTATGTCACAGGAACGCCTTACCGGTCTGGCCATCATCAGTATAAATCATACAATTGCTGAGCAGATTTCATATGATGATTTAATTCATGACTTTGCATCAAGGAAGGTAAGAAGAGTCAGGCTTTAGATGGCAGTTGTGCTGTGGTGCAATTTATTTTGTTTCTTGTTCAAAGTGTAGCATAATAATTACCCTCTCTTAAGTGTCTTATTCTATTTATGTGATAGAGCATTTGTACAATTTAGAAATTTGATTCTCTAGTTTATTTATGGCAGTTGTGCAATTTAATTTGTATTTTTCCTGTTCATAGTATCATAATTACATTCTCTTAAGTGAGTTATTCTATTTACGTGATGAAGGATTTGTAAAATTCAGAAATTTGAGTCTTTGTTTTGGTTCTGAAGTTCCAACAATTAGTCCAATAAAAAGTTATTTTGTGAAAGAGTTATGTCTGTCCTTTATTTTGGGGGATTCGAATGTGTGTTGTTGGCGAACAGGGGGGGGGGCGTGAAGGTGAGGTTCGCCCAGGGCGTCATGTAAGCTAGGACCGCCACTGCATGTTCTGAACTATTTTCATGGCCTTTCAGAAACGAACCAACGTTCATCCAGTCTGAAAGTCCATCCGTAATTAGTTTGTACGACTTCCTTGAAAACAACTTGCAGCAGAAGCAATAAAGAGCATCATTCCTTCTAGAGTACATCAGCCAGTTTCGCTTTATTTTTTCCCCATTAATTAATGTTCTGTACATGTAATGGTGATGAACGCTTCTACCGTCCTCTCTTTTAGGGAATGTGAAGTCTGGACTGATTTGAAATGGTCCTCGAGACATCAGATCTGTCTTCAAGGCATCTGACAGGACAACTGGCCAGTCATACGGATCAAGCGGTGGAGCAGATCTTGGTTCTTGTTGCTCAGTAGAAATACCTGTGTGTGATGTTTGAAGCTGATCAGAAGATGGGCCATTTGTTGGTTCACCAGGCTCTACTTCTACTGGCGTTTGAGTTGCATAGAGGATGGTCCTGCTGTTGGCTCATGATGCTCATCAGGCTTTGCTGAGGATGGCTTTTCCAAATATTTCAGTAGTGCTCCTGAGAAGAACATAACATTACATATTCTGTTAGATTTTGCTAAAATACTCTTTCTTATAAATCTTGTTTGATAATTGATCTGTGTGAACAGAATTTGAGGTGATGTGATCCATTAAATTTCACATTTCGAAATATTATAGATATTACAGAGATTAGCTTACTCTACACGATTCCTGAGCACTTGCCTAGCTTGATGGTCTACCTAACCTAGTTGCCTGAACTGTAATCATAAGAATATACAAGTGGCACATCTCACCTGTGCTACTGGAAAGCTTCTCCTCCTCTATTTTCTTCTTTTTCCGTTTTTCAGCTCCTGATGGATAATGTCGTTTCATTTTCCAAGATGCACAAAGTCACATCTAGTTAGCCACAACTAATCTGCTAAATAATAATAATAATAATAATAAAATAATAATTATTATTATTATCATTATAATTGTTATAATTGTAACGTTAATCAAATACATTCAAATAATAATCAGCCATTTAGGTTTTAACCGACAGAATTCACATTATCTGAAAAAGATGAGAAAAGAATTAATAAACTTGAAAACATAACGAAAATAATCCTCGGTTTGAAAGTGTTACAAAATCTTTTAATAATTAGTAAATTAGTGAAATAATGTTTTACAATACAGGGTGTCCCAGAATTAACAATCTATTTCAATGAAATCGGACAAATTTTTTAAAAACACACTTTTATTTATGTTCATCATGTTTAATATGTGTTAAAAATGTATAAATTTCTAAATTTTGTTCATAATTTTATTTTCATAATTTTTTCATTATCTGGTACAATGAAAGACCGTCTGAAGTCATAGAATGGCAAAGAGACTCTCCAAAAGTTAACGTGTGGCTTGGAATGACCAAATCCAAAATTTATGGCCCATTCTTCTTTGGGAAGCAACTGTTAACAGATACCGTCTACCTTGATATGCTTCAGCAGTTTCTCGAACCACAGCTTCTTGATGATGGCATTCTTGATAATGTTGTGTTTCAACAAGATGGAGCACCATGTCATTATGCTCTAATTGTTCGAGAATACCTCAACAGACGCCTTCCGAATCGGTGGATTGGACGTGGAGGACCTCGATCTTGGCCTCCGCGTTCTCCGGATTTGACACCCCTGGATTTCTTTGCATGGGGTTTCATAAAAACAAAGGTTTATCGCCAAAAGATCAATGCTTCTTGTTGAAACACAACATTATCAAGAATGCCATCATCAAGAAGCTGTGGTTCGAGAAACTGCTGAAGCATATCAAGGTAGACGGTACCTGTTACAGTTGCTTCCGCAAAGAAGAATGGGCCATAAATTTTGGATTTGGTCATTCCAAGCCACACGTTAACTTTTGGAGAGTCTCTTTGCCATTCTATGACTTCAGACGGTCTTTCATTGGACCAGATAATGAAAAAATTATGAAAATAAAATTATGAACAAAATTTAGAAATTTATACATTTTTAACACATATTAAACATGATGAACTTAAATAAAAGTGTGTTTTTAAAATTTGTCCGATTTCATTGAAATAGATAGTTAATTCTGGGACACCCTGTACTAGAAAAATTAAGCATTTAGGAAAGTATAAGCATACAGTAAGAATAAAGTTAAATAATATAGAAATAAGATCTCACAATAGTTATTTACACATAACGACCAAAACGTTTCGTTTGTCTTCGTTTTATCACATTTGTCTCACACAAAAACTTTAATTAATACGACAATAATAATAATAATAATAATAATAATAAGATAATAATAATAATAATAGCAATAATATTAATAATAACCAGCTGTATTCCTATTCTTGCCCACTGAGCTATGACCTGGGAGCCTGTCTAGGGGCCCCCTAGTAGCAGCGGGGCCCTAAACGGCCGCTTAGTCTGCTTATGCCAGGAAACGGCCTTGCCGGAGTGGACCAGAGGTTCAGCGCACTAGTGATATTGTGTTGTGTTCTATGTTGTGCTAGAGCGGTACAGTCTATCATAATGTGTTCAATTGTTTGTGGTGTGTCCTGGCACAGGTCAGGTGTCGTCTGTGGAGTTGTCTAGTCTACAGTATGTTTATATGTCTGTAAGTTGGGGTGATGTCCACATCGGAATCGTGCTAAGTTAACACGATCTAATCTGCTCAAGCTGGTCTCTGACCTGTCAATGGGTGGCGGCTTCGCACCTAGGACCGCATTCGGACCGAGTCGTGTCAGTGCTTTGTGGGTTAGGTGTGTGTGTATGTGTTTTCTATACTGTGAGATGTCTGTGGGGCGTAGTATGAAATGGAGTATTTGGTTATAATGTCTCTCTGGTGTTACCTTAATGGTGTGAGATGTCGGTGTATGATTGTACATGTAGTGGCAAGGGTGTTGTGTGTTAGTTGTCGCTGCTCTCATGAATTGTGTTCCCTCATGTCTAAATGTTCCCTAACTTTCAGTATTTTTGTTTCTGTGTGCAGGTGTTCTATTGTTGTTTGAGTGCACCTGTAATGATACGAAGTGCGTTGTTTTGTATTGTCTGTAAGGTGCTTATGTGTGTGTTTGAGATAATGGGTGCCCAGATGGGCTAGTATAGTCCATAACTGAGCGAATATATTGTTTGTATAAGAGTGATGTTGTTTTTCTGTTGGTGTCCTGAATGTGGTTTGCAAAAGATAATGATGTGAAATACGTGACCCCAAGTATTTTGATCCTGTGAATGTGTGGAATGTTGGTGTTGTTTAATGTAATCTGTGGAGTTATCTGGTGTTCTTTTGTGTTGTTTGTAAGCAAGGTGATGGTTGATTTTGTGGGCGCTACTTTGAGTCTATTGTGTGTGAGCCAGTCTTGTATATTGTTTATGTATATTTGTAGGTTATTTGTAGTGGTGTCGATGTTGTTGTGGGTGGATGCTAGAGTGATGTCGTCTGCATATGATGATAAGGTAAGCTTGTTATCTATGGGTGTTGAAATGTCATGCATGTATAAGTTGAACAGTATTGGTGAGAGAACAGAGCCTTGAGGGACTCCATTCGGAAAAAGTTTGTTTTTGGATGACTTGCCATTAAATGTGACATGTGAGTATCTTCCTGAAAGACAGTTGCTCAGCCACCTTTTGGTGTTATTGTGCATGTTTGTGTTGAGTATTTTGTTTATGAGAGGGAAGCGTGGGATAGCATCAAATGCTTTACTAATGTCTATTGTTGCTAATAGTGTACGTTGAGCTGGTCGTCTGGAGTTGATGCCATCCATGATGTGCTGCGTGAGGTTAGTGAGTAATGTCGTGGTTGAGTGGTAAGGTCTGAATCCATGTTGAGTAGGCGATAGTGGTATGTGTGGGTTGGTGATTTGTAAGATTAGTCTTTCTGTTACTTTGGAAGGTGTACATAGTAAAGTAATGGGTCTATAGGAAGCTGGTTCTGTTGGATTTTTGTTTGGTTTGAGTAGTGTAATAATTTTACCTTGTTTCCATATGTCAGGAATAATACAGTGTTGGTATGAATATATGCTGATGTTTGTGAGAGCTAATATTCTCTGTGAGCCAAGTGTTTAAGGTGTATGTTAGATATGTTGTCTGGTCCAGTAGCCTTCGAATTCTTTATGTTTTTGATGATCTTGGTGGTCTGGTCTGTATTGAAGGGTGTAATGGTCGTCGTGTCGAGTCTGTTAGAAAATCTAGAAGAGGAAGAGCCATTGTTGTTCCAAGGCGATATGATGACTAAGCTGATTGATGCAACATTGCTTGTATATATTAAGTTAAGGTGTATATATATATATATTCATCTCATATTTGTAAGGTCAGTGAAAATTCACTTAATTTAGAGCTAGCATTTTTGGGCTCTTGTGGCATCATTGTTTGGGCACTCTTGTGGCATCGTTTTTATGGGGCGCTGCGTGTCCTTCCTACTCGTTTGTTGAATGCGGCACTTACAGGGCGTGGTCTTATAGAGAGCTCTCTTGCAATTCAGTTTGGTTGTTTAGATACAAGATTGTTGCATCGTGCAATGGTGGAGGTTGTGTTGTTGTTGCAAGGTTTAGAAAGAAGACCATAAATAGTGCCCCTTTTGTTTTTATCTTAATTTTATGCAACTAAGGCCTAAGGTAGGCCCACATCGAGTCAGCAACCCTGAGGTAGGACCTAATAGGACCTCCAAGTCCGTAAGTTTTTAGTCTAGCTTAACTTAGTCTCTAGGTTGAACTGGCCCTTCAGAGCTTGGCCGTTTAGGGCTCAGCTGGGATTCTGAACCCAATAAAATAAAAGAAAAATAACATGGTCCTTCGAAACCGGATTCTAGGCCAAGATTGAGTCAGTGACTATTTTTCGGCAAAGTTCTGATTGTGCAAATTGTAGCCCAAGTTAGGCCTAGACGGGTTGAGCATAATTGAGTTAAGGTCCCAGGGTAGAAAGTTTGGTCGCCCAATTGCAAAACTTGGCCACTCGTCTGTCGTTGTTTGGGCCTACATTTTTACCGGTTTGGTTAATTTTGGTTTTATTGTTCGTAGGCGAAGGGTGGAGACTTCAGTGCGCCAGTTACTTGGGGTGGAAAATTTGGTATTCCATACTGGTGGTTGGTCAGTACCCCAACCAAGCAATTCAGTTTATTTGGAAAAAGAAACATTTGAATTTGATCAGTTTGGTTAAGTATTTTTGCCAATTCAGCTTATTTGGCATTGAGCTCAATTGTTGTTTGCATTGAAGATAAGTGCAGCTGAATTGAACAAGTTTAAAAAAAAGGAGAAGCGCCTACAAAGGTCTAATTACAAAGGTCATTGCCACTATAGATTCTGCCATAGAGCAACAGGATTTAAGCTTAGTGACTGCACAGCTTTCCATATTAGAAACTAAAAAGGTTGCTCTAAGTGAAGTAAATGTTAAAATTGAGGCTCTTATAGAAGAGGATGAAATAGAAAATAACATAATTTACTTTGAAGAGATTACACCGGTCTGCATGAAAATTGATTTCTTTATTTTGAGTTGTGATTCTGAAGCAGTTCGCTGCGCTGAATTAAAAAATGCTACCAGTTTTTTTTCATCACCCACAGTTTTAAAGTTATTAGCAAAACAATTTTGGGGCGTTTTGTAATTTTTTACCTTTTTTATCTTTAATTAATTTCGTTTTTTCATATTTTTCAGATTGATAATTCTAACATTACGTCTTTAAAATTTTAATAATGGCTTCTAGAGGATGTACCCATAGTCCAGACATATTTTGTTATATTTGTGGTCAGTATGTTGTAAAACAAAGGACAAATGTAACGACCTTCGTTAAGAGAGCTTATCATGCTTATTTTGGAATTAAATTAGGAGATCAAGACAAAAGTTGGGCTCCACACAAGGTTCAATACCCAAGTCTTCCATCTGCAATAAGGCCGGTACCCCATGGTCCAGAAGTTCCTATTCCCCGCCCACCCGAGAGTCTGGATCAATACAATTCAGATTCTGATTCAGCTCCAAATCCAGACAATGATGATGTTTATGAACAGCCAACAGCTGACCGAGATCTTAAACCATTAACCCAAGCCGAACTAAATGACTTAGTCAGGGATTTGAATCTGCCTAAGGACTCTGCAGAACTTTTGGGATCTAAATTGCAGGAGAACAATTTATTGGCATCCGACACATACTTCGCAAGTAAAGAAGGTAAATATATTTTGTTTCTTTCAGTTATTTTTTTATTCTTTCATAAACAAGCAATATGCTTGTCCAAGAGCTAGAGCTATTTAATTCTGTTTTAATTAGTTTTACTCTATCACCTAAAGATTTCGTGCTACAAGGGGTGTTGTAATACCTCATCTGTCCCCAAATGTTAACCACTCATTGATGGGGGGGAGAGAGTATTTTGCTGGGAACGGGACTGGTGTTATATATATTTACCCTACATTATTATGTAAGCGCTACTGTAGTATATAACAACAAAATTTATGGTTTAGCATGTGCAATTCAATGTTGGTCTCGATAAGATGGTTCACATTTGGGGATAAATGGGGGATTTATGACACACCCTGTAGTAAGAAAACCATACGTGATACGGAAAAACTAACTATATTTTTGAGATCAGCTCACTCAAATTATATAGAATCACCAACTAGTTTGTAAAAATCGATCGACAAGTTTTCAAATATGTACTGGTGTTATTGATGATATAATTAAAGTATGCCACAGAGCAAAAGAGTTTAGCAGCTCAGTACAGTTAGAGACCAGGTCTAATAATGAGACACATCCCTCAACAAATGGTGTTTGTGAAGTTAAGGTTAACAGATCTGCAGTTCAATTACCGAGGCTTGTACTCAAAACATTTTCTGGGAGTATTCAGGAATGGCAAGGATGGGCAGACAGTTTTCAATCAGCAGTTCATTCTAGTCAAGTGTTAAGCGAGGTGGAGAAGTTTAATTATTTGCAGTCCCTCTTGGAAGGGGAGGCAGCAAAGACAATAGCAGGATTAGCATTAACAGAGGTTAATTATAATGTGGCTTGGGATATATTAAAGAAATGGTTTGGTAAGCCAGAGATCTTAATTAAAAGCCACCTCCGCGAACTTTTAGCTATACCTCCTGTTAATAATCCCAATAATGTCAAAGAGTTACGGCAGTCATATGATGAATTTGAAGTTAGAACTAGGTCCCTGGACAACTTGGGTGTAGGAATGGAAAAGTATGGTATAATGTTGGTCACTATACTGGAGTCTAAATTGCCTACCTCAATTTTGCTTGAATTAAGTAGAGGACACTCTACAGAACATGTGTACATCCCCCTTCAGCAGATGTTAAGTCTTTTAGACACAGAATTAGCAAGACGAGAGGGAATTGAGTTTGCACAGTGAGATGTTAAACAAGGGGACAAAGGCAGGCACAGCACCAAAGTTTCTACAAAAAGGAATATCCCAGGTAGTGTCAGCTCTACATGCATCCTCTGAGAATAAATTAAAGGGAATCAAGGAATGCATATTTTGCGAAGGCAACCACAAGTCATATAAATGTGAAGTGGCTGAGGCTTTACCTTTTGAGGAGAGAAAGGACAGGGTAACTAAGTCCACAGCATGTTTTAAATGTTTTTTGAAAGGTCACAGAGCAAGGTTTTGTAAGTTTAAAATTTTGTGAAAAAAATCCCATGGCCGGCATCAACCATTATTGTGTGTGAAAACACTCCTAGTAGGCCTATCCCAGAAGTAGAGACATCAGTGGCACATGCCACTGCTATGAAAGGGAGTAAAAGTAAAGGGGGATTATTACAAACAGCTGCATTATTAATTGGGAATGATGGAGAAGCTACTGTAAGAGTGTTGTTTGATAGTGGTAGCCAGTGTAGCGTTATTAAGACCAGAATTTCGAGAAAATTGAAGTTTAAAGAAGTTAAGAGGAAAAATTTAAGAATTTCTGGGTTTGTGGGTTCCGTTCAAAACCGAACCAAAGTTAAGAAGGTAGAAGTTCTGGTTAAGGGGTTGTTACCACAAAGTCCCACTATCAAGGTCCAAACTGTAAAGATTGAGGAACTTTATGCTCCAGTCACTACTTGTTTAGATATGGCATGTGTCCAAGAATTGCAAGTTAAAGGAATTAATTTGGGCAATAATAAGTTTGAAGGAACAGAAGATATTAGTCTTTTGATTGGAGCTGACTATTATTGAGACTTCATCACTGGTAATATTGTCTACACATCTCGAGGTCCGGTAGCTATTGAAAGTAAACTAGGCTGGATGCTACATGGGAGCTATTGCAATGAAATGGAGGTTAAATCTCTTTTTGTTAAGATTGAGGAAAACAGCCATGGTTTAGAAAGGTATTTGAAAGCCTTTTGGGACTTGAATCCATTGGCATAAAGGACAAACAGAAGAAGCAGGCGAGTACAGTGAACAGTGATGTTTTAGAGCAATTTGAAAAAGGGATTGGGGTTTAGAGATAGTTGCTATGAAGTTGGCCTCCCTTGGAAGGATTCTTGCAAACCCAGTTCAAACCTTCAGCTAGCTAATAGGAGGTTGGAGACTTCATTGCACAGGCTAAGAAAAAATGAGGAGTTGTTAATTGAATACAATGAGGCCATCCTAAGCTATGTAAAGGAGGGCTATGCTGAAAGGGTGCAAGGTGAGCTGGTGAGCCAGGAGGCACATTATCTGCCACACCATGCAGTGGTACGGCGAGACAAAACTACCAACAAACTGAGGGTAGTTTTTGATGGCTCAGCCAAGGACAAAGGTGGTGTGTCCTTGAATGACTGTTTGGATGCTGGGCCAAATTTAAATGCAGCTTTATTTTCCTTGTTACTGAGATTCAGGTTTGGTAAGGTAGCACTGACTGCAGATGTGAAGCAAGCCTTTTTGCGGATAAAGTTAAAACCAGAGGACAGAGATGCAGTAAGGTATCTGTGGGTGGATACGAAAGACTTGTTGGAAAATGAACCTAAGGTTCAAGCATATAGAATGAAGTCAGTGTTGTTTGGCCTCAGCTCTAGTCCATTTCTGTTGGCAGCTACTATGCAGTACCATTTTAAGAAATATTCTGAAGTCTATCCTAACACTATTGAACACATAAGGAAAAAATTTTATGTTGATGATTTGCTGTGTTCCGTGGATAATACAGAAATGGCTAAACAGATATTCATGGAGGCTAGAGCTATAATGAGGGAGGCTGGCACAGAGCTTAGAAAATGGCAGACCAATCGTTCTCAATTACGAGAGTTTATGAGTCAGTCCTGTGTAGGACCTGATGCAGCAGAAAGTATTGAAGATTCTGGTATTAAGGAGTTGTGGGCAATAGACACAAAGTTGCTAGGCATGGTTTGGCAGCAAGGAGAGGATTTGTTTACCTTCAATGGGAAATCTCTAGTAGAGCTGGCTGAGAATGAGACAAGGTGGACAAAACGTACAGCTCTTAGTTTGGCTTCAACGGTCTTTGATCCCCTTGGATTCCTGGCTCCATTTGTGATAAAGTAAAAAATTTGGTTTCAGAGCCTCTTGGAAATTGGACTTGGTTGGGACCAAGAGTTATCTGATCATATGGTGGTAAGGTGGAAATATTGGTTCAAAAAATTGGCACATCTTGGAGACATTGAAATCCCAAGATGGTACTTTGGAGAGTTGAACAATAGTCCAGACAATTTGGAGCTGCACATCTTTTGTGATGCAAGTGAGGAAGCCTATGCAACTTGTATTTATATAAGAAGCACATTCAAAGAGGAAGTAAGTTGCAGGTTGGTTGCTGCAAAGAGCAGAGTAGCACCTTTGAAAAGGCTTTCTATTCCAAGGTTGGAATTGATGGGTGCAGTTATTGCTAGTCTGCTTGCAGTTACAGTGCAAAAGTCTTTGGCCCTTTATGAAATTCCAAGCTACTGGACAGACTCACTTAAATTTGGCACTGGTTAAGAAGCCAGGCAAGGAAATGGAAACCATTTGTTGCCAATAGGGTGGAGGAAATTCAAGCACACACAGATCCCAAGCAATGGAAGCATTGTCCAGGCACCCAAAACCCAGCTGATTTACCAACACGAGGAATTTCAGTGAAAGATCTTGCACAGTCAAGTTTGAGGTGGAATGGGCCAGTAGGGCATATCATACTTTTCCGAGTCCGAATTTCACTCTGGCTAATATGTATTTTTATGCAAGATTTAATTCTAAGAGGGGCTTCTTTTCTGCAACTTTTCCCAAAAATTGCGTTATCATGTTCAAAATTGCGGTTTTCTGTTCTATGATATGTTGAAATACCAAATATTCAATTGAACAGAACCTCATATTTTTAACCCTTTGTCGTAATTTGTTGCCATTTAGACACATTAACTTTGTTTAACTCTTACACAGGTTTAATACATACATACATAAGAAAAAAAATCTACTCCATTTGAATCTTTGTAACCATTTGGACGCAGAAGGCGAAGTTCAACATTCTCTCAATAGATGGCTCTGAGCAATTACGCCAGTTATAATTGTGAAGTAGAAGTGAGTGGACGCCACTTTTTTCGGTAAGTGTTTTTTGTAATTTTCCTAAGTTTAATCACCATTATTATATTTGTTTTGACTATAATTTCATTCTAGAAGTATTAAGGAAGCTCCCTGTTTACTTTGTTTAAGTAATATTTGTAATAACTGTGAAAAAAAGACTTTATTCAAAGTGCGTTTCGAAATGGACACAAAGTTTTCATAGGGTAAATTTCTGTCTATGATAACACGTGTGTCCAATTGGATACATGAAATGAATTTTCATTACGATTGTTTTTATGTACTGTTTTATTTATATATATATATATATATATATATATATATATATATATATATATATATATATATATAGAGAGAGAGAGAGAGAGAGAGAGAGAGAGAGAGAGAGAGAGAGAGAGAGAGAAGAGAGAGAGAGTACTAACTACCACCCACTAATTATTACCTTATTAGACCTTTGTTGACTAATGGACACATAAATTATTTCATTTAGAAATGTTCTTACACAAAAAAAGATTGCTAAAAATGCTTATATATACCTCCTATGCATATTTCAGTAAAAATGAACCTACGACCTAAATTAAATGGTACTGAATGACAAAGGGTTAAGCTTATGTTACACCATTATTACGAATTTTAAGTTAAATTTGCAATGCCAAATTCAGTTTTCTATTACCAAAATAAATATTCATTACCAAATTTAGGTTAATTTGGTAATTAAAAATGCCCGGTTGGCAACCCTCATTATAACGAAAATTATATTCCTTGTCTATATTTATGGCGAAAGAACACTAAACATACTGATATGAATTTGTTACAGATTGGACAAGAGCGAGAATAAGCACCGACTAGACGTGATGGCTGAATCTGCCCCCAAAATCAGGAAAATGTTAGGTTCAAAGCTCTCGGATGTTGTGGGCCCGGAGAAGGAGTTCATTCCCAGCGAGGTGCCGACTTGGAGAGCCGTTCTTCAGAGAGGGATTCGTCCGCAGGAGGAAAAGTTCCTCATTCGTGACATCCAAAGGTCTAAATACCCTATCCGAGAGATGACTGACGAGCTGGCTTCACTCGTGATGACTCAGTGGAGGAAGTCGAATGTAAAGTTCTCCCTGCCTGTGACAATCACGGAAAAATCGCTCTCATATAAGATCTTGTTGAAATGGAAGATGACAGACGTTGTGAACGGGAGAGTTAAGTCTGCTACTCAGGAGAAGAGGATGGCTGATCTGGATAAACTCTGTGAAGTCTGCGTTTGCAAGCATCAGATCTTCTTGTGCGGCTCAGAGGGGAGTGGATGCTCAGGATGCTCCCTCAAGGCCCAAGTGAACTGTAACTGTCCTTTGGAGGTGAAGATTCCTAAACTGGACCTTCAGTGGCTGTATTACCAGAGAGTGAAGACTTCCGAAGCTTCAGAAATCCAGATGTCTTCTGTAGACTTCGAAGATAGCAGGAGACAGATCAAAGCAGCGAAGAGGAAGGAGGCTGAAGAAGCTTCTGCTGTGAAGAGGAAGAAGAAAGAGGAGGCTACGAATGAGGAGCTTCTCATGAAAGACTTTGAGGAGGACGAAGAGCCAAACTTGGAAGAAGCTGCAAAAGAAGCCTCTGGCAATACTAAAGCTACTGAAGCTCCTATGGACGTTCCCGCTGAAGTACCTGCCGAAACTCCAACTTCTGCTACACGAAACTACATGAAGATCCAAGGGACAGCTTCAGCAGCTTTGAGGTACAGGGTGGCACATGTTCCGGCAGCTGCAGTTGCCACTGGCTTTCTGAACGACCTTATCAAGGCCGGTCATCTTTCCAAAGACAAGGCTTACTTGGCCATAGATGGCATGAAAGTCTGGAGGGCCAAGGAGGAAGTAATGGCCTCATTAGTTGAAGCTCTCACGCAGAGGTCAGAGGAGGAGAAGATCTCTGGGATATTCTTTGATGGCAAGTAGGATAGGAACACAAAGGTGTTGAAATATGACGAAGTGACAGGGAGACTTCATCCTGGCAAAGTGATCGAAGAGCATTACACTATCACGTGGGAGCCTCAAGGAAAGTACCTCTTCCATTTCACTCCCGAGGAACCTGAGGAAGGAGAAAAGCCTGCTCATAAGATCGCTCAGGGCCTGCATGAGTGGCTTCTGGATCACGGAGCTGACGAAAGCCTTGTAATGATTGGAGGAGACTCTACCAACACCAACACGGGCTGGTCTAGAGGCGCCATAGCCCTATTGGAGAAGATGCTGGGTCGCAAGTGCCACTGGATGATCTGTCAGCTCCATGTGAATGAGCTCCCCCCGAGGCACTTAATCATCAAGCTGGACGGCCCTGTAACTCCCCGGTCAGGCTTCAGTGGGCCTATTGGAAAACTTCTTGAGAAAGTGAATGAACTTGAGGTCACCTTCAACTTCAAACCAGTGGAAGGAACTGAAGATATCATAGAGCTGCCAGCAGAGCTGGGCAATAAATACATTGAATGTATTTAAATACTAAATACTAAATACATGGGAGAAATGTATTAAATACTAAATACTAAATACATTTTACGAATGTATTTAGATACTAATACAAAATACATCAATTGTATTTAAATACATTTGTAAATACATTTTAAATACATACAAATTTTAACATATGCATTCACTAATTCATGAGTAACAACAATATAAAATGCTTGATAAAGGATAAAGAAATAGTACAATCTAATTTCCGATTATATATTTCCCTTTTTAGAACAAAACAAAAACAAAAGAACTTAGAACTTACGATGTTCAACCAGTGACATATTATACTCATTATATCATTGCAAAATGAGTAACAATTAATGAGTAGATGAGACATAAATGTAAACATAAGACGTAAACATAAACATAAGGCACCTTACGAATTCTCTTTTATTTCACGGTTGCTGCGGATCAAAACCAATCTTTCAAAAGTTTTGTCTGAAAGAGAGTTTCTTTTGGGAGTCAAAGTGATTCCCGCGAATGAGAATATTCGCTCTACCGGTGCCGAAGATGGTAATGTCGTGTTATAGTGGAGGAACAGTCTTTTTATGAGAGGATGTTTTCCCAAACTGTTGAAACATGAACCATGCTGTACTACACTGTCGACGCGTCGTACTGTGCTAGTACAGAACGTGTATTAAACCAGTAAAAGTATTTACATTTTTATATTTTGAGTATTTAAATACATTGTATTTAAATACTCATTAAAGTATTTAAATACTATATTTAAATACATGACAAACAATGTATTTATAAATACAGTTCTAAATACACAAATGTATTTAAATACGTATTTAAATACAAATGTATTTAAATACTGCCCAGCTCTGGCTGCCAGTAGAGATAGTCAAATCTCTCTCCACAGACCAGCACAACTGCTATCTTCTGATCAAAGCCATCAAGTCTGGAAGTCTCAGTCCACAGTTGACTGGTCTCAAGTGCGGACCTCTGAACCAATCCAGGTGGCTCACTACTGCACAGGCCATCTTGCTGTTGTGGATGAGGGAGCAAGGACTGAAGGGGGAGGTGTTGAGGAGGCTCGAGGTCCTCGTGAAGTTCTGCCTTAACTTCTACTTCAAAATATACTACGACATCAAAGTGAAACACCACCTCAAATTTGGTCCTGCACACGTTTTTTCAAGCCTGAGGCTGCTAAGGAACCAGACTACCGAGGTCAGGAACATCATTTCTGCTGCAGTGATAAGAGGAGCTTACCAAGCACATCCTGAGAACATCCTGGCTTCATTCCTGTGCAGTGAGGATGAGTATGAGAGAGCTTTTGCTGTGAGCCAGATAGAGAAGATCAGAGAAGGAAGAGACTTTGGTGATACGACAGTGAGGCACCATAAAAATCCCAAATTCAATCTGCAAGCCATTTCACCTGAGGATCTCATCAACTGGGAATCAGAGAATATTTACGAGCCTATTTTCACCTGCAAGATGACCTTGACTGAGCTCGAGAACCTCGGGAAAACTCCACTCAAAGCGGACGCTTTCTCTGCTTCCCAAGCTGTGTACGGTCATGAGAGGAGAGATGGGTGGGTGAGAGCCAGGACAGACCATCGAGAAATGCTTCCAGTGTTCAGATCGAAGCAGGACATACTTAAGAGCTTTTCAGGTTCGAGTGGCTGATGAAGAGGCTGAAGCCATCGTTAATGCTCATAAGAGCTGAAAGACCTCATAAGATCATAATATAAGATCTTATGAGGCCACGCTTTTCAGGGATCCAGGAAGAACAGGCGTGTAAACCTACACGTGGAGGTGGCAAGTCTCCCGCTACTCGATCAGAGTAGAGCTGGTGAGCCGCGCCTATTCTTTGAAGAAAAACTTAAAATTTTTAAGTATTACATGAAATCTAAACATTTTTTCAGCACCCAGAGGTGTTGAAACACGCAAGAAAGCAAGGATGAGGTCAGAAAAGCAGCTTTTAGACTAAATCATATGCAGAGCAGCTGCGCGCTTTGGTTTGGGTGCCCTTAGGCTGCGTTAGGCAGCCTTCAAATCAGAAAATCGCGATTTTGACCATGAAAATTAAATTTTTCGGAAAAGTTGCAAATAATAAACCCATCTTAGAATTAATTTTTACATAGGAATACATATTAGCCACTTTGTTTTTCCAAAATTTTAACCCTGAAGACCTGAACCCAGAGTATGATATGCCCTAAATTGGGCGAGTGGCTAAAACTTGGAAGTGAAAACTGGCCTTCTAATCAGCCTATTGTAGGAGAATGCCAGGCTGAAGAAGAATGGGTGAGTGAGATGAGAAAATGCACTGTGAACAGTTGTCAAGTTATGCAGCAGGACCCCATATTGAGGCTTGAGGACATTCGCAGTCTGAAAAGGTTGTTAAGAGTGACAGCATGGGTACATAGATTTACAAACAACATTAAGGGAGAAACAAGAAGGGAAGGAATTCTGAACAGTAAGGAGATTCAGCAAACCAGGCAATACTGGGTGGTATATGTGCAGAAGGAAAAATTTGGTGAAGAGAGGGAATTGCTCACCAGCAGTCCATTACAGGTTCTGCCAACACATTGTGCTCTCAAGGATTTGGATGTGTTTTTGGATCAGGATTTATTGAGAGTAGGAGGTAGACTACAGTTTTCTGGGCTTCCAGAGGAGAAAAGACATCCAATTCTGTCACCTTCTGGGGAGCACTTTGTGGAACTTTTGATCCTGGATACGCATCATAAATTGTTACATGCTGGAGTTAGAGAAGTGATAATAGAGATCAGACAACAGTTTTGGATTCCCAAAATTAGACAAGTAGTAAAAAAGGTCTTGCATAAATGTGTGGTTTGCAAGCGTTGGAGTGCAAAGCCTTATTATGAAAAGGTGGCTCCACTTTTAAGAGAACGGTGTGTCTATACTGCCCCATTTGATGTAGTGGGAGTAGACTTCGCAGATCCAGTCTATGTGTATGAGCAAGGGGAGTCTAACAAAGGTTATATATGTCTTTTCACATGTGCTACCACCAGAGCAATCCATTTGGAGTTGGTAAGCAACTTAAGTAGTGATATATTTCTTTTGGCCTTTAAAAGGTTTGTGAACAGAAAGGGTTTCCCAAATAAAATCATATCGGATAATGCAAAAACCTTCAAAAAGGCTGCAAAGGAACTCCAAGAAGTTTGGTCCTTGCTAAAAGAGGAAGGATTCCAATCCTACTTTTCACACCAAGGGGTACAGTGGGAGTTTATTGTTGAGAGAGCACCATGGTGGGGAGGATTTTGGGAAAGGCTAGTGAGAAATGTAAAGTGTCCATTAACCGCTTAACGACCGAAGTTTTTTAGGGTTAAGTTACGAGTGCGTGTATGGGAAACGGTACATATTCGACCCAGAGGTCCAAAAGAGGTTAAAGAAACTTTTAGCTAATGCTCATTTGAGCAAAGAAGAATTCTGCACTGTTTTGTGTGAAGTAGACGCAATGGTGAACAGTAGGCCTATCACTTTTGTTTATAACAGTATGCAGGATGCAAAGCCATTGACACCAAATCATTTTCTTTGTGGTAAACGATTAACATCAAGCCCCAGTTTGCCAGAAGACTTGCAACCTATCCAGGGCACTCAAGGAGAGTTAACCAGAAGGTTCAAGTACCTTGAAGAGCTACAAGATCAGTTATGAAGAGATGGCAGATGGAATACTTGCCAGAACTCAATTATTACCCATCAGGCAATGTAAAGGGCTCCAATGCAAATTGTATCAAGGTGGGAGAAGTGGTAATGATTGGGGATGAAAGACCAAGGCAATGCTGGAAGCTTGGCATAATTGAAGAGTTGTTTGTTGGCAAAGACAATTTAGTTAGGTCTGCACTGGTAAAGACTTCAGGAGGAAAATTAAAGAGACCTATACAAAAACTCTATGCTTTACAAATCAGCAAAAACACGGATAGTCAAGATCAAACATTTGAGTTACAGCCTCATGGAGAAGGCTTGGCTAAATTTGCAGAAGGTAATGACAACAATACCTCTTCGGTGTGGAGTGTTAGAAAATCTAGAAGAGGAAGAGCCATTGTTGTCCCAAGGCGATATGATGACTAAGCTGATTGATGCAGCATTGCTTGTATATATTAAGTTAAGGTGTATATATATCCATCTCATAATTGTAAGGTTAGTGAAAAATTCACTTAATTTAGAGCTAGCATTTTTGGACTCTTGTGGCATCATTGTTTGGGCACTCAAGTGACATCATTTTTTGGGGGCACTGCGCGTCCTTCTTACTCGTTTGTTGAATGCGGCACTTACAGGGCGTGGTCTTATAGAGAGCTCTCTTGCAATTCAGTTTGGCTGTTTAGATACAAGATTGTTGCATCGTGCAATGGTGGAGGTTGTGTTGTTGTTGCAAGGTTTAGAAAGAAGACCATAAATAGTGCCCCTTTTGTTTTTTATCTTAATTTTATGCAACTGAGGCCTAAGGTAGGCCCACATCGAGTCAGCAACCCTGAGGTAGGACCTAATAGGACCTCCAAGTCCGTAAGTTTTTAGTCTAGCTTAACTTGGTCTGTAGGTTGAACTGGCCCTACAGAGCTTGGCCGTTTAGGGCTCAGCTGGGATTCTGAACCCAATAAAATAAAATAAAATTAAAAAAACAGTCTGTAGGTTTTCTTGTTTCTGGCTGTTTGTCTGTCTGCGTGTTTCTGGTTGTTGAAGCTCAAGATTTTCATGACTGTGGTGTTTTCTATAGTTTTATTGATCAAATAATTAGTCATGAAAATCTTAAGATTCAGAAATCTTGACAGAATGTGAAGCTCAAAATTTTCACGGCTATGTTCTTTTCTGTAGTTTAATTGCGGTGCTGGGGCCTTCGGGCCCAGTAATTTTAATTATTTAATTTATTAACACCCAGGTGCACAACCTGGGGACCTAATCAATATGTCTGTGAAGTTTCATGTTTGTAACTGCTTCCATTTTGAAGTTATGGCTGGAACACACACACACACACACACACACACACACGTCCTTTTATTATAAGTATAGATAGATATTAACATCGACTTGGGAATGAAGAGTATAATTTAAAAATCTGCGGGTGATACCAAACTAGGGGGACGAACAAAATCAGTGTCAGAATGTTTGCAGATTCAAAAAGATATTACTGAATTACTCGAGTGGGCAGAAATTTGGCAAATGAACTTTAATATAGATCAGGCCGTAGCGATGGGGGGGTTTGGGGGTCGAACGATCCCCCCTTGACAGGAAAGGTCCACTTTTGTAACCATAGTTATAACTTATGATGTGATATTATAATATATAACATCATTTAGTAAATGAACACTTGCATTTTTTTAATTGTTTTTAAACTTCACAAACTACTCTAAACTACTTTAAACTTATGTAACTCCCCTGAACCCCCTCCGCAGTGACTAGGTCGTTGCACCAAAAGGTCTGCCTTTCTACAATTTCGGCCCCTTCTCCTTGGGAAGTCCTCGCTACGGGATTGTAGATCAATGTAAAACGTTATATATCGGGAGAAAACAATAGTAAAGAAAAGTATTTTATGCGCGTCAAGACACTAACAAGTGTTACGAAAGAGAAAGATTTAGGTATTATTGTTGTCGACACTCTTAAACTGAGTAAGCAATGTATCGAAGTGGTCAGAAAAGCAAATAGAATCTTAAGATTTACTGGCAGATCACTTGAATTTAAGTCGGAGAAAACAATGCTGACATTATATAATTCCTTAGTGCGGCCCCACCTAGAAAACTGCGTTCAATTCTGATCCCCATATTTACGACAGGACATACTGTAGACAGAATGGAGAGAGTGCAGCGACGGGCTACTAAGATGATTCCTAGACTAAGAAACAAATCATACGCTGACCGTTTAGAAACGTTTAATTTATTCTCACTTGTAAAAAGGCGAATTCGAGGAGATTTAATCCAGATTTTTAAAATGATTAAAGGTTTTGATAACGTCGACGCCAAAAAATATTTCACCTTCAGGAATGCAGATAGAACTTGCGGTAATGGTTTGAAATTAGTGGGTAAACATTTTAATTCTAATGAAGCTAAACATTTTTTCTTCAATCGTATAGTTAATTTGTGGGATGGCTTGCCAACCAGCGTAGTTCAAAGTAATTCGATCAAATCATTTAAAAAGAAACTAGATGCTTATCTTACCTTAAACCCCCTGTATTTTAAAGTTTTCATTTTAGCTTTAAATTTCTTTATTCCCTCTCAACTTCTTTTCTCTGCTTTGCTTTAAAACTTTCACTTGTCTTTAAATTTTCTTACTTCTTTTAACCTTCATTCTTAAACAGACAGCCTTGTAGGGACCAGCCAGTCTGTTGCTGTTTGGTGTCCTTTGTATTCCTTTGTATTCCAATCTGTAGGATCTGTATTATTATAACCGAAAGACCCACAACATGTAACAAATCATGGCCCGAATCCAAAATTACCAGTCATCCTAGACTGCCATATACTCATCGTGACTTCATAAGAAACTGGTGAAACCTCAAGAATGAAATTCCCACCGTTTTGTAATTTCAAATTTTCACGTATAAATCGATAATCTTTATAAATGAAAAGAAGATTTATTAGGTGACTCTGTAATTATATTAAAGCATGATAGTATTTAACACTTTTGGAGTTTCAACATAGTTCATTATAATTACCAAGCCTCCTCATCTCACTCATGAGCTGTCATACAAAAATAAATATACGATAATCTAAAGTTTACGCTTGCTATTTACAATTATTAGAACTTTTTATCTTTCAGAAAGTAATGAAAAGTTAGTGTTCTTGTTTCCTCTCATTTGTATATTATTATGATACAACCATAAAAAGTACAATATTTAACAAATCCTGGTTGTGATAAAACTATATAGGCTTGTGGTTGATTGCATTCAACTTGTCGATACGTTGAAAATTTCCAGCAGATTTAATGCCTATAGTTGACGGCAAAAAGCCTATGTTTTTCGTTAAAAGTTGTGTATGTGGAGGTCTTCAAAAGACCTTAAGTATTTTTTCAATTTATTAAATTATTACATTTATCTGCCTTCGGTATTCAGCGCAACCCAATGGTAAAAAGGGAAAACACCATATTTTTTTCTTGTTGAAGTTCACGTCTGGTTGTATGTCGCGCGGTTGCCAACTTCTCTGGATGCAGGCAGTTAGGTTACGCAAGGCATTTGTTAAGTTCATTTAACACAGGCAACTCACTGTGCCTAATTATTCACTGGGATAGGCCTATCCTATGGTTTTATTAGTTTTTTAACTCAGAACTTGTAGGAAGACCTACACATCTTCCTCAGCTAAAGTGATTCTTCCGACTAGACTAGCTCAGAGTTATAATTCTTTCTTGTTTGCTTAATTTTTATGCTTACGTTCGCAGACGGAAAAGCACCAGACGTATAAGCTATTTATTTTCAGTACCTCTTTTCTCTAAATAATTTTCATGAGTCAGTGTGATGGAAAATTTTGGTACGAAAAAAATACGTTTTTGCTTGTTGTTAATGTGGGCCCAATGCTTACATATTCTTTTGTTCTACCTATGGCACTTTCCCTATTCCCAATAGGCCTCATCGCAAATCCCGAGGCAATTTGTAGTTATTCAATACAATAAATTAATATTTTGTATTAAATTATGAAGTAAAGGTATCGTATATGATACCATATTGTAGGTGTGTTTAGGCCTGAATTTGAATTAGGCCTTGTTGTGGAATGTAATGTAATGAACCCAGTAAAGCCTAAAGCTTAAGGGCCAAATAAAATAAATAGTGCAGCTTCACAATTATTATGTCATTGTAGATTGTAAGACCACTCACGCGCGTGTCCAGGAGCGGTTTCGGGGGTCGAAACCCCCCTGCTCAGCGTCTCAGGGCTGGTACACTCGACACCTTTTCTTATTCATTATACGACTAGAAAGCCTTTTCAATGAGCTTGAAATTTGGCGAGGCCGATGGATGGAATGCTCGGACGCTCCTGATTCGCTCATCACATCAGTGAATAGCTGTTCTAGAGATTTGTTTCCCAACCTACATGTCCTACTGCAAATAGCATGCAGCAGCGTAGCTAGCCCTTTTTAATATGTAAGCACCGAAGTTTACAATGTCATTTCACACACTATTATATACACGACAGTGGTGGGCACCGTTAACCAAAAAGTTAACTTCGTTAACCGCTAATCCGTTAACCAAAAAGTTAACTTCGTTAACCGTTAATCCGTTAATTCGTTAAACATGTAACGGAAGTTACCGATAAACCGTTAACGTTAACTTTTATTATAAAAAAATGAAAAACACAATATACAGGGTGGGGCACGGGAATCAAGTGTTTTTTGAATAGCTAGTAATCGGCCATTAGGAATGGGAGGGGCGTGCGGTAGGTAGCATTCCATTCCTAGGTTCATAGCATTTAACTTTAACTAACACTCACCTTTATCTTTCAGGTGCCATCATGGAGCAGTGGACGTTAGAACACCGCATGTTCGCGTATGATCATTTTGTTAGGAGTGGCGAGTCAGTGACAGCAGTTCAGCGTGCGTTTCGCCGCAGATTCAACATTCATCGAAATGACTCTGTTCCCGCTCGTGACACAATCTTACGTTGGGTTAACAATCTTCGAACAGGAGGCTCAATAATGAAAACAAAACCGAAGGGCCGCAACGCACTGTGCGTACTCCAGAGAACGTTGAAAGGGTCAGACAAGCGATGTTGCAAAGCCCAGGCCGCTCTGCTCGGAGACATTCAGCTGCACTCGGAATCAGCAATCGTACTGTTAGACGGATTTTGCATGAAGAATTACATTTTCACCCATACAAGTTAGCGATGGTGCAGGAATTGAATGTAAACGATTGCCCCCAACGACTGAATTTTGCACAGGAAATGCTTGCACTTTATGAGCAGAATGAAAACATGATGGTGGTAATGAGTGATGAAGCCCATTTCCACCTTAATGGGGCCGTCAACAATCAAAACTGTCGGTATTGGGCTGCTGAAAATCCGCGACAACTCCATGAAAAACCGCTGCATAGCCCTAAGGTTACAGTTTGGTGCGCGGTGGGAAAGTTTGGCGTCATCGGTCCCTATTTCT
Organism: Bathynomus jamesi; assembly: GCA_023014485.1. Lineage (NCBI taxonomy): Eukaryota > Metazoa > Arthropoda > Malacostraca > Isopoda > Cirolanidae > Bathynomus > Bathynomus jamesi. The sequence goes on along the minus strand of JAJOZX010000007.1, from coordinate 2,655,897 downwards.
TCGAACAAAATGGGTTACCGTTACCATAACATCTGGGCGTTACATTGAGATGGTGAACACCTTTTTCATCCCTGAGTTACGAAGAAGGCGTATTGCTCGTCGACATTTGTGGTTTCAGCAAGATGGGGCCACGCCACACACCGCCAGAGCGTCAATGGCTGTTCTTCGCCCCCTGTTTCCCAACCATCTCATTTCGAGATTTGGTGACATTGCATGGCCCCCTCGGTCCCCTGACTTGTCCACATGTGACTTCTTTCTATGGGGGTACCTCAAGTCACGTGTCTACGAGGACAAGCCCCGTACATTAGATGCATTGAAGGAAGCGATCCGTCAACAAATCATCCAAATCAAGAGAGACCTGCTGGGAAGAGTGGAGGCCAATTTTCGTAAACGCCTTCAACAATGCGTCGACGGCCAAGGACATCATATGCCAGATATAATTTTCGGTACATGATTATTATGACATGAAATGCTATGTTCTTACGAATGTTGTTCTACCAATATATTTTCTTTACAAAAATAAATATCATTTTCCTGATTATTCCAAAAACACTTGGTTCCCGTGCCCCACCCTGTATATATAATTTAATTTTCCCTCTTCTTCTCGTTCTCCATTTTGTCCATGAGATGCATATTGCCCTTCATGAAAATTAGCATATCAAAGTTTTCATCAGACAGGCAGGGATAATCTCTTGGCCCTCAGGATGTCCTTGCCCATAGAGAACAAACGCTCCACTGCAGCACTGGAGGGGATGGCTGTGTTGAACTTGATGAACAAGTCCACCAACACTTGCTCACCCAAGAAGGCAGCATCTGTCAGCAAGTCCTTGGAGTTGGTCTCCAGCCAGGTCTTGACCAAGTTTTGGGCCTTGCCCTTGAGTGACCTGTGGCTTCTGCTGCTCTCTTTTGTCTGGATGACAGAACTGAAGAAGTCATCCTCCTCCTCCTCCTCGTTGTTGCTGCCTCCACTGTTGCTGCCCACTTCGTTGGACTGCTGCTTCATGGCCTCCTCGACTGTACCCTCCATGATTTTCCTCACCCTGGCGACCTCGGTGTTGTCATACTTGTCCAACCAGATGAGGCGAAACCTGGGATGGAAGGCAGCAGCCAGCTGGCATTCGTCATCCTCCAGGAGGGGCCCAAACCTTTTGTCGATGCCTGCCAAAAGTGCGTCGACCAAAGCGGATTAATTGCGCACCTGCTCAGCACTGAAAATAATAGAAACTTTTAAACGTTTATTTATGAATTTTTTGGGTTAACGGACTTGAGTTAACGGAAATTAAATGTAACGGAAGTTAATTAGTCCGATAATGATTTTCAAAGTTAACTTAAAAGTTAAATCGTTAACGAAAAAGTTAACTTCGTTAATTAACGATTAACGGATTAACGGTTTGTGCCCAGCTTTGATACACGATACCACCAGAATATCTCTTGACAGCCTTTAGTGTTAACTACAGTGTTGGAAATAACTTGTTTTTCACAATTAGATTTCATAAAAAATCGTTTTCAAATGTAAATTTACTTTTTTTCCAAATCAATGTGTAAGCACAAACGTTTTTGCTTACGTCTAGCTACGGCCCTGGCATGTGTTAGAAAATTTAGAAGAGGAAGAGCCAGTGTTGTCCCAAAGCGATATGATGACTAAGCTGATTAATGCAGTATTACTTGCATATATTAAATTAAGGTGTGTATATTGACCAACTGAAGTGGCAGAGACGTTTGCAAACACCTAAACACCTTAGCGATATTCCATCAACACAGTTAGCGATATTTCTGTCAACACAAACACGACCAAGATGACGTCACACAAGCATGACTAAGATGACGTCACAGAACGGGAATAAGGCATCACCTCTCAACTTCGTTACAAGGACCTGGACGCGGCTTCCCGGCGTATTATCTCTCTTCGAATACCAGCTTCAGCGACACGCAAACCATCGCAATGTAAACACCATTTGTGCAGTCCACATTGGCCCGGTGTTATTCACCTAACTTTATATAAAGCCTAATCATTACCTCGCGCGTTAATAAATGTCAAGCCATTATTATATATTGAAAGCATTATTTCAAGTGTACACATTATTACAACTGTAAACAACATATTTCTGTCTCATTCATAAATCATTTATTATGTGTAATAAAGGAAGAAAACTCATTCTATCAATCATCCTAATTAAAACTAAATTAATAACATTCTTTGATCTAAAAGATCTGGTGACCTCGGCCAAAGCATTTATCATTAACTATCAATTAACAGTAATTATTATCATTCATTATACTGTAGTACCAATTTACGCATCAAACTGTAATCATAACGCCACGATAAATTGGTGTGTATATATATATATATATATATATATATATATATATATATATATATATATGAGATGGATATACTGTATATATATATATATATATATATATATATATATATATATATATATATATATATATATATATATATCATAATTGTAAGGTCAGTGAAAAATTCACTTAATTTAGAGCTAATATTTTTGGCTCTTGTGGCATCATTGTTTGGGCACTGGCACAGTGGCGTAGCGAGAGTTCGTGGTGCCCGGAGGCAATGGTAGAGAATGACGCTCCCCTCTCGAGGGCTGCCAAGAGTCGATTTCATGCAATCTGAGCCCTATTTTCAACTATTTTAAACACCTATTTTCAAGGTAGATTAATAAGATTATCGGTTATTTTAACTGTAATAACTTGGGGTTAGTGACCTCGCTAAATTACTAGATTTCTAAACAACAACAAAGGCACTTACCGGCGTTTTGATTTAGATTTTCTTTAGGGCCTACCATAGATTTCCAGCGTCTCACAAAGCAGCCTACCTAAACTCTCTAACTTTACTAATTTAGAAGCTATAGACATTACCCCTACACTTATATACTGTTGACAACTTCCTGCTTACATTATAACACTTTAGCAACATCACCAAATTAAACTTAGCGTCAACGACTTAGTCAGATATGAATAACCATGCTGTTAGTCCAGCCCAAACCAACGAACAGACCGCGTTCCGCTGTTTTCCTTTTGTGTTGCCATTCAGCTTTCTTTTAGTGACTTTTAGACTATACACACACACACACACACACACACACACACACACACACATATATATATATATATATATATATATATATATATATATACACACGTCACCTCACTCCTCCCCTACAAGTTGAGTCTGTCAGGGGGGTGAGAGACCCTAGACGACCTGCGGAACGGGGTTGATGCAGTACGAATAGGTGCAACCTGCATAGGCGGGCAAATTGAATCATTTTCCAGATGACCAGTTCTCTCTTCCGGAAGACTCTGGTCATCCTGCAGTTCACGTTCCCATATCTGGTCCTGATGGCGTTTAATAAAACGACCATCTTCTAGTTGGCACTTGAAGGAAACAGGGCCCGTTCTCTCCTGCACCGTTGCAGGAACCCATTTTGGTCCAGCCCCATAGTTGCAAATCATAACTTGATCATTAGGTTGCGCCTCTATAACTCCCCTTTTTTCAGTGCCGTGGTACAACTTCTGTTTTTCCTGATGGCGTAAAACTCGTTTTTGTAACGTTTCGTTTGGATGTAACAGATCGAAAACTGAACGAATTTCCCGGCCAATCATAAGTTTAGAAGGAGACCCCCCCGTCGTTCTGTGAGGTGTTCGTTGATATTTAAACAAAAAATTTATCCAACACTACTTGCATTTCCTCCCATGAGAATGACGCAAGGCCGACTTGAAAGTACGGACCATGTTTTCCGCGAGACCGTTAGTAGACGGGTGAAAAACACTAGACCGGACATGTCTAATGCCATTTAGGTGGACAAAAAAACGAAATTCCTCACTGGTAAAACAAGTACCATTGTCGGAAACCAGAACTACGGGTAAACCCCACCGAGCGAAACACGAACGAAGTAAGCGAATAGTAACACCCGAAGTCGTGGAAGTGGTTGGAAAAATTTCCATCCACTTAGAGTAGGCGTCCACAAAGACTAGTGTGATAGCGTGGGGTAGACACCCCAGTTAGGTTACTTAGGTTCTAGGAAACACTCAAAGGCACTTACCGGTGCCTTGAATTAGATATTCCTTTGGGAGCCTACCACTAGATTCCTGTGTCCCACAAACAGCCTACCTAACTCTCTCTTACATTATCAATTTAGAAGCTATAGACATTGCCCCTAACTATACTTAAGTACGGACAACTTTCTACCCCATTTGTCACCTTAGAAACACCACCTAATTACACTCAACACCAACGATTAGGTCAGATAGGAAAAAACATCTCTAGGCTAGCCAAAAACAATACGAACAGCCGCGTTGGTTCGTTTGTGCCTTCCTGTTGCCATTCAGCTTAGATTTAGTGATATTTCTCCTTTAGTGACTTTTAGACTATATACATATATATACACACCCACGTCACCTCACTCCTCCCCTACAAGTTTAGTCTGTCAGGGGGATGAGGGACACCTGCGGAGTGGGGTTGATGTAGTAGGATTAGGTGCAACCTGCATAGGCGGGCGAGTTGAACCATTTTCCGGAGGATCAGTTCTCTCTTCCGGAAGACTCTGGTCCTTCTGCAATTCACGTCCCATATCTGGTCCTGATGGTGTTTAATAGAACGACCATCTTCTAGTTGGCACTTGAAGGACACAGGGCCCGTTCTCTCCTGCACAGTTGCAGGAACCCATTTTGGTCCAGCCCCATAGTTGCGAATCATAACTGGATCATTAGGTTGCGCTTCTATAACTCTCCCTCTTTTAGTGTCGTGGTACAACTTCTGTTTTTCTGATGGCGTAAAACTCGTTGTTGTAACGTTTCGTGTGGACGTAAATCGAAAACTGAACGAATTCCCCGGCCAATCATAAGTTTAGAGGGAGACACCCCCGTCGTGGTGTGAGGTGTTATTCGATATTTAAACAAAAATTTATCCAACACCACTTGCATTTCCTCCCCATGAGAATGACGCAAGGCCGACTTGAAAGTACGGACCATGTTTTCCGCGAGACCGTTAGTAGACGGGTGAAAAACACTAGACCGGACATGTCTAATGCCATTTAGGTAGACAAAAGAACGAAATTCCTCACTGGTAAAACAAGTACCATTGTCGGAAACCAGGACTACGGGTAAACCCAATCGAGCGAAAACCGAACGGGGTAAGCGAATAGTAACACCCGAAGTCGTGGAAGTGGTTGGAAGAATTTCCACCCACTTAGAGTAGGCGTCCACAATGACTAGGAAATAAGTATTATTTATAGGACCTGCATAGTCAACATGGATCCTATGCCACGGTATAATAGGCCATTCCCAAGGATGAAGTGGACTTTTCCTTGGGAGATCTCTGTTCTCTAGGCAGCTTTGACAGGAACGAACCAATGATTCGAGTTCTCCATCTAAACCAGGGCAACAGAAATAAGCTCTCGCCAGCTCTTTCATTTTTGTTGCACCCATGTGTTCAGTGTGAAGTTCCTTCACTAAATTCGACCTGCCTTCATTTGGAATTATCACTCTGTAGCCCCATAAGAGACAGCCATTTTGAATCGAGAGGCCAGACTGACGTTGATAAAAAGGCTGTAATTCACTCTCAACCTTAGTAGGCCAACCAACTGAGCAGAAATGGATGACCCTAGACAGAATAGGGTCTGATTTTTGTCCACTGCTCTATCTGTACTGCAGTTACTGGAGTGGATTCCAGAAACTCCACCAAGTGAACCCATTCTGTAGGTATAGGTACACAATCATTTGGATTTTCTAATGGCAACCTACTTAGCGCATCAGCCGTACCTTGAAGTTTACCTGACCGATGTACTAAGTCAAATTTATAGGCTTGTAGAATCAGTGCCCATCGTTGAATCCTACCTGAGACCATAACTGGAATATTTTTATTAGGTGAAAATAAACCTAAAAGAGGCTTATGGTCAGTAATTAGTTTAAATTCATGACCCCATAGATAGAAATGAAATTTTTTTACTGCAAATACTAAGGCTAATGCTTCACGTTCCACTTGTGCATATCGTCTTTCAGTCTCAGTTAGTGTTCTAGAAACAAAACAGATAGGCCTATCTACGCCATCAATGTGGTGAGATAACACTGCCCTAATTCCATAAGAACTGCTGTCTGCTGAAACTACGAGAGGAAGTTTAGGATCATAATGCACTAGGAGAGTGGACTTTAGTAGTACGTCCTTGGAAGCCTCAAATGCTTCCTTTTGGGTTTTCTCCCATCTCCACTGTTCCCCAGATCGTAATAGCTTATTTAGGGGTTCAAGGAAAGTCGATGCATTAGGCAAAAATTTCCTATAAAAGTTTAGGAGACCGAAATAAGCTTGTAACTGTGTGATGTTTTGTGGAGGTGGTGCCTTTTTTTATTGCTTCTCGTTCATCCACCGTTGGATGAATGCCTGAGGCATCTATGCGGAATCCTAAATATGAAACCTCGTTAGTGACCCATGAACACTTTTCTCTCTTTAGCTTAAGTCCGGCATCCCGGAGTCTTTTTAGAACCGTGGATAATCTAGTTAGGTGTTCTTTTTTAGACGAACCTGAAATGAGGACATCATCTAGAAAGCAAAGTACCCCTGGAATGTGACCTAGAACTTGGTCCATTGTCCTCTGAAAAATACCCGGAGCCGATGCTATTCCATAGCATAGCCTATTGTACTTATATAGGCCTCGGTGCGTATTTATGATAGTTAGTTCTTTAGAGTTTTCATCTAAACTTAGTTGAGCATAGGCTTGGGACATATCGAGTTTTGTGAAATATTTACCCCCTGCAAAAGAGCTAAATAATTCATCAGGCTTGGGTATAGGATAGCAATCTAGAAGGACGGCTCTATTTGCTGTTATAGAATAGAATAGAATAGAATAACCTTTATTAATAATAAAATAAATACAGTAGTCTTTTTACAACTTACAATTTTTACAGACACATAAATAATTGTGAAGCTCGACTATTTATTTTTTTTATTTTTAATTTGGCCCTTAAGCTTTAGGCTTTACTGGGCTCTCATTAAAAATAAGCAGCTAGCCGTTATAAATTAATAATAATAAAATAAATAAATAAGTAAATAAGTATTATTAATAGTTAAAGCCTGTATTTCAATATTAAACAATATTAATGGACAATAAAAACATTATTAGTGGACATTAATCCAAGATTTTTGTTAGTATCCCATTATTAATCGGGATTTTAACTTGGTTTTAAACAAATTTACATTCGCAATATTTTTTATATCGGCATGCAAGTCATTCCATAGTTTCAATCCAATGAAAATGGGTAGTTTTTGAGATGAAGACAATCTAAATTGAGGTATAACAATCTTTGATCTATTTCTGGTCTGATACGGGTGGATTTCTTGATGAGTTACAAAATATCTATTTACCCATTGCAAATTAATGATTTTGCTCTTACACTTGTAAATAAAATAAAATGTGTCCGGTTTTAGTCCAGGAACAACTGGGGAAGCCCACTTAGGTGTGTGACTGGTTCGATAATTTTATCTTTTAGCAGCCTGTCAATTTCTAAATCTACCTTCTCCCGCAGTGCATGCGCAATTGAACATTAGGATCTACTTCTATACAGACCTGATGGCCTTTTACGTTGCCTACTTCAGGCCCAAAAAGAGAAGAAAACTCCCTTAACAATGAGTCTATGTCAGACGGATATGAGAGTGTATGCAGGGCCGGTTTTAAGCCGATTAGACAGATTTGTTCAAATTGGGCCCCGCGCCCCGAGGGGACCCCGCGCACGCGCTCGAGTGGGGGACGCTATGATGAATTAATGAGTGTCCAGTGTGCACGAAGTTTCTTGTTACTGTGAAGGCAGTGAAACTATTCAGTCCGTCCTCGTATATCTATGTTTCAATGTTTTATTGCTAATCGTTTGTTTATTTGTTTTGTAATTTCAGTTTATCGTCGCCGTTTAGCTTTTTTAAAAAAAAGGTAATTTGTGGACGATATTCAAACCCTCAACACAGAAAGAGCGCTGTTAATGAGATTATATAACATAAAGCTTGGAATGTAAAGTTGTGTTGTTTGTTAAATATGTCCAAATTGTTTATATGTCCAAACTGCAAACTTGAAGTGTCTTAAGCCTGCATGTAACAGAGAAACGTGGTGGTAAGTAGATCCTACATATTAAATTAACTAGTTTTTGCCTCATTATCATAGAGAGCATTTACATTTCTATTTACTAGAGCTTGTTCTTTTGCCCCCTGCGCTTTTCTTCTTACTCCCAGGCTTTTAAAAATCATGAAATCTTTTGCTTTAATCATTAGATGCATACATGCACATCTTTATTATTTTTCAGTGCCAGGGAGTCTTTATTGTGAATGATTTGTTTTTTGTTTTGTAATTTCAGTTTATCGTCGCCGTTTAGCTTTTTTAAAAGAAAAGTAATTGAAAAAGCCCTTACATCATCGTCATCATGGCAAGCACAAGCAGAGATAGAGACAAAGGGCGAAAGTATTTGAGCGGCAATCAGAAACGAGCACTGGCCAAGGCTAAGGCAGCTGAAAATGAAAAACAAAGAGGTGCTCTAGCAAAATTTCTTGTCACTCCAACTTTGAAACGACAACGGGTAGAGGGCCCCGCTAGGCGCTAACAATTTTCTAATTGGGCCCCGCACTTCCTAGCGCCGGCCCTGAGTGTATGCACATCTGCCTGACCCCTTGGCAAGATTTTGTCGATCGGCATTTTCAAAGCATCAATCCAATCACGGCCTAGTAGAGTAGGCCCTTGCTCATCCATCACAAAAGGGTTAAGGGATGAGACAAAGTTTTCTGGTTGAGTGTAACTGTGAGGGATGCTTCTCCACAAATAGGTCTTTGTATGTCCCCATATTTCTTTAATATAGTTTTAGATGCATGTAGTTTGTGTATTTTTGAAAGTTTTGTCAAAAACTGTTTTGGACATAACAGTTCGGGCAGCACCTGTATCTAGTTCTAGAGGAACTGTAATTCCCTTTAGGCCTACCTCTACAATATATGGGCCTGTATTATTCCCACTTTGCTGCTCATAAAATAGGTACTCCACTCCAATGTTCGAAATATTTCCCCTTTGAGGATTTACACTAGAAATGTTAAAATTAGAATTTTCACCCTTCGTTTTCTTTGAAAAACACACTTTAGCTATGTGGCCTATTTTACTACAATTTCGGCAAACTGCTTCTTTAAAAGGGCAGTCCTTCCAATCGTGTTTTCCACACCCCGTACATGGCTTGGAAGGCTTAGTAGAATTAGTAGGCTTAGTCGTATTTGCCTCATACCTTTTATTTGCCTATCTAGTAGGCTCATTAGGTCTGCCAGGCCTAGAAGATTTAAAGCTATTTACGTGTTGGGCTTTACTACTGTGATTGCCAAACGCTCTAACATCTTTAGCAGCTGCTTCTCTAGCCGTAGCTATTTCTACAGCCTGACCAGGGGCGTCCGCAGGATTTTTCGCAAGGGGGGCAAAACTAATTTATTAGTTCTTAGTTCTTATTAGTTCTTTATTAGGTAGAAAAAAAATGCACTGCGACCACTACGAGCAAAAACCGTCATCTCCCCTTATCATAGCCTGCCTCCGGACGCCCATGAGCCTGACTAGGGCTCTCTGGGTAGACTCCTCTTTGAGACCCATTACAAACCTATCTCTTAGCATTTCGTCTAATTTGTCCCCAAATTTACACGTATGGCTATGGCTTTTTATTCCTGCAACAAACTCTGCAATGCTTTCATTTCCTGTCTGATGCCTCGAATAAAATTTGAAACGTTCATAGATGAGAACTACGCGGGGTTTGTAGTGATCAGTTAGGGCCTGTACCAATTCATTATAGGTGCAAGTTTCCGGTGCTTTAGGAGAAACTAGGTCCATAACTAAACCAAACGTTTTAGGGCCTATTATAGTTAAAAAGGTAGGTACTTTCTTAGTGTTAGAAAATCTAGGAGAGGAAGAACCATTGTTGTCCCAAGGCGATATGATGACTAAGCTGATTGATGCAGCATTGCTTGTATATATTAAGTTAAGGTGTATATATATCCATCTCATAATTGTAAGGTTAGTGAAAAATTAACTTAATTTAGAGCTAGCATTTTTGGGCTCTTGTGGCATCATTGTTTGGCCACTCTGGTGGCATCATTTTGGGGCGCTGCGCGTCCTTTCTACTCGTTTGTGGGATGTCGTACGTACAGGGTGTGGTCTGATAGAGAGCTCTCTTGCAATTCAGTTTGGTTGTTTAGATACAAGATTGTTGCATCGTGCAATAGTCCAGGTTGCGTTGTTGTTGCAAGGTTGAGAAAGAAGACCATAAATAGTACCCCTTTTGTTTTTATCTTAAATTCATACAACTAAAGCCTAAGGTAGGCCCACATCGAGTCAGCAACCCTGAGGTAGGACCTAATAGAATCTCAAGTCCGTAAGTTTTAATTTGAGCTTAACTTGGGCTGTAGGTAGAACTGGCCCTTTAGAATTTGGCCGTTCACGGCTCAGCTGGGATTTTGAACCCAACAAATAAATAAAATAATATGGTCCTTCAGAACCGGATTCTAGCCCAAGACTGAGTCAGTGACTATTTTTCGGCAAAGTTCTGATTGTGCAAATTGTAGCCCAAGTTAGGCCTAGACGGGTTGAACATTATTGAGTTAAGGTCCCAGGGTAGAAAGTTTGGTCGCCCAATTGCGAAACTTGGCCAGTCGTCTGTCGTCGTTTTTGGCCTACATTTTTACCGGTTTGGTTTATTTGGTTTATTATTGAATTAAGGTCCCAGGGTAGAAAGTTTGGTCGCCCAATTGCGAAACTTGGCCAGTCGTCTGTCGTTGTTTTTGGCCTACATTTTTACCGGTTTGGTTAATTTTGGTTTATTATTGAATTAAGGTCCCAGGGTAGAAAGTTTGGTCGCCCAATTGCGAAACTTGGCCACTTGTCTGTCGTTGTTTTTGGCCTACATTTTACCAGCTTGGTTAATTTTGGTTTATTATTCGTAGGCGAAGGTTGCAGACTTCGGTGCGCCAGTAACTTGGGTGGAAAATTTGGTATTCCATACTGGTGGTTGGTTAGTACCCCACCCAGCAATTCAGTTTATTTGAAAAAAGCAAAATTTGCGTTTGATCAGTTTGGTTAAGTATTTCTGCCAATTCAGCTCATTTGGCATTGAGCCCAATTGTGGTTTGCATTGAAAATGAGTGCATCTGAATTGAACAAGTTTAAAAAAAGGAGAAGCGCCTACAAAGGTCTAATTACAAAGGTCATTGCCACAATAGATTCTGCCATAGAGCAAGAGGATTTACGCGTAGTGACTGCGCAGCTTTCCATATTAGAAACTAAAAAGGTTGCTCTAAGTGAAGTAAATGTTAAAATTGAGGCTCTTATAGAAGAGGATGAAATAGAAAATAACATAACTTACTTTGAAGAGATTATTGATGATATAATTAAAGTAGGCCACCGAGCAAAAGAGTTTAGCAGCTCATTACAGTTAGAGACCAGGTCTAATAATGAAACACAACACTCAACAAATGATGTTTGTGAAGTTAAGGTTAACAGATCTGTAGTTCAATTACCGAGGCTTGTACTCAAAACATTTCTGGGAGTATTCAGGAATGGCAAGGATGGGCAGACAGTTTTCAATCAGCAGTTCATTCTAGTCAAGTGTTAAGTGCCGTGGAGAAGTTTAATTATTTGCAGTCCCTCTTGGAAGGGGAGGCAGCAAAGACAATAGCAGGATTAGCATTAACAGAGGCTAATTATAATGTGGTTTGGGATATAAAAGAAACGGTTTGGTAAGCCAGAGATCTTAATTAAAAGCCACCTCCGTGAACTTTTAGCTATACCGCCTGTTAATAATCCTAATAGTGTCAAGGAGTTACGGCAGTTATATGATGAATTTGAAGTTAGAACTAGGTCCCTGGATAACTTGGGTGTAGGAATGGAAAGGTATGGTATAATGTTGGTTACTATACTGGAGTCTAAATTGCCTAGCTCAATTTTGCTTGAATTAAGTAGGGGACACTCTACAGAACATGTGAACATCCCCCTTCAGCAGATGTTAAGTCTTTTAGGTACAGAATTAGCAAGATGAGAGGGAATTGAGTTTGCACAGTGGGATGGTAAACAAGGGGACAAAGGCAGGCACAGCACCAAAGTTTCCACAAAAAGGAATAGCCCAGGTACAGTGTCAGCTCTACATGCATCCTCTGAGAATAAATTAAAGGGAATCAAGGAATGCATATTTTGCGAAGGCAACCACAAGTCATATAAATGTGAGGTGGCTGAGTCTTTACCTTTTGAGGAGAGAAAGGACAGGGTAACTAAGTCCACAGCATGTTTTAAATGTTTTTGAAAGGTCACAGAGCAAGGTTTTGTAAGTTTAAAATTTTGTGCAAAAAATGTCATGGTAGGCATCAGCCATTATTGTGTGAAAACACTCCTAGTAGGCCTATCCCAGAAGTAGAGACATCAGTGGCACATGCCACTGCTATGCAAGGGAGTAAAAGTAAAGGGGGATTATTGCAAACAACTGCAGCCTTATTAATTGGGAATGATGGAGAAGCTACTGTAAGAGTGTTGTTTGATAGTGGTAGCCAGTGTAGCTTTATTAAGACCAGAATTTCCAGAAAATTGAAGTTTAAAGAACTTAAGAGGGAAAATTTAAGAATTTCTGGGTTTGTGGGTTCCGTTCAAAACCGAACCAAATTTAAGAAGGCAGAAGTTCTGGTTAAGGGGTTGTTACCGCAAAGTCCCCCTATCAAGGTCCAAACTGTAGAGATTGAGGAACTTTGTGCTCCAGTCACTATTTGTTTAGATATGGCATGTGTCCAAGAATTGCAAGTTGAAGGAATTAATTTGGGCAATAATAAGTTTGAAGGAATAGAAGATATTAGTCTTTTGATTGGAGCTGACTATTATTGGGACTTCATCACTGGTAATATTGTCCACACATCTCAAGGCCCAGTAGCTATCGAAAGTAAGCTAGGCTGGATGCTACATGGTAACTATTGCAATGAAATGGAAGTTAAGGCTCTTTTTGTTAAGATTGAGGAGAACAGCCATGGTTTGGAAAGGCATTTGAAAGCGTTTTGGGAACTTGAATCTATTGGCATAAAGGACAAACAGGCAAGTACAGTGAACAATGATGTTTTAGAGCAATTTGAAAAAGGGATTGGGTTTAGAGATGGTTGCTATGAAGTTGGCCTCCCTTAGAAGGATTCTTGCAAACCCGGTTCAAACCTTCAGCTAGCTAATCGGAGGTTGGAGACTTCATTGTACAGGCTAAGAAAGAATGAGGAGTTGTTAATTGAATACAATGAGGCCATCCTAAGCTATGTAAGGGAGGGCTATGCTGAAAAGGTGCAAGGTGAGCTGGTGAACCAGGAGGCACATTATCTGCCACACCATGCAGTGGTACGGCGAGACAAAACTACCACCAAACTGAGGGTAGTTTTTGATGGCTCAGCCAAGGACAAAGGTGGTATGTCCTTGAATGACTGTTTGGATGCTGGGCCAAATTTAAATGCAGATTTATTTTCCTTGTTACTGAGATTCAGGTTTCGTAGAGTAGCATTGACTGCAGATGTGAAGCAAGCCTTTTTGCGGATAAAGTTAAAACCAGAGGACAGAGATGCAGTAAGGTATCTGTGGGTGGATACGAAAGACTTGTTGGAAAATAAACCTAAGGTTCAAGCATATAGAATGAAATCAGTGTTTTTGGCCTCAGCTCTAGTCCATTTCTGTTGGCAGCTACTATGCAGTACCATTTTAAGAAATATTCTGAAGTCTATCCTAACACTATTGAACACATAAGGGAAAATTTTTATGTTGATGATTTGCTGTGTTCCGTGGATAATACAGAAATGGCTAAACAGATATTCATGGAAGCTAGAGCTATAATGAGGGAGGCTGGCATGGAGCTTAGAAAATGGCAGACCAATCATTCTCAATTACAAGAGTTTATGAGTCAATCCTGTGTAGTAACTGATGCAGCAGAAAGTATTGAGGATTCTGGTATTAAGGAGTTGTGGGCAATAGACGCAAAAGTGCTAGGCATTGTTTGGCAGCAAGGAGAGGATTTGTTTACCTTCAATCGGAAATCTTTAGTAGAGCTGGCTGAGAATGAGACAAGGTGGACAAAACGTACAGCTCTTAGTTTGGCTTCAAAGGTCTTTGATCCTCTTGGATTCCTGGCTCCATTTGTGATAAAGTCAAAAATTTGGTTTCAGAGCCTCTGGGAAATTGGACTTGGTTGGGACCAAGAGTTACCTGATCATTTGGTGGTAAGGTGGAAATATTGGTTCAAAGAATTGGCACATCTTGGAGACATTGAAATCCCAAGATGGTACTTTGGAGAGTTGAACAATAGTCCAGACAATTTGGAGTTGCACATCTTTTGTGATGCAAGTGAGGAAGCCTATGCAACTTGTATTTATATTAGAGGCACATTGCAAGAGGAAGTAAGTTGCAGGTTGGTTGCTGCAAAGAGTAGAGTAGCACCTTTGAAAAGGCTTTCTGTTCCAAGGTTGGAGTTGATGGGTGCCATTATTGCTAGTCGGCTTGCAGTTACAGTGCAAAAGTCTTTGGCCCTCTATGAAATTCCAAGCTATTATTGGACAGACTCCACTATAGTTTGGCACTGGTTAAGAAGTCAGGCAAGGAAATGGAAACCATTTGTTGCCAATACGGTGGAGGAAATTCAAGCGCGCACAGATCCCAAGCAATGGAAGCATTGTCCAGGCACCCAAAACCCCGCTGATTTACCAACACGAGGAATTTCGGTGAAAGATCTTGCACAGTCAAGTTTGTGGTGGAATGGGCCAGAGTGGCTAAAACTTGGAAGTGAAAACTGGCCTTCTAATCAGCCTATTGTAGGAGAATGCCAGGCTGAAGCATGGGTGAGTGAGGTGAGAAAATGCACTGTGAACAGTTGTCAAGTTATGCAGCAGGACCCCATATTGAGGCTTGAGGACATTAGCAGTCTGAAAGATTGTTAAGAGTGACAGCATGGGTATATAGATTTACCAACAATATTAAGGGAGAAACAAGAAGGGAAGGAATTCTGAACAGTAATGAGATTCAGCAAGCCAGGAAATACTGGGTGGAATATGTGCAGAAGGAAAAATTTGGTGAAGAGAGGGAATTTCTCACCAGCCATCCATTACAGGTTCTACCAACACATTCTGCTCTCAATGGTTTGGATGTGTTTTTGGATCAAGATTTATTGAGAGTAGGAGGTAGACTACAGTTTTCTGGGCTTCCAGAGGAGAAAAGACATCCAATTTTGCTACATTCTGGGGGGCACTTTGTGGACCTTTTGATCCTGGATACTCATCATAAGCTGTTACATGCTGGAGTTAGAGAAGTGATAATAGAGATCAGACAACAGTTTTGGATTCCCAAAATTAGACAAGTAGTAAAAAAGGTCGTGCATAAATGTGTGGTTTGCAAGCGTTGGAGTGCAAAGCCTTATTATAAAAAGGTGGCTCCACTTCCAAGAGAAAGGTGTGTCTATACTGCCCCATTTGATGTAGTGGGAGTAGACTTTGCAGGGCCAGTCTATGTGTATGAGCGAGGGGAGTCTAACAAAGGTTATATGTCTTTTCACCTGTGCTACCACCAGAGCAATCCATTTGGAGTTGGTAAGCAACTTAAGTAGTGGATGTTTCTTTTGGCCTTTAAAAGGTTTGTGAACAGAAGGGGTTTCCCAAATAAAATCATATCGGATAATGCAAAAACCTTCAAAAAGGCTGCAAAGGAACTCCAAGAAATTTGGTCCTTGCTAAAAGAGGAAGGATTCCAATCCTACTTTTCACACCAAGGGGTACAGTGGGAGTTTATTGTTGAGAGAGCACCATGGTGGGGAGGATTTTGGGAAAGGCTAGTGAGAAGTGTAAAGTGTCCATTAAAGAAACTTTTAGCTGATGCTCATTTGAGCAAAGAAGAATTCTGCACTGTTTTATGTGAAGTAGAAGCAATGGTGAACAGTAGGCCTATCACTTTTGTTTATAACAGTATGCAGGATGCAGAGCCATTGACACCAAATCATTTTCTTTGTGGTAAACGATTAACATCAAGCCCCAGTGTGCCAGAAGACTTGCAGCCTATCCAGAGCACTCAAGGAGAGTTAACTAGACGGTTCAGGTACCTTGAAGAGCTACAAGATCAGTTATGGAAGAGGTGGCAGATGGAATACTTGCCAGAACTCAATTATTACCCATCAGGCAAGGTAAAGGGCTCCAATGCAAATTGTATCAAGGTGGGAGAAGTGGTAATGATTGGGGATGAAAGACCAAGGCAATGCTGGAAACTTGGCATAATTGAAGAGTTGTTTGTTGGCAAAGACAATTTAGTTAGGTCTGCACTGGTAAAGACTTCAGGAGGAAAGTTAAAGAGACCTATACAAAAACTCTATGCTTTAGAAATCAGCAAAAACACAGATAGTCAAGATGAAACATTTGACTTACAGCCTCATGGAGAAGGCTTGGCTAACCTTGCAGAAGGTAATGACAACAATGCCTCTTCGGTGGGGAGTGTTAGAAAATCTAGGAGAGGAAGAACCATTGTTGTCCCAAGGCGATATGATGACTAAGCTGATTGATGCAGCATTGCTTGTATATATTAAGTTAATGTGTATATATATCCATCTCATAATTGTAAGGTTAGTGAAAAATTAACTTAATTTAGAGCTAGCATTTTTGGGCTCTTGAGGCATCATTGTTTGGCCACTCTGGTGGCA
The DNA here is from genome assembly GCA_023014485.1 of Bathynomus jamesi. NCBI lineage: Eukaryota > Metazoa > Arthropoda > Malacostraca > Isopoda > Cirolanidae > Bathynomus > Bathynomus jamesi. Next base: position 2,639,193 of record JAJOZX010000007.1, on the reverse strand, counting down.
TCATTTTGGGGCGCTGCGCGTCCTTTCTATTCGTTTGTGGGATGTCGTACGTACAGGTGTGGTCTGATAGAGAGCTCTCTTGCAATTCAGTTTGGTTGTTTAGACACAAGATTGTTGCATCGTGCAATAGTCCAGGTTGCGTTGTTGTTGCAAGGTTGAGAAAGAAGACCATAAATAGTACCCCTTTTGTTTTTATCTTAAATTCATACAACTAAAGCCTAAGGTAGGCCCACATCGAGTCAGCAACCTGAGGTAGGACCTAATAGAATCTCAAGTCCGTAAGTTTTAATTTTAGCTTAACTTGGGCTGTAGGTAGAACTGGCCCTTTAGAATTTGGCCGTTCACGGCTCAGCTGGTATTTTGAACCCAACAAATAAATAAAATAACACTTAGCATCAGGAATGGAATTTGCCTCGAAAAACAACCTCACCCTAGTGGCATAAGCTTCGAAGTCCTCCCCAGAGTTTTCGTAGGGGCTTATATGGCCAATCACCGACATGCTAAAGCAAAACCGAATTAGGCCAAATAACGTGAAGTAGGTTAGATTTGGTTTAAATTTGATCTAGTTACTCCCCAGTTAGGGCTGAATAGTGAATTGTATTAGAGTTAGGGCTGAGTAGGAATTAGTATTAGTGTTAGGGCTGAGTAGGAACTAGTTTTAGAGTTAGGGCTGAGTAGGAATGTTTTAGAGTTAGGGCTGACTAGGAATTAGTTTTAGAGTTAGGCCGGCGGGACCTACGCTATAGTACGGTAGCTTACCCACACAAACAAATCAAATCGGACGACCCACTAGGCTACATCCAATTTTCCAAACAACCACTTGAACCCAATAAGCCAAATTAAATCCAATGAGCTTAATCGAATCTCATGAGCTTAATTCAATCCCATGAGCTTAATTGAATCCCATCCTCGTCACCAAATGTGATAGCGTGGGGTAGACACCCCAGTTAGGTTACTTAGGTTCTAGGAAACACTCAAAGGCACTTACCGGTGCCTTGAATTAGATATTCCTTTGGGAGCCTACCATTAGATTCCTGTGTCCCACAAACAGCCTACCTAACTCTCTCTTACATTATCAATTTAGAAGCTATAGACATTGCCCCTAACTATACTTAAGTACGGACAACTTCTTACCCCATTTGTCACCTTAGAAACACCACCTAATTACACTCAGCACCAACGATTAGGTCAGATAGGAAAAAACATCTCTAGGCTAGCCAAAAACAATACGAACAGCCGCGTTGGTTCGTTTGTGCCTTCCTGTTTAGTCTGTCAGGGGGATGAGGGACACCTGCGGAGTGGGGTTGATGTAGTAGGATTAGGTGCAACCTGCATAGGCGGGCGAGTTGAACCATTTTCCGGAGGATCAGTTCTCTCTTCCGGAAGACTCTGGTCCTTCTGCAATTCACGTCCCATATCTGGTCCTGATGGTGTTTAATAGAACGACCATCTTCTAGTTGGCACTTGAAGGACACAGGGCCCGTTCTCTCCTGCACAGTTGCAGGAACCCATTTTGGTCCAGCCCCATAGTTGCGAATCATAACTGGATCATTAGGTTGCGCTTCTATAACTCTCCCTCTTTTAGTGTCGTGGTACAACTTCTGTTTTTTTGATGGCGTAAAACTCGTTGTTGTAACGTTTCGTGTGGACGTAAATCGAAAACTGAACGAATTCCCCGGCCAATCATAAGTTTAGAGGGAGACACCCCCGTCGTGGTGTGAGGTGTTATTCGATATTTAAACAAAAATTTATCCAACACCACTTGCATTTCCTCCCCATGAGAATGACGCAAGGCCGACTTGAAAGTACGGACCATGTTTTCCGCGAGACCGTTAGTAGACGGGTGAAAAACACTAGACCGGACATGTCTAATGCCATTTAGGTAGACAAAAGAACGAAATTCCTCACTGGTAAAACAAGTACCATTGTCGGAAACCAGGACTACGGGTAAACCCAATCGAGCGAAAACGAACGGGTAAGCGAATAGTAACACCCGAAGTCGTGGAAGTGGTTGGAAGAATTTCCACCCACTTAGAGTAGGCGTCCACAATGACTAGGAAATAAATATTATTTATAGGACCTGCATAGTCAACATGGATCCTATGCCACGGTATAATAGGCCATTCCCAAGGATGAAGTGGACTTTTCCTTGGGAGATCTCTGTTCTCTAGGCAGCTTTGACAGGAACGAACCAATGATTCGAGTTCTCCATCTAAACCAGGGCAACAGAAATAAGCTCTCGCCAGCTCTTTCATTTTTGTTGCACCCATGTGTTCAGTGTGAAGTTCCTTCACTAAATTCGACCTGCCTTCATTTGGAATTATCACTCTGTGCCCCATAAGAGACAGCCATTTTGAATCGAGAGGCCAGACTGACGTTGATAAAAAGGCTGTAATTCACTCTCAACCTTAGTAGGCCAACCAACTGAGCAGAAATGGATGACCCTAGACAGAATAGGGTCTGATTTTTGTCCACTGCTCTATCTGTACTGCAGTTACTGGAGTGGATTCCAGAAACTCCACCAAGTGAACCCATTCTGTAGGACTGTAGGTATAGGTACACAATCATTTGGATTTTCTAATGGCAACCTACTTAGCGCATCAGCCGTACCTAGAAGTTTACCTGACCGATGTACTAAGTCAAATTTATAGGCTTGTAGAATCAGTGCCCATCGTTGAATCCTACCTGAGACCATAACTGGAATATTTTTATTAGGTGAAAATAAACCTAAAAGAGGCTTATGGTCAGTAATTAGTTAAATTCATGACCCCATAGATAGAAATGAAATTTTTTTACTGCAAATACTAAGGCTAATGCTTCACGTTCCACTTGTGCATATCGTCTTTCAGTCTCAGTTAGTGTTCTAGAAACAAAACAGATAGGCCTATCTACGCCATCAATGTGGTGAGATAACACTGCCCTAATTCCATAAGAACTGCTGTCTGCTGAAACTATGAGAGGACGTTTAGGATCATAATGCACTAGGAGAGTGGACTTTAGTAGCACGTCCTTGGAAGCCTCAAATGCTTCCTTTTGGGTTTTCTCCCTCTCCACTGTTCCCCAGATCGTAATAGCTTATTTAGGGGTTCAAGGAAAGTCGATGCATTAGGCAAAAATTTCCTATAAAAGTTTAGGAGACCTAAATAAGCTTGTAACTGTGTGATGTTTTGTGGAGGTGGTGCCTTTTTTATTGCTTCTAGTTTATCCACCGTTGGATGAATGCCTGAGGCATCTATGCGGAATCCTAAATATGAAACCTCGTTAGTGACCCATGAACACTTTTCTCTCTTTAGCTTAAGTCCGGCATCCCGGAGTCTTTTTAGAACCGTGGATAATCTAGTTAGGTGTTCTTTTTTAGACGAACCTGAAATGAGGACATCATCTAGAAAGCAAAGTACCCCTGGAATGTGACCTAGAACTTGGTCCATTGTCCTCTGAAAAATACCCGGAGCCGATGCTATTCCATAGCATAGCCTATTGTGCTTATATAGGCCTCGGTGCGTATTTATGATAGTTAGTTCTTTAGAGTTTTCATCTAAACTTAGTTGAGCATAGGCTTGGGACATATCGAGTTTTGTGAAATATTTACCCCCAGCAAAAGAGCTAAATAATTCATCAGGCTTGGGTATAGGATAGCAATCTAGGAGGACGGCTCTATTTGCTGTTAAACGGTAATCCCCACATAACCGCACGGACTTCTCCGGTTTTAGTCCAGGAACTACTGGGGCAGCCCACTTAGCGTGTGTGACTGGTTCGATAATTTTATCTTTTAGCAGCCTGTCAATTTCTAAATCTACCTTCTCCCGCAGTGCATGCGCAATTGAACATTAGGATCTACTTCTATACAGACCTGATGGCCTTTTACGTTGCCTACTTCAGGCCCAAAAAGAGAAGAAAACTCCCTTAACAATGAGTCTATGTCAGACGGATATGAGAGTGTATGCACATCTGCCTGACCCCTTGGCAAGATTTTGTCAATCGGCATTTTCAAAGCATCAATCCAATCACGGCCTAGTAGAGTAGGCCCTTGCTCATCCATCACTAAAAGGGTTAAGGGATGAGACAAAGTTTTCTGGTTGAGTGTAACTGTGAGGGATGCTTCTCCACAAATAGGTCTTTGTATGTCCCCATATTTCTTTAATATAGTTTTAGATGCATGTAGTTTAGGTGTATTTTTGAAAGTTTTGTCAAAAACTGTTTTGGACATAACAGTTCGGGCAGCACCTGTATCTAGTTCTAGAGGAACTGTAATTCCCTTTAGGCCTACCTCTACAATATATGGGCCTGTATTATTCCCACTTTGCTGCTCATAAAATAGGTACTCCACTCCAATGTTCGAAGTATTTCCCCTTTGAGGATTTACACTAGAAATGTTAAAATTAGAATTTTCACCCTTCGTTTTCTTTGAAAAACACACTTTAGCTATGTGGCCTATTTTACTACAATTTCGGCAAACTGCTTCTTTAAAAGGGCAGTCCTTCTTCCAATCGTGTTTTCCACACCCCGTACATGACTTGGAAGGCTTAGTAGAATTAGTAGCTTAGTCGTATTTGCCTCATACCTTTTATTTGCCTATCTAGTAGGCTCATAAGGTCTGCCAGGCCTAGAAGATTTAAAGCTATTTACGTGTTGGGCTTTACTACTGTGATTGCCAAAAGCTCTAACATCTTTAGCAGCTGCTTCTCTAGCCGTAGCTATTTCTACAGCCTGACCAGGGGCGTCCGCAGGATTTTTCGCAAGGGGGGGCAAAACTAACTTATTAGTTCTTAGTTCTTATTAGTTCTTTATTAGGTAGAAAAAAAATGCACTGCGACCACTACGAGTAAAAACCGTCATCTCCCCTTATTATAGCCTGCCTCCGGACGCCCATGAACCTGACTAAAGGTTAGGTCCTGTATGGCTAATAGGGCTCTCTGGTAGACTCCTCTTTGAGACCCATTACAAACCTATCTCTTAGCATTTCGTCTAATTTGTCCCAAATTTACACGTACGGCTATGGCTTTTTATTCCTGCAACAAACTGCAATGCTTTCATTTCCCGTCTGATGCCTCGAATAAAATTTGAAACGTTCATAGATGAGAACTACTCGGGGTTTGTAGTGATCAGTTAGGGCCTGTACCAATTCATTATAGGTGCAAGTTTCCGGTGCTTTAGGAGAAACTAGGTCCATAACTAAACCAAACGTTTTAGGGCCTATTATAGTTAAAAAGGTAGGTACTTTCTTAGCATCAGGAATGGAATTTGCCTCGAAAAACAACCTCACCCCTAGTGGCATAAGCTTCGAAGTCCTCCCCAGAGTTTTCGTAGGGGCTTATATGGCCAATCACCGACATGCTAAAGCAAAACCGAATTAGGCCAAATAACGTGAAGTAGGTTAGATTTGGTTTAAATTTGATCTAGTTACTCCCCAGTTGGGGCTGAATAGTGAATTGTATTAGAGTTAGGGCTGAGTAGGAATTAGTATTAGAGTTAGGGCTGAATAGGAACTAGTTTTAGAGTTAGGGCTGAGTAGGAATTAGTTTTAGAGTTAGGGCTGACTAGGAATTAGTTTTAGAGTTAGGCCGGCGGGACCTACGCTATACTACGGTAGCTTACCCACACAAACAAATCAAATCGGACGACCCACTAGGCTACATCCAATTTTCCAAACAACCACTTGAACCCAATAAGCCAAATTAAATCCAATGAGCTTAATCGAATCTCATGAGCTTAATTCAATTCCATGAGCTTAATTCAATCCCATCCTCGTCACCAAATGTGATAGCGTGGGGTAGACACCCCAGTTAGGTTACTTAGGTTCTAGCAAACACTCAAAGGCACTTACCGGTGCCTTGAATTAGATATTCCTTTGGCAGCCTACCATTAGATTCCTGTGTTCCACAAACAGCCTACCTAACTCTCTCTTACATTATCAATTTAGAAGCTATAGACATTACCCCTAACTATACTTAAGTACGGATAACTTCCTACCCCATTTGTCACCTTAGAAACACCACCTAATTACACTCAGCACCAACGATTAGGTCAGATAGGAAAAAACATCTCTAGGCTAGCCCAAAACAATACGAACAGCCGCGTTGGTTCGTTTATGCCTTCCTGTTGCCATTCAGCTTAGATTTAGTGATATTTCTCCTTTAGTGACTTTTAGACTATATACATATATATACACCCACGTCACCTCAACTAGGAAATAGTCAAAACTGTTCTCTAGGCAATTTTGACAGGAACGAACCAATGATTCGAGATCTCCATCTAAACCGGGCCACCAGAAATAAGTTCTCGCCAGCTCTTTCATTTTTGTTGCACCCATGTGTTCAGCGTGAAGTTCCTTCACTAAATTCGACCTGCCTTCATTCGGAATTATCACTCTGTGGCTCCATAAGAGAGCCATTTGGATCGAGAGTCCAGACTGACGTTGATAAAAAGGTTGTAATTCTCTCTCAACCTTAGTAGGCCAACCAACTGAGCAGTAATGGATGACCCTAGACAGAATAGGGTCTGATTTTGTCCACTGCTCTATCTGTACTGCAGTTACTGGAGTGGATTCCAGAAACTCCACCAAGTGAACCCATTCTGTAGGTATGTACACATTCATTTGGATTTTCTAAAGGCAACCTACTTAGAGCATCAGCCGTACCTTGAAGTTTACCTGACCGATGTACTAAGTCAAATCTATATGCTAAGTCAAATCTATAGAATTAGCGCCCTTGGTTGAATCCGGCCTGAGGCCATAACTGGTCAGTAATTAGTTTGAATTCATGACCCCAGAGATAGAAATGAATTTTTTTTACTGCAAATGCTAAGGCTAAGGCTTCACGTTCAAGTTGTGCATATCGCCTTCCAGTCTTAATTAGTGTTCTACAAGCAAAACAGATAGGCCTATCTACACCATCAATGTGGTGAGATAACACTGCCCCAATTTCATAAGAACTGCTATCTGTTAAAACTATGAGAGGAAGTTTAGGATCATAATGCAGTAGGAGAGTGGACTTTAGTAGTACGTCCTTGGAAGCCTCAAATGCTTCCTTTTGGGTTTTCTCCCATCTCCACTGTTCTCCAGATCGTAATAACGTATTTAGGGGTTCAAGGAAAGTTGATGCATTAGACAAAAATTTCCTATAAAAGTTTAGGAGACCTAAATAAGTTTGTAACTGTGATGTTTTGTGCAGGTGGTGCATTTTTTATTGCTTCTAGTTTATCCACCGTTGGATGAATGCCTGAGGTATCTATGCGGAACCCTAACTATGAAACCTCATTAGTGACCCAAGAACATTATTCTTTCTTTAGCTTAAGTCTGGCATCTCGGAGTATTTTTAGAACTGTGGTTAATCTAGTTAGGTGTTTCTTTTTTAGATGAACCTGAAATAAGGACATCATCTAGAAAACAAAGTACACCCAAAATGTGACCTAGAACTTGGTCCATTGTCCTCTGAAAAATACTCGGAGCCGATGCTCTTCCATAGCATAGCCTATTGTACCTATATATGCCTCGGTGCGTATTTATGATAGTTAGCTCTTTAGAATTTTCATCTAAACTTAGTTGAGCATAGGCTTGGGACATATCTAGTTTTGTGAAATATTTACCCCCCAGCAAGGTAGCAAACTAGAAGAACTGCTCTATTTGCTGTTAAACGGTAATCTCCACATAACTGCTCTGACTTGTCAGGTTTTAGTACAGGAACTACCGGGGAATTCACCTTAGCATTCACTATTGGTGCAAGTTTCTGGTGCTTTAGGAGCAACTAGGTCTATAACTAAGCCAAACGTTTTAGGGCCTATTATAGTTAAGAAGGTAGGTACTTAGCATCAGGAATGGAATTTGCCTCGAAACACAACCTCACGCTAGTGTAGGGTGGCCAGACGTCCGGCTTTAGGCGGACATTCCGCCTTTTGAGCACTCTGTCCTTAGGGTGGCCATTTCCAAATTTCCAAAAAGGAGGACATGCGTATGTGGCCGTACGTTAACATATATATATATAATATATATATATATATATATATATATATATATATATAGATATATGTTAACGTACGGCCACATACGCAGTGTCCTCCTTTTTAAATGGCCACCCTACCCTAGTGGCAAGCTTCGAAGTCCTCCCCAGAGTCTTCGTAGGGGCTTATATGGCCAATCACCGACATGCTAGAACAAAATCGATTTAGGCCAAATAACGTGAAGTAGATTAGATAGGGTTTAAATTTGATCTAGCTACTCCCCAGTTAGGGCTAAATAGTAAATTGTATTAGAATTAGGGCTGAGTAGGAATTAGTATTAGAGTTAGGCCGGCGGGACCTAAGCTATAGTACGGTAGCTTATCCACACAAACTAACCAAATCGAACGACCACCTAGGCTAGACTACATCCAATTTTCCAAACAACCAAATTGAACTCAATAAGCCAAATTGAATCCCATCCTCGTCGCCAAATGTAATAACTTGGGGTTAGTGACCTCGCTAAGTTACTAGGTTTCTAAACAACAACAAAGGCACTTACCGGTGTTTTGATTTAGATTTTCTTTAGGGCCTACCATAGATTTCCAGCGTCCCACAAAGCAGCCTACCTAAATTCTCTAACCTTACTAATTTAGAAGCTATGGACATTACCCCTACACTTATATACTGTTGACAACTTCCTGCTTACATTATAACACTTTAGCAACATCACCAAATTAAACTTAGCGCCAACGATTTAGTCAGATATGAATAACCATGCTGTTAGTCCAGCCCAAACCAACGAACAGACCGCGTTCCGCTGTTTATCCTTTTGTGTTGCCATTCAGCTTTCTTTTAGTGACTTTTCCCTTTAGTGACTTTTAGACTATATATATATATATATAATATATATATATATATATATATATATATATATATATATATATGCTGCAAACCCACAAGGAAAAAGAAAAACGATTCCAAGGCCTTTCGTGTATTCAAAGCTACACCTCGTCAGGGAATGAAGATAAAAGGCGAGATGCCCATAAATATATAGGCTACAACGTACAGGAAAACAAAACAATTAGCACATACTTAACAAGGGTTAATGAGAGGCGAAAGAAATTTTAACATGATATCGTCAATTTATACGTCTCCGCACTGTTATTGAAATTGTTTTTAAAATGAATAAATGCACATTCTAGAATATTTCTTTCTATTATATCTCTGTTTTTTGTTTTTAACAAGCGCTTTAGAACTATCCCACTTGATGCTATGGTTACATCTATACATATGGTTAAATAAAGCATTGGAAGTACGTATTAGCTGTTCTACAAGCCTATTTATGCTGTTTTAGCCTAATATCTAACGTTTTACCGGTTTGGCCTATATATACTGAGTTACATTGTGTACATCCGATCGAATACACACAACCAACAACATTATCAGGGCTATTCTATATTAGGCGTGATTTAACAGTATTAATATACTTAAAGATGACATTAATGCCAATTGCTTTAAGTACAGTTGGAAGGTATTGAAAATTAACATGGTAAGGTAGGCTAAGGATATTTTACGCTCACCAGTGTTGGGCACTAAAGCGTTAATCCGATAACAGTTAATTAACGAAGTTAACTTTTTTTAACGGACTATTAACGGAAGTTAATTTCCATTTATCGTTATCGGACCAGTTAACTTCCGATAACTCGATATTTAGTTTGTTAAAGTCCGTTAACACGTTAACTGCGAGGAGTCATTCACGGAAGATCACCGCTCCGCGAATGAATTCAAACCGCCATAACTTCAGTCTGCCAACTCCGTCCTCTGCCGCAGTGGAACGGCTCTTCTCTCTCGGCAAGGACATCCTGAGGCCCAAGAGGTCAAGACTGGCAGTTGGGCTTAACTTTGAGAAGTTGGTCTTTCTGAAGGGCAACCAGCACATTGTGTGTCATAGTCTTTAAAAATGTGCCTAAAATTTAATTTTACCTTTCAGTTCCCGCCATACTAATTCTCTGGTAAATTAAAATTTAGTTAATGGTTAGTGGTTACAAGGGTTTCAAAAAAGTAATCAGTACATTTTTTATTAAAAATAAAAAAAAAGTTATTAAGCAAAAAAGTTGCAAAACTTGATAAAAATACAGTTAAATACCTATTTATTGTTGGATTTTGCATAAATAAACATTTTCTATGGGTTTTAAAGCTTTTTTCCTTGATTTTTTTAAATGTTAGTAAAGAAATAGTTATCGTTAACGGATTATCGTTAACTTCCGTTAACTTTGTAGTAAAATTATCGGATTATCGTTATCGGAGTTAAAAATTGGGGTTAACGGATTATCGTTATCGAAGTTAACTTTTTGGTTAACGGTGCCCACCACTGGTGCTCACACTATACATATTTCACTCACTCTGTTTGAAGGCTACCTGCTGATAGCAGAAACGAAATGAATTTTCGACATCAAAATTATAATAGTGGTTATTTAAATATTTGTCATTCACTAACTATGTGAATACATTACAATCTGTCACAACCACAATAGTTTATATAGCACACTTAAGACAGTGGTTAACTGCTAGGCCGTTGGCTCAATTGGTTAAAGTTTGTGTCAATTCACATCATGTTTTTATATTTTTGTCACGATTTTATTTAATACACTTCTTTTGATACATTTACTATATTAGCATGTATGTATCAATTTGTTTCTATATGTACCAGTTTTTATCAATAAATCAAATTTTAAATTTAATTTTTTTTACTAGAAATAAACACTATTATTATTATTATTATTATTATTATTATTATTATTATTAATACCCCTGTCTGTGGTTATGATACATGTCTAAACTTGCCTCCTGGCCGCGGATGTAAAAATTGCTCTTTCGGCCGATTTGGCGCCCCCAAAACCCGGCGCCCAGGGCACGAGCCCCCTTGCGCCCCGTCGCTACGCCACTGCACTGGCAGCGTCCTTTCTACTCGGTTGATGTATGCGGCACTAATGGTGTGGTCTTATAGAGAGCCCTCTTGCAATTCAGCTTGGTTGTTTAGATATAGGATTGTTGCATCGTGCAACGGTGCAGGTTGTGTTAGTGTTGTTGCAAGGTTTAGAAAGCAGATCAAAAGACCATAAATAGTGTCCTCCCTTTTCTTTCTTAATTTTATGCTACTGAGATCTAAAGTAGGCCCACATCCAGTCAGCAACCCTGAGGTAGAACCTAATAGGACCTCCAAGTCCGTAAGTTTGTTTTAGTCTAGCTTAACTTAAACTATAAATTAAAGTAGCTCTTCAGAGCTTGGCCGTTTAAGGCTCAGCTGGAATTATGAACCCAATTGAAAAAATGATGTAAAACCTTACCTGCAGACAACGTCTATGCTTCGTACAAAAAATTACGTCAGAAGTTTACTTGTACTTCACGTGCATACAACGTCAATATAATGTTTAAGTTTTACGTTGTGACTACGTTAGTACAACGTCATTTTCTGATAAGACCAAGCTTCAATCAGGATACAACGTTGTATTTACGTAGTGTGTTTACTGGATAGTTGTGAGGCAGAGAGATCTTTCTCTGCAGTTCGTCGCCACAAGACCACACTGCGTTCCACAATGGGCGAAGAACGTTTGACGGTACTCGTATTCATCAACACGAACTATAGCGTGGACATTAATGTAATGTTGATGAGGTGGATGGAAGGTTTATTAGGAAGCACCCTCGCCGCCTGTTTTCTCGTGTCTATGAAAAGTGTGATGCAGAACCAGCTGTAGCATAATGGATCAAGAATAAGTTTTACCAGTCTTAGTTTGGGTGTAAATATTTTGTTCAGCAGATTTGTTGCATGTATGGTCATTTTCTGAGCTATGATTTTTTTCTTCAATATTATGAATTGATTTCCCAATTTAGTATGTGATATCCATTTTTTTCTAGTCCTATTTTTCATTTTGTGTAGCATGAGCTGTTTTACATTCATTACACTTATTTTGTTTGATTGTAATATATCGGTATTGTATACTACATTTTATGTATACAGCCCTGTAGCTAGGACTTCCCAAGGGGGAGGGGGTCGAAATTGTAGAAAGGCGGGCCTTTTGTTGCACCGACTGTGAGAGGGTTTAGAGTAGTTTGTGAAGTTTAAAAAAAAAATGCGCGTTTATTTACTAAATGATGTTATAATATTATAATATCACATCATAATTTATAACTATGGTTTCAAAAGTGGACCTTTCCTGTCAAGGGAGTTCGTTCGACCCCTTTATACAAATGAGTTTCAGTATGAACCTTAACACACACACTGTGATTTAATAGTAAAATCTTTTCATGGTTTTTTCTATCAGGGTTCTCAAATGTCTTTATTTCTAAAAACAAATTTGTTCTCATTTCTTAAATTTTAAATTTTTTATTTCATTTGGCTATCAGAATAAAATGTTAGCGACATATGGATATTCTTAGTTTTGGGACGGAATTCTTATTTTTTGGAGTTGAGGTTCTGATTTTTATATTTTAGACTTGAGAACCATGTTTTCTACAGTTATTATTACAACAATGTGTTAAAGTGTAAACAGTGTATTAACTCAATTTATGTTCAGGATTGCTGACACATTCTCGACCCCCGCTTCGAAAAATCCTGGACACGCCCCTGCCACTGTATTTATTTTATTATAAATAAAGGCTATTAAATTCAATTCATTTCATTGTAAACTGTATGAATGGCTTATATAATTTTCTATACTGACCTTAATCAGAAATTAGAAGCCATTCCAAAAGCGTATCCATCCACAATGACTTCTTAATTAACACTGTTGAATGAGACTTGTAATTTGTAAAGCTCACATGGGAGGGTGCTACGAATTAATTTTACCATAAATGTACAGTGGTGGGCACCGTTAACCAAAAAGTTAACTTCGTTAACCGCTAATCCGTTAACCAAAAAGTTAACTTTGTTAACCGTTAATCCGTTAATTCGTTAAACATGTAACGGAAGTTACCGATAAACCGTTAACGTTAACTTTTATTATAAAAAAAATGAAAAACACAATATATATATAATTTAATTTTCCCTCTTCTTCTCGTTCTCCATTTTGTCCATGAGATGCATGTTGCCCTTCATGAAAATTAGCATATCAAAGTTTTCATCAGACAGGGATGATCTCTTGGCCCTCAGGATGTCCTTGCCCATAGAGAACAAACGCTCCACTGCAGCACTAGAGGGGATGGCTGTGTTGAACTTGATGAACAAGTCCACCAACACTTGCTCACCCAAGAAGGCAGCATCTGTCAGGACATAAAGGGTTAACGTGAAAACGCTCCCATTGTAAGACATCAATTGACTTAATTTATGTCATCAAAGTGACATGAGAATTGAAATCTTACCTGATCATTTTATGGTTCTTGAAATGTATCAAGGAGACTACTAATAAGGTACTCACAGACATATTATAAATATACATGACTTACTTGACAACGATTATTTTTCAATATTCACTAGCACAAACATGTTGCGCAAGAGACAGACTGCAAATGAAACGAATGTAGTTATTTGTTGTAATTGTTACATATATATTATTGAAAGTGCCTTAAAATGCTCGTGATATTTCTTGAAAGAAGTTGAAACATTCAACTCAAATGGCAAATCTTTCCGCCTGATTTTACAGTCGACCATGTTTTGCTCAAACCAATGCCATAAATAACTACCATATTTGGTAAGACACAAATTGTGGCGACGGAAACAAATATATCGCCTGATTTTACACTGCGGAAATGGAAATTCGTTCATCACTATTAACAGTGGCGGATTAATTGCGCACCTGCTCAGCACTGAAAATAATATAAACTTTTAAACGTTTATTTATGAATTTTTTGGTTTAACGGACTTGAGTTAACGGAAGTTAAATATAACGGAAGTTAATTAGTCCGATAATGATTTTCAAAGTTAACTTAAAAGTTAAATCGTTAACGAAAAAGTTAACTTCGTTAATTAACGGATTAACGGTTTGTGCCCAGCTTTGTAAATGTATATGAATGAAATGAGATTTTATGAGAAGACCACTGTCTAAATTATATTATATTAGACCAGAGCTTTCCAAACTTTTAACGTTGGCGACAAACTATTTAAGCATAACAATTTTCACGACACATTAATTAATTTTTGTTATCAAATATCAAATATCAGATAATTTTTCAGTAGGTGGTTTATCTTGTAGCCGATTTTGTTGATAGAAAAATCAAATTTTCAAAATACAAAAAACACTAATGTGTCGCGACACACCAGTTTGGAAAGCTCTGTATTAGACTATGAGAAGACTTGGTATTTATATTGGGCTATGGTTCTGGGTTAGAAGCTCTTCCAGAATAGTAGCCTTCCTGACTGCTCCTTGAAGTTAGGTGAAAGACCAACTATTTCACACTTAGAAAATAGTTTAAGTAAAGTTTTGGCGCCAAGATTTTGTTTATGCATTCCGTAGCTTAAGCAGTTGCAACAATCTCATTCAGAAAAAAATCACAATGAAATTGGATTTCGAAAACATACAGGACGATTTTGAGGTTTATGGGATTCAAGTAGACTGTACTGAGGAAATTAAGGACAAGTGTAAGTAGGTTTAGGTTTTGGCTAGGATGAAACTGTAACTTAAAAAGCATAATGAAGTCTTTCTTTTTGTGTGTTCGTTTTATGAGTCGTGCACATATGAATTACTTGTATGGTATTAAGTGTTACACACTGCAGCACTAAATCAGTTGAGGCCGAACACCGATTTCAGTGCAGTTTGCCCAAATAAGTAGAAAAACTGATTTAGATTTAAAATCTTGATATGCTTTTGTACATAAGAGGACTATGCCACTAGCCTATTTTGGTGGATCTTGGTGCAGTGATATACAATATAGTCTATTGGCCCTAACTTGGATTACACAAGTCAGATCGGGTAGGCTGTACAAAACTTTGTAATTCGGACGTACATAATAATTTATTTGGAAAACATGAAGCCACTCAGCCCTATCAAAGTTATTCAAGTCATGATATGTATTTGTAATAAAATTGTGAATATACTGGTACCAGGGCTCGAAATAAACTTTTTCCCTCACCTGCCAACTGGGTGGGTACTCTGTAAAATCAGTAAATTTTTACAAGTGTACGTTACAGGCTTTGTAAATCAAAATTATGTTTTTGATGTGGCTTGAATGAAGGTTAATTTTGTTCAAACGTCAAAAACAATTGGAAAAACATAGTTTTAATATATAACCGGTAATTTTTTACTATCACTCCGGTCTCTTCAATTCCCATAATTTATAGATCAATGGATTCGTTATTACACCAGGAATGCGATTTGGATAGTCTCAAGTGAGGGAACTGGCCCAAAACTAAGTTAGGACACGGTTTGTTTTGGGGTATAAGTGTGAAAAAATACCTTAAAATGCGGGTAATTCCTTCAGTAGAGACTATCTAGGGCGCATTCGCGATGTAAAAATGAATCCATTGATATATAAATTATGGAAATTGTAGAAACAGCTAACATGAGTGACCTAAAAGGTGTATATATATACATATATATGTAGTAAAACGAACACTGTATATATTCACTGGGATCTTTTCCGTTTGACTCTCGCCATTGAAACATAATTAAACTCCAGCCTTCTTTAGTTAGCTTTATAAGGCTAACTAACAAAAATATCACGACCTAACCTAACCAATCGTCAAGGTCATACAGTTAACCTAACGATTGCTAGGTTAGGTCGTGATATTTTTGTTAGTTAGCCTTATAAGGCTAAGTAAAGAAGGCTGGGGGCACTCACCTCATGTTTCAATGGCGGCAGTCAAACGGAAAAGATCCATTCACTGTATATATTATATATACCGTAAAACTAAACACTACCAACCTAACCTACCTAACCTTGCGTGTTCCCCTTCTCCGTTTCTTATCACGCACTGACCTATGGCAACGAAATGCTTTTCTGTTTTTATCGCACACACACTTATTACCACAAACACTATCTTCCTTGTTTTTCTTAGGCAAATAAATTCTTTTAGCAATACACCGTGTTCTACATAAAAATTAAATGCAGCCTCTTCATCACCAAAAAATTTGCATGAAGTTAAACACACTGAATAATTACAACCATCGCAAACCGACGCCATCGTGACACTAAAATCTTATGAGTTCAGGTCAAACCACCCAATTTTGTTAGCGGTACCTTCCTAACCTTTGTGGGATCAGCCATTTTATCACTCCCAAAAACATGATCCGCGATTTTATCGCTCAAAAAAAAATTTATTAACATTAATTTTATAGCTTTAATCGGCATTTGCCTTCATATTGTACTTAATAAAAGTTGTTTAAAAAAATGTAAAGAGTCTTATGGTAAACTTTATTTTCAGTTTCCAGAGACCGGACTGATAGTAAAAAATTACCATATAACCTAACCTAAAATTCAAAAATTCAGTTAATATTCATTTTGGTAATTTTTTATTATCAGTCCAGTCTCTTCAATTCCCATAATTCCCATAATCTAGGGCACATTCGCGATGTGAAAATGAATCTATTGATATATAAATTATGGAAATTGTAGAAATAGCCAACATGAGTGACCTAAAAGGTGTATATATATACACATTTAATATATATAGTAAAATGAATACTGTATATATTCACTGTATATATTAACCGTAAAATTATACTAACCTAACCTAATTTTAGGTACTACTCTTACCTATGGCAACAAAATACTTTTCTGTTTTTATCGAACATACACTTATTACTACAAATAATACCTTCCTTGTTTTTCTTGGGGGCAAATAAATTCTTTTAGCAATACACTGTATTCTACATAAAAATTAAATGCAGCCTCCTCTTCATCAAAAAATTTGCATGAAGTTAAACACAGTGAATAATTATAACCATTGCAAACCAACACCATCGTGACACTGAAATATTATGAGTTCAGGTCAAACCCCCCAATTTTGTTAGCGGTACCTTCCTAACCTTTGTGGGATCAGCCATTTTATCACTCCCAAAAACATGATCCGCGATTTTATCGCTCAAAAAAATAATTTCTTAACATTAATTTTATAGCTTTAATCAGCATTTACCTTTATATTGTACTTAATAAAAGTTGTTTAAAAAATGTAGTATGTCTTATGGTAAACTTTATTTTCAGTTTCTAGAGACCAGACTGATAGTAAAAAATTACCTTCATTTTAATGCTCCCTTTGTTTTCGATAAAAGGAGACATTCTATGACAATTTAACATATAAATTTGTATTTAGGACACCTTGAAACCTCGCGGAAACTGATAAAAATCAAGGAAATATAATAATTTTTTTACAGAAAAAATTTTTTTTTAGATATTGATAAGCAGTTATTACAGACTATTGACCTAGTGTTTAGCTCTTTCCTCAGTTAAAATTTTGCCACTGCATCCTCTCCAGTTTTATGGCGAGATATCTCGTGGCAAAATTAGGAAATATAGGTCAAATCAGCCAATTAAACCTGGTTTTTGTTTCATGTGACCTTATCCGACCAATCAGAGACGTGCATTTTGAATCTCCCATAATGCATACTCATTCCAAAATGCTTTTTCAATTCACTTTTCGCTATGGTTTGTAGAGGTTATGATTTGGATTACTATCACTTAATACAAGATATTTATAAAAAAGAAGATGGTGCTAAAGTTTTCTTTACCAGTCATGGTGTTTTACCTACTCGTGTTATTTGTCTGCATTGTGGTCATGAGTGTAATTATAGACAAGTTGCTGACCGCAAAAAAATGTAGGTTAGGTAAAACACATTTTTTTGGTGTTTTTGTTCAAATCTGAGCTTTGTTTCTTTGGGAAATAAGCTGTTTTTGAGAAATTTTAAAATTGAAAATTTCTCAAAAATGGCTCATTTCCCAAAGAAACTAAGTTCAGATTTGAACAAATCACACCAAAAAACACCAGCAAAATGTGTTTTGTTTTGGTTCAGAAAGGAGAAGGAGCACTAAAACGAATAATTACCCAAAATTCCTCAAAAGCCTGTAAGGGTCATTCTCTGTCAGATCAACCAGTGCCTAACACCCTCATCTCTCAGATTTTGCTGAAATTTGGTTTATAGGGAGTTTGTGGGCCCTGAATCCATTTCCAAAATTATAAGGTCAATCCGACCAACGGTTCAAGAGATATGACCTCGGGAAATTTGAGGTCACTTGCGAGGTCACTAACATTTGGCGACCCATAACTTGGGTAATAATGGTCACAATTATATAAAAGTATATATATTTAGAATCAGAAAACGACAAGGAATCCAAATATGCAAGTTTTAGAACTCTAGGTTGAAAAATAAAAAGTTACACTGTAACCAAAATTTAAGGTCACGATTTGACCTCTGGGGTATCAAATGAGAATTTTTTTTTTAAATGTAAAAAATGAAGGCATAGGCATTGGCTATTAGAATCAGCAAAAAAAGTTTGTTTATGTTAGTATTTTTCATGTAACTAACATATAAGTGAACACCATATTCATAAGTTGTGCGTCAATTCTACCTATTTTTTCACACTTAAGCTCATAATTTGACCTATAGAAATTAAAATTAAATTTTTTTATAGATATAAAAACAAAGGCAAAAAATGTAAAATTGTATTTCACTGCTAATCTACACTGGCAATAATAGTTATAATAGTGAAAGGGGAAGACCTACTTAGAGGATTCATGTGCTAGCCTAATACAATTTTTGCATGCTCGATGCTCTCATCAATTTCTTTTTGTGGAAAAATGTATTGAATTCTGCTGCCTCCTCTTAGGGTAGGACAACTCATTACAGTTAATATATGATGTCCTGGCACTGCACATGAATCCTTGTTTGATGGATAATAATATGCACTTGATCCTGATGACCCAGAGGGATGTAGAAAGTTCACAGTGAAATCATCAAACTCTTCACAATATTCCTCCACAATTCCATACCAAACTTGCATGTCATAAATGCAGCCAACATACTCTCCTGGTTTGACACATTTTAGGTTACCAAGCATTGCAGGTTCATTAGTAAAATGACTTTTCCTTATTCTTTTCTTTTCTCCAATGCCACTTGAAATGGGATACACCATCAGTTCTTCCTTGTTTAGGGGAACAAATCTATGATATTTCTGAGTTCCAGGAATAGCCCTACTATCCTTGAATCGATGTTCCAACCGTTCTTCTGCATCTTTCAAATCAGCTGTAGTTACAAAGAAAAAATTTATCTTCTTGCTCAAGTTTTCTTCACAAAACTGAAACACGTGTTCTGGTGTAAGAATTTGCCTCTCTGTAGTTCTCTGCAAACTGGCATGAGCAGTAGCTCTTTTCACTGTTCCTCCAATCCCATCACATGCATTTTTGCCATGGGATGTAGCAAAGAAGTGCCATTCACAAGACAGACCAAATCCTCTTCATGGTAACAGAGATTTGTGAAGTTGTATCTGTTCTTATATTGGCCAGCACATCCATCTGAGAAATAGTGCACCTTCTTCAATTGTGGGCATCTGAATTTAACATATGTCATAAGCTTCAATATGAATGAGTAAACCATTATAGTGTTGTGTTTTAGTGATGCAGATAAGAAACAGACACTAAAATGGCTAAGTTCCTGGTCTGCAGATGATCTATAATAGATGACAAAAGGGTGAACTGTACACTGTGAATTGTCCCAGTGAAACCCTTGGGCAGCATCCTGGACAATGAAAGAATAATTCTCAGAGAAATCACCTACTATAACTACCTCACTCTGAGGTGGTAGTGTTTCTTTCAACTGCTTGAAGTACTGTGATTGTTGCTGAGCAACAAAGTGATGATGAACCATGCGGGATATTTTCATGCTTAGGGATGATAAGTATTCATGAAGTGGCTCCACCTTATCAACCATTGTACAACGGTCAACAGTCACCCATTGCTTGTAAGATATTTCATTTGGAGCTGATTTCACACTGTCAAGTAACTCAAGAAAATCCAGGACACCCTCTTCTCTTGGGCAATCATTGCAAAGTTGCATCATGCAAGTCTCTCTTTCTGTACTGCAGACACTGTAATCCATAAGATCCTTGTATGAAAGACCTTTCTCCCAATGCAGCCAGCTGCAATTTTGGATTTTGATGGTATGTGCAGACACAGACAGAATGAGTCCCACCACTACCGGCAAGCACACAATATGATGGCCGTAATTTTGCAAATGTGGAAAATCCTATTTTGGGATTCTTTTCATCATTTTTATATAGTTCAAACATCTCTCTTAAATTCCCGAGGACCAATCGTTTTTGCACCTTCAGCACTGATAACTTTCACGCAATCCTTTTGGCCAGGACACATATGACTAACCTCTTCTGACTCATAGAATCTTCTAACTATATCTTTGTGTTCTTCAGATATCACTTTTCCTTTGCTCATTAGTGGAATCTTCGGAAGGATTCCATGTTCTGATTTAAGTGAACGGCTTCTTTTCACCATGTATGTTGTAGTTTGAAAGAAACTAGCTGTTTTTTCAATTGTGTATGGTGAGAGTGTCAATATTTGTAGTTTGTGATGGTGACATTTGCTCTCCAGGAATGACTGTTTCAATTCATTCATTAATTTGTCTAGATGTTTTTCAGATTTAGTTTCAGGTTTTGAAGTATCACTTACCTCCTCGGTAATTTGAACACCATAACTGAGTTCTAGCCCCTCCTTCAGGTGTTTCTGAGCAGATGATAGCTTACCACGAGCCTTGCGCTTTTTCTGGCTTAATGACAGCCCTTCTGAAAAGAACAGAAAAAAGGTTTCACACACCTGAATATTAGTAATTAAATATTAATTATAGTACCTTAAATGCTATATAATTGGCTATATAGTAGATCAAACAGACCTTGTAGTAAAGTATAAGTTATTATATTAATTTATTACTTACTTTTTTTAACTGGTGTTTGGTCCAGAAATGCTAGAACTGGTTCAACTGAAGTTGAAGGATTTTCCTTTATCAAGCAATCACTGTCATTGTCCAGATCTTGAATTGAAGAGATGTTACTCAAGCCACTGATAGTAGATGATTCATTTGAATCCTGCTCAGACTCGTTGTTTTCAGTGGTACTAAGTATAGTGGGGTTTTTCATTATCAGTGTCCAGCAGTTCACACACAACAATGAGTCTTTTTTCACTCTTCCAGCACATTTTTCAACAAGTACATCAGTCACTTTTCTAAGATTGATTGTTATGCGTTTCTTGTGTTTTTGAATAGGGTCCTGGCAGTATTTCAAGTGCCGAACCATTGTATTTTGATCTGTAAAGATATAGGATTTACAATTAGGTAATATATTTTTTTTAGAAAATATATAGCTATACACACTTAATATTTTAGGCCTTGATAGTCTCTGAGGCTCATTAAAACACCATACCCACCAGCCACCCACAGTGCTGGCTGGAACTGTACTAACCTGTAGACAAGGAATTTTGCAACTATCTGTGTTGATTCTGCACTTAGACAAGTAGCAACATGTTTCAACAGGTTTGTTTAGGCTACATGTGAGCTTAGTCTTCCCCTTTCACTATTATAACTATTATTGCCAGTGTAGATTAGCAGTGAAATACAATTTTTATTAAATTCTTGGAGCTTGAGGTCAAATTGATAGCTAAGATATAAAAATTCCTTGAAATGACAAGCAATTTATAATATGGTGTTCACTTATAAGTTAGTTACATGAAAAGTACCAACATAAACAAACTTTTTATGATTGTTTCTATTAGTCAAGAACTCTGACTTTGTTTTTTATATCTATAAAAAATGTAATTTTAATTTCTATAGGTCAAATTATGAGCTTAAGTGTGAAAAAATAGGTAGAATTGACGCACAACTTATGAATATGGTGTTCACTTATATGTTAGTTACATGAAAATACTAACATAAACAAACTTTTTTTTGCTGATTCTAATAGCCAATGCCTATGCCTTCATTTTTTACATTTAAAAAAAAAATTCTCATTTGATACCCCAGAGGTCAAATCGTGACCTCAAATTTTGGTTACAGTGTAACTTTTATTTTTCAACCTAGAGTTCTAAAACTTGCATATTTGGATTCCATGTCGTTTTCTGATTCTAAATCTATATACTTTTCTATAATTATGACAATTATTACCCAAGTTATGGCTCACCAAATGTTAGTAACCTCGCGAGTGACCTCAAATTGCCCGAGGTCATATCTCTTGAACCGTTGGTTGGATTGACCTTATAATTTCAGAAATGGATTCAGGGCTCACAAACTCTCTATAAACCAAATTTCAGCAAAATATGAGAGATGAGGGTGTTAATTTCAATTTTTTTTGGTTGATCTGACAGAGAATGACCCGTAATGTACTCTTGCAAAAAAAATATTGGGTAAATCTCTAGGAGCACTCCATTTTTCAATATTAAACATACTCAAAAAACATATACCATTTGAAAGCTCACATTTTTCGGAGTCTAAAAATGTAGTAATCCAAAAGTATCAAAAATTTATAATAAATAAACAAACAAAACATCTTTATTGTGGATCATTGACAATCCATAGCCACTTAACCTAACATACAAGTACAATCTTACATATACACTGAACTTAATACAAAAATGTCAACATAGCCACTTAACCTAGCATACTGGCCAGAGGTGGGGAGTCAGGAGTCGGGAGTCGGTAAAAACGACCGACTCCCAACTCTGATTCAATTTCTATATGCCAACAATTTACCAGAATACTACTCTGCCCTAAATAAATATCTTGCTGAACTAATTCTAGATTCACATTTCTACATTTGATTTATTGTTCTGGTAAATCTTAGCAAATGAATTTCATATTTATATTTTATGATACTAGGTACCATATAAAAATTAGCAATATATTAATTATTAATTTAATTAGCCCCTATTAGTAATGAGTCGTGGGCCTAGTAGAAAATCAGCAGTCTTTCAATATTTTAAGCTAAATGAGGATGAAAGTATTTTTATTTGTCAAGTAGAAAAGGATGGTAAAGAGTGTAATGCAAAAATTAGTGCTTACACTGGGAAACATGCTAATGCTCCAACTAGAGCCTCAAACTTGAAATGCCATCTACGAAACAAACATCCCAATATTTATAAGGTTGTAGATCAGCATGATAAGGAAAGAGTCGGAGTCAGTTTTTAAAAATACCGACTCAGGAGTCGGTTGTTTTTGGCCGACTCCCCATCCCTGACTGGCATACTATTTGATTAATTATCTGACAATTTTATGTATATTGTTATTATATGAGATCTTATAACCCTTATTATAACTTAGTCACTTATTATAACAACTTCATATGCATATATAATCTTTGCGGCAGTGCTTCAGAATCCAGTTGTAAATTAGTTTAAAAAATGGTAAAGGTGCAGTTTTACAGCTTCATCTAAATTTTTTCCCCACAGTTGCAGAGGAATACAAAACACTACTATTTACGTTGCAGACGAGTATTTTGTATTCTTCCGTGACTTTGCAGATCTGTAAAAGTAGCAGAAAAAGTAAATTATCACCAATTAATGCAGAAAAAACAATAATTATTACAGTAATTAAATAACAGGTTAATTGAATGCCCAGTTAGGTCAATTGAATGTCTGGTTAGGTCAACTGTACGCCCTTGATGATTGGTTAGATTAAGTTGATATTTTCATTAACTAATGAAAATATCATGACTTAACCTAACCAATCATCAATGGCGTACAGTTGACCCAACCTGGCATTTAGTTGGTGATAATTCTTGATTTTTTTTTTCTTGCTACTTTTACAGATCTGCTACTTGGCTAAATTTAACACAATCCTCTGTAACTAGTTTAAGATCACTGATGGAACATCCAGTGCACACACCCACCACCATCAATGTTACACTCCAAACTGATGCATTTCCACCTCATTGCTACATTTTATAGGCAATCGTGTGGTGGAATGGCACAAAGTAGTTCTTTTTAAAAATATAATAAAAAATACTTTACAGGGTTTTACAAAAACTTTACTGATGCCATGGTCTTCAGACAGTCTCCAAATATACATATTTATGGTTTTTATGACTAAAATATCTGTATTTGTGGAGATGTGAAACTGTATATTTACCTAAAAAATAAATTATTTGAAGAATGGTTATTGCTTTTAATGCACTAACTTAGTTATTTTTTTGAATAATTGTAAATTGAGCATGGTGGGCAGACCTATAATTGAATGACTGGTTAGGTCAACTGTACACACTTGATTATTGGTTAGGTTAAGTCAATATTTTTGTTTAAACTAACAAAAATATCATGACAACCTAACCAATCATCAAGGGTGTACAATTGACTTAACCAGGCACTCAATTAACCTAACTTTGATATACTGTACCTACCTAACCAATCATCATGAGCATACAGTTGACCTAACCAGGCATTCAATTATAGGTCTGCAATTATTATACTTATTTAAAGAATACTGTAACTAATTTATTGCATTAAAAGCAATAACCATTCGTCAAAACAATTTATTTTTTAAACTAATTTACAGTTGGATTCTGAAGGATTGCCATCTTTGCTATATTACAAAAATAAGGTACAGGCATCCCCCGTTATACGATCGTTCGGTTTACGATTTCCCGCGTTAACGATTTTAAAAAAGTACCCCCATCTTTCGATTTACGATTGCCTTATTTCGCATTAACGATCTCCAACTTGAAAGCATGTCTCAGAAAAGGCCAAGGCCAAGTGCTGGTGCTTCGGGTATTGCTAAGAAGCCTCGCAAGAGTTTGAGCTTGGAGGTTAAGCTTGACATTGTCAAGCATCACAAGAATGGACAAGGGGCTAATTCGATAGCGAAGATTCTTGGACTGGCTCAGTTGACAGTGATCAAGAATTCCGACAAGATCCTGGTAGCTGGTGAGAATGTGTCGTCGTTATCTGCCAAGAGGATGATGGAGAGGCTTCTCAATCTCTGGATAGAGGATCAGAACAGGCACAAAATAATAGTGGAATCTGCAAATTTTGGGGGTCTTCCAGAATGTTTGGGAACGTATCCCTATTTTTCCCATAAGGCCTTCAGTTCGATATACGATCATTCGATATACGATGGGGTTTTTAGGGACACATCCCAATCGTATAACGGGGGATGCCTGTATTATAAATGATAAGGACGTAAGAAATTTTTATAGTGGCCACACTAGGGGCCACTTTGGCCCATCGAGGTGGCTCCACTATGTAAAGACTGCCTGTATATTGACAACAACCAGTTTTTACAAAACTAATTAATTATCAATTTAAAACTAAAGATAGAATATCTGGATCCAGAGGATCAAAGTCATAATAGGCTACTATCCACAAATATGTTACACTCTATATCTATTTATAGCTGACATGCAAATATATCCAATCCAAAGAATCTAGTCAATTTCATTATGGTACCCATCAATACCAGTACCTTGCCAACCAAAAATAAGTCACGGTCCATATCAATTGTGGACCAAGTCGCGATTTACAACCATATACAATATATATACTTAGGAGGAAAAGTGTAGGTGTGGCTGTAAAGACTATACAGTAATGTAGAAATGTGTGTGCACCCATTTTGGGTCTCTCATTTAAAGGTGTTTGTGGGGCAAGTGAAGATCATGAGTTTTTCAATACCTCACAGTACTATAGGGGGCACTGCTCAGCAGAGGAATCTCTTTAAATGGGGTGTGTAAGGACAGAGAGTATCCCCTAACCCAAGATGCTGCCTCCTTATATCCCACAACACTTGCAGACATCAAACTATCCAACTTTCTTTTGAAAGAATCAAATGTATCTGAAGTCACCACTTCTTCTGTCAGACTGTTCCAAAACTTAATTACTCTGTTTGTAAAACTGTTTTCTTAAACTTGTTCTACATCTTGGCTTAAATAATTTCATACTATTACCTCTAGTCTGGTTATTGTGATCTTTAATGAAAAGAGACTCAAAATCTATCTTATCCAACCCTTTTATCATTTTATACACCTCTATCATATCACCCCTTAACCACCACCTTTTTAATGAGAACATGCTTAGATACACCAGTCTTTCCTTATATGTCAATTGTCTTAGAGATGGGATCATTCTTGTTGCTCATTTCTGTACTTTTTCCAGTTTTTCAATATCTTGTATCAAATAGGGACTATTAAATTGAATATAGTATTCGAGGAGGGGTCTCACATATGAAATGTAGAGTTGCTTTATAATATTGGATGATTTGTATTCAATGTGTGTGTGCATGAGATTGAGTCTAGCATTTGCTTTATTTCTGATTTCCATACAGTGATTTGAGGGTTTAGTTCATTAGTCACAGTGACACCCAAGCTCTTCTCTTTATCATCATTTTTAATCCAAATTCCATTCATATTGTATTCAAATTCTGGATTTTTTGGCCCAATATGCGTAACCTTGCACTTATCAACATTAAATTTCATCTCTCACTTATCTACCCAGGCTGTTACTCTAAGCCTTTTTGTATTGTCATTGCTCCTACTACTGACTTAACATTATGGCCTAATTTTGTATCATCAGCAAATTTTGGTTTTACATGATAGGCCCTTCTCTAGATTTATATAGACAACAAAAAGCAGAGGTCCCAGCACAGACCCCTGTGGGACTGCTCAATATGGGTCTCCAAGTAGACTTATTTCCATTTAGATGAACTGTTTTCTGTTTCTCAGCCATTCTTCTATCCAGTCAGCTATATGACCTCTTATACCATGGGCTCTAACTTTTACCAACAATCTTGCATGAGGAACAGTATCAAATGCCTTTGCAAAATCTAAGTATACTATATCTACTGGCTCTTTATTGTCCAAATGCAATAGGACTCCATCATAAAATTCAGTCAAGTTGGTTAGATGATCTTCCATTTTGAAAGCCATGCTGGCTATCATTTATAAGGTTGCACTCTTCAAGGAACTCAGTAACTTTACCTCTAATGATACTTTCGAGTAATTTGCAAGTAATGGAGGTGAGGCTGATGGGTCTGTAGTTTTTTGCCAAGTTTCTATTTTCTTTTTTAAAGATTGGAGCCACATTTGCTTTCTTCCAATCCTCTGGAATTTCAGTACATATCAATGATTTGTTAAAAATAATTTCTAGTGCCTGTGCTATATTCTTTTTGGCAGCTTTTATGACTATTGGATGCATTTCATCTGGCCCTGGAGATTTTTTTTCATTTTTAATTTATCTATTGCTTTTAGGATATCTAGTTTTGTTATCCTTAATTCATTCATTTCTCTATCTTGTCCTGGTAGTATAAGATCAGGAATATTATTTAAATTTTCATTTGTGAATACTGATGAGAACAGTAGTGGGATTAAAAAATTTTAAGAACTGGTTCACCCCCCCCCCCCCCCCCTTTCTCCTCCCTTCCATGTCAGAAATGTCAGAAATGAAACTAAAAAATGTTTTTATTGAAATTCTTTATTTAATTTCCTTTTAAATATTTCAAATCGCCACTTCATTATCATTGTAGTCTTTATTTCTTCCTTTTAGGAACTGGTTCGCACGAACTGGTGCGAACTAGCTGAATCCCACCACTGGATGAGAAGTATTTGTTTAGTTCTTCAGCTATTTCAAGATCATCATCTATAGTTTTATCATCTATATGGAGGGGGCCAATTTTCTTTTTCACTCTACTTTTCAAATTGAAGTGACTGAAAAACTTCTTAGGATTGTTTTTTGAATTCTTGGCTAGGCTTTTTTCCAGGTCTCGTTTGCTATTTCTGATTGCTTTCTTGCAAATGCTTCTTTTACTTTTATATATTTCAGAGTCTGTGCCATTTTTAGTTCTTTTGAATTTATGAAATGTTTTTTTTCTCTGATTGATCTTTTTACATTGCAGTTTATCCAAGGTTGTTTTTTATTGTTTCCATATAGGTGAGAGGTACACAGTATCTGAAGGCAGGACATTGAACGATGACGCATTAGAGCTGTTTTGGACCCTAGTAATGAAATTATATATATTCTTCTGGATTAACATTTGGCTGGTAGGTAGGTTACATATGGGTAATTCCAGGACAAATAGACAAATGAAAGTGCCAAATGTACACTCCACCATCTCCAAAATTCATGAAACTTGGTGTGAGGGTTGGTTTTGGTCCAAATTACAAAAATCTGAATTTTTCTGAAAATTGGTCAAGTTGGTCAAATTTTATGGCTTGACCAAATTTTGGCCAAATGAAAATACCAACAATTTTCAAAAGTAAATATCTCAGCTGCTAATTGTGGTAGCGTAATAAGTCTTAAATGATAAAATATGTAAAATTAACTGTAGTTTCTAAATATGTATCATTTTTTTAGGGTAACAAAAATAAAATTGATTTTTTGGAAAAAATGTCAATTTTTTTTTTTTTTGCGATTTGGCAGCGAAGATATCATTTTTTGAAAAAAGACCAAGAATAAAAAAATGTTTATTTGATGTATGTACACCATAATAAGTAATAAAAAGTCAGCTTATAGTTTATTATAAGGCTCAAAACTGAGTTTGAAATTAAGTAATAAATTTTTTTTTCAGACAACAAAGATTTATTACAGACTTGTTGGTCCAAAAAAAGACAATTTTCAATTCATATAAAAAATACATGTAGATAAACCAAAGGAGAAAAAATCTTTTAAAATATATGTACAATGTATATACATAACCTCTCATATTTAGGGACAGAATATATTGACAATAATAATGTTTAATTTATAAAGCGCTTATCAGAGTATAAAATACTCTTCCTAATACTACACGTACACAAGTCTTTGAGAATGAATTAAGACACAGTATTCTCATCCAGTGAATCCAAATTTTAGACAATAATAATATAATAATAAGAAAAAAGAATTTGAAAAGATTTTTATAACTAAGTAGATACACAAATCTTAGATAAAAATTTTAGAAATATTATATAGACCAGTGGTTCTTAACCTTTTTACTACCATGCCCCCTCTAGGAATTGGTCCTTCCCTCCACGCCCCCCTTCAATCAAAATAACATTCTCAATAACTTCTCAATATTAGCCCATGCTCTCGTTAAGAGAATAACAAATACAATTAGAGAAATTCCTGTTTCTAGGGGGGCGTGCCCCCCTGGTTAAGAACCACTGATATAGACAATCTTAAATAGTATACATTCGATAGAATTTATTTTATCTTTGAAAAGTTATTTAATTCTTGAAGCGGAAAAATGTATTGTATTCTTGTTCCTCCTCGTAAACTTGCTTCAATACTCCCAAATATATTTTCTGTTGGAACGTGACAAACATCATCTTGTGCAGGAAAAATGTATGAGGGACATACGCCTGAAGGATGGAGAAATTTTATCAGAAAATCATCATATTCATAGTCAAAGGACGACTAATCCGAGCCATAGTTTATTTTCATACATACAACCCACAAAAGAGCCTGTTTCAATTTCACGTTGAGAGACAGTATTATGTTCTTGAACCGAAGCAGAAACTCTAATGAGCTCTCTTATTTTGACTGACTGTGTACTCTGAGAGAGTGGATAAACCTTCAACGAATTCTTGGAAATTGGGACGAAGCGATGTAATTGTTGAGTACCTTTGATAGAAGTAATAGGTTCACTCAGACATTTTTGCAAAGAAAGCTCTACATCTACAACTTCGTCGAAGCCTTTATCTGTTTTTGTCCCGGCTTCAATCCAGCTGTAAAACAAATTCATAAATTTAGGTTGCGTGAAATAATCAAATATCAAATATTTTGTGTATATGTATTCAAGTGCTGATGCTAATATTTAAAAATGGAAAACTACGAATTTGGCATTAAGAAACAAATGTCCTGAACGGAGTCTCTATTGTTTTATTACCTGTTTTAATAGGGCTTTCATCAAATAAAGGTAAAATATTGTCGCTGAGCAAATCTTTATTGAATTGCCTGTCTTGAACGACAAATTCTTCCAATGGTGGTGGATTCGTGGAATCGCTACTGCTTCGCTCCATAGATTCGTTAAGTATGTCTGGCTCAGGTATTGGCACAGGTTCCGGCTCTCTGGATGAACATTGAACATGTTCTAATACAATTGGCTTCTTTTTAATTGACATAGCAATTGCTGCATAGTAATTGATTTTCTTCTAAAATTCCATAGCTTGCAGCTGCCATGGCAGAGTTTACTTTTTTGATGTTACAGAAAATTTTTCTTGTGTTTTTTCATAGGATCGCAACAAAATTTTGTGTTTTGAGGCATTTTAAGGGTTAGGTAAATTTACGTATACTAGAAAATTAGGTATTACTGAAAATCTGGAAAGCAAGCAAAAAATTGTTAATTTGGAGGATTTTTTTTTTATAATTTTTTTTTCATAATAATCGTCGATAAGCTGACTTTTTATTACTTATTATGGTGTACATACATCAAATAAACATTTTTTATTCCTGGTCTTTTTTTTGAAAAATGATATCTTCGCTCCAAATTGCAAAAAAAAAAAAAAAAAACTTTTTTCCCAAAAAATCATAATTTTATTTTTGTTACCCTAAAAAAATGATACATATTTTATCGTTTAAGACTTACTACACTACCACAATTAGGAGCTGAGATATTTACGTTTGAAAATTATTGGTTTTTTCATTTGACCAAAATTTGGTCAAGCCATAAAATTTGACCAACTTGACCAATTTTCAAAAAAATTCAGAAATTTGTAATTTTGACCTAAACCAACCCTCACACCAAGTTTCATGAATTTTGAAGAGGTGACCGTGTACTTCATTTGTCATAGAATTACCCATGTAGTAAATGTAAAACTGGCACTGCACCATTTTGGTGCCATTTTATGCCTCTATATGAATAAATATTATTGAGAAATGTGTGTAAATATATATTTGTATTTATTAATAGTAATTACGGCATAGACCAGGATGGCATGAAAACATTATTGAAGTTACTTACCAAACCAATGACTGTTATCAGTCAAGATAACAAGGTTTTATTAATATTAATCCATCAAGAAAGGTCCAATTTAAAAGTGTTACTTTTTTTTATCACTTATATGACTGACACCATTGTACAGTATATTAAAATTTGCAAGACAATCTGTATTCTTTAGATTTTATTAATTAATGTTGTCTTTTTCTAATTGACTGTGCACCTCCAATAATTTTTTCAAATGAAATACTGTGGGCCCTCGTTGTTTGTGAGGCTCTCTATTTGCAATTTCACAAATTTGTGATGACCCAATTTACTACCATGTTTCGGTAAATTCGTGACTGACTCCACAAATTTGTGATTTTGTCATGTGGCATCTGCAACACTCCCCACGCAGGTTGACACAGGCTCAGTTGCACTCTCTCTCTCACTGAGTGAGGTTGTCATTTTGTGCTCTTCAATGCCAGTATACTATATTTAGTGTTTTATTTAGTTGTTTATAAAATATTATTGCTTTATATAATTGTTTATGTAATAATATTGCTTATATTATATATATAGTAAAGTTTTATTTATGTAAAATATCATTGTTTATGTAATATTACATTGATGATCATTTTTATTAGTGTTTGATGCGAATCATTGTTTAGTAATACGTATTGCTTAATTTGATTTAGTATATTCTGTGCAGTGTTTTACAAAATTTGGCATTTTAATATTTTACACTGCCATCCTTGAGCTTTTGGAACCAATTTGCCATTTTACATTAAAAATGGATTTCATTGTTCATGATTTCTTAATTTGTGACATTTTTCTCAGTCCCAATTAATCACAAACAATGAGGGCCCACTGTACTCATGAGGAAAGTATTTAAGAAATACAAATTTGAAGAAAGATATTGCACTTGCATATAATCTGCAAATAAATGAAAAACTTGGGAACACCAGGCCAGGTTATTCAAAACCCTTCCACATCTCACTTATTCTGAAGTGGAATAATAAAAAGTGATCAGAAAAATGAAAAATATCAGAACCAAAGTGAAAAATAACTGAGAATTACGTACATTCTTAATTAACCCTTTAAGCTTAGACAACTAGTACAAATTGCTAATGTTTCAAATACGCGCATTCATAACTTAATCCTACAAAAAATTCAGGGCTTAAAGGGTTAAAAGAGAGAATTATGTGTATTACTTTTTTATAGTGTACTGTAGTGTAGTTTTTAATGATCAGTCTTTCAAAATCTACCTGTCAATTGGGCATGTAACTTAGAATTTGTATCTGCCCAACCTGAAATCTACCCACAATTGGCGGGTGGGTGAGTGTTAATTTTGAGCCCTGGTATGTATACACTTTATATCAGAAATTATTTATTTAATATTAACAAAAAATATGTAAGCCTGAATATAATTTATTAAAAGTATTAAAATGAAATGATATTACAACTGATAAATGCACCATGTTAACAGTGTAGCTGCTGCTTTGCCATTTGGGTTAACTGTATGCCCTTGACTTTTGGTTAGGTTAAGTAATGATATTTTCATTAGTTTAAACAAAAATATCACTACTTAACCTAACCAATCATCAAAGGTGTACAGTTGACCTAGCTGCTTCTTTGCCTGGTTATGTTGTCAACATGGTACATCATGTGCCTTATTTCCCAGCTATATTCACAAATTCTTAGGGAGAAATAAATGTAAAACTAACTTATTTGCGCATTTGATTACAGTATATCCATTAATGACATTTATCAGTTGTGTAATATTTTAGTACTTTTAATAATAATAAGTTATAATTTCCAATGCTAAAGTATACATATACCAAATTGTGTAAATTCATAGTTTACAGATCAGATCAGATCAGATCAGAGTGATAGCTTGGAGGCATAATCTTTGCAGCAGCCCCTTCTAAACTTTTTTCTTGTAACTAGTTTGTGTTTAACTCCTTTAATTTTTTTCTTATTTTCCAGAAGCTGTGAAAAGCTTTTTTTTTTTCAATATTGGACTCCCCAAACAGTCTCCAATCAAAGCATCCACATTTTTAACATGTGGTTGTTGAAGTTCAGCCACTTTCTTCCTTTCTTCTGTGTACTTTGGGCACAACAGAATAAAATGATGTAGGTCCTCTTCTGCCCCACAAAGTTGGCATGAATTCCACGTTTTTATTAGCATGTGTCTTCCTGTTGTACAGTGGTAGGCAGTTCATTCTAGCCTTGTATAAAGTTATTGATGCAGGTCTATTATCATAGTTTCCTCTTTTATTTGCTTTTTCCAGTTCTTATAGATTCCTAAACTAGATTTGGGCAAATATTTGTTTTAGCACATGACCTGGACTTTGGCATGAAAATTGGTTTTTCTGGTGTATTTCACTGTTGTGTGTGAATCTGACCATCATTTCTTGTGCAAATGAGTGGTTGTGGAGATCTGCCCTCCCTCCCCCATCCTATGATTTTGAAGTCCTTGGAAGTGGGCAGGGCTTTGAAGTACAGCAATACCCCGGTTATTGCGGTTTCGATTATTGCAGTTTACAATTTGATACCATAATCCTGATTATTGCGTAAAAAATTTGAGTTATTGCGGTATTTGAACATCATAAGTCTGGCAGCGTATGTACTTCATGTGCATATGTTTGTGCGTGCTCATCATACAGTAGCATCTTGGGTTAGGGGATACTCTGTCTTTATATCCTCCATTTAGAGAGATTTCTCTACTGAGTGGTGCCCCCCCCCCCCCCCCCAATAGTACTGTGATGTATGAAAGACTCGTTATGTTCACTTGCCTCATAGACACTTTTAAATGGGAGACCCTGAATGGGTGTACATTCAAATACTCTATATAGTCTTTACAGTCCCACCTACTCCTTTTATCTTAATTGTAGAGCTTGTATTATATTATTCAGGTTGTAGATATATGGCTATATAGCTGTATGGCTGTATAGATAACCATGTGATGTCTACAATTAGTACAGTAGTGGTATTGATGAATGATCCACAAGATCCAAAGTTTTGAAGTTAATGTACAGCTGGTAGATGTGTGACAATCTGCAATTAGCAGAGATCAATTGGATCTTAATTTTGCATGTAACTGTATATGGTTTGTTTATATTAACACTGGAGACACCCAGATGAGCTGAAGGGCCTCTACTGTGCCCATGACTCCAGATTTGAAAAAATTTACTAGAGCACAGCTCTGAATTTACTTTTTTTCCCCTTACACCACTAGATAGGTTAATGATAGTAAACTCTTGAATTGACGACATACCAATTACAAATTGTTTTAGCTAAACATAATAATACAATAATGTACAGTTTATAACTCACCTTAAGTTTATTTATTCATTGCAGCAGCAATGTATTGATTTACACTTGCTTAAATGGGCTATGGAAATGTCAAATTTGTTGCTTTTTGCTTTATTAGATTTGGATGCAACACTTGAACTTTAAGGCATATTTTGACTCTTCTCTTTATTAACCACAACAGCTTGGTGAGTTTCTTTTGTTAGGCGCAAAATTGCATTCAATATCTTCTGGATTTGGGAATTTTCAAATTCCTCTAAAGCAGTTTTGTTAGTCTGATGCGCAGATTCCTCACTTACCTTTTGTTTCTTAGGTGGAGGAGAAGCACTTTCTTCAGTCTGTGAAACATCTAGTGAAAAAGTTTCATTTTCTAGATTAGCAGTTGATGAAGTTGGTTCATTTTTCTGAGGTCTAGCACTAGCACATTTTGTGAACAAACTAAATGACTGCTTTGCCGTATCTCTTTGCTGCACTTCATCCTGGTATTTCTTTACTGCAATATCTAAGCTGTGGGCCCAAACTCTGGGACCTCTTGTATTGTAACAAATATTTTTTTTGGAATTAAAATGTTCCTCCCAGTTTTGCTTCTTTGAATATTTGTTCTTGCATTGACCACAAAAGTAACCCCTTTTAACACCCTCACTTTCTCTCCAACTTCATCAATATTAGGATCCATTATTGATTATTGACTACCTGAAAAAATACAAAATAAGTAAAAGTTAGTAAATATAGTATGGTAAAAGTGAGTAAAAGTAAGTAAATATAGTACAATGAAAGTAAGTAAAAGTAAGTGCTTTAAACTTAGTAAAAGTAAGGAAGAGTAAGTTAAAGTAAGTAAAAGTAAGTTTAAACTTAACTAAACTTTTCAATTCTAGAGTCATGGTGGATTACTTAAAACCGCACAAGTAATTATCTGGCCAATTTATCAAACCTGGCCGAGATCAATGGAACATAGTCCAATCCTGATAATTTTATATTAAAAAAATATACGTTTTAATAAAATTTTAATTATCAAAACATTGAAGCTTAACAAAAAATAAAAATAATTGTTAAATATGGAATTACCAACTAAACTTAAAATAACTAAATTTGTAATTTAAAAAAATTGGTTTGTACAAGAACATATACGCAAAAAAATTGCATAACGTCTAGCGGATGAACAAAACCCAAACCCAAATTTACTTTTTCTCATGGTCAAATTTACTGGAGCAATGCTCCCAAGATCCCAGGAATCTGGAGTCATGACTGTGCCCACTATAAAATTTTTACCATGTGAAGTGGTAAACCTATTAAAAATACAGGGGGTCCTTGTTATCTGCATATTCATTATCTGAGCCCCTGCATTTACATGGCCAAATAATTGTAGAACCATACAGATAAATTCCCTGCACTTGAGAGGTTTCTGTGGATAATGTATGGGGAATGCGGAAGCGTAATTGAAAACCATTTAAATTTCCCTGTCTTGCTTGCTTTCCCTTACTTCCAATACTCTCCCCCCCCCCCCCCCCATGCTCCATCCCCAACCCTGCGCTCTACACTCAGTCTCCCGCTAACTATTGCCAGTGCTGAACCCATCTGTGGTTTTCTGGTGTTTTCATTCTGATTTTGTTGATTTTTTTGCACTATTGTTGCAGCCATGACTCCAAAGCATACTGCCTGTCTCCATTGGATAGGTGCATCCCCATTAGGCTTGGTCAAAGTTTTATATTGAAAATGTACATATTGTGAGGGGTTTGAATGGAACACAGGAACCCCCTCATAAATTATTTTCGCTGTTTAAAGTAGGGTTGTGGAGTTGGAGTTGGTACAAATCCCCCAACTCAGACTCCAAATCTTAAAACTATATGCATTTCCTTGAAATTTTCAATTGCACATGGTTTGGAATTTTCTAGGTGTGAAACTGCGCGGGTTTTCTCGGAACATCCGCCTGATTATAATGTCTTTTTAACCCTTTGTTGTATTTTCAGACCAGTTGGATACAAACTTAAACTTTTTTTTATCTACCTAAATCCTAATAATACTTCAGTGAGAAAAAATGCATCTCTTTTATAACTTTGTATCCAGATGTACGCATTAGGCCGTTTTTATTTTGCTCAATAGATGGTGCGTGATTGATGATGTCACTAGCGATTTGAAGTGTGGCCTGTGCAGAAGCCATTTTTTTTCTGGTAAATGTTTATTTTTGAATTTTTTTTTTTTTAACAATATAACGTCTGTTTAGGTTTTGTTTTCTGCTGATTATAAAGAAGCATTTTACCAGGTTATTTTTTATCTAAGACTGCTTATATAATTTGTATGAGAGTTTATGCATAGTTCATATTCAATTGGACACAAACTTACTAGAAGGTAAAAGTTTGGAAGGGGAAATTTCTGTATACATTTGGACAGATTTAGCATAATTTCACATCTACCAAACTCTTAAAAGTATATTTGTAATATATACTGTAATATTATTGATGTGTGTGTAATTTATTTAGTAATATATATTATATATACATGAATACCTCGGATAAGACGGTTAATTCGTTCCGCCGACATGCCGCACTGTTTGAAACCGCCCTGTTCGAGGCATGTTTTAATGGGAAATACTGTAGGTCGTTCCAAGACATTTTAAATTACGTTTTTTGTATGATTATTTTCGATAATTATAATGATTTAACATGTTTAAATGTGAAATAAAACAATAAGAATGAACTTAAAGGTTTTAACTGTATAAAAGTAAACAAAGTTTATAAAAATAAAGATTATTATATTCCGTTTATATTCCGTATACTGTACACTAGCTACAAAAGACATAAGATATTTTTTTAGTAAAATATTTTAAGTGTTGTCTGCACAGATTTTGACTTCTCTTCAAACATATCTTTATAGCATCGCATAGCATCATCTATAGATTGTCGAACTCTAATGCTATGTTCAATGCTTGGATCGCCTTCCATAATCTGATCAGCAAGAGTGTCGACTGTGGTCGGTACAATACTGACTCGTACTGATACAAATACCGTAGTATAGACCGCGCGCGGGTTGTTTGAAATTTAATATATCGTCGCACTGACGTTCCTTTTATAAATATCTTAAATATTACATTAAATAATTAATTTTATATTATAATATTCAATCCGTCCTATTGCGAAATCCGTCCTGTTTGAAACCGTTTTATCCGAGGTATTCCTGTATATATATTAGGGTGCATCAAACGCCCTTAGGTTCTTGGATTTTAATGTCTATTCTCTCAAATGTTACACTTGTTGCTAGAAGTGTGTATGCCAAACATTAATTAAATCGGAGGTGGTCCTGGGTGGCCACCGGTCACTTTTATATTTTCGCGGCAATTTTCGGGGGCCATGCTATGTAAAAATATCTCTTTTTTTTATTTACCAACCAGTTGACTACTTACATTGTTTCTTTTAATATAGAGTTGCTAAGGGGTGATTTACATAACATTTGAGAGAATAGACATTAAAATCCAAGAACCTAAGGGCGTTTGATGCACCCTAAAGGGGTGATTTACATAACATTTGAGAGAATAGACATTAAAATCCAAGAACCTAAGGGCGTTTGATGCACCCTAAAGGGGTAATTTACATAAAACATGTACCATAAACGAAACTTCACTTATAGTCTAATAATATCCTTTATTGTCTTTCAGAAACAATGGAAGCTGTAACAATGGAAGCTAAGAAGACCAGATTAGCAAGTGCCATTTTTGGTCTTGGCAATGCTCTTACAGAAGGAGATGGTACATTGACAGGAGTCCACCTCCCAACTTGCCAGCAGGTTCTTCGATGCGTGATGTGGCACATCCAGAAAGAAATATGTGAAGGCAAACAAACACAGCCACTCAAATGGAAATCTGCCAGCATAGTCCTTATCCAGCTGAAAACATTCTACACTAAAGCAAATATTCCTATGCTTTCAGACCACCAATGCTGCAAACTAATACTTGACCTTCTTAATGACAATAACAAATTGCGTCAAATACCTGTTTCTCGCAGAGAATCTCCAAACACTTTGGCTAAGTTGCAATCCATGAATGAACGTCTTGATAAGACCTTTGGTGTATGGACAAAAGATGCAATGACAAACATTAAGAATGAGGAAGATAGAGCATTTTTAGAGTCAATGAAATCTGACAGAGTAGCCTCATTTGGTAGTGTTGACAAGAAGAAAGCTGATAAAGATCGTAGAAAAGAAAAACGCATCTTAGCGGAAGCTTCAAGACGAGAATGTCATGAATCATCCAGTGTACAAGAGATGAAAAGTTCTGTATGCTCTGATGATAGTGCCTCTAAAGATAGCTTGGAAGAAACTGAAGAAGAGGCGATTCCAGAGCTTCAAAGGAAGCGTAGTCACCACAGATCAACATATGCAGGTACGTCTGCCTTTATTCCTCATGATATTCTGAAAAGGCCTTCAGTCGTGTCTGTTGCTACTCGACTAAACATAACTCCTGTTCAACAGGCTGTGCTCACCGAAGCTGTAATTCAAGAGGCAGGAGGTGATCCACGTCGTGTGGCCAAGTCGTATTCAACTGCTGATAAGGCTCGATGATCAATAACAAGTGCTATCGTCAAAGATATTCGAGAAAATTGGATCACCCCAACAGCTGCAACACTTCACTGGGATGGCAAGCAGATGCATATGCTCACAAACAAGAATGGCAAGGAAGAAAGATTGCCAGTGTTGGTTGGGAATGCCACTGATGTAAAGCTACTGGGAGTGGCTAGATATCCTCGTGGAAGTGATATGTCATCAGGTGACATCATTGCCGAGCACACTTACACGTTTCTACATTCATGGAAGTGCAAACAGTCAGTTGTCAACTTATGTTTTGACACAACAGCATCAAACACTGGACACGTTACAGCTGCCTGTGTTACCATTCAATCAAAACTGGACCGTGCTCTTCTGTGGTGTGCATGTCGCCATCATGTTGGAGAGGTAATCCTGGATCATGTGTTTGACGCTCTCAAAATTGAGACATCAAAGTCTCCAGAAGCATCTTTGTTCCAAAGATTCCAGAAGAATTGGGAACGCATATTGCATGCAAAGGATGAAAGTTTAACCAAAATGTACATTTCAATGTACAATGACGATGCATAACAACTGCTTTTATCCTGCAAAAACAAGGTTTTAAGCACAATCCGCACAAGCGCTTCATACTGTAGGGAAGACTACAA
Source organism: Bathynomus jamesi (assembly GCA_023014485.1). Lineage (NCBI taxonomy): Eukaryota > Metazoa > Arthropoda > Malacostraca > Isopoda > Cirolanidae > Bathynomus > Bathynomus jamesi. Next base: position 2,599,964 of record JAJOZX010000007.1, on the reverse strand, counting down.
GGAAATGGCACAACTCTGCCAGGTAGTCCTCGATGATGATGTCACAAAACAAGGAATACTCCACAGACCTGGGGCCATGCATAAAGCAAGGTGGATGTCAAAGATTCTTTATTCCATCAAAATATGCCTACTTGAAGAGCAAATTTCTGTACTACCTCGAGGAACTGTAACAACACAACATCAACAGGAAAAACTGAAGGAGTTTGTTGTTTTTGTTGTTTATATTTATTGTGATTGGTGGCTCATATGTCAGTCTGCTTCAAATGCCCCATGGTTTGTTTTGTGCTTATACAAGACTCTGCTCAACTATAAAGCTGTCAACTCAATCATTTCAGTCAGCGCTGTGAAAGCCTTTGATAGACATTTGTGGTATTTAACCCCAGAACTGGTTGTTTTGGCACTGTTCAGCAATGCAGTACCTCAAAAGGAGCATCGTGCCCTTGCAGATGTGTTACTGGCCATACAACCAGATGAAATGCCAAGCACTCCAAAACACCGCTACGGTTCTGGATATGGCAAACCGTCATTTCCAAAAATTACAGAAGCGACAACCCTGGCTGATCTTGTGAAGGAGGACTCGTGGTTTACAGTGAACCTTCTTCACCTGGATATGACCTTCCTAACAGAGGATGTTGACAATTGGCAGAACAATGACCACTTCAAGGCAGCCAAGTCCATTGTGGATGGGTTAAATGTTGTGAATGACCCTGCGGAGAGAGCAGTAAAGCTCAACTGATTTTGTCTCAGCTGCAAGAGGAGAAGACCACTTCCAAAATCTTCTTCAAGTGGTTGAACGTGACCGCAAAGCGAGGCCAAATTTGCGGAAACGAGCAAAGTTGGAGTAGTGACATTGGCGTTATGTTTTATACATTTTCAACTTTCAATCAATGTAAGTATAGTAATACCGAATATTTGTATATTAGTATTATAAATAATACCGAATATTCAGTGCATCACTACTAAATATATAAAAGTGGCCGGTGGCCACCCAGGACAACCTCCGATTTGATTTATTTTTTGCATACATACTTCTACCAACAAGTGTAACATTTGAGGGAATAGACATTAAAATCCAACAACCTTTTGAAAATCATGGGGCGTTTAATGCACCCTAATATATATATATATATGGTATATATATATATATATATATATATATATATATATATATATATATATATATATACATATATATATATATACAGGGTGAGTCAAAGTAGCGCCCGATTTCTGTCAGTTGATTGTTTGTTTGCCATTTGTATTACAGTGTACAAGAAGGTAGAAATAAATGAATGACATGTTTATCTAACCATTTATTCGGGGGAAAATTATTACGGAACTGTACCAAGCTGTTTTACTTGCAATTTTCAAAGTGACCTCCCTCGTGATCGATGCACAATTGCAGCCGAGCAGGCACAGAGTGGCACACACGCCTGCAGAGTTCGATATCAATTTCCTCAAACTTTGCAGTGATTTGAGCCTTCAATTCCTGAATGGTACAAGGCTTTTCACGATAAACAAGGTCTTTCATGAGCCCCCAAAGAAAGAAATCTAGAGGTGTAAGGTCTGGGGAGCGTGCCAGCCACTCGATCGGACCGCGGCAGCCGATCCACTTTCCGGGAAAGTTTTCATCAAGCCACTGACGAACATGATGTCCATAATGAGGTGGAGCTCCATCTTGCTGGAAATAACAGTCCTGATCTTGTACCCTGGACCAAAAGAAGGTTTGCAGCATATCCAGGTAAATTTCTGCAGTGGCAGATCCCTCAAAGAAGAAGGGTCCAATTATCCCTAATGGAGATATGGCTGCCCAAACTGTCACGCCAGGTAAATTTACCTCCTTCTCAACTGTCACTCTTGGGTTCTCCGCAGCCCAGTAGACACAATTGTGTCTGTTAATTGTGCCGTTAAGCTTAAAACATGCCTCATCTGACCACCAGATGTTGTCTAGCATTGTGTCCTCTTCGTCAAGTTTAGCTAAGAACTCTTCGCAAAATTGAAGATGGCGGTCGTCATCTCCATCATGAAGGGCATGCAGTAAGCGTGGAATGTAAGGTTTCCATTTTTTCTGGTGAAGGATACGGATAACACTTGATTGGCTCACTTCCAACTCTGCAGATAAACGGCGAGTTGACTTTTGCGGACTTTGTTCCAGTCTCCTGATGGCTTCTTCAGCCTTAGCTACATTCATTGCCATTTTCGGATGACCGGACTTCTTTGGCGTGGCTACCGACCCTGTTGCTTCAAATTTCTTGACAATCAATCGTATGTTTCTTCCCTGGAGTGGGTTAATATCGAATTCCTGTGCCAAACGGCGTGCCACCATCGTTGGTTGTTCATTACATTTGTAGTAATGTTTCACGGCCGTAATGCGTTGATTCATTGAAAGGTAATTCATGGTTCAATTTGGTGCAAATTCAGTAACTTTCCAAACTCTCAGCAATCACCTGCAAAACAAAAACAAAAATAAATAAACTAAGAAAATTAATAATCTGCAAGACAATTATTAACAACATGACTTCCCAGAAAAAATCTGACAGCCGAAAAAACAGAAATTGGGCGCTACTTTTGACTCACCCTGTATATATTATATTATATATATATGTACTGTTAGGCGTTAGCAGCTGTATTCACTAGACATAGCAGCTCAGATGAATTTCTTCATCATTTGTACTATGTATTAAAGCTCTCAGCATAAATTTACCTTCCCTCATTTTATATATATATATATATTATATATATATATTTTTTTTTCAGAAACACACCACTATCAACAATCTTTGTGATGGCGCAGTAATCGAAGCTGAAATCTGTGATTTTTTAATATTTCTCAATCATTGATGATGGAAAGTTTTTCGTGTGCCAAGTGACCAAAGGTGATGAGGAGAAAACCTGTGGCGCCAAAATTAGTGCTTGCTTGGGCGAAGGAACCAGTGTCCCAAGCAGAGCATTGAATCTAAAGCATCATCTATAACATCATCATCCTAAGGTATTGAAGATTGTTACTGAAAAGGATGCTGAAAGTAAGAAGGATGATGATGCTCCTGGCCCAAGTTCTTCAAATTGTCAAGCTCTCGTTGTCATTACCAAGTATTTTGAGAGTGGAAAGGTTACTGTGTCCATGATGGCAGATAAATTCAAGGTTTGCATCATTGAAATGGTGGTTAAGAATGCTGTCCCCTCTGAGCTTGTTCTCTACCTCAGCTTTTGTCAGTTTGAATGGGGAGATGGCCTGTAAACTTGGTGTTTCATTAGAAAGGAACAGTATTTGAAGTCTGGTACTGGAGGAGGCAAAAAAGCAGAAGCATGCACTTGAGGAATTTCTTCATGGATGGTTTGTTTTTTCTGAAGGTGGATGCCTGCACATGCCAGAGAGTTAATTACTTTGTGATCAAGGTTCAATTCATGGATGATTGAAAAGAAGTGGTCACACGCACATTGGCAGTAAAAGACACTGAAGCCCAACACACAAGTGACTATCTCCAACAACTAGTGATGGATGTTCTGGAAGAGTTCAACATTGGTAAAGAACAAGTCTTATTGATCGTGACTGACAATGCCACCAACATGATGAGCACCATCGAGAAGCTGAACAAAGATGAAGTGGTAGATGATTTTGATGAATGATGATGATGAAGTTTCAGACAATGGTGGTGATACTTTAGACGAATTTGTGGATGCTGCTGCAAGGCTCTCCAAGATCTATCACATGTGCTGTGGTGTCCATATGCTACAACTGGCAATTTGTGACAGCTTGAGAGAAAAACATGTGGCCAGTCTTATTGGCAAGTTGCGAATGTTGTGGTGGCTGCTAGAACACCAAAACTAGATGCTATACTGAAGTGACATGCTGGAAAAGGAGCAATTTTGGATCAAGCAACTCAGTGGAGGAGTACATAGCTACTTGATGATTCAGTGTGTTCTTGAACTAAAACCTTTCCTTAGTGACATGGCCAACCTGGATGTCACAATGACTGAAGTTCAATGGGAGCAAGTGAAGGAACTTGAAAGTTTGCTTCGCCATCCATATACTGTTACAAAAAACTTGCAACAACTGACTTGACTCCTGGTTTGTTTTATAGGGAGTGGAAGACGCTCATTTTCCGCCTCTCTCAAATTGGTGACATGACAGCCAATGGCATTATGAACTCAATGCTGCGCAGAGAAAGTTGTCTGCTGGATAATGACATCCTATTGGCTGCTATCTACATTGATGCCATGTATCGAGTCACACTGACAGAAGAACAGCAAATTAGAGCTAAGGCTGCTTTATGTGAAATTGTGAAGTAGCCATTCATATGAAAGGTCTATGAGCGGAAGATGAGGCTGTAGCTGGGCCATAACATGGCAGCCTTCCATCATCATCCTCATCCAATTCAAATTCTAAAGATGAAGAATTTGATTTTGAAAAACATCTAGATGACCAGGAGCAGTCAAAGCATCGTTGATTAGATTTGAAAAAAAGTGGAGAAAGGAGCCTGACTGCGCTAGCTAAATTCAAATTGGATTTTTCTCATGCACTGGGAGAGGTAGAAAAAATTGACCATACTGCAAAGTTGAAAGTGAAAGATGTAATACCCTGATACCCTGAGATTGTTCAAGATGCTGCTCTGACTGTCGCAGTGAAACGGGGGCGCGATGCCGGTAAGTGTATCTGTGTAAAGATGCGTTTGCGTTACTCACCTACCGGATACTCTGTTAGTGGGGTCACGGCAGCTGCGGCTGGTTGTGGAGATGGGAGATTTAGCTGCCAGTGAGAACCACCCAGAGGGCCTTAATAAAATCCTTTGACTTCAGCACCACCTGCACTGCTAAGAATGAGAGAAATGAGGTGAGCAAGTTACCAATTTTAGTGTGGTTGAGATTATGTCAGATAGCAGCTCCTACCAATCTGAAACTGGGTTCTCACCTTTAAGATCTCTGGGCATAGCCAGTCTGCCTCTTTTAACGACTTACTCTTCGGCTTATGGTGGGAGGATTTAAGAAAAGTAAAATGTCCTTTGCTTAATTTAATCAACGAAACAATAATAACACTTACAGGTTAACTGCATCAGCAGGCAAGTTTTTACAGGTAACTAAAGAAGATCTGAACAATTTTATTGATCATACACCAATGTGTTTTCAGAACTAACTAAGCACTTGAAAAAAAATTATTACTACAAAACAAAGAAACAAACATCATTAGTCCCATACCACACACAAAATGTCACATAAAATAAAACCATTAAATTATTGGCCATCACCAGCCCATTACCACACAAAGGAGACAAGACTTACAGAAAAAAATAACTTACATAACTAATGCAAAAAAAAACAAAGAATATTAGTTACTAGGGTAAGGTCAATGAGTGTTACCCAAATTGTATAAACCTGATAAGTCCCAGATGTGTCATTTTAAACTCCACTTCATCTCACAATCATTAAATGTATTCTTGGCTCAATCAGTACACACAAAAGCAATGTTTATAACAAAAAATTATGTGAACACTGGCTTCAGCATTTGTGCAGGCATTGGGGAAGAAAAAGCTTTGTCCAAATTCACTTCAATAAGCAAATGTCCCAGCCAAAAACAAATCCCTGATAAAGAAAAAAAACCAACAACATTTAGAGATTATCCCCCTAGCACTGTCATCAGTGGACTCACAGGAATACATGAGTGCAATGATGCCAGAAAAGGGAGCAAAACTGACAATGATAATTAATGGTCTAAATTTTGGGATATGTATTTGCATTAATATGTTGCTCATAAGGCAGTTAAAGTACAATTTAGTTCACAGCCTGAGAAAGCTCAAAATCCATTGTGATGCATATTGATAACTGAAGTTAGGTTTTTCAACACGGTCTTTATAAAGGAAATCAGGCATTCAGAAATGATTATGATATTTACATGATAATTTTAAGTGATCCAAATATGTGAGACATGGTTCTTACAGCTAATGGTTAAGCAATACAAAACACCAATGGTAAAAACAAGACTGGATCACCTACCACCCATCAAGGAGAAGTGAGATGCTTTCCCGTCTCTTGAAATGGACATATGATTGCCTCAAGCTGCTTCTTGTTCTCTATACTGAGAGAGTTTCAAAGCTTTTATACTGAGGCATATGATTGCCTCAGTTTTTAACATTCTCTATATTGAGAGAATTTCAAATCTGTTATTATCAATTAAAAAGAGAAGAAAAACATTTTTAGTTAACCATACCATCTCAACAGCATTGCCACTGACTCAAGTTAGCGTGAAGCGTTTGTTTTCTGCCCTCTGAATTGTCAGATCAGACTTGAGGGCAGCAATGAAGGAGGACCTAACTGAAGCGATCATGTTTCTGAGAACAAATTCAGTTTAGGTATAAGAGTACAATATATATATGTGGTTGTAAAGTATTCGTGTATTGTTCCATTTATTGCAGTTGCTTTTTTATATGCTGAACCATTTTCAAAATAGCTTCAACTTTCATGTCTTGTATTTTTATTTTATTATAACTATTAAATACTTTTTTTGTTTTTATTATTATATAAGGAAATAATAATTAAAATAGAGATTTAAAAATTAAAACTATTAAAATTCACGGAGACTATTCATTTACCTACACCATACCTATACTATATAAGTACAGTATATATGCCATATGGTTAGTGTATATAGAGTCGGAGTTGGAGTTTTTTTCACTGACTCACAACCCTGGTTTAAAGCCCCTACCACCCTCCTCCCTGGCACAATTTTTCAATTTTTGACCTACATTGAAGAATATTCCATTTATATGAGACTTACTCTACATTCAGGTTTTTTGATGACATAAATCTTTATTAATGTATAATATTTTATTTAATAATGTACAGTATTAGGAAAATTAATTAAGTACAACAATATATTCAGAAGAAAAAAATTAGAGGCATAATAAATGTGCTAAAATTCAATTCACTTTTTCATTGTTCCTTATCACATCAAAAAGAAAAAGGAAGAAATTTTCAATATCATTAGGAAATTTTATTTCATGTTTCTTACTCATTCCATTGGGCCTTCCATTCAAACTTGGGCAGTTTTCACCTTGATTCTAATGAGTTTAAGATAAATTTTTGATGGTTGTCATATCCTATTCTTTCCTGACATGCCTTTGTTATTAGGTTCACTGCCCTTTCCACACTTTGACTGTGGCATGGAAAAGAAGCTATCCCAATGGCTTACATCAAGCCTGTAGTAGCTCATTGCTAAAATTGTTTAGCAGCAGTGGAGGAGTAATGATCTCTCTTTGCCAATTGATCATCTTGGTATAGTCAGTAGATTGGAAATTGAGGGTTTGAGGCAACTCAAAGTTTCTGGTACCTGAAAATCCTGTTCTTGAAAGGATGATTTTCTGAATAGCTTGCTCCCTAATTCCGTGTCTCTTGTCAGTTACCATTGATATGAGTATATTTTCTGGGTGGGCAAAGTGGATGTTATTCTTTAATACTGGCTCTATGATTGATCTATGTTGTTCATCAAAATTTCGAAGCAAGCGCATTAAATGCCAAAAGTTATATGCATCATCAGTTGCATTAAGATGAGATTTTATACAAAACCACCCTGGAGCAGAGAACTGCATAATAATCTTGACTATGGGTCATTCCATGTCCATTAGGGTGCTTTTAAAAACTGAAAGTGTGAATTTTGGGTCACGGAACCCCGCAAATGATGAGGTTTCCAGGAGCAAATAAAGCACATGATTTTTTTTGGAAAATCATCAAATATTTAGAGATTGCCCAAAGACCCCAAAGTTTTACCCATATGCTCATTTATTTATGCGCCCTTTTTAAGTCACTTCTAGTGTTTATTAACCCATTGATACACAGCGTCCCCAAAATTAGAAATTGCATTTGTCAATTGCATTCTGATAATCCATATTTCTTTACTTCAGTATACCAACAAATGAATTTTCTTTAATTCTAAATCGTTTTCTCTTAATTACTCACGTCTTTCGTGCATTTATGTAATGGTGGCCAAGAAGCATCACAGTTCTCATAACGGTAAGTGTTATTTAAATAATTCATATATTTCAAATGTTTTTTTTACTTAGCACTGTAATGGATGGTATTATGAATTGTTTGTAAGTATAATGACTTGTTTTTAGCAATATTTTTGTTTCCAAAAATAGTTATAAGGTTTAATTTTTATGCGTATAAAATTTTGGACGCGCTCTGCTTTGGCCGCAACTGAAATTGAATGAATACTCCACTGCCGTGGACGAAGAGGACACGGCTGCAGTGATCAGTCCCTGGGCCGAGAAGATGATTCATGAAGCAAATGACCTTCTGAAAGTGAAGCATCCCAGAGATGACTACAAAGAGCTTCTTGAACTTGTAGTCATTTTCTTGGGAGGAGTACCTCACGGACGTTGGAGTCCTGTGTTCATGGCTCCAGGGGCTTTGCACCGAGCACGGTGGATGGCGTGTGGAATTTACTCTTTCAAGATTTGGATGTTCAGATACCAGTTCATGATGCACATGAACCAATGTCCTTCAACATCTCGTGGAGCAAGTAGCAGTGACCACCTTATTTCTGGGTTGCGGGACTTCTGTCTCTTCGTTGCTCAAGATTACGTCCTTCCGTGGTTTTCAGCAAGAGAAGCAGCAAGTGCTCCACGAAGCGACTTAGCCCTCCTTCAAAAGTTGCAAAACACCAATGCTGCTGGGTACAAGAATTTTAATCGGCATCTCTGGTACCTCAATGAGGTAAACGTGGGCCTTGCACTATTTGATCCTGCAGTCATGATGATGAGAAGCGGAAAATGGTAGAGAATATGAATTCTGTCGTCGAAGGGTCAGAAGCCCCCCCCCCCCCCCCCCCCCCCCCCCGACGAGTCTGGATTCCAGATCCAAGAAAAGACCCTGGCAGACTTTTGCTCTTCCAATACATACAATCTGTTCACCCTTCTAGATCTTCCGGTGATTTCCTGCAAGAGGATCCATCAAATTGGGAAAACAACACCAGCTTTGGTTCAGCAAAGATCAGGGTGGATTCCTTAAATGTAGTGAATGATGCAGCAGAGCGAGGCATAGCATTGATTCAAGAATTCACGAAGGCTGGAAGGACCGGAACGAAGAGCAGATGCAGTTCATGATTCAAATTGTCGAAGAACATCGTAAAGTCTTGCCGACAGCCTCCAAAGCCACTTTGATGAAAAAAATGAACGCCAACACTTGAGGTGTCATGTACTTTAATCGTTAATTATGAATTTAGTGAATATACTCGCACGATATATTTGTCTGAATACTTATTGGAGATGTATATTGGAGATGCAATTTATCATTTAAACTGAGAATTAAAATTTCCATTGCCCTATAAATTGAAAAACACCTATCAGCTGTGGGCAACCTCTAAATGTTGTTGGATTGCAAAGAAATTTTGCCTGTTCTGTTTTCTCATGTATCCTCACAAAATAAAGGGTTCCACTCCCTTGCATTTTCATTTCGCATTTTTCACCATATACCATAAACACACCCTAAATTGTCCATTCAACTGAATTTTGGGTTGAAAAAACGTGACCATCACCAATTTTTTTTAAAAATTGGCACACTTATAGATCTCAGTGAGAAAAACAGAATGGCACTTGTTTCAACACTAGGTCATATGGTTCCGGAGATATGGCCATTCAAATTTTGTAAAAAAAAAGTTAATTTCCAAGGTCATACCATATTTCAACATGAAATATCTCCGCTCCTATTGCACTTACAGAGACCATTTAAAGTATTAAACACTATTTTAAAGCTTTTAAGCAGATCTACAACTTTGTTTCTATTCATATTTTACCTTAGTAGTAAAAAAAAAAGTTGATTTTATTTTTGACCTTTGACCTTGTGTAGGTCATTTGATGTCACAACCAATTTTTTTTCTCCTTTCACCCAATTTTGGGTACATATGTCTACCTTAACCTAAAACAAGATTTTTAGTGTTGATTAAGTTAGTAGGCCTATAGACGCTACAGCCATTTCAGTGGACCATACCTACCTCCATTTTGACCAAATACCTTTTTCCACCAAACTTTGGAGTGGTTTCTTTAGAACTGTTTGAGCTAGAGTGTTGAGAAAAGTACCATTAGATTTGTCTCACTGAGATCTATAATGTCTGCTATTTTTAAGACAATTTGCCTTTTAATGTATATATTAAAATAACCTATTGCTTTATTTCCACCAATTGAGTTATAAGAAGCGATTCTTGTCTAGCTGGGTGAAATCATGAAAAAGAGGCATCAACATAACTTTATATTTAAAAAAGGCAGTTATTAGGTATTTACAATATATTTTATGGAAGCCATTGTTACATTTATAATAATAATAAAGTATTTGTATATGCCTTTCAAGGTAATTATTTATCCTACCAAAGATTTGACCTTAGACAAAAACTGAGATCATTATTCAACAGCAAACAGTAAGAAAGAAAAACCTATAATAAGAGACTTTAGTCCTGCCTAATAAGACTCAAATTTAAATAGGAATGCTAAGATACTAACCAAAATACAAAATATAATTAATAGATAATGAATGGTACAATAAACATAATGGTTTTAATAAACAATGACAATAAAAAATTTAAGTACCACTGAACTAACTTAGACATTTCATATGAAATATGTGTACCTAATATTATCAATGAAAAAAAAAAAACAGGCTGGTAAAAAAAATTACATTGATGAGGCAAAAAAGATTACCTGTTGGCTGTTACACTACTAAATGCTCAAGCATAGATGTGGCCTTCATTTCTGACTGGGTCAAAGTGTATGTCCTGCCATTTGTGGTAACTGGACTCACAATCATCAGCACATCACTGGTGTCAACTAGAAGTTCATCAGGTGGGGAAGGATATACAAATGAGCATGCAGGTCCATGGGGGTGAAGGAAGGTCAAGTTGACCTCATTGCTCTCTGGTTTGACATCTAAGATGCATGCGAGATACCAGTGGGAATCATAGACTGCTAAGCAATAGCCTTTCATAGATGCCAATGAGATGTTGCTTCTCTGAAGAATGGTGACTCTTTCCGATCTGGATATAGTCGAGGAAGAATAAGAGCGGACTTCTACCAGTCCATCACTGATTGGCTTGATGCAATGGATCTTCTGGGTTCCTGAAAATAACATAGGTTTTAGCAATGGGATATAATTTCAGAATATTTTGACATTCAATCATTATTCAGAGTTCCCACTAAATTATACCCTTGAAATTCCATGATTGGAGGCAAATTTCTATGACAAAAATTTGCAAGAAAAACTTAATTATATTTCTGGAGTGAGGAATGGATTAATTGTATAATTAGGCATACCTGGAATGGTTTTTGCATTTTTGAAGCATTTTTCCAACATCAGTTGGTGGGATTCATACTCTTCTGTTGTCACGAAGGTGAAAGTGATTTAAGGAAGTGCTGTGACTGCAAAGTTGTAGAGGGCCAATGGAACAAGGATGGATTTGGCACCCCCTATTCTTTGGAGGCTAGCCCTGGCTGCAAGCCTCTTCACAGATCTGCTGATACCATCACATTGAAACGGGGGCGCGATGCCGGTAAGTGTATCTGTGTAAAGATGCGTTTGCGTTACTCACCTACCGGATACTCTGTTAGTGGGGTCACGGCAGCTGCTGCTGGTTGCTGAGAGGGGAGCTTTAGCTGCCAGTGAGGACCACCCAGAGGGCCTTCACAACTTGGATAAAAATCCTTTGACTTCAGCACCACCTGCACTGCTAAGAATGAGAGAAATGAGGTGAGCAAGTTACCAATTTTAGTGTGGTTGAGATTATGTCAGATAGGCAGCTCCTACCAATCTGAAACCGGGTTCTCACCTTTAAGATCTCTGGGGCATAGCCAGTCTGCCTCTTTTAACGACTTACTCTTCGGCTTATGGTGGGAGGATTTAAGAAAAGTAAAATGTCCTTTGCTTAATTTAATCAACGAAACAACAATAACACTTACAAGGTTAACTGCATCAGCAGGCAAGTTTTTACAGGTAACTAAAGAAAATATGAACAATTTTATTGATCATACACCAATGTGTATTCAGAACCAACTAAGCACTTGAAAAAAATTATTACTACAAAACAAAAGAAACACATTATTAGTCCCATACCACACAAAAATGTCAACATAAAATAAAACCATTAAATTATTGGCCATCACCAGCCCATTACCACACAAAGGAGACAAGACTTACAGAAAAAAAATAACTACATAACTAATGCAAAAAAAACAAAGAATATTAGTTACTAGGGTAAGGTCAATGAGTGTTACCCAAATTGTATAAACCTGATAAGTCCCAGATGTGTCATTTTAAACTCCACTTCATCTCGCCATCATTAAATGTATTCTTGGCTCAATCAGTACAAACAAAAGCAATGTTTATAACAAAAAAACTATGTGAATACTGGCTTCAGCATTTGTGCAGGCATTGGGGAAGAAAAAGCTTTGTCCAAATTCACTTCAGTAAGCAAATGTCCCAGCCAAAAACAAATCCCTGATAAAGAGAAAAAAAACCAACAACATTTAGAGATTATCCCCCTAGCACTGTCATCAGTGGACTCAGGAATCCATGAGTGCAATGATGCCAGAAAAGGGAGCAAAACTGACAATGATAATTAATGTTCTAAAATTTTGGGATATGTATTTGCATTAATATGTTGCTCATAAGGCAGTTAAAGGTACAATTTAGTTCACAGCCTGAGAAAGCTCAAAATCCATTGTGATGCATATTGATAACTGAAGTTAGGTTTTTCAACACGGTCTTTATAAAGGAAATCAGGCATTCAGAAATGATTATGATATTTACATGATAATTTTAAGTGATCCAAATATGTGAGACATGGTTCTTATAGCTAATGGTTAAGCAATACAAAACACCAATGGTAAAAACAAGACTATAGGATCACCTACCACACCATCAAGGAGAAGTGAGATGCTTTCCCGTCTCTTGAAATAGGCATATGATTGCCTCAAGCTTCTTGTTCTCTATACTGAGAGAATTTCAAAGCTGATATACTCAGGCATATGATTGCCTCAATGTTTTTTAACATTCTCTATATTGAGAGAATTTCAAATCTGTTATAATCAATTAAAAAGAGAAGAAAAACATTTTTAGTAACTCTGAAGGCTTGGCTTTCTAAGAACTCTGGCCCAATGGGGATTACTGAAACCTCCCAGGCCCTACTGAGGGGTTTGGGAGCTCTCAGGAATCCTTTCCAGTAGTGGAGTTCCCACCAACTTGGGGTGTTAACCATACCATCTCAACATGGCCCTTTACCGTGACTTGTGGCAAAGAAATGCCATTCAGTCTCAACTCCGAAATCTTCTTCATGATGGTAGAGGTTTATAAAGTTCTTGCAATTTTTATATTGTGCAGCACAACTACCACTGAAGTAAAAGATTTTGGTAATTTGATGGGATGCTTTAATAAAATTTGAGATGGGTTTGGAAGAGGTGAATGGATCATGCTGGTTGCAGTCAGAAATTGCAACAAAACTTTTATGCATCAGTTCATTGTCTTGTCGGTAGTAGACTACAAAAGGATGTATTGTAGCTTGGCAGTTATTCCAATGGAATGATTGCACTGCATCTTGAACTATAAAAGCATAATTCTCCGCAAAGTCACTGATAATGAGAAATTCACCTTCACAGAGTTCTCCCTTGTAAAAATTTCATCTGGCTTGCAAAGAAATCATGTTCCAGGAAAGCTTCTAGTTTTCATGAAAACTTTGGATGAATTCATCTGCAGAAAGTTTTTGTTTACAGCGTTGATCTGTCCATTGAAATCCATTGCCTGAATTCAATCTCATCAAGCCCTCTTCTCTTGAAGGCTGTAGTTAAGAAGTCTGTGAAGGCCTCTTTTCTTGGGCATTGATCACATTTCCCAAAGAAGCACATCTCCCGAGGTGGATTACATTGGAGGAGGGCTAGACAATGCCTGTAGTGACAAATATAATTTGTCTCCAGCCCATCATCCCATGTTGATGAGCTAGGCTTATCAGGAGGGTACTGCTCCACCTGGAAAACACTGGTTATTGCTGCCATCATGAGTTTAACATTCTGGTGCTTAGTGCAAATGCAGACAGAATGTGTTGCACTGGCACCTGGCAACACACATTCTTTTGGTTGAAGCTCTGCAAATTTTGAAAATCCTATTTTAATTGTTGGATGGTTTGTTTTAGAAAGCTCAAATGCTTCTTTTAGGTTGCATAAGATTAGCATTTGTCTACTCACATCTGGCAAATGATAGAAGTCAATTAATTTGGCAGCAGTTTCACTATTCAGGTGTTTCCCAAAATGTGGATTAGGAGTTGAAAGCACTCCCTTCTCCCTCACCAAACTCTGCTTGCCTAGCCATGTAATCTGAGCACTTAAATTCTTCTCTGATCTTTACTTGTGTCCATCTTTTTTGTAGGATAGTAAGAATTGTCAGGTTTTCACTTTGACTTGTCGCTTGATTAAATTTCTCTCTTAGTTGTTGAAGAATCTCCAGTTTTGTATTATCTGAGTCACTGCATGAAGTTGGTTGTTTAGTTGCAAGTTCAAGCTTTCTTTTCATAACTACTACTAGGTACTACTTTCCTCAACTTTCTCTTTGCGTAACCAGCACTGTCAGAGAGTTTACATGGTTTTATTGGGGTCTCATCAAGTGTGGCCAATGAAGCATTGAATTTACTAAGCTCATACTGCATTTCAACTACATCTCCAACAGTTTCTAGCTCAGATGGGGCACTTGATGAGGTGGATGGTGATTTTTCAAGTGGTTCACATTCAGGCATTGGGGATGAATGATTTGCTAGTATATTTCGACAGATTGCACATGCTTTATGATTATTTGTTAGTTTCAATTCAGGCTTTTGATCAATCAAATTTTTAGTCAATGCATGAATGCCTTTTTTCACTTTTCCTTTGTGTTTTTTAAATGGGTCACAACAGAACCTGCCCATATTCAAACTGCTGAAATCCATGTTTATCTAAAAAGAAAAAAAAAACATGTAACTTAAAAGCCAGGGTTGGGTTCAATACACAAAATTGAAATGATTACAAATTTTTTTATTTTTCTTCAAATTAATTAGTTAGTATTGTACTTCACAATTTCAAGATCAGTTGCAATTAATTTTGTCTGAATCAGTTACAATTACACTTACACAAATATAACTATCTATTCTATATATCTAAATATATATCTATATTAGGGTGGTCCATAAAATTGAAGTTTTGATTTTTTGTTATTGCCGGGCGGTAACTTGTGAGGATGAATGAGAAAACACCTCTGGCCAATTTTTTCCCAAATCAATCACTTTTTAGGGTAGCACACACTTCATTTTTGCACTTTTGCACTACCTAGTAGATTTACTTGTATATTATGTTCCAGTTCCAGTAATACATCTTTTCCTTGACAGATTATTGGTGTAGTGTTCATTGGTTGTGTTTAGTGGTTGGATATATGATGACTCAAGTTCGAAGCTCTTGCTTTTATCTCCTTGAAGGAGATAAAGTGAAGGACAAGCTTCTTGGAAGCAAATTACCATCACGTGGAGAAGTATTGTCATGCTTCCTTCATCACCACACTAATCTCAAGAAGGAGTTGAAGGAAAGTGCTCAAGTAGTGTGGGGTCAACTTGAAATATTTTGGAACAAAGCTCGAATCCCGACAAGGGAAAAATACAAAGGAATCCAAAAGATCTTGGACCTTCACCAAGATTGGATCAAAATAAAAAAAGGACGAATGAGGAGGAGCCAGAAGCAGGTGAGTTGGATGATCAATGATAAATAAAATAGTTTCTCGAGAGTATGACATATTATACTGTACAATAGTCAATACATTTATCATATATATATTATATATATTTATTATTTATATTTAGGTGTACAACGAAGAGGGATTCAAGGAGACACTTCGGAACCTATTTGATATGGCACATGCTGATGCCTTGTCTCTAATCAAAAACCCAGAAGACAAGGCCTTCTTGCTGGCCCAGCGAGAGCCTGGAAGATGGGGATGCATGGTGGGAGTAGACAGAAAAACAGCAGAAAAAGAAAAACAAGCTGCCCACAGGAAGATGGAGGAGGAGATGCGAAAGAGAAAGGTGAGATTGTTCTTCAAATTCCTACTTTCATTTGATTGCAATGATTAGGTTGATTGTATTGCAGGCAGTCAATGAAAGTGCATCAACGTCGGGTACAGCAGTATTGGTGTCCTCAACAGAATCCTCAGTCACTGACGAGTCATCCTCCACCGAAGATGAATGGGCAAAAGGTGGAAAGCGACCTCCAAAACAGGTGAAAAGAGTCAAGAATGTGATAACATCAAATCTAGCTGCTGCCCTAGATCGGACACACACTACGGACAGGATGGCAACCTATATAATAGCAGAGACTGCATTGAGCCTTGGCCACAGCCCAATGAATTTTAACATCACCCGGACCTCCATCAAACGGCAGAGAGAACGACATCGGATCATGATCTGCAGTAGCCTAAAAGCTTCCTTTCAGTCCGGTCCTGCAATCATCTACTGGGATGGAAAACTTATTCCAGACCTCCTCAACACCAGAGACCATGCGCATGTGGATCGGCTGCCTGTGCTCATTTCCTCCTTTTCGGGTCAATCTCAGCTCCTTGGAGTCCCCAAAATACCAACTGGATCAGGAGAACACCAAGCCAGCGCAGTTTTTGAATTATTGACTGATTGGGGCCTCGAAGAATCTGTAGTGGGGATGTGTTTCGACACCACTGCCTCCAATGCTGGTTGTTTGAATGGAGCGTGTGTGTTGTTGGAGCAGAAGTTGAAGAAAGACCTTCTCCATTTTGCCTGCCATCATCACATCATGGAAGTGATGATCAGTGGAGTTTTCACTGCTTGCTATGGCCCAACGAGTGGACCTGATGTTCCATTGTTCAGCAGGTTTCAGAGCAAATGGACCTTCATCGACACAGGAACATACGGCACCGGATGGGATGATGAAGAGGTGCATCGACTCTTGGCCCCCATTAGAGATTGGATTCTCCGCTTTGCTGAGGAAAAACACTCCTCAAAATCCTTTCGAGATGACTATCAGGAATTCCTCGATCTGTCCGTCATTTTCTTGGGAGGGAGCAGTGACAACTACACCTTCAAGCGACCTGGCCCACCTTCAAGTGACCTGGCCCACCTTCAAGTGACCTGGCCCCATGCACCAAGCCAGATGGTTATCTAAGGTGATCTATTCATTGAAGATGTGGCTGTTCAGGGGACAAATCCCAGCCCTCACTCCACGAGAGCAAAAGTGTCTTAAGGATGTCAGTGTCTTCGCTGTTTCCAGCTACCTGCAGGCATGGATGACAGCGCCAATAGCTGCTGCTGCGCCTCGCAGCGACCTCAGTCTTCTGCAGAGTCTTCGGGAATACCATGACCCCAAAATTTCGGAAGTGGCATTAAAAAACTCAGCGGTCATCTTTGGTATCTTTCGGAGGAGATGGTGGGCCTCGCGATTTTCGATCCTGAGGTGTCTGAAGAGACTAAAACAGCAATGGTGAAGGCGATGGAGGAATTGAAGGAAAGCCTGATTGCCAGAAGAGAAGGAAAGGTGTTGCTGAGGGGGCTTCAATCGAGTCACTAGCAACAGCAAACTCAAAAAGACTGCTGTTGTCTCTGGGGTCAGGTGTGGGATACCTGAGGAAGGAGGTGCGGGATTGGGACAGTGATCCTGATTACCAAATAGCGAAGAAATCAGTGGCAAACCTCTCTGTCGTGAATGATCATGCAGAGAGGGGGGTTGCTCTCATTAATGAATACAACGGCTGCCACACCAGGAATGAGGAACAACTGCAGTATCTCCTGCAAGTTGTTGCTAACTACAGGAAGCAGTTTCCTCAACCACTGAAGTCAGCCTGGCAACTGGGTGAGAAAACAAAGATCAAATGAGGTGCAGAGGGAATTGTTAGTCAATTCATTTCGGAATTGTTAGTTACCCTAATAGTCATGTACTGTCACCAAGATTAACTTTGCTGTGATTTTTAGATTATACCAAAACTTCAAGTGTCATGTGCTACCCCTACAAATTAACTGATTCAAATAAAACTTTCCCAGAGGTGTTTTCTCATCCATCCTCATAAGTTACAACCCAGCAATAAAAACAAATCACAAAAAAAAATTCCACCCCTATAAGAGTGGACCACCCTAATCTATATCTAAGTATAACTAAATAAACTATCAAAGGTTTATTTTCATTGGATGATGTATGACTGCCAGATCTAGGGGTATAATTTTTAACAATTGACATTAATTGATCAATTACATCGGTTATAGCTTAAAAATCAATTAGTTACCTTTTTTATTTTATTTTGAATCAATTACAATTAATGGAAATTAGCGTCAATTAATTAAAAATACAATTATAATTATTCATTGTATCCAACCCTGTTAAGCTATTTTTGCTTAGATGGCACAAATAAAATTTGGGACCTACTGATCTTGTTTCAGAGGTCTACAACAAGAAAAAATGTGCAGTTTGATTTACAGATTGGAATAAATACAGATGCCAAAAAAATCCTTGCTCCAAGGTTTAAATAAGCTTATTTTCACATGGGTACATACTGTTGTACACAATGAATAAATACACAAAGTTAAGTAATTCTATTAAAACTTGTCTAACTCTTAAAACTGAACTTATTCTATAGGGTACTACCTATAGCCGAGTATAAAGTACTTATATACGTGCATAGCAGGTTCAAAGTTCTTCACACTTTTGAATGTCCATATAAATTATGTAATTTAAATTACCTATATTACGGTATATAATTCTCTGAAATATACAAAAAAAAAATTTTATAATAGGGCCGGATACTTATTCGACCAAATAACTTGGTTAGGTTAGATAATTACCGATTTTTTTGAAAATTAGCAGACATTATATATCTTGGTAAGAAAAATCTAATGGTATTTTTCTCAACACTCTAGCTCAAACAGTTCCAAAGATACGGTGCTCCAAAGTTTGGTGGAAAAAGGTACTTGGTCAAAATGGAGGTGGGTATGGTCCACTGAAATGGATGTAGCATCTATACTAACTTAATCAACACAAAAAAAATCTTTTTTTAGGTTAAGGTAGACATGTGTACCCAAAATTGGGTGAAAGGAGAAAAAAAAATCGGTTGTGACATCAAATGACCTACACAAGGTCAAAAGTAAGATCAACTTTTTTTTTTTTTTTTCCACTGAGGTAAAATATGAATAGAAACAAAGTTGTAGATCTGCTTAAAAGCTTTAAAATAGTGTTTAAATGGTATCTGTAAATGCAATAGGAGCCGAGATATTTCATGTTGAAATATGGTATGACCTTGGAAATTGACCTTTCTTTACAAAATTCGAAGGGCCATATCTCCTGAACTATATGACCTAGAGCATGGGTCGGGGAACGTTTTTGGGTATTACTCTAAAATCTATTTGAGTAAAATGAAATTACCCCCAGACTTCAAAGTAAACAAAAACAAGCCAATTGCTCTTAAAATTGTTGTATATGGTGTCTCATACTGCACGCATTACCCCCAAAATTTTTAAATGTACCCCATTTGGGGTAATTTACCCCTGTTCGCCGACCACTGACCTAGAGTGTTGAAACAAGCGTCATTCTGTTTTTCTCACTGAGATCTATAAGTGTGCCAATTTTTAAAAAAAATTGCTGATGGTCACTTTTTTTTGCAGTTGAACTGACATGGAATGACCCCTATATCTTGAAGGTTTTTATTGGGATTTGGCATTGAGATATATAATTGAAGGATCCTATTAGCTAGAGTTAGCCAGTGAGCATGGTGAAGAGTACCTGGGGATTGAGTGGACAGATCTTGAGAAGTGTCTCCAGTTTGCACTGCCAGACACACATCATAGAGATAGCTTTGATCACTGCTTAGCTCCTTCACAACATTTGCTGGAATTTCTTTGTTTCCCTTTACATGAGAATATTTGACTACCTCCAATTTTGTTAAGTCTGTTTTCAGTTTATTCCCAATTGAACCCACAAAAGTATTTGGATGTGTTGTTTTACCATCAATGGCTTTGTAGATGTGCATAAATGGCAGCTCATTCAAATGCAAGAGGCACATCAACCACTGCACTGGTCTGTTAAGATGAATTTGAACCAGTTTTATAGCTCCACCAATTTTTCCTGTATTTACAGGAGTACCATCACACAGTAAAGCTTTGATAGTGTCTGTGCTGTTTGAGTCTGTAATAATAGTTATCAACTCTTCTGCTATGCATAATGCAGCGAGCAGTTCCATTATCTGGTGTGACATGGTCTACATAGATGCTTCCAGGTTCTTTCACAATAACATAGTGTTCTTTTATCTTTCTACTTTTAGTTAGTGTTATCTTTCCTTTCATCAAATCCAAGGCACTCCATCTTCAGATTTTTGGATTTAGACCTAAAAGTATTGTTTCACCCATGCGATTTCTTTCTCTTTCTAATTTCTTTCTGTCAAGCATGTTGGTGTGGTTAAGGATCCCTGTATCTTTTAAAGATGCATTGACTATTGCAGCTGCAGCTCTACAACTTGCTTAATGGTTATGTTAATGCTGGGTGTTTTTATAGGAGTGCCTGTTCTGAATATTCTGTCAATTCTAAATTGGCCTCATAATCTACATTCAGACTCTGAATCTACATCCATGTCTTCTTCAGTATTTTCTATAAATTCTGATGGTAAAACATTGGTGGCTTCAGTCATTTCTTCTTGTGCTTTTAGTTGATGGTTTTGTGCTTCTTAGGCTCTTTCTAAAGATCTCTTCTTTGATGAACTAGCTATGCGATCAATTGGTCCTAACTGATTTTTTCTTTGTTTTTGACCCACAAAAGACTCCCATTCTGCCATTGGTATTTTATCCTTACACCTGCAAGATTTCCTATCAATTCCTTTGTCATGGCATTCACAAGAGGATACATCAAACATTTCATCATACTGAGCTACTTTTAAGGCAAAACTTTCATTTCTTCGATGTAATGGCCCCTTGTTCAATTTTGAGGCTGCTTCTATTAGTCGACTGACTTTAAGATAAATACTTTTTGTGTTAATCATAGGAAAAGAAAATTTCATCCAAATGTCTTCAATAGCTTTTACAACAACCTTGTAACAATCATTAGCAGTTGCTGATCCTTTTGATTTAGCTTCATGATGGCGCACAAAAAGGTAATGTCTCACAACATCTGCTTTTGGAGGAGTCATGGCTGCTGGGAATTCTGTAGGATATCCAAGGGCTGCATTTGAGGACTTGCTTCTAGTAGTCATAGTTTATATTCAGAAGTAAAATCAAATTATATGTAATTTATAATTTATGATAATTCAAATTATAATTAATGCAAATTACTTCTATTTATCTGAAACATAAAAATATCAAGCATTAACCCTTTAAGCCCTGAATTTTTTGTAGGGTTAAGTTATGAATACATGCATTTGAAATGTTAGCAATTTGTACCTTTTGTCCTTAAAGGGTTAAACAAACAACTTATCATGTAACATTAAACATATGCAAATATGAAGGTAAAAAAGGGAGGGGGGGGGCATGATTGACTTTCTAATATTTTGTTAGTGATAAAAAAAACCTCCTGCTTAAGAAATAAAAAAATTTCCCATTTTTGACCCAGCAGTCCCCATTTGGTAGTCCACTCTTTGTCCCTTAATTCAGTCCTGAATCCAATGTGGATTCCCCTTCAGGTCCAGATTTAATCCGTTTGCTGAGCCATGATAGTAATTCAAATAATGCCGTTAATGAGTTAATGTATAGCAAAATGTCTGTTGTATATTTGTATTGGATACCTATAGCCATAGCAAATTTAGTAAAGCTATGCTTTTTGGGATGCATACTTGTGCAGAAACTACTGCACTTTGTGTATCTGAAATGTAAAGTTTTCATTGCATGATTTATAGGATAGAGGAATGTTAGTGGTACTGATCATTTAAACTTGGTTTGAACCCTCAGTTGTGCTGTTTAAGTAAATTTATTACTTCTGTATTTCTTTTAAGGTTTGAGATTGTGCGAAACCCATAGTCTAACTGGTGAACAAATAGCAGTAAGTTGGTTGGGTTTTGCAGCTTCTAATAGTTATGAAGCAGTTACTCTAGAGAGTTTGGAAAACTTTGAGAAAGAACTATTGAAACAGAAGAAATTGTGTGTGAAAGACAAAGAATCTGCTCTTAATGATGTATTCTTAACTTCTACGAAGAAAGTTCTGTATCCTTTTATGAAACAAAATTACTGAAATGTTTTATAATTAACTTATTTTTTAATGAGTATACAGTAATAGTAAACAGGGATTTAGATTATAAAGATATGGTAGAATAAAGATTTACGCATGAAATACTATATTATCTGAAAGTGCAGGCTATGTTGTAGCCAATGTCATAACACACTTCCTGTTGATCAGCGAAGTTAAGTGACATTGGGTTGGATAGTAGTTGGATGGGAGACCATCTGCTACATCCAGACTATGTAGCAACCTGTGGTTCAGATTCTACGTAAAGCTGTAGGTCCCCTCTGTCGTATGACCTTAGATGTTGTGAAGGAGGTTAAACAAAACCAATAATTATTATCTGAAAGTGCCTGGGAAAAGTTGAGAGATTTTGAGTTGCGGACCAGGGAATATGATAAAATTGTTATTAATGAAAGTCTAACCTTCCTCATAGTATTATTGTCATATGACAGAATATCGTGAACCGACAGCATTTTGCCTAGGTTAGTCCCTATATTCAGGATTTAAGAATACTGACTTAGATTACTGGTCCAATAATTTGTTGGACTAAAGTATGGTACCATGAAATGGGTGACTCAGAGTAGTTAGTGTGACTTCAGACATGATTACAATTTTTTTTTTTTTATAAATAGTACCATATCTTAACTGCTGCTGATGCAGAAACAAAATGGACCAAATCTAGGGGAGGGGAAATCCAGTATCTCTTATTCTTTAATCCAGTAGATATATTAGTGTGATAGATTTTTCATGAATTTTGAAACTTTAAATTCACCCCATTTTATGGTACTATTTCCCAATTTCCTGTAGTGTACCCTATTTGTTTCTGTACAGTAATCTTTGTATTTATTTGATGATCCATTTAACCTATTTAGCGTGTCTTGACAAACTTGGTAAATATTTTATTTTTAAAATCAAGAATGACCAAAATTTTATATTAAACTTTTATGATCAAGAGGTTGGAAATTGATGTTTTTCTGGGAGGGACAGGAGGGCAGACAGAGTCCCATTATAAAAGAATTTAAGAACCTCACTGACAAGGTTAGGGATAGGACAGACATGGGTATGGTCGTAGGAATTCTCCCTCGAATGTGTGCTAGTAACTATACTCCAAGTAAAGTCATTAGCACAAATAAAAGAGTTAAACGCATGTGTGATGAAAAAGGCCTAAAGTTTGTCGATTTTTGGCCTGCATTCTATGGAAATGGGGAATACTTTGGTTCGGACGGGATATATTTTAACCAGAAGGGGAAAAAGAAGTATGGTAATTTACTGAACATTAATTTGTATAATCTTTTTAAACTAGGACCCCCCAAACCAGCAATTGATCCTGCTCCCCAAACAGTTAAACCTACTCCCCAGCAGTCGGTCCTCCTCCCCCAGCAGTCGGTCCTCCTCCCCCAGCTGTCAGTCCTCCTCCCCCAAGTAGGTAGTTCAACTGCGTCGGGAAATTACTCAGGCCAGTTAGGAAAAATCACAACTTAAAATCACTCAAAACTGTGCTCTTCAATGATAGGTCAATTAGAAACAAACTAATGGAATTTATAGCGCTAGTCAAAACTGAGAACTTTGATATCATCGGAATAACGGAATCCTGGATTCATTCTGAATCAAGGGATTTTGTAGGAGAATTTGAAATGGTAGGTAACAAAATGTTTCACAAAGATAGGAACGGAAAGGAAGGTGGTGGTGTACTTTTGTATGCTCGGGACTCCCTGCACCCAGTAAACAGTAATATCGTATCTGCTCATGAAATGTTGGGAATTGATCTAAACCTAAATAATAATAAAGTATTGCAGCTACTTCTAGTATATAGACCACCTCACTACCCTGTTGATAAGGATATAAACTTGTATAACAAATTAAGCAGAATAGTGAATAATAAGATCAGTGTGATTTCAATTGTGGTAATGTAAATTGGGAAAACAAAACGGCTGATGCTGAGGGCTCAAGACTGTTGGAATTTGCCGATGATAACTTAAGTCAATGGGTTGACAGGCCTACTAGGGGTAATAATAAACTAGACCTCATATTCATGAAAGAGTGGATTTCTTGAGAGCAAATTTTGAAAGCTTCCGAAGTAGTTTAGACACATTTGAAGTTCTAATAAGTGAGGATGTCAGTCACCTGGAGCTCATATAGGGATCAATTTAGAATATTACAGAACACTTTTATACCAACTAAAATGGTTTCCTTGTCAACAAAGTCACTGAAATGGTTTAACAACGAAATTAGGAGGGCTATTATGGGAAGAAATAGAGCCTACAAACTACTTAAGTCGCATTTCAACCACACTAATTCAGAAAACTATATAAACCTACGTAGGAGGGTTAAGTCCTTAATTAGATCAGCCAAACGTGATGAAGAAGCTAGAGTTGCCTCACACTGTAAAGTTAACCCTAAAGAATTTTTTGCCCATGTTAATAGCAGAAAGCCAATTAAAAATTCTGTAGGCCCCTTAAAAGATAGAAATGGCGTACTGAAATTCGGTGATAAAGATATAGCTAATATGTTAAACGAGTTCTTCATTACAGTCTTCATGGAGGAAGACACAATAGAAGTGCCAAGTCCATGGATCACATATGACGGTGACCAGCCCGTAGAGACCATAAGTTTTATGAGAAATGAGGTACAGCAATTAATTGATAAGATGAACAAATACAAATCACCTGGCCCCGACTTATTTCTTCAAGGGTATTAAAAGAGGTTAGCCACAATGTTGTTGACAACTTAGTAACCATATTCAAACAATCAATTGAGTTAGGGAAAGTTCCAACCGACTGGAAGTTAGCAAATGTAACACCAATCTTTAAAAAGGGTGATAGGGAAAATCCTTGTAATTATTGCCCGATCAGTTTAACATCAGTTGTTGGCAAACTGTTGGAATCCATCATTACAAAACGTATTGTGTATCATCTTGAATCTAACAATCTAATTTTTTATTCTCAACATGGATTTAGACGACATAGATCCTGTCTGACAAACCTGTTAGAATTTTTCCATAATATGCATACACTGTACGATGCAAGTAGGGCAATATAGTATATATCGACTTTGAAAAGGCCTTTGACAAAGTCCCTCATGCTAGATTGATAGCTAAAGTCAAAGGACTAGGAATCACCGGGCTCGTTTCCAAATGGATTGAGGATTGGTTAAAAGATAGAAAGCAGAGAGTGGTAATAAATGGAGTGGCTTCAGAGTGGGTGCCGGTCACCAGTGGTGTCCCACAGGGTTCCGTTCTGGGTCCTTTACTTTTTATCATCTATATTAAAGATATAGACATCGGGCTTCTAAGTGCAATCTCCAAATTTGCAGACTATACGAAATTAGGAAGTAGTGTAGGTACTGAGGAGGGTGTAAGAATGCTTCAGAACGATCTTGACAGGTTGGGCGAATGGTCTGCTACTTGGCAGATGCCATTCAACTTGGACAAATGTAAGGTAATGCACATAGGTTATAAAAACTCTAAGACCGATTACTCTCTCTTGGGAAGGAACTTGACTGAGGCCGCTCTAGAGAAAGACTTAGGAGTCTATATCAGCAACGATCTGAAACCGTTGAAGCACTGTGCAGAAGTCGAAAAGAGGGCCTTAAAATTATTAGGTTATATTAAAAGACAGTTCCATTTTCGGAACAAGGAGACTGTAATGTCTCTCTATAATTCTCTAGTCAGACCTCAACTGGAATACTGTGCGCAGTTTTGGTCTCCATCCCTCAGGAAGGATATAGAAAGGTTAGAAAGAGTACAAGCAAGAGCTACAAAATTGATCCCTTCAATGAGAATGCAAAGCTACCAATGGAGATTGGAGCGCCTAAATCTGTTTAGCTTAGAGACGAGGAGGTTGCGAGGTCAGCTTATTCAAGTCTTCAAGATGCTCAAAGGAATAAACAGGGTAGTTTACAGAAACTTATTCTCACTTAATGCCAATCTGACAAGAAATAATGGGTTTAAACTGGAACTAAAGATATTTAGGACCTCTCTGCGGAAATTTCTTTTCCTATAAAATAGTTAATATCTGGAACCAACTTCCCTCAGAGGTTGTTTCCAGTCAGTGTAAATATGTTTAAAAATAGGCTAGACAAAGTACTGAATACTCTCATAGTTTAAGATTAAAACATAAGAAAACTCTGCAGGAGTTCGCTTGCACGGTGTTTCTGTGAGCAAGCTAAATATAGAGCTATTTATATATTCTCCACTTTCCTGTAAAATTTCCTTGGCTACTTTTCCAGGGTCAAGGTATTTTCTTCAACCTTTTTCCGTACCTGCCTCTGGCAGGCAGGGAGGGAGTGGAGGGTGGGGAGAGAGCCTTCTACTTTTCTATTCAGTTTTCTACTACTGCTAGGATAGTTGAAAGAAAAATAAACTTTTAATAACAGGAACCTCCCAGAGTGGACCAAAAGGTCTTTGATGCTTCCTCTTGTCCTTGTAACTCACTCTCATGTATCTTTCTTCCACAACCTATATTTCTGCATTAAAATATACCTGGAGTAAAAGTTTTTTAATTGGCCCTTAAGCTTTAGGCTTTACTGGGCTCTTAATTATTAAAAATAAAATGTAATAATTAATAATATAAACCTGTGAATGAGAACTTTGTAAGAGTTGTTTTCTAACTAATAACTGATTTTATATAATTCAATTATGCTGATTTTGAATAAGCTGTCCATTTTTCCTATCATGTAAGGATTTTCTGCAAACTGGAAGAGGAAAAACATCATAAATAAATAATATTTTGTTCAGTTTACTTTAGGTACCGTACCTATTTTGCTTTGTTATACTAATTACAAATGCAAACAACTTTGAAAAGAAAGATGATTATTAATGTCAATTACATATTCATCTCTATTGTCCTGAGTTTTCTTGAGATCTCTGCCTTTTAGTCTTGAATGTATGTGCTGTTCCTTTTCTTTTATGTAATAATTCTGGAGTATCCTATTTCAATATCTAGCAGTAATCAGCCATCATGCTGATGTCCCACTTTCCCTGATATCTCCTCTCCATTTCTTTGATGTCTTGGTGAAACCATTCTCCTTGTTCTTCGCTGAGTGCTCTGAGATTCTCAGGGAAGTAATCCAAGTGTGAATGCAAAAAATGTAATTTTAAACTCGTATTACAACCCAACTCTTTGAATTTATTTAGCATGTTGTTCACAATGTTTTGGTAATTTGGGTCCTTGGTGTTCCCCAAAAATTTGCTGATAACATCCTTAAAAGCGATCCACGCTTCTTTTTCAAGATTGTTCATTGTTCTTTCAAAGTGTTCATCCAAAGTCAGTTTTCTAATCTGGGTCAAATGAAAATTCCTTCTTTCAATTTTGCTTCTGAAAGAGTTTGGAATTTATCACAGAGATACTTAAAACAATATTCATCTTTGCCCAAGGCCTTAACAAATTGCTTCATCAAGCCCAATTTTATGTGAAGCGGAGGTAAAAGGACTTTCTTCGTGTCAACCAAACTTTCACATTCGATGTTTTTAGAACCAGATGTCAGGTTGACTCTGTGTGACCATTCCTTTTTTATCCAGTGCTGAGTTCTTGCTCAGCTATCCTATTCACACAAAAATCTGGAAACTGTAAATCTGTATAACCTGGTTGTTGACCTAATGACATAAAAATCGCTTTTAAATCTCCACAAAATAGCCAACTGTGTTCTTTGTATTTAACCTTAGCTAGAAAAAGCTCAAGATTTTCATACATTTCCTTCAAGTGAACCAAATGGGCCACAGGAATGGATGTATACAAGTTACCATTGTGAAGGAGGATGCCTTTTAGACTTTTTGGAAGAATCAATGAAAAGTCTCTACTCATTTGAGTCATAGACTGCAGTGCCTAGCTTAAGTATTAGTTCTGAAATATTGTTGCGATATACCAGTGAATTTTTTTGAGAAAAATATTGGATGAATTCTTTTTTTCAATTTCTGTACCAGTAAAATGATGTCCTGGGAGAAAGCAAGTTCTTTGCATTAAGTTGGATCCCAAAATCTCTCAAGAATCCTTTGGGAGACTCAAATTTCTTACCAAATCATTAAGTTCACTTTGTGTAAACAGTTGGGGCTCACCAGATGTTTCAGTTTGAAAACAATTGATATCATCATCAAACACTGAATCAGATGAAGTTATATGAAGAGTATTTGGTTTAGTAGGTACAGGTATACCAGGTCCATGAGCAACAGGTTTTATAGCAGACTGAAAGTTTGGATAAAAAATTTCCTTTTTATTTTTAGTATTGTAGGCTTGCACATTATATGAACAAAAATAGCAGTCACTGCTGTGATTTCTAGGCTCATGCCAGACCATTGGAATCCCAAAAGGTAAAGAATCCTTCTTACTTTTACTCCACAGTCTAAGTTGTTCAACACAAACACTGCAAACTTTATGTGGAGCCCATGATTTGTTTGATCCTGAAGTTTCATTCCAAAGTACTGGTATGCAAAGTATGCTTTCTTGACGAAGTCTGTAATATCTCATCTTTGTTTTTTCACAGTAAATTTTCCACAAATATAATGGAAAATGTTTGGGCTATTTACACACCCTCTGGTTGCCATGTAGTGACAAATAAACAAATTTCAGAGAGAAATATAGTCACCACGCACCTTTGAATAATAAAGAACTATAACCTCACACGCACTAGACACTGACTCATCTTGTGGCTTGTCAATCACTTGTATACTTGTTGTGTTTCTTGAATGTTCTAGAAGATGCTATGATGTCACTCAGGGGACCATTCTGAGTTCATTCCCATCTTGAAACGGACATGTTATGTGCCTTGAAAAGTGGACGCTCAATTCTGCCAGTTGAGGTTTAAGTTTTGGTTTTTGGCTAAAAATATAATAGTTACCCCTTTTTCTTTTTCTTTGATGCATTCAATCTGACGTGAAGGCAGTGAGTCTTTTGCTTATATTGAGGTTCTAAATGTAGCATGGCTAGGTGCTTTAAACCCTAGATCCGTCCCAAAGCTGGATCCTGTCTGCTTTGCAGATAGCTGGTGAGGGAAGCTATATTTATGGGACCTCTTTGCGAGTGACCCGTTGCCCACGTTGGGCTAGCATCATGAAAAAGAAAAACTATGGTATTTGTCATTTACCATTACTTATTCGGACTATAGTGGATTTAATTATCCCAGAAGAGTTCCTTGTTCCATGCACTGTCTGTGTGTATATATATATATATATACACAAACTCAGAATGGTTCTCAGGGAACCATTCTGAGTTTGTGTATACTAAACGGACGTGTTTCGTGCCTTGAAAAGTGGACGCTCAATGTCCCGGTTGAGGTTTAAGTTTTGGTTTTTTTGGCTAAAAATACAGTAGTTACCCCCTTTTTCTTTGATTTATTCAACACGACGTGAATGCAGCGAGTCTTTTACTTATATAGAGGTTCTGAGTGTAGGGATCTAGGTTTGCTTTAAACCCTAGATCCACGTCCCAAAGCTGGATCCTGTCTGCTTTGCAGATAGCTGGTGAGGGAAGCTATATTTATGGGATCTCTTTGCGAGAGACCCGTTGCCCACGTCGGGCTAAAATCATGAAAAAGGAAAAAAACTGTGGTATTTGTCATTTATCATTACTTATTCGGACTATAGTGGATTTAATTTTCCCAGAAGAGTTCCTTGTGCCATGCACGGTCTGTGTTTAACATATATATATATATATATATATATATATATATATATATATATATATATATATCAGGTCATCCCATAAGTAATGTCATTTTTTAGATTGGAATTTGAAGGACAAAAAAAAAAAAAAAAAAACTTTAATAATCTAGTATATATTTTCCATCGGAATTAATGACACTGCCAATGTCCTACAAGCTTTTCAATGCCATGTTTATAAAATTCAGGCGGTTTTGAGGCAAAAAACATAAAGACTGGTGTGCAAGTCATCTAAAGAAGTACTGTTTTTCATCAAGATAGTTTTGCAGACTCCTAAAGAGATGATAATCTGAAGGCACAAGGTCTGGAGGATGTGGAAGTTTTCCCACCTAAGCTCCTCAATTTTTGCAGAAGTGATCTGAGCAGTATGAGGACGTGCTTTGTCGTGGTGGAACACGATTCCTTTCCAATTAATCAAAGGTGGTCTCCTTTTTTTTTAGTGCAGTGTTCAATTGATCCAGTTGTTGACAATACACTTGAGCGGTGATTGTTTGGTTGTGTGGTAAGGTTTCAAAGTGTGTTACACCACCTTTATCCCACCAAACACTAAGCAACACCTTCTGAGGGTGAAGATTTGGTTTTGGCTGTGGTGTCGCTGGTTCTCCAGCACAAACTCACTGTTGACAGCGCTTAGCATTCTGGTACGGTATCTACTTTTCATCACCAGTCACTAAACAGATCTTGGAGTTCACAGGAATGAAGAGCTGTGCTAATGTTTATCTGCACCCTCAGATTGTCGACTGACAATTCATGTGGCACCCATTTTCCTAACTTAGGCACTTTCCCGAGTTGTTGCAAATGTTGGTGGACTGGGATGAATTGAGTTTCTGGGCCAATTCTTCGACAGTTGTTGAACAGTCTTCTTCAAGCGTGGCTAACAGCAGGGCATCATCAAACTCAGCAGGGTGTCCAGAGCGTGCTGCATCTGTCAAACAGCAGTCACCATTCCTAAACTTTTGAAACCATCTTTGACATTTCCTCACATGCAGAATATCATTGCCATAAATGTCCTGAATGTTTGGTGTTGCTTCAGTAGCACTATTCCCTTTTTTGAATTCGTAAAGCATTATATGCCTGATATGCTCTTCTGATACTGCCATGTTTATGAGGGGTTCACATAAAGCAAAACACACATCTTCACTGGTCAAGGTCTGTAAAGTATGTAGTGAAACACGATAGATCTTCCTCTTAGATATGACCTTCGTAAAATTTATGCTTAAACCTAGTAGGACTAGTTTAAATTTAATCTATTGTAAAAAACGACATTACTTATGGAATGACCTGATATATATATATATATATATATATATATATATAATTATATATATAATTATATAATTATATATATATAATTATATAATTATATATATATAATTATATAATTATATATATATAATTATATAATTATATATATATAATTATATATATATAATTATATAATTATATTATATATATATAATTATATATATATATATATATACATTCAACTGCAAAGAACACGCAGTATAAATAACGTAAAGAACGACGCTTGTATAGGAGATATTCCGCGCAAGACGAGAAAGAAAGAACGGAACAAATGAAAAAATGAGGTAACCACCTGGGAATCGAACCCGGGATCTTCCGATTGCCGGTCAGACGCGATACCATTACACCATGGACCTCACCCTTCCAAACGCCGTAATACTTCTACATACTCGCAGAAACCAATGCCCCAAGGGGCACCTCCCGCATGCCGCATGCCTGGCAATCGGAAGATCCCGGGTTCGATTCCCAGGTGGTTACGGATTTGCAATTAAAGTTTATGGTTTTTGACAATTTTTGTCATATACGATAGGTAAACTCGTCATTTTGGAAGACATGATATTAACTAATTATAGATGTAGCAACTCAGTATCATTTTCTATCCCTAGAGGAGATAATGCCTAATGTATATCATGTGTTTTAAGTGTAAAATGATAAAATTTCATTGAAAAAAAACGTATTTTTGCTAATTTATTCACATATTTTGGCTACAAAACTTGAAAAAATACTTTCAAAAGGTGATAAATCCAAAAGAATCACGTGTTCTCATGTAAAAAGAAAAACTATTCATATAAATCATCATAAGATTGAGAATAATGTCCTTTTGACATAAATGCAGGACGCATCTTCCTGCTCAGTACTTTAGTAAGGATACATCTGTGACGAGTTTCGAACCCGTACATGGTATAGGAAGCCTCTGTCACTAATTTCACACTCCTCTCAACACTGAGAGTGAGAAGGCAAGTCTGGAATGTCTGGCTTAGTGTTAGTGTCAATGAATGACTGGATTTCTTCATCAGATAGGTGCTGTGTGGTAGGTGGTTCCATGACATCAGGGTCAGTGAGCTCATGCCAGTGATTTGCATTCCAATTCACCTGGGGAATTTTCTTCCCTGCTTCCTGGTTGCTCTCCATTCTATAAATGAAAATATAAATATAAGTGAAAAATAGTACTGTACTCAAATATTGTCATTTCAATAATACAAACAAATTACCCACTTAGTGACAATTATAATATTTTTTCCATATTTTTTGGAGAATAACAGCTTTGGCAAAAAAAAAAAATAATAATTACAAGAAGCACAAATTTACCTGTGTCTGAGAGTGAGTATAGTCTGAAGCCCAAGATTCATGATTCTGTCTTCATCATCTTTCACCATGGCATAGAGGATGTTCTCAGGTTGGAGGCAGAAAACATTACCCTGGGTGTTCTGCTTTACAATGCGTTTCACATCAAATGGAATCAGCCTCAGTCGGCTGATAGCAGAGAAGAGGATGCAAGGAGAATCATGCAGCTTAGAGGATGCCTTTATCTCAAACCATGCAGGAGCATAAACTTGAACAATGTAATGGACCAACTTTTTCAAATTCAGGTTTGGTCTGTTGTCTCTTGTGTACAAACAAAGAAGTTGTATGGCAAGAGTTAACCATCTTGCATGGTTAAGTGGACCAATCTTCCAAGCAGCCCATCTGTCATCTACTCTTCTTGATCCGATCCCTCTGCAATACTCATACAGAAGCCTTTGATCATGACTGAGGTCTTTCAGTACTTCCTCTGGAATGTACCCTTCAATGACTGGAGTTTCCACAGCTTCAAACTGTACCTGAGGTTCATCCTGGATATCTTCTGCGCACCTTTGCCCAAGGGGCCCGCTGAAACTTCTTTGGCCAGTTGTCACTCCATCCATTTTTTTTTTTTTTTTTTTTAAAAGAGCTTTAAGTGGGAGTTCATTCTGATGCAGTGTGCAACCAATAGTGTGCAGTTTCCTCCCCAGAGTTTCTTCAAGTTTTACCATTAAACCACTCTTCCAGCCAGTGTTGGTTGCGGTATTATCAAGAAGAATGGTTTGGATACTTTCAAGGCTATTATATTCTTTAAGAACACTGAATGTCTCCTGAGCAAGGACCTCACCAGTGGCACCTATAACAGGAATTGTTCTGTGGGTCAAGTAGGTGCCAGGAGATTTTCCATCTTCATAGGTGAAGGTGAGGTGATGTTCTGCATCAACACACTTTCTGAGAACAGTTTCCCCTTCAGGTGTCTATTTCTTTGTAAGTCATGGTATTCTCATCAACCTTCCCATCCACACCAACACAAATGAGCTGTCTCTTTTTCTCTGATTCCACACCCTCACTAACTACCCTAATTTGGACTTTGGCCCTGTCTAATTTGCACTTGTCAATCATGATGTGATTGATGTCAACTTCAGGTCTCGGTAGGTGTTTGATGTCATGGAGCAAGGCATTCCCAAGAGCTGCGCCCAGATTTGATGAACATTCACCTCTGACAAGTTCCATAGCATATCTGGGAAACTTTAAAAGGCTGTAGTCTCCTGAAGGCCTCTTCCTAGGCTGCCATTCATCTTCTCCTTCCTGAAATTAAATGGAAAATATTAATGTGTTTTCTTTTTATTTATAATTTATTTATTTTTATTTATTTTATTTATTTATTTATTTATAATTATATATAATTAATATAAATAAAAGAAACTGACCTCGCCACCAGATGAACTGCTTGTAAGTCCAGGCAACTCTGTAGGCTGTATGAAAGATCCTACTAGCTCAACTTCCTCCTGAGGTAGTACATGTTGCTGTCCTTGTTTGGCCTTCCTGTCTCTCTTGGCAGCAGCTGTGTCCACTGAAGACAGCTGGTATGCACCCTTAGGACCTGTTTTGGATTGCTGATCATGAAGGTATGCTCTTTCTTGAAGTGGCACCTTTGCATTTCGAGGGCAAACACAGATGATATGTTCTTGTGTACACTTGTCCTTCTTACAGTATACTCTTGAATCACTGCAAGGCAAAATATCCAAAGAACAGGAACAGGCAGAAATATCAAAGTTTGTCCAAGTTAGCATCCAGATTTTGCTTGACACTTGCCTTAGCATGCTTGCAATTAATGTCTTTCACAAGAGTGAGTAGGTCTTTAACCTTTCTGTCAATGGATTTGTCATTAATCAAAGGCAGCCTTGGATTCACTGAAGACCAAATGGATTTTAAATCCTTGCTAACTTGCTGCACTAAGGCCCAAAAATTTGCGCCAGTGTTAGCGTGATTAAGGTCATAATAGTATTGAATCAGCTGCCTGTAAGTGCTTGGTTTGGTCATTAATAATTCACAAGGACCACCTCCATACTTTTCTTCACTTTTCTTTCAGGTCAGGTGTCTTGTTTTCAGCATTATTTACACTGGAAAATCTGAAACATAATAGTGTTAATGCGAATAGCAATATGTAAGAAATAAGCATGAATGGTCACAGGAAATATAATATTTTACCATTATTTTTTAATAAAGATGCATAATTAATAATTATAAAAATACAAGCAAAACATTGATATTTATGCTTATAGAAACAAGTTAATAATTTTGGGTTTGCTTTGTTTTGGTTGCGCGTATGCCACATACAGGATTTTACGCATGAAGTGACAACAGAAAAAATTAAAAACTTAAAAGCTAAATTTGCATTCTGATCTTTTATCAAAATGCATTGCTTTGTGATTTTCACATTTCAAAGATGAAATGACAATTACTGGATGTTTATTCGCTTTCTGGTACCAACTTCAACCACCCCTACTGTACAAGATGAATATATCAGGGCAATGCCAAAACTTTACAGTCACAACTGGGTGCAAGTCCTGTACTGTCCCTGATCACTTAGCATCTGTTTCTAATTTGAGGGTGCTCTTACTACAGTACTTGCCTCACCCCTCACAAACCCTCTGGTGGTACATTTTCTCTAATACAGTATCAGTAGAAAACCATTTTCTAACACTATTTACCCCCGTGTCTGGAAGTCCCCAGGCATGTAACCCCCCCATTTTCCCATTGAACCTTCATATCAGTTTGTGGATCTCGCGCTTCACAGGGTGTCTGTGGAATGAAATACCTGCCCAATGGCAAGGGATGACTGTATATTTTTTTAGTTCTATAAATTAATTATAAATTTATAAGTTGCTGAGCCAATGACAAGCAGTGTATTAGAGTACTCAGACAGTCAGTAGTTGGCTACTTCAGTTTAAACATACATGTGCATGCTCCACCTTGCACTTTCTTTATTCATCATTTTTAAGAACATTGTGAATTATTTATACCATGATGTCTAGAAAAAGTCCTGTAAGTGATAGTGCTGGAAATAAATCAAAGGTGATGAGAAAAAGTACTGCTTTGGAGGTGAAAATGGAAGTGCTGAAAAGACTGGAAGTTGGCAAGTGGATGTGAGTCATGCCTTAAACTTGCCTACATCATCCCTTAGAACAATTTTGAGAAATGCTGACAACATTAAAGCTCGTGCCAAGATTGCCACTTCATTAACAGCTAAGAAGTTAACCTGATCTAGGAGCAGCATATTAGAGAAGATGGAAAGCAGGCTAAGCATGTGGGTGGAAGACCAGACTCAATGGCATATGCCTTTAAGTCAGTTTATCATGGAGAAAGCAAGAAGCATCTTTAATAGGGTTGATACCCAAAAACCCAGCACAATATTCTGCTGTCTTTTTTGTACTTCCAGCATCTACTGCTGAAATCAGATATGGCTTTTTTTCATTATGAATACTGTGCGCAATAATAGGATCATTACCTACTGAACTCCAGCCATCTTATATAAGGGTAATGGTACAATCATCAAGATTAAGGTCATTCTTCATTTCATGGATTACTTCATCAACTTTTATTAACAGATCAGATGCCAACCTTTTCCTGTTTGGTGGTTCATATCCTGATCTTAGACCTTTGATTAATTTTATAAATTCTTTATTTTCTAAAATGTTGAAGGGTATGTTAGCTGAAAAAAAGAACCTTGCAACTTGTAAATCTAATTCTTCCTTTTGGTCCACAGTCATTCTTACCACAAATGGTGTAATTGATCTTCACCTTTTCTAAATGCTTTATTGGTGTTGAATGACAGAATGTGGATGATGAAGAACCTGTACTGGTGTTACTCATTTCAGGCACATTTTCACTTATAATCTTTGGATCATTTTTGCCAGAAGCCAAAGTTGGAGGAAGTGAATCAGTTTCAACTGATGCTCCAAATTTGAGTCTCGGCATACCTCTTACCTCATTTTCAAAACATTCCACTTCTTTTACTGCATTTCTCTAGATGGTTTCACACTCAATTTTTCGAGTGATACTTTCTTTGCAACAATTGCATAGTAACTTAGTAGGCTGATCACTTAATAAAGTCACCTCGTCCCATTCGCTAGCTTTAGATCTTCCATCTCTATAATTCTTTGAGTTTGGCATCTTAAAAATTTAAATTTGAGTTAGGTCTAAATAAAGCTGAAATCTGCAGTTAAGAAATAAAGGAAAGATCAAAAATTAAAAAGGAGAAAATTCTAATATGTCATTAGGGTCATTCCATGTCAGTTCAATGGAATTTTGGGTTGTAAAAACGTGACCATCACCAATTTTTTTTTTTCACCAATTTAAAAAAAAAAAAAAATTGGCACACTTATAGATCTCAGTGAGAAAAACAGAATGGCATTTGTTTCAACACACTAGGTCATATGGTTCCGGAGATATGGCCATTCAAATTTTGTTAAAAAAAA
The DNA here is from genome assembly GCA_023014485.1 of Bathynomus jamesi. Classification (NCBI taxonomy): domain Eukaryota; kingdom Metazoa; phylum Arthropoda; class Malacostraca; order Isopoda; family Cirolanidae; genus Bathynomus; species Bathynomus jamesi. Next base: position 2,563,050 of record JAJOZX010000007.1, on the reverse strand, counting down.
AAAAAAGTAAATTTCCAAGGTCATACCCTATTTCAACATGAAATATCTCGGCTCCTATTGCACTTAGAGACCATTTAAACACTATTTTAAAGCTTTTAAGCAGATCTACAACTTTGTTTCTATTCATATTTTACCTCAGTGGTAAAAAAAAAAAGTTGATCTTATTTTTTACTTTTGACCTTGTGTAGGTCATTTGATGTCACAACCGATTTTTTTCTCCTTTCACCCAATTTTGGGTACACATGTCTACCTTAACCTAGAACAAGATTTTTAGTGTTAAGTTAGTATAGCTGCTGGGTCATTCTCTGTCAGATCAACCAAAAAAAATTGAAATTAACACCCTCATATCTCTCATATTTTGCTGAAATTTGGTTTATAGGGAGTTTATGAGCCCTGAATCCATTTCTGAAATTATAAGGTCAATCTGACCAACGGTTCAAGAGATATGACCTCGGGAAATTTGAGGTCACTTGCGAGGTCACTAACATTTGGCGACCCATAACTTGGGTAATAATGGTCACAATTATATAAAAGTATATATATTTAGAATCAGAAAACGACAAGGAATCCAAATATGCAAGTTTTAGAACTCTAGGTTGAAAAATAAAAAAGTTACACTGTAACCAAAATTTGAGGTCACGATTTGACCTCTGGGGTATCAAATGAGAATTTTTTTTTAAATGTAAAAAATGAAGGTATAGGCATTGGCTATTAGAATCAGCAAAAAAAAGTTTGTTTGTTAGTATTTTTCATGTAACTAACATATAAGTGAACACCATATTCATAAGTTGTGCGTCAATTCTACCTATTTTTTCATACTTAAGCTCATAATTTGACCTATAGAAATTAAAATTACATTTTTTTATAGATATAAAAACAAAGGCAAAAAATGTAAAATTGTATTTCACTGCTAATCTACACTGGCAATAATAGTTATAATAGTGAAAGGGAAGACCTACTTAGAGGATTCATGTGCTAGCCTAATACAATTTTTGCATGCTCGATGCTCTCATCAATTTCTTTTTGTGGAAAAATGTATTGAATTCTGCTGCCTCCTCTTAGGGTAGGACAACTCATTACAGTTAATATATGATGTCCTGGCACTGCACATGAATCCTTGTTTGATGGATAATAATATGCACTTGATCCTGATGACCCAGAGGGATGTAGAAAGTTCACAGTGAAATCATCAAACTCTTCACAATATTCCTCCACAATTCCAGACCAACTTGCATGTCATAAATGCAGCCAACATACTCTCCTGGTTTGACACATTTTAGGTTACCAAGCATTGCAGGTTCATTAGTAAAATGACTTTTCCTTATTCTTTTCTTTTCTCCAATGCCACTTGAAATGGGATACACCATCAGTTCTTCCTTGTTTAGGGGAACAAATCTATGATATTTCTGAGTTCCAGGAATAGCCCTACTATCCTTGAATCGATGTTCAACCATTCTTCTGCATCTTTCAAATCAGCTGTAGTTACAAAGAAAAAATTTATCTTCTTGCTCAAGTTTTCTTCACAAAACTGAAACATGTGTTCTGGTGTAAGAATTTGCCTCTCTGTAGTTCTCTGCAAACTGGCACGAGCAGTAGCTCTTTTCACTGTTCCTCCAATCCCATCACATGCATTTTTGCCATGGGATGTAGCAAAGAAGTGCCATTCACAAGACAGACCAAAATCCTCTTCATGGTAACAGAGATTTGTGAAGTTGTATCTGTTCTTATATTGGCCAGCACATCCATCTGAGAAATAGTGCACCTTCTTCAATTGTGGGCATCTGAATTTAACATATGTCATAAGCTTCAATATGAATGAGTAAACCATTATAGTGTTGTGTTTTAGTGATGCAGATAAGAAACAGACACTAAAATGGCTAAGTTCCTGGTCTGCAGATGATCTATAATAGATGACAAAAGGGTGAACTGTACACTGTGAATTGTCCCAGTGAAACCCTTGGGCAGCATCCTGGACAATGAAAGAATAATTCTCAGAGAAATCACCTACTATAACTACCTCGCTCTGAGGTGGTAGTGTTTCTTTCAACTACTTGAAGTACTGTGATTGTTGCTGAGCAACAAAGTGATGACGAACCATGCGGGATATTTTCATGCTTAGGGATGATAAGTATTCATGAAGTGGCTCCACCTTATCAACCATTGTACAACGGTCAACAGTCACCCATTGCTTGTAAGATATTTCATTTGGAGCTGATTTCACACTGTCAAGTAACTCAAGAAAATCCAGGACACCCTCTTCTCTTGGGCAATCATTGCAAAGTTGCATCATGCAAGTCTCTCTTTCTGTACTGCAGACACTGTAATCCATAAGATCCTTGTATGAAAGACCTCTTTCTCCCAATGCAGCCAGCTGCAATTTTGGATTTTGATGGTATGTGCAGACACAGACAGAATGAGTCCCACCACTACCGGCAAGCACACAATATGATGGCCGTAATTTTGCAAATGTGGAAAATCCTATTTTGGGATTCTTTTCATCATTTTTATATAGTTCAAACATCTCTCTTAAATTCCCGAGGACCAATCGTTTTTGCACCTTCAGCACTGATAACTTTCACGCAATCCTTTTGGCCAGGACACATACGACTAACCTCTTCTGACTCATAGAATCTTCTAACTATATCTTTGTGTTCTTCAGATATCACTTTTCCTTTGCTCATTAGTGGAATCTTCGGAAGGATTCCATGTTCTGATTTAAGTGAACGGCTTCTTTTCACCATGTATGTTGTAGTTTGAAAGAAACTAGCTGTTTTTTCAATTGTGTATGGTGAGAGTGTCAATATTTGTAGTTTGTGATGGTGACATTTGCTCTCTAGGAATGACTGTTTCAATTCATTCATTAATTTGTCTAGATGTTTTTCAGATTTAGTTTCAGGTTTTGAAGTATCACTTACCTCCTCGGTAATTTGAACACCATAACTGAGTTCTAGCCTCTCCTTCAGGTGTTTCTGAGCAGATGATAGCTTACCACGAGCCTTGCACTTTTTCTGGCTTAATGACAGCCCTTCTGAAAAGAACAGAAAAAAAGGTTTCACACACCTGAATATTAGTAATTAAATATTAATTATAGTACCTTAAATGCTATATAATTGGCTATATAGTAGATCAAACAGACCTTGTAGTAAAGTATAAGTTATTATATTAATTTATTACTTACTTTTTTTAACTGGTGTTTGGTCCAGAAATGCTAGAACTGGTTCAACTGAAGTTGAAGGATTTTCCTTTTCAAGCAATCACTGTCATTGTCCAGATCTTGAATTGAAGAGATGTTACTCAAGCCACTGATAGTAGATGATTCATTTGAATCCTGCTCAGACTCGTTGTTTTCAGTGGTACTAAGTATAGTGGGGTTTTTCATTATCAGTGTCCAGCAGTTCACACACAACAATGAGTCTTTTTTCACTCTTCCAGCACATTTTTCAACAAGTACATCAGTCACTTTTCTAAGATTGATTGTTATGCGTTTCTTGTGTTTTTGAATAGGGTCCTGGCAGTATTTCAAGTGCCGAACCATTGTATTTTGATCTGTAAAGATATAGGATTTACAATTAGGTAATATATATTTTTTAGAAAATATATAGCTATACACACTTAATATTTTAGGCCTTGATAGTCTCTGAGGCTCATTAAAACACCATACCCACCAGCCACCCACAGTGCTGGCTGGAACTGTACTAACCTGTAGACAAGGAATTTTGCAACTATCTGTGTTGATTCTGCACTTAGACAAGTAGCAACATGTTTCAACAGGTTTGTTTAGGCTACATGTGAGCTTAGTCTTCCCCTTTCACTATTATAACTATTATTGCCAGTGTAGATTAGCAGTGAAATACAATTTTTATTAAATTCTTGGAGCTTGAGGTCAAATTGATAGCTAAGATATAAAAATTCCTTGAAATGACAAGCAATTTATAAATATGGTGTTCACTTATAAGTTAGTTACATGAAAAGTACCAACATAAACAAACTTTTTATGATTGTTTCTATTAGTCAAGAACTCTGACTGTTTTTTATATCTATAAAAAATGTAATTTTAATTTCTATAGGTCAAATTATGAGCTTGTGTGTGAAAAAATAGGTAGAATTGACGCACAACTTATGAATATGGTGTTCACTTATATGTTAGTTACATGAAAAATACTAACATAAACAAACTTTTTTTTGCTGATTCTAATAGCCAATGCCTATGCCTTCATTTTTACATTTAAAAAAAAAATTCTCATTTGATACCCCAGAGGTCAAATCGTGACCTCAAATTTTGGTTACAGTGTAACTTTTTTATTTTTCAACCTAGAGTTCTAAAACTTGCATATTTGGATTCCTTGTCGTTTTCTGATTCTAAATATATATACTTTTATATAATTATGACAATTATTACCCAAGTTATGGCTCGCCAAATGTTAGTAACCTCGCGAGTGACCTCAAATTGCCCGAGGTCATATCTCTTGAACCGTTGGTCAGATTGACCTTATAATTTCAGAAATGGATTCAGGGCTCACAAACTCCCTATAAACCAAATTTCAGCAAAATATGAGAGATGAGGGTGTTAATTTCAATTTTTTGGGGTTGATCTGACAGAGAATGACCCCTTAGACAAAAACTGATCATTATTCAACCTGGCAACACACATTCTTTTGGCCGAAGCTCTGCAAATTTTGAAAATCCTATTTTAATTGTTGGATGGTTTTTTTAAAAAGCTCAAATGCTTCTTTTAGGTTGCATAAGATTAGCAGTTTTTGTTTTCTTTCCCACCTACCATAAGCTCCTTTTACAGAAACAGTCTTTCAACCCTGGCATTTGTCTACTCACATCTGGCAAATGATAGAAGTCAATTACTTTGGCAGCAGTTTCACTATTCAGGCGTTTCCCGAAATGTAGATTAGGAGTTGAAAGCACTCCCTTCTCCCTCACCAAACTCTCTGCTTGCCTAGCCATGTAATCTGAGCACTTAAATTCTTCTCTGATCTTTACTTGTGTCCATCTCTTTAGTAGGATAGTAAGAATTGTCAGTTTTTCACTTCGACTTGTCACTTGATTAAATTTCTCTTAGTTGTTGAAGAATCTCCAGTTCTGTATCATCTGAATCACTGCATGAAATTGGTTGTTTAGTTACAAGTTCAAGCTTTCTTTTCACAACTACTACTACTTTCCTAAACTTTCTCTCTGCGTAACCAGTGCTGTCAGAGAGTTTACATGGTTTTATTGGGGTTTCATCAAGTGGCCAATGAAGCATTGAATTTACTAAGGTCATACTGCATTTCAACTACATCTCCAATGGTTTCTAGCTCAGATGGGGCACTTGATGAGGTGGATGGTGATTTTTCAAGTGGTTCACATTCAGGCATTGGAAATGGATGATTTGCTAGTATATTTCGACAGGTTGCACATGCTTTATGATTATTTGTTAGTTTCAATTCAGGATTTTGATCAATCAAATTTTTAGTCAATACATGAATGCCTTTTTTCACTTTTCCTGTGTTTTTTAAATGGGTCACAACAGAACCTGCCCATATTCAAACTGCTGAAATCCATGGTTATCTAAAAAGAAAAAAAAACATATGTAGCTTAAAAGCCAGGGTTGGGTTCAATTACACAAAATGGAAACAATTACAATTTTTTTTATTTTTCTTCAAATTAGTTAGTATTGTACTTCACAATTTCAAGATCAATTGCAATTACAATTAATTTTGTCTGAATCAATTACAATTACACAAATATAACTATCTATTCTACATATCTAAATATATATATCTATATCTAAGTATAACTAAATAAACTATCAAAGGTTTATTTTCATTGGATGATGTACCGTATGACTGCCAGATCTAGGGGTATAATTTTTAACAATTGACATTGATCAATTACATCAGTTATAGCTCAAAAATCAATTACAATTACCTTTATTTTTATTTTATTTTGAATCAATTACAATTAATGGAAATTAGGATCAATTAATTAAAAATACAATTATAATTATTCATTGTATCCAACCCTGTTAAAAGCTATTTTTGCTTAGATGGCACAAATAAAATTTGGGACCTACTGATCTTGTTTCAGAGGTCTACAACAAGTAAAAATGTGCAGTTTGATTTACAGATTGGAATAAATACAGATGCCAAAAAAATCCTTGCTCCAAGGTTTAAATAAGCTTATTTTCACATGGGTACATACTGTTGTACACAATGAATAAATACACAAAGTTAAGTAATTCTATTAAAACTCTTCTAACTCTTAAAACTGAATTTATTCTATAGGGTAGTACCTATAGCCGAGTATAAGGTACTTATATACGTACATAGCTTTACCTTTAAACAGGATAGCAGGTTCGAAATTCTTCACACTTTTGAATGTCCATATAAATTAATCAATTATGTAATTTAAATTACCTGTATTATGTAATTCTCTGAAATATACAAAAAAAATAAAAAATTTATAATAGGGCCGGATACTTATTCGACCAAATAACTGGGCTAGGTTAGGTTAGATCAGGGTTTCTCAACGGGGGCGAAAATGAAATTCTTGGGGGGTGAAAGTGGGCGAAAATTTATTTAGGCAACGATTAAAATTAAATTATTTTTGAATTGCTCATCAATGGTTTTGAAACACTATTCGGAGTATGTATTGTGCGTTGATGTTAAAGGGAATTGACCCATGAGAAGTGCAGTGGGGCGGGGTCATCATTCAAAGCATTCTATAGCGGCTTAGTGACGGTTATGCATATGGTGCGTCAGTTCTTACCTAATTAGAAGCGTGGGTTAGGGTGCATTAAACGCCCTATGATTTTCAAAACGTTGTTGGATTTTAATGTCTATTCCCTCAAATGTTACACTTGTTGGTAGAAGTATGTATGCAAAAAATAAATCAAATCGGAGGTGGTCCTGGGTGGCCACCGGCCACTTTTATATATTTAGTAGTGATGCACCGAATATTCGGCAAATATTCGGTATTACTTATAATACTAATATACAAATATTCGGTATTACTATACTTACATTGATTGAAAGTTGAAAATGTATAAAACACAACGCCAATGTCACTACTCCAACTTTGCTCGTTTCCGCAAATTTGGCCTCGCTTTGCGGTCACATTCAACCACTCGAAGAAGATTTTGGAAGTGGTCTTCTCCTCTTGCAGCTGAGACAAAATCAGTTGTGAGCTTTACTGCTCTCTCCGCAGGGTCATTCACAACATTTAACCCATCCACAATGGACTTGGCTGCCTTGAAGTGGTCATTGTTCTGCCAATTGTCAACATCCTCTGTTAGGAAGGTCATATCCAGGTGAAGAAGGTTCACTGTAAACCACGAGTCCTCGTTCACAAGATCAGCCAGGGTTGTCGCTTCTGTAATTTTTGGAAATGACGGTTTGCCATATCCAGAACCGTAGCGGTGTTTTGGAGTGCTTGGCATTTCATCTGGTTGTATGGCCAGTAACACATCTGCAAGGGCACGACGCTCCTTTTGAGGTACTGCATTGCTGAACAGTGCCAAAACAACCAGTTCTGGGGTTAAATACCACAAATGTCTATCAAAGGCTTTCACAGTGCTGACTGAAATGATTGAGTTGACAGCTTTATAGTTGAGCAGAGTCTTGTATAAGCACAAATCAAACCATGGGGCATTTGAAGCAGACTGACATATGAGCCACCAATCACAATAATATAAACAACAAAAACAACAAACTCCTTCAGTTTTTCCTGTTGATGTTGTTGTTACAGTTCCTCGAGGTAGTACAAAATTTGCTCTTCAAGTAGGCATATTTTGATGGAATAAAGAATCTTTGACATCCACCTTGCTTTATGCATGGCCCCAGGTCTGTGGAGTGTTCCTTGTTTTGTGACATCATCATCGAGGACTACCTGGCAGAGTTGTGCCATTTCCTTGTAGTCTTCCCTACAGTATGAAGTGCTTGTGCGGATTGTGCTTAAAACCTTGTTTTTGCAGGATAAAAGCAGTTGTGCATCGTCATTGTACATTGAAATGTCAATTTTGGTTAAACTTTCATCCTTTGCATGCGATATGCGTTCCCAATTCTTCTGGAATCTTTGGAACAAAGATGCTTCTGGAGACTTTGATGTCTCAATTTTGAGAGCGTCAAACACATGATCCAGGATTACCTCTCCAACATGATGGTGACATGCACACCACAGAAGAGCACGGTCCAGTTTTGATTGAATGGTAACACAGGCAGCTGTAACGTGTCCAGTGTTTGATGCTGTTGTGTCAAAACATAAGTTGACAACTGACTGTTTGCACTTCCATGAATGTAGAAACGTGTAAGTGTGCTCGGCAATGATGTCACCTGATGACATATCACTTTCACGAGGATATCTAGCCACTCCCAGTAGCTTTACATCAGTGGCATTCCCAACCAACACTGGCAATCTTTCTTCCTTGCCATTCTTGTTTGTGAGCGTATGCATCTGCTTGCCATCCCAGTGAAGTGTTGCAGCTGTTGGGGCGATCCAATTTTCTTGAATATCTTTGGCGATAGCACTTGTTATTGATCGTTGAGCCTTATCAGCAGTTGAATACGACTTGGCCACACAACGTGGATCACCTCCTGCCTCTTGAATTACAGCTTCAGTGAGCACAGCCTGTTGAACAGGAGTTATGTTTAGTCGAGTAGCAACAGACACGACTGAAGGCCTTTTCAGAATATCATGAGGAATAAAGGCAGACGTACCTGCATATGTTGATCTGTGGTGACTACGCTTCCTTTGAAGCTCTGGAATCGCCTCCTCGTCAGTTTCTTCCAAGCTATCTGCAGAGGCACTATCATCAGAGCATACAGAACTTTTCATCTCTTGTACACTGGATGATTCATAACGTTCTCGTCTTGAAGCTTCCGCTAAGATGCGTTTTCTTTTCTACGATCTTTATCAGCTTTCTTCTTGTCAACACTACCAAATGAGGCTACTCTGTCAGATTTCATTGACTCTAAAATGCTCTATCTTCCTCATTCTTAATGTTTGTCATTGCATCTTTTGTCCATACACCAAAGGTCTTATCAAGACGTTCATTCATGGATTGCAACTTAGCCAAAGTGTTTGGAGATTCTCTGCGAGAAACAGGTATTTGACGCAATTTGTTATTGTCATTAAGAAGGTCAAGTATTAGTTTGCAGCATTGATGGTCTGAAAGCATAGGAATATTTGCTTTAGTGTAGAATGTTTTCAGCTGGATAAGGACTATGCTGGCAGATTTCCATTTGAGTGGCTGTGTTTGTTTGCCTTCACATATTTCTTTCTGGATGTGCCACATCACGCATCGAAGAACCTGCCGGCAAGTTGGGAGGTGGACTCCTGTCAATGTACCATCTCCTTCTGTAAGAGCATTGCCAAGACCAAAAATGGCACTTGCTAATCTGGTCTTCTTAGCTTCCATTGTTACAGCTTCCATTGTTTCTGAAAGACAATAAAGGATATTATTAGACTATAAGTGAAGTTTCGTTTATGGTACATGTTTTATGTAAATTACCCCTTTAGGGTGCATCAAACGCCCTTAGGTTCTTGGATTTTAATGTCTATTCTCTCAAATGTTATGTAAATCACCCCTTTAGGGTGCATCAAATGCCCTTAGGTTCTTGGATTTTAATGTCTATTCTCTCAAATGTTATGTAAATCACCCCTTAGCAACTCTATATTAAAAGAAACAGTGTAAGTAGTCAACTGGTTGGTAAATAAAAAAAATAGATATTTTTACATAGCGCGGCCCCCGAAAATTGCCGCGAAAATATAAAAGTGACCGGTGGCCACCCAGGACCACCTCTGATTTAATTAATTTTTGGCATACACACTTCTAGCAACAAGTGTAACATTTGAGAGAATAGACATTAAAATCCAAGAACCTAAGGGCGTTTGATGCACCCTAGCGTGGGTGGGTGTTATTTTTTGTGCTATTATCATTGATTTTTCTTTTAGTGCTTTAGTGCTTCTTAATTTTTGTGTTTGTCCCTTGTTTTGAGTACGGAGACAATGACCTCGTCTCGTTTCTAGTCACTCAATTTAATTACTCAATTAGTGCTTCTTAAGAATAAAATAGAGTTTTGAATGTTCGCTTTCTTATCTGATAAAAATTCATAAATAAGGAGTGCTAACACATGTATAAATGTGATTTTCCTTTGAAAATGTTACAAGGTTTAAGGCGGAGGATGCCAGTTTGGCCTACTTCTCGGGAATGAGGCTACTTGAACTTAAAATTAGGCTTGCGCTACTAAAATGATAACGTGATTATTATTTTTAGTGCTTTTTAGCTGCCAAACTAGTGCCTTTTAAATTTTTTTTTATTTCACTTTTTTTTGTGTAGGGGGCGATTTGAAAATAGTGGGCAAAAAAATTTTGAAGGGGGCGATGGTTAAAAAAAGGTTGAGAACCACTGGGTTAGATAATTACCATTTTTTTTTTTTTTAAATTAGCAGACATTATATATATAAGTAAGGAAAATCTAATGGTATTTTTCTCAACACTCTAGCTCAAACAGTTCCAAAGATACGGTGCTCCAAAGTTTGGTGGAAAAAGGTACTTGGTCAAAATGGAGGGTCCACTGAAATGGCTGTAGCATCTATATTAATTAACTTAACACCCTCCATCCATTTGTGGTGTATCACATGAAGGATGAGGAATTAATTCATACTAGTTACTGTATTAGTAGTGATTGTCTTGAGCACTCAACATCAGCAGTTCACACTTTTCAGCAATATTTAATGAAGGTTATTAAACAGAAATTCCCCAATGTACAAAAAGTAATTTATTTCTCTGATGGGTGTGGAGGCCAATACAAAAACAAATATAATTTCAGCAATCTATGCTATCATGAACAGGATTTTGGTGTGAAGGCTGAGTGGAATTTCTTTGCCACAAGTCATGGGAAAAATGCTTGTGATGGTATTGGAGAAACTATTAAAAGAATTGTAGCAAAGGCTAGTTTGCAACATACTGATACTGGTCATATTCTAACCAAGAGCTTTCTATGATTTTTGCACTGAATACTTTAATTAAATTATTTGTTTGTATGTTACAAAGCAGGAGGTTCATGCGGATAAATTCAATCTTTCTAGTAGGTTTAATGAAGCTTTACCTGTTAAAGGTACATGAGGTTTCCACAGGTTTGTACCAGAGTCAGAAAACCTAATACAAGCTTATCAGACTTGTCAGGGCTTTTTGGGTCCTCTTTGGTCTATTAGAAACTCTATATCTTGCTGCTTTATTACCAAAGTTCTTAATGGATCTTTTTTTTATTATTTCTATGGCATTTTGAGAACAAATATCAAATAACTCCTTTAATGCCTTCAGGATAGATGGTCTCTTCTTATTTGTTCTTTCTTCTTGTGTTTTGTTTTTCGAGAAGTATTCATATTGCTTTATCAGTTGTTTTTCATTTTTCTCAGATGGTGACTTTTTGAAGTATCTTGGCATGTGATACTGGCCCAATCCCTAATTTTTTTAAACTTTTTTTAGTAATTCTTGGATCATATATGACTGTGATTTCTTTTTCATAGGTCCTCGTGATAAAAATAGGTAGTGACATAAGATGTCACCATTAGATGGCAAAAGAGATCCTTTCTGAGGTTCCAAGTTGTGAATTAAGTTTGAGAAGCCAATCTTCTGGCTTATCTGTGGTACGAGTTTCAACTTTTGCACAAACCATTTTAGTCTAACTAATCTAATCTGAAATTTGTATCATAAATCTGAAAATAAATAGAAGTAGAGTTAGCATGTACGTACACACACATACACACACACACACACACACACATATATATATATATATATATATATATATGGTTTTATACGGCTTTAGGGTCAGAAATGGAGAAGAAAATGTTTAAAAAAATGAACATTTTTTGCCTTTTAATTTTCTATTTTGGTAAAAAAGCATAGTAAATTAGGTATCAGTCGATAGCCATTTTAATTTTCTATCCAAAAATGTACGTAGTCTGAGGTTATAATAAAATGCAAGAAATTTATAACTGAAAGACTTCGAAAAATTGACAATTTTTGATAAAGAAAAGGGGAAAATTGGTTTTGTAGGCCTAGGGGTCTGAAATTTTCATCAAATGGAAAATAATTGCTATTTTCTTACTTCGAGTGACAGGCATAATGATATTAGGAGGTTGGACCCAGGAAAAAAAAGTTGGTCAAAAATGGGGGCACCCTATCAGTGTCACTCATAGGTAAGAAATAATACAGTTAGGAATGTATCTCCATGTCATGTATGTTACAGTGACCCCATTGAAAGCTGATTCGGTTAATATTTGGCTGGACACAGGGGCTAATGAGAGGTTGTTTCACTAGCACTATTTTTTGTGCTAGTGTGTAGTTATAAAATTCATTTAATATATAATTTTTATGTGAAGACTCTGTACGTATCAGTGGCAACTGGCGTATAGGAGTGATGGAGCGGTTGCTCCCCCTTGCTTGAAACGATAAATATTAATTTAACAGATAAAAAATATATTAATTTTAAGATATTAAAATAAATATTCTTGAAATATATTTTAAAAATTCATGTGGCATATCATGATTCATGAGGCATTTTGAGTAAGCCTTCATACAGTACATAATATTCTAAACTTATAGCATAGCTTCAAACAGCGTACTGCTGTTTGAATACAAAATAATATTGCAGCCGAATGGAGCGATAGATTTTTCGCTCAAGTAAATATAAATTATATTTTACTGTTGTAATGAAAATATAAGTAGCTACAATCGCGAATTTTTTTTATAATAACTATTTTTACTAATAGTTACTTCAGTAATAATGATATAAGCCATTTATATGTATTTTATTGAAATTATTACTTATTTGTAATTAACTAGAATTGTACGTCTGGCATAGCCACATATGTTAATACAAGTACTCTTGTGAGCGGCAGGTGGATTCGCGCTAGCCTATTGTGAGTCCGTGTTGTCGTACAATTTTATGAAATTGCCCCCATACATTTATACCACGAGTTGCCACTGGTACGTATGTATGTATGTTAGCGGTCCGTGTGTTTATATGTATGGTAATGCGTTTTGTGGATGTATCACTTGTTTTCAGATTGTCACATGACTGGATTGGGCCAATTAGACACTTTTTGCGATGTGTGCCATAGGAATTTCCTTTGCTTCACACAGTTTGAGGACAATGGCTGAAGCTAGTGAAGGTTTTGAATGTGATGGTTGCGAGATTGACTATTACCACGCCATTTCTAAATATTTTGAAAGTAACAAAGCAGCGGTGGATTGTTTTAAATGCCATGGAGTTCTGCCCGCTTGTGTACAATGCCCAAAATGTAACAAAACTCTATCCTCCAGAACAGTGAAACCCATTCCAGGTAAGTTTTATTAATCTTCACATGGCTTAGTATTGCCTAACCCTACCAACCTAATCTAACCTGTTAGCAGGTTAGGTTAGTTAATTTAGTTAGGTTAGCTAATTTTTTATCAGAATTACATTTTCCTGGTGTAGTTTTCTCTGCTTTGTTGGAATTTGACACACATTTCTTGTGCAAATGAGTAGAAACACTCCGTATTTTGGAATGGAAAAAAAAAAAGTTTCTATTCAATTTGCACAAGAAATAGGTATCAGATTCGAATAAAGAAGAGAAAACTACACTAGAAAAATGTAATTTTCATAAAAAATGTAGCTTTGATAAAAAATGTAGCCCCTGTGTCCAGCCAAATATTTACCACTGATTCACTGAAAGCTCTCTTCTTCAGGAATGCATTCTGAGTATTCAATGGGGTATTGCTGTATTCCATTATTAGAGATTTCAACTTTGTTTTAAATAAATTTACACTCATTTAAATAATCCCATAGATTCAGTCCAATGAAAATGGGGTAATTTTTGAGATGAAAACAATCTAAATAGAGGAATAACATGCCCTGATCTATTTCTGGTCTGATATGAGTGGATTTCTTGATGAATTAAAAAATATTTATTTACCCATTGTAAGCTCATGATTTTGTTCTTACATTTGTAAATAAAAATAAACTGCTAGTTTGATTAGATACATCTTTGAGGTTTAGTAGTTTTTAGCTCTTTAAATAATGCACTAGAATGATCAAGGAAATCAGCATCAGATAATAACCTTATTGCTCATTTTTGCATGACAATAATACCATTTAAACTAGGTGTTGTTAGTGGTTTCCCCAAACAAGGATGCAGCATTATATAAAAACAAGAGTATGATACAGTTAAAACCTGTTTAGGGACTACATTTCTAAGTTTAAATATTATAGCAATGCTCCTTGAAATCTTTTTTGAGATATAATTTACAGAATCACTTCATTGCAAATTCTTATCTATCATCACACCAAGAAATTTTGTTATGGTACACTCCTTTACAGCAATTACATAAAGTTCATCAAGATGCACATTTTGTTTATTAGTAAAAATTGTGAAATTTGTTTTACTGGTAATTGGAAAGACTTTATTGGTTTTCAATCATTTCATTACATTGATAAATTCTGATTTAAACACATTCTTAGCTGAATTAATTTCTTTCACTTGCTGTAATTTAGTTCATGTAAAAAAAACATGCGTAATACTGAGAGAGAAATTAAGGTCAACAGTTAGAATTTGCTGAAGTGATTCTCAGTCAATATTTACCCATCAAATTTTTAGAATACAGTAAATAAAAGTTTGGCAAAAATTAACTTGTACCAGTATGGTAATGTAACATTGTTTTAGTGTAATGGTATAGCAAATGATTTAAAATGCTGTATTTTTCATTGAGGGTTATTATTATTATAAAATTAAGATCATTGCATTTCTAGTTTAGTACATAACTTACATTATATGAGAGAGAATGCAAATGAATTATAGCCAATAACTAATAATATACAATGGATGATAGTTTATCATCTCAAGTACATTGAATCAACCAGTCTATAGTTTTTACATAGGAATTGCTTGCCATTTCAAATGGACAGTACACTAAATGTCTTGTAAGCTTGTTGGTTTCACTTTTGAGATACAATTTCTTTTAGTTTCCACTAGTGATGTACTGATTTCAAAATTTAGCCAGTGCCGATTCTTTGCCTATATTTTAAAAAATCAATTCCCTTCATAAATTTTACTTATCTAATGTGAAAACTTTCAATTTTCAAATTTTTGCATTTCACATTTGTTTAAATGATTTTCCTTAGCTCACTCCACAATATACAGCACCAGAATTTGTTACTCACATACTGTAGTTAAAATATTAAGTTTTATTCCTCGGTAAAATAAAATAATTTTATTTTTGTTTTATAAATTGAATACCAATATTTAAAGTAATTGTTTGTCCTTGTGTTGTTGGTACATTTTCTTTCATCAACATTACAAACCACAACAAAAATTTTCATTAAAATTTAAAGTACCTGATTTTTTTTTTTTTTTATTCAAATTAGTGGCCAATTTGAATAGAAAATGAATATAAAATTAAAATACTTAAAATAATGTCAACATAAGATGGTTTAATATATAAATTATAAAGTAGCTACAACTTAATATAGAATTATTATTAATATACAGTAGGAGATTAGCTAATCTCTAAATATTATAAACTATTGTCGTCAGAGAAAATGTAAATTTATGGGTAATTTGACTTATTAAACTTTGCCTTTTTCATGAATATAAAATATTTTTATATAATTACACCGAAATGAGTATAAATTGTTTTTTGCATGTTTTCTATAAATATAGATTTTTTTGTAATGACCCTTTTAAAATTTCAAAGAATCTGTTAAATTTGGCTGATGCTCCCAAAACGGCCGATTCTGCCCTTTGCCGATTAATCGCTACACCACAAGTTAACATTCATGCTCAGTAGTATTTAGTAAAGAACTTTTAGTGCAAACTTCAACCTTTGGATCCTCCCAGTCTATTCTGTTTCTGCAAGTAAATCTTGTAGAATATTGTAATATCTCTCGGGACATTTCCTTCCCAGATGATGACTTTTCTCCCCCGCAAAAAGAATTAAAAAAAGTTACAAAACTCTACTGATCAGTTTGAGGGAAATAGGGTCCAGTATAGTTCTGGTATATGCTCAGCTTCTTATAGGTTTCTGTTGGGATGTTTTGACGAGTCCCAGTTCAACAAATTCTGCTCAGTAGTGCATGAAATAAAAATTGTATGGTAGTGACTCCAATATTTCCATAGTTTTATTTTTTCAAAATGATTCACCACCATGTTTTGTAGTCTTACTGATACAGTTGCATTGAGATTACTCTCCTATATTTTTAATGGTTAGGAGCAATCATGAACTGGAAAGTATGCCATATTCAAAATTGGTATCAACCCATGCTAGCCTATATTAAAATACTTAATACGTAATTAATATTATACAAATGAAACTAATAAATTACTCTTAATCATCATAAACTCGAGTTAATATGGTCCAAGAATGACCAAAGAAGGTTTTCTGTATTTTGATCCCTTTGAGGTTGGTATTTTATTAAACATTTCAGTAAATCACATTTGAATCAAGTTTCAGATGTCTTGATAATGTATATTAAAGATTTATCATAATAGAGTTAATGATCGTAATGGCAGAAGGTTTTTGCAGTTTCATCACTTTTTAGGTTTATATTTTAAATAAAATTACTTTTAAGCAACATTTTAAAAGCCTCACCCCTCCCCAAGGAAGGGGTTTTCAGTTTTTTTTTTAAACACTTCCAAAAATGTGTCGCATCACTGAGAATGACGTTATTACCTCTGTTAATCTACGATAATATATAAAGTATTCGGCATACTTACGCGATAAACACTATCATTAGCTCAAACAGAAAAAAGTTTATCTTTTAGCCACTAATCTTCATTTCGTGTACTATTGTTGGGACACTTGATATTTGGCATGGACAGTTAGCATCTATTCTGAAGAGAATATATGGATCTGGTATTTTATTTCGTGCGTATCCTATACAATCTATAGTATTACAATAAATACTGAGCTAATACTGTATTATTGACTTAAGTGTAGTATATTTTGAAAACAATTATCGGTTCGCTATGTACTGTCTCGTACGGATTGAGTGTGTACAATGTACTTTATTGGGGCGATTTTTAATTATGCATTCGTCAAATAAATTTGGAGGGCCCATACCGGATTGCACTCGTCCATTCGCGTCATTTTCGCGTTCGTGCCATAACGCATGAACTGCTCAACATAAATTGATGAAACTTTATACGCGTGTTTATCATCGCAAGATGTGTCGAGAGGGGGAATCGGGTCGTAACATCAATGGTTCAAGGTCACGTGACAAATATAGAGGGGGATTTGACGTTCCGATATAGTTCGTCAATCGCATTCAATAGCTTGACATAATGTACATTTTCTATGTATGTGCTTTAAAATGGTACACACTGTATTATAGCCTTCCCAATTTTTCTAACTAATGCGGATGTTAGAAGAACAAATAAATTCCAAGTTTAGCAGAGTTTATTTATCATATAACCAAAGCCTTAATTAACTAACGTAATCGTTTTTTTTTTTTTTTTTTTAATTAAAAAAGGCTTCGGTTATGTACAAAATAAATTGACTTCGCTAAACTTGGAATAATAGCGGTTTAACCTTTTTCCCAACATTTAAGGTCATATTACGGAGGGGACCTACAGCTTTACGCGGGATCTGAACTATGGGTCGCTACATATCTGGACGCGGAGGAATCTCTCCCGCAAACCAGTGTCGTTTAATTTCGCCGATGAACGGGAAGCGGGGTTACTAAACTGGCCACGACGTTAACCCATGTTAGGGAAGAAAGCTGAAAATTTAAATTGCCCCTCCAATTAACTAAAACGTGTCTTTTTTTATACATAATGTCTTTTAATGTTCTTTGCGTTCCTATTTACATTCCTTATAAATTAATTTTCTACAAGGAGCAGCAGCAGCAACAACAACAACAACAAAAAAGGAATAGTTTTATTCGCAACACTGCACAACACACCTGACCAAGCTGATCCACACCATCGGGTTTATGACTGCTAATGCATATATATACCGGAACTTGTTCTGTGGTGCCATAAAAAGATTTACGCTCAAAAGATTAGGGACACACACACACAATATATACATATATATACGATATATAATATATTTCAACTGCGAAGAACACGTAGTATAATTAACGTAAAGAACGACGCTTGTATAGGAGAACATTCCGCGCAAGATGAGGAGGGGAACGAACAAATGAAAAAATGATCCCGGGTTCGATTCCCGGGTGGTTACCTCATTTTTTCATTTGTTCGTTCTCCCTCCTCATCTTGCACGGAATGTTCTCCTATACAAGCGTCGTTCTTTACGATATATATATATATATATAATAATATATATATATATATCCCCGCAAGGGGGTTCTAAGCTCGTGCTCTTGAGTGCTCGTTTGTACGTGCTTGTTCCTGGAGGTTTCACGTGCGCCCCCCGGCCCTAGCACCCAAGGATGATGGGGCTCGACCCTGCAGTCCTTGTCATCCTTGGTCTTTTTCCACTTCGACTGTCCCCTCCACCTTTCTTTTTCCTCTGTCTTTCCTCTCACTTTTTCTTTGTTTTTCCGCTGAGATATGCCCTTTTAAATAGAGGCGAATCGTTCTTCCGAACTTTAAAAAAAAAAAAAAAAAATTATATATACAATGATCGTGTATTTTAACGGGAAAGAAAATGTCACAAAGTTAAATATTGAAAATAATTTCAGCATAAGTCTTTCCTCTTCAGAATATTGTAAAGTGGTGAGAAAAAAAACTTGACCAATTTTTAATTACTTTTTTTTTTTATCTTAGTAATTGAGATAAAAAAAAAAATTAAACGAGTGGATAAGTATCATAATTTAATTGACATGAAGTTGATATACTAATTTATTTTTTTTCTTTTTTAAATGCGAACACGTTGAAGATTTTTAAAATTTGTACAAAAAAATTAGCTGCGGCTACTGACCTCTCGTAAGAAAAGTTGGTATTTTTTTCGGTTTGCAATATACGGAGGGTGGTTATTGGTCGTGATTGCGTTCAATATGACCTCCATCAGCTTCACTAATAGCGTGCTCTGAAATAAAAAATCCTGGTTGCACGGTAATACAATCGCCTATATGCCCCCCACCCCCAAACTGAATCAACAGTATTCAAACTTGGCCTGTTTGGTGGTTAAAGGTTGGGTTCAATGAAGTTGCGCATTTCCATGGAAACAATCCCCCCCCACCGTCTCCCAACGCTGCGCCACACTTACGTTTGCAGCTTTTTCGCTCTGTCCCATATTTTTTTCCAAATAATTTTTAAAATATTTACCCAATTTGAAGTCAACAACTGTAAAGATATATAAGGCAATGAAAAGCTGGCAGTGTGTGTTTTTTATTTATATATATATATATATATATATATTATATATATATATATATATATATGATACAAACCTACAAGGAAAAAGAAAAATGATTCCAAGGTCTCGTATATTCAGAAGTACACCTCGTCAGGGATGACGAGGTGTACTTCTGAATAGACGAAAGGCCTTGGAATCATTTTTCTTTTTCCGTGTGGTTTGCAGCATTCATTCATTTCACGTGTTGTGAAATTCATCGCATATATATATATATATATATATATATATTATATATGTATGTATTTTAAGTCACCTTAAAATGATTTTGTAATTTTAAATGTTTTCATAAGGGATGTGATGAAGTGCAGTTTGTTTGTGTGTCGTCATAGAAGATGAGTGATGACTGCGTATTCAGTATAGGTAAATAAACATAAATCACTACCGTATTAAGAATAAGTTCAGTAAAGAAACTGTGCACTTTAATGTACCGTGGTTTGGATCGAAAGGATTTTTGAGAGTCGACCGAAGGTGGAGGCGAACTTAAGCTGTATTAGGTTTTACATCATTGTTGTTGTAAACTTTTACTAATTAAAGTGTTTGTTTATAGCGTTTCACCCATTCTAGTTTCTGTATTTTGTGCAAGATTATACCGTGCGCGGCTATCATGCAAATTAATTAAAAACCGAATGTTATGTACTTTTTGAAATCTAAGATTTTTTCCTGGTGCACTTTTTTGGACTTTGATTTTGGTAGGGAGGAGTAGTAAAGCAGAGAAGTTTTGAAGCTATTTCAGTTTTTAAATTTAATCGAAGGTGAAGTTTTTTGCTATTTAAACATTTTTTTTTTTTGTAAATTTGTGATCTCTTAGAGGCTGAATTATTTAATAGTTTGGTTGCTCTAGAGTAGTGTATGTAAATTATCAGAATAAAATTGTAATGATAATTTAATCAGTTAAAATTGATAATTTAAGTTCAAAACTTGTTAAATTCAGCCGTCTAGGCTGAATTTTGTCTAAATTAAAAATTTAGCAATTTTGACAGTGCGCGCACGTAAAAGTAATACATGAATAGTTGTTAGCTATTACCTTGCTCATGAACTTAACTAGTACTTAATGCGATTTTTTTTAGTGTCATTTCGCTTGATTTCATTCAGTTGTCTAGCAGTGTACCTATTCATTGTTCAGGAAAATTAGCAAATCTTTAATTGAAGAAATCATTAAGGAAACTACTTCGTTATTCGTAGTAGTTAATATGAAAGTAGTGGTAGAATATTTGTAAAATATCAAAGATAATTTGTTTGTAAATATGAGGTTGTTTATATAGTCGTATTGCGAGTTTGAAACATCAAGATACCCTGTAAATTAGCTTTGCTAACTTCCTCTCCATAGATATAAGAAAATAAATGGCCAAACATTCTAGTCTTTACTCTATAGTAATGATCAGACGGTAATATATCTAAAAAAAATAGAACGATCTTTCGGCTAATTAGTACTCATAACCAGTATCTTAGTTATCTTAAACGTGAGTAAAAGCGGTCAGTTTTAATTGAAATATTAACTTTTAAAGATTGGACAATCCTTTAGCTTGAAGTTTATAATTTTTAACTTTTTGTCTTGTCCGTCTCTTGGCTTTCCTTTACCCATTTTTTCCTTTTAGTAATTTAATAGATTTCATACAGCCAAATAATTTTACCCAGTTTATAATGTTACAGTTGTTAGTCTTACTCAGTTTTTAATTTTATGCTATATATGTAATTTGTCATCAAACAACTTTCAAAGAGGGAGCGAAGGGGAAAATGCACGAACATCGCAGATACGGTACTAGATACCATGGCCCTTGCGGTAGGCTTCAGGTATATCGCGAGTGAAGAATTACTTTGGAGGTTCATAAGTCTATTTGATTTGGCCAGGAGGAGGAGGAGGCCTACCCAATCAAACAAACAAAATAAATTTTTTTATTCTTTTACAATAAGAAGGTATTACAAAATGAAGTTATGCACGAGATATTGGTGAAAGAATGAAATTGAGCATGATAACTTCATATGATGTTTTTGGGCAAAGACGGAGATAGCTTTTCAAGAGCGTATATTTCCAGGTTAAGATACAAATTTGATACTTCACAATGGAGCATTTGTTAGAAAGAGGTATCGTTAATGGGAGAAAAATAAAAAATGTTAACTGTTGTTGCCCCTAAAATTTATCACTAAGTAAACATATTTGAAGAAACTTCTTTTTATATAAAATAGTGGTCGTAAATGATGATAAATCTCGTTTATTACTAGACAAAAATATTTTTGAATAAGGCTATTTATGATGCGTATTCCGAAGTAGTAGTATTTCATGATTTTTTTAAGCGCATACTCGTTAACCTCCATTAGTGTGTATATTGGCTTCTCCAATACGGAATAAAATCGTCGCTTTAACTAAAATAATATCGGTAAAGGGGGTTGATAGAATTAACGGAAGGCTTTTTAGTTAGTCAACTGAATTGATTCTATGTTATAGCCTTATTTAACAAAAGAATTTAGTAAATGAAACGGTCTTCGTAAATGTAAATCTGAAATGTTTGTTGAAAGACAAAAATTTATTTAATGTATCTTCAGTACGTTTATACGAGGCAACGAAAGTCCGTTACCATAGGAAGTTAATATTTTCTTCTTTTGTTTCAGGTTTATAAGTGATGAACAGTATGGCTAAGTACATCTTACGAGAGAAAGTAAAGTTAGTTTTATTACATTTAGCTGGTAGGTAGAAATCAACGAGAAGCGTGTGATGTATTCCACGAAGTTTATCTTGATGGACGGGTCGAAGCCGAGTCATATAATGGTTGGAAAGGTACTGAATTGATTAAATGATACTAGTAGTGTTTTACTTAGACCTCGTAGTGGATGTTCTCGTTCCTTTACTGGCGAAAATAGTTCCTTAGCCCCGTTCTTGCTAAACGTCAAAGTAGCTCCCAACGATCATTACGAAAAGTTGCCTAGGAAGCGGGAATCAGTCGCGTGTCTTCGTACAGAATCTTGAAACGACGTAAGTTTCACCCATACAGTTAGTATGGTTGAGGAACTGCATGGAGATGACACCGATCGCAGGGTGGAATTCTGAGTGGGTATGTACTCTTGGGACCATACGTTTTTGAAGGAAATGTATGTAAGTGGTGACTTACCAATGTTGGGAAAAGTCTTACAAATTTATCTGGATGAAATGCCTCTGCAAGCCCGAATGAACTTTTGGTCTCGGTAAGGTCGGGGCAACATCCCGTTGCGCATGGACTGTTTGAGCATGGTTGGATGATAATTTGCATGGAGGGGGATTAGACTCCGTGGTCTAGTGGAATGGCCTCCCGGAGTCCAGATTTATCCCCGCCAAACTTCTTCCTCTGGAGATATTAAAGTTGGTTGTTTACCAGACAAGAACACGAACTATTCAACAATTAAAAGACAATGTACAAGAATGTAACATCATCAGCATGGATGTCCTACGAAACGTTCAATGTATTGTACATGATCCAATTAACATGTGTTAACACCTAAATGGCATAAATTTGAAACATTTATTTATATAAGGAAAAACTGTGGTAACGGATTTTTATTATATATATATATATATATATATATATATATATATATATATATATATATATATATATATATATATATTAATGGCGCATTGTACCTTGTACCGAACGTGGAAAAGGTTGTTGCATTGAGACGATCACACCGAACTAAATTGTAATTCTCTTTTTCCCCCAACATTCCATACAATTTCATAATGTACTTTAATTTCACACACCACACACACATATATTACATATATATATATATATATATTATATATATATATATATAATATATATATATAATAAAATAAATGTCGGTTAGCCCACGTTTTCATTTTAGAGAGAGATGCCAGTTTGTCACTAGAATCTCATCCATCCGCATTTCGTTTTCTCTATCAATATTTAAATAGTTGAATGTAAAGAAAGTGTGGTGTGAATTTATTTTGTTGTTGTTCCATTCCAGAATAGTTATTTTAATGTGATGGAAGATGATTTTAAGTACTTTGTTGAGTTTTAGTTTTAACAAAATTCTATTCATGATTTTAGTCTTCCAAATCTGTGAGGTGTTCATATGGCCTCGGGGCTTACCTGAGTCCAATCCAATATTGTAGATACTGAAGCATTCACAAGTATTTTACCACAATTTGCAAAGAAAAAAAAAAAATATATATATATATATATATATATAATATATATGAGGCTAGTTTTAATTTTTTTTGTAATCTTATAGCGTTTCTTTTTATTTTGTGTACCAGGAATTAATTCAAAGGGAGGAGTCCGACTTTGCGTTTAGGTGCTCCAGGGTCGAAGTGGGATTGGGGGGAGGGACTTCGAGGGAGGAAGGAGAAACGAATGGACAGGTGGCTGGGGGGTTGCGAGGTCCTAAGGGGGAGTGGGAGAGCGTCTTAGGGAGGGAGGAAAGAAGGGCGCGAAGAGAGCTTGTTTAGTTCCACGCAGTCTGTCGCTTCGTGCGCTTGTACTGCGTCGTTTTTGGGTTTAATTCTTTTGTGTTTACCAGACCTTCGTATCACCGTCGTAATTTCCTTAACTCATTTCTGTTTAGATCTACTGTTGACGATGATCTCCTTGCCGCATATGGAGCTCCTGCCACTATTAAGGTAAGTAATGGCTATTGACATTTCTTTGGTACTTGCTTGCCGTCAGCGTTGAGGCTTGAGAATCCCTCCCGGCCTCAAGCAAGCGGACTCTAGCCACTACTAACTACCATTTCCTATGTTCTCGGAGAATGCATACAGGGCCTACGAACTGGCGTTTTTAACGCTCACAATTTCGTAAGAAGAAATAGAATATTGGTAGAGCTTATACGTTGTAATGAACTTTTTATTAATAATAGCAAAACACTTTGATATTAGTGCAATGAGTTTGAATTAAATGTTTAGGTTACGAGTTATGAGCTTAAATTGTAACAAATTTGGAGCCGATGTTTCCATTGATAAATCTGGAAAAGTGCATTTTTTTTTCTATAATCACCTTCCAAAATACGTTTACTGTAGGTTAAGTAATAAGTGCCTGATGAATGTTGCAATATGTACTTACTTGCGAGTGGTATATCCTCCTGTTGTAATAACTTAAATTTTCCCAACAAATTCCTAATAGTTTTAGGCCGGAAGCGCTAAACAATTTGTGGAACCAAAGTTTCTGACTGTTTCTTGCTTTCATTGACTTGTAGATGTTCTAATTTAATGGCAATTTATTTTGCTTCTTGCTTTCATTGACTCGTAGATGTTCTAATTTAATTGCAATTTATTTTGCAAATAGGCTTCCCTTTTGAAAAGGTTTTCTTGCTTATTAATTAGTGTTCCACACTTCTAAACTTTCATTAGTGCATTTGCTGTAACGAAAGAGGAAATGATATCGTAATGGCGTAACTGTCATTTCGGAGTAAACATCAATTCTTGTATCTTTAAGTTCATACGCTTGAATTTGAAGAACTCGAAGGAATTTGTGGGAACGGTGTTTTGAGTCTTTCCTGACTATTCAGGGCTTTTACCTCGGCGGTGGTGGCAGGTGTGCGTGTGTGAGAGGAGAAGCGTTACTCTTGTCGTCGTTGGTTTGCCTGAAGCGGTGGAAAGGTTGCGTGAAGCTTGGGGCCATTCGTTCGTGTGTAAATGGTAGTGGTGTCGTAGTTGCGTTCTGAACCTCGACGATTCATGTACGTGGCCGTCGAGAAATCTTCGGTCTTGAATGGGCTGCGGGCGGAGTTACCTTTTCCTCGTACCTGACCATTATTTCCATCGCCTCGTGTGGATCTCTTTGGATCGCTTCTGAGCTAAGCGTTGAAGTCCCTCCTTCGCTTCCGTCTGTAATTTTGTCTGTCTTACGGCGCTCCACAATTCCCACGCTGCACAAAGTTCTGTTTCACTTGTATCAACTAGTGCTTTGCGCGCGCGCGCGCGCGCACACACACACACACACTTATTTATTTATTTTATTTATTTATTTATTCCTTGCTGAAAACACTGATTATACAAAAATTTGAATACTGTTCAATCTTGACGTCCCCAAGACAGAGAAATTTCACAGCCAAGATTGATGGCTGCAAAGAACTCTGTTACTGGAGAGACTGCGTAAATCAAATATATATTCACTGGAAAGAAGAGACACACCATAATTTACACGTGAAAAATAATGAAAAAACTGGTACTGAACCAAACTGAACCCAGTAACCACCCAAACAACAGTGGAAAATCGGAAAGGCAGAATGTGTGGTGATCCTAAACTAACAGCCGGACGAGGGACACCCTCAACCCTAAGGGAAAATAGCTTGGTTGTCAGGGGGCCAAGATTATTCAACCAAAGGAGATCAGGAACATTACTAGTGTCAAAGTGGAGTTCTTTAAAAGAAGAATAGACGCCCGGCTCAGGACGGTGCCGGGTGTGCCTAACCACCGATGGAGATCACAAGAGCAACTCGCTCCTTCACCAGGCCAGACCTAGAGGTGGGGCCACTAGCTTGACCTTCGTGTGAAGTGAAAAGACCAATGCACGGAAATGGTACGAGGTGTATATATGTATATATAAGAAAAACGCACTGTATTTATATTGGGCTACTTTAACCGCCATTTTGCGAGCGGAATTACCTGTTTTGTGACTCGGAGTTTGAAACGTTGGCGGGTTTTCTTTTGGCTTCGGAGTCGACTGCAAAAAAGCTCGATTGATAATGTATGAATTTTTCATAATCAGATTCTGAGTTCTGATCGATTGTTTTTTTGTAGTGATATTTTAAAAGTTTGTTTTAATGAATTTAAAAGAAGTGTCCTTTATAGAAGTAGGCCAAGTTGATTGTGAAGGCTATTTTAGTTGGGATTTAATTTTGCTTTCTAACGTGGTTTAAAATTGAATTAGTTCGTTTACGATACAAAATAGCCAAACTGATCGGGTAATTTTCTTTGAACCTTGTATATACTCGGATGCTGCGATAGATACACTGAAGAAGGCGCATTTTTCATTATAATTTTAGTAGGCTCGGTAGTTAACACGGAGTTTAGACGCTAGACAAAATCCAAAGTATCGAATTTGAAGAGCTATTTTCCTAGCTTCTTTTGAGGTTGGTACCTCTGATTAGGGGAACAAAAATTAGGGGAGGGGCCCAATTTTCAGAAAAGGAAGGTCTGGGGTAATTGGTGCGGGTGAACCGGGTCTAACCGTTAACAGTGATCTTAAAAATTCTTGGGCTGTCATTGAAAGGAAAGGTCTTAATGCGTTTTAGCCCTGACCTTACCTTAAATTAGGGTTGGATTTCAAAATACTTTTTCTAATGGAAATTGCATTTAAATGCTACTGCTTCATGTTACGAGTAATTGTTTTAAGTTTGCTTGATTTAAGTCCGTGCAAGAAATTAAATAAATTTTTGTAAATTATCACGTAATGTTAATATGAAGGGCAAGGGGTGTGTGTGTGTGTGTGTGTGTGTGTGTGTGTGTGTGTAAAAATTACTTTTTTTTACTACCATCTTTAATTGGAAGTTGCATTGTTGATGAGCGACGCAACCAAAATTTTGGTTACCATTGAAATTCTACAAATCAAATATAAGTTTGCTTTATAAATAATTTCTTTGTTGATAATTCCAACGAGGAAATTTAAAATTTTCAGGTTCGAAAATGTTAATAGTAATTTGGTGAAATAATAGTTTCAGTATTTCCTGTTTCATGAAGTTTTTTTTTTCATTTGCATTTCAAACTTTCCTTGCTTATATATAAGCGAGGAAAGTTTGAAATGCAGATGGAAAAAAAATCCTAACAGGAAATACTTGTGTGTGTGTGTATATATATATATATATATATATATATATATATATATATATATATTATATAAATAAAATACACGCGTGTAGGTTGCAAACTGGTTAAGACGCTGTGGTGCTGGTAGCGAGGTCGAGTCCGGGCGAAGACTTTTAATTACCGATTTCCTTGCTTTGTAGTTGTAGGTCTAAGGTGGCGCAACCAGGTTGACCTTCATCAAAATGAACAGTACTGGCGGAAGCAAGCAAATGTAACACGCGCGCGCGCATACAAAATATAAATATAAGGTACAGTCAATAAGTGCACAAATTTTATTGACTTTTTAATGAAATTGACATATATATATATATATATATATATATATATATATACCTTTGGTGTGTGTATATATAATATATATATATATGTATGTGTATATATGTATATGTATATATATATATGTATATGTATATATATGTATATATATGTTAAACACAGACCGTGCATGGCACAAGGAACTCTTCTGGGAAAATTAAATCCACTATAGTCCGAATAAGTAATGATAAATGACAAATACCATAGTTTTTTTCCTTTTTCATGATTTTAGCCCGACGTGGGCAACGGGTCTCTCGCAAAGAGATCCCATAAATATAGCTTCCCTCACCAGCTATCTGCAAAGCAGACAGGATCCAGCTTTGGGACGTGGATCTAGGGTTTAAAGCAAACCTAGATCCCTACACTCAGAACCTCTATATAAGTAAAAGACTCGTTACATTCACGTCGTGTTGAATAAATCAAAGAAAAAGGGGGTAACTATTGTATTTTTAGCCAAAAAAACCAAAACTTAAACCTCAACCGGGACATTGAGCGTCCACTTTTCAAGGCACGAAACACGTCCGTTTAGTATACACAAACTCAGAATGGTTCCCTGAGAACAATATATGTTAAACACAGACCGTGCATGGCACAAGGAACTCTTCTGGGAAAATTAAATCCACTATAGTCCGAATAAGTAATGATAAATGACAAATACCATAGTTTTTTTCCTTTTTCATGATTTTAGCCCGACGTGGGCAACGGGTCTCTCGCAAAGAGATCCCATAAATATAGCTTCCCTCACCAGCTATCTGCAAAGCAGACAGGATCCAGCTTTGGGACGTGGATCTAGGGTTTAAAGCAAACCTAGATCCCTACACTCAGAACCTCTATATAAGTAAAAGACTCGTTGCATTCACGTCGTGTTGAATAAATCAAAGAAAAAGGGGGTAACTATTGTATTTTTAGCCAAAAAAACCAAAACTTAAACCTCAACCGGGACATTGAGCGTCCACTTTTCAAGGCACGAAACACGTCCGTTTAGTATACACAAACTCAGAATGGTTCCCTGAGAACAATATATGTTAAACACAGACCGTGCATGGCACAAGGAACTCTTCTGGGAAAATTAAATCCACTATAGTCCGAATAAGTAATGATAAATGACAAATACCATAGTTTTTTTCCTTTTTCATGATTTTAGCCCGACGTGGGCAACGGGTCTCTCGCAAAGAGATCCCATAAATATAGCTTCCCTCACCAGCTATCTGCAAAGCAGACAGGATCCAGCTTTGGGACGTGGATCTAGGGTTTAAAGCAAACCTTATTCGGACTATAGTGGATTTAATTTTCCCAGAAGAGTTCCTTGTGCCATGCACGGTCTGTGTTTAACATATATTGTTCTCAGGGAACCATTCTGAGTTTGTGTATACTAAACGGACGTGTTTCGTGCCTTGAAAAGTGGACGCTCAATGTCCCGGTTGAGGTTTAAGTTTTGGTTTTTTTGGCTAAAAATACAATAGTTACCCCCTTTTTCTTTGATTTATTCAACACGACGTGAATGCAACGAGTCTTTTACTTATATAGAGGTTCTGAGTGTAGGGATCTAGGTTTGCTTTAAACCCTAGATCCACGTCCCAAAGCTGGATCCTGTCTGCTTTGCAGATAGCTGGTGAGGGAAGCTATATTTATGGGATCTCTTTGCGAGAGACCCGTTGCCCACGTCGGGCTAAAATCATGAAAAGGAAAAAACTATGGATTTGTCATTTATCATTACTTATTCGGACTATAGTGGATTTAATTTTCCCAGAAGAGTTCCTTGTGCCATGCACGGTCTGTGGTTTAACATATATTGTTTCTCAGGGAACCATTCTGAGTTTGTGTATATGTATATATATATGTATATATATATGTATATGTATAGTTATGTATTGTATATGTATATATGTATATATATATGTATATATATATATATATATATATATATTATTGTATATATATTTATATATAATATAATATATATAACAATATTTTTTAAATTCTTTGCCATTGTTCCGTTTGCATCGTCGCCCCCCTTTATGATCGATGGTGTTACGTGGTGCGTTCGTTCCGTGTGTGCCCCTTTCACCACCACCTTTTACTGCCTTTCACTTCAGTTTCCTTTGAACGCATCCAACTATGATGTTTCCGCTCTTTCTCTTCATTCACATTGCATTCCTTTGACTCTCAATTTCAAACTACTTTTCGTCGTGTGTGTGTGTACGTACACCTTTGGTTTGCTTCCGCCCGAATTTATCATTCTGACGAAGGTCAAGCTTTTCACTCCGCCTTAGACCCACAGTTTAACGTGGAATCCGAACCACGCCCCACCAGCAGCCCAGCGTGTTTTAACCACACGGCTACCCAGGGTACCCATTTATCTACCAACCACTTTGTGTGGAAGGATGAACAGCTGGGTTTTGCTGCGCGCCGCCTGCCGTCACCGGGTCTCGATCCCAGGGCCGATGGATTCGTAGTCAGCGACGCTAACCTAGGCATATATATATAATATATTATATGCAGAAACAGACGGGGGCTTCACCCCCCCCCCCCCCACACACACACACACACACAAATCCAATAAAATCATTGGTTTGATATTTGTGCATTTTTTAAAATTACAAGTAAATTGTATATGTTTATTATAATACATTTATGATCGTGTTTTTACACACACACACACACACACACACACACACACACACACACACACACACACAATGATAGTTGATTGATTTTGGAATGTCTCGATACTTTCCCAATATAATGAAAATTGAGCTTCATAGCAGGTGGATGACCTAGGTTAACTCCCGAGTCCCCCTCTTCGCTGTTTACGCCTTTCATCCCCCACCCAACGTGTCCCTCCTCCATTGTGGAAGTGGCGAAGGGATTTTTTGTTTCAATGAATAAGAAATTTCTGTGCGCACATTGGTGCGCATTTTTTTTTTTTTTTTTACATCACGCGAGGAAGTAATTGGTATCGTCAATGCATTTTAATTTTTATGAATTATTTTTACTTTAAATGGTGGGGCTTAGATTTTAGTTTTGTATTAAATTTTCCGTGTTGTGGAATGTTTGATCGTTGTATTGTGTGACCTTCATATTGCACCGCTGGTAGTTTACAAAGTATTTTAAGTCTCTCTACTAAGAGACTGAATAGATTGTGGACGAGTGAGGTTCGTGGGTGGATATCTAGTGCATGGTTGATTATTTGCATGACTAGATCTACACTCATTAATCTCTCCTTCCCTCTGCCACAGAATCGGTAATCCGCATCATCTCCCTAAATATTAAGGTGAAATGGGAAAAGTTTAATGGATGAACTGTGCGTTATTGCACTTTTTTAATGAGCTTTTTGTCAGTGGATAAAATGTACGTATAAGAGAAGATTAAGGCTCTTCGTAATAATTTAATTTTACTGAAAATAATGACCGACCCACTCGCATTCGTGTCAAAAAATACTTTTTAAATCTTCGTACTTGGTGGATATTGGTCTGGTGCATGGCTTTTCTACACATGACTAGATCCATACTCACCTAGTAAGGGATTACTTGTATCAAACATAAGCAAACTGTATAATTTATTATTATATGTTCTCCACAAAACTTGTTAAATGGGCCTACTTTATCTGTTGAGTCCATAAAAACATTATTTGTACACGTTATAAAGGCTGTTTAGTACTATTATACACGTAATGCTTACTATAATTAAGGAATGAAAATGTCATTTTCACGTTCGAACTTTAGCATTTGTTAATTTGCAGAATGTGGATTCAGTGGATTCTCCTCAAAGAGCCACTGCGCAAAGCAATCTTGCTTTTTCACAGTCTTTGGAGGAACTCAAGAGTTCTCCTTTGGCCCCCTCCTTAACTCAGTCCAAACCTTCGCAACAGTCTCAAAGGTATTCTCAGAGAACCAATTCTGGTGCTGTTGTCGGCTCATACGGAACCAGAGTTGAAACAACGAAATGGAAAGCGGATTTTTCATACACTCCTGAGGTAATCTTTATGAAAGGTTTGTGATTGAGGAAATAAAGTAATGTAAACCAAAATGTTACGAGTAACACCAGTGTATTTACTGTAACTGCTCACTAAAAATATTCAATTTGGGAATTATTGGTATTTCGATTAACCACTTCACTACCTTTGGGTGATTTTCTGAACAGTAATAAAAAATTAATTAATAACAATTTATTTAGATTTTTGTTAGTTTCGAGGCTAAAGTCCTGATTCCTGGACAGCTACGCGTGTTTTATCTGCTACGTATCTCCTCCAGTACCTCAGTGGGGTTAAGGGAACTCGGTTAGCTACTAATACTGCCAGTAATAATATTAACATTTCCTTACTAACAACAGGTAAAGGAGTTATCGTGTGGAAGTGAAATACCTCTAAATGCTCCTTACAACTTCATGTTTGAGAAACTTCGCGATTCCGCAGAGGTATTGGACTACACAATTTCTTTCTTAGGAGATCAAATAGTGCGGTCATCAAAAATAGAAGAGACTACACACCTCCAATCTGCGAGTAATGTAAGAATCTAGTTGAAAGTCGCTAATAACTTTGTTGAAATACTTAAAAGGTCACCTTTTATTTTGTATTTGGTTACCGTTGTTGTAGATTGTTGAGGTACTGAATCAAATCTGATACTAATTATCTTAATGGGTTACATTAAACAGCGTTATTTAAGTAAAAATGGTATTCATACTGCAACGTCTGAAGAAAATGTTTATTGTTCAGGCGGAACCCACTTTTGAACTACAGGAATAAAATCTTTGCGTTATCAGTAGGTCTAAGTACTATACTTTAGCGTTACAAGTTAACAAATCCATTTATTGGTGTTTCATTACACTCTTCAGCTATTACTGGGAATATAAAATATTTTTAGTATTAAAATGTACAACGACAAAATTTTCAGGAACTTGTATGGTGCGTGGGTAGAATTTGCTGTGACAGTGTCGGAAGGCTTAACGCGGCGTCAGTAATGCTGGAAAGTGACAGAGAGAGTTGTTCAGGCTCTATCGTGAGGCTCGATCTTTCAAAAATGCAGAAGTACTCCCTCTTTCCCGGACAGGTTTAACTACATTTTGAAATTTGTTTATAATAAATATGAAAATCATTGTGTAGAGCAGTGGCTTCCAAACAGTTCTGTGAAAAACATTTGGCTGATTGAATATCTGTTGAACAGTATATTATAAAAATATTTATTACATTGGCATGTAAAGATATTGCTATTTTGTGTTAGTTCCGTGACATTTGAAATGATTTCATGGTCTGAAAAGTTTGAAAGCCATTGCTATAGGCCTATAGGGGTTATGAGGATAACGGAACAAATTTAACTGAAAAATTTTGGGCATTACACTTTGGTTTCAGTATTTCCCAGCAAAAATGTAATGAAGCATACCAGTTTAATTTTGTGAACTAAATTAAAAGAATAATTTTGGCTCTAAAAGGTTGTAGCTGTGAAGGGTATTAATACGATGGGGAAGTGTTTGGTTGCTGAAGAAATTATCATAGGAAATACCTTGCCATTTGCTGACTCATCTTTATCATTAGAGAAAGCGGGTAAGTTTTCCCTTTCCATATTAAATCTTTCTTTAAAATAAAACTGATTTTTTTCACATTGTAGTGATAAAATTTACTTATAGGCATCCAGTTGAGAATTGCGTGTGGCCCTTTTACAACTCTCGAGAATTTGATGTACGAGCCTTTAATGGATCTACTGGAAGATGTTGTTGCTAATCCTCCTCACATTTTGTTTCTCTTGGGTCCCATGTTGGACATTTCGCACCCTTGTCTGGAAGACCCCATGCTTTCAGACACTTACGACAGCATCCTTGCGAGATGTATCGATAAAATTGATGCTACTCTAAAAGAGTAAGTTGCTCCAATTAAATTTAGCTTAGGTTTTAAATTGTTATTACTGATTTTAATGATGATTAAGTGTGGACTACATATAAATTTTATTTGCAGCACCGCTACCAAAGTTTATCTGGTGACGAGTCTTCGCGACATTTGTTGTACTCCGATTTACCCAACTCCGCCTGTTTTTATATCGGGCTTAATGAACATGGATAGTAATATAAAACTGCTCCCAGACCCTTCTCTTTTGGACATTGACGGAGTCACAATTGGGCTCACCACCATCGATTACCCAATGCATATTAGTAAAGAAGAAATAGGTTTGTAAGTACAGTATTAAGACAGTGTTTGTCTTAAAATGACAAAGTAGGTTGACATTTCTGTATGATCGATGTATTTGCAGTTTCCCACGTGGTAGTGATCGCTTAGCCAGACTATCGCAACATATGTTGCTGCAGCAGTCATTCTATCCAGTCTATCCACCACCTGAAGACATTTGCTTAAACATTGAAGAAGCAGACTTACACACGCGATTGCCTTTCACGCCGCACGTAATGATCACTCCCTCAGATTTAAAGGGCTACATTAAGGTTCGTCATTAAAAAAGTTTTTTCTAGTGGAAATAAGACTTAAATAACGTTCATTTTACCAAATTTGTTCCTTCCTTTACTTTAGTAATTATTCATATATTCAGAACGTTGACGGCTGTTTGTTCATTAATCCTGAACGTCTCGCGAAAGGCAAAATTGGAGGGTGCCATTGTAAACTCGAGATCAGACCTTCACAAGAGAGAAACTCACTCGAAATTAATGCACACATCCTTAAAATCTAATTACTATTCTTTTATAAAAGAAATAAAATAAATGTTCTCAAGTGTCTTTATTTCTCCTTTCATCTCAAATTACAATATGCATTAACCAAAAATTCTAATACATTCTACAGCTTACTGAACTGTGACTTTCAGGTTATTTATATTTTTCAAACTCCTTTTAATCAACTTCAGTAACTGCGTCAACACAAGAATGTAATTCTCCTGAAAAAAAAGGAAATTAAATTTATTAATGAGCTGCTATGGAACTTCCGGTTACTTAAAAATGAATGCTTGGTGAAGCTCTACGAGCTAGTTTTTAAGGTGTACACTGTACACAGTATATTCTCAAACCAGTATTGAAACCACTCGGATTGAACATCATCAAACTGACAGGGAAATCATGCAAAGGCCGCACAATTTTCTATTTTTTTGTGCCGGAAAGGGGGAACAAAGGCGAATGGCCACAAAAACGACACCCCTCGTAGGAGGAGCCAAAATCAAGATCTAAGGTTTTCGAGATGCCTGGACACTGCCTTTGAAAGATTGGAAGTCACGGACAGAGGTAAAGATGAAGTGAGGAACGGGAACGTTCTTCCAGAGTCGACATGTTTTGTAGAAGAAAGATTGAGAATACAGATTAACCTTTGCGTTGGAGAGCGAGTCTGACAGAAAAAGAATAAGAATGCATCAAGCCTGGTACTGCATGCTCTTAAGGGGGAGCGGCGTGTCAGTTATATGAGAGAACAATTCGCCGCGGTGAAGTTGGGCTATGTGGAATGAGCCACCCGACACAGAAGCGTACTCCATACAGGGGCAAATAAGACCCATGTACAGAGCAACTCAGTGGGGGTGAAGAAACCTCTAAGAATTAAAGCCTTTTTTGAGGAGCATGTGTGAGATTACGAGAAAAGGAAAATCCAAGAATGTTAAGAGAAGAGGAAGGATTGAGTTACGTATTGGTGAAGATAAGGGGATAGTCGTGTGGAAGAGTGTGACAAGTTGACAGATGAAGGAAGTTTTTGAGGCATTGAAAGCCACAAGGTTTTCTCTGCCCCAATCAGATATAGCAGAAAGATCAAAGGTCAAATGCACCATAACCGCCTCACGCGACGCATAGACTGACTGTTCAGAGGGATGCTTTGTGAAGCGAGTGAAAAGGTGGAATCATCGGCATATACAATTATTACTATAACTATAATAGGTTGGAAGTAGAAAAGGACATCACGCTCGCAACTTTCTTCAGCTGCTGTTAATTCAGTGAAAAGAAATCTTTTCGAAAATTTTCATCTTGCCAAGTCTTAGATCGTGAACAGAGTACAGCATTTCATCCTTAACTGTCCAATGTACCAATTTTTTCCGCACTTCAAATATCGAAAACATCCGAAGGGCGTGTAATAATTTTTATTTAGTTCGCTTACTTATTTAAAGTTCTTGCCCAAAATTTAAATTTACATTAACAAACAAGACGTAACGAGAATTATTTTCCATGCTCCAACCAAACGAGGGAATGCTTACCGAGCAGGGCCGGATTAACCATTAAGCAAAATAAGCCCGTGCTTAGGGCATCAAGGGAAGGGGGGCACCACAGAAATTTTCCATTGTCGGATTTACCATGGATTTATTATACTATTATAATCGCGGCTTATAGCCTATAAGCTGTTGAAAACTGAATTATATATATTTATTTTTTTTTTTTCATTGTTTGAATTTGTAGTGAACAACAACCCTTTTGAGAATAAATATATTTCGTTGTAATCACACACTTTACGCTTTGCGTTATTATTTTGTTTATATCAAATCTTTGAGCGCCATATTAAAAATACATAGAGATTAAATATTTTCGTGTGCTATAGTAAATGTAAAAACAAGATTCAGTCATGCTGAACTTTATAAAATAATTGTAGAAGACAATATTGAGTGTGCCTTCCCAAATGTAGAAATTGCCTTTCGTATATTTTTAACATTAATGGTCACAAATTGCTCAGCTGAGCGTTCATTTTCTCAGTTGAAGTATATTAAAAAATACCAACAGAACAACTATGCAACAAGGCAGGCTGGATGCTTTATCTCTACTAAGTATAGAAGCAGATGTGTTACGTAAGATTAGTTTTGAGGATCTGATCAAAGACTTTGCAATTAAAAAAAGTAAGAAAACTTTTCAAATATAAATGAAGTGGAAGCATACAAAAATAAACATTATTTTCCATCTTACTGTAAGTTTTGTTTCATTTCAAAAAATAAAATTTTATGGTTTATTTTTGAATTACATATATATGGGGCACCAAAATGTTTTAAGTGCTTAGGGCCTCTAAAGGTCTTAATCCGGCCCTGTTACCGAGTTAAGATCCCTCGTGCGCGTGTCGGGATTGTTTACCCCCCCCCCCTCGTAACATCTAAGATCATATGACTGAGGGAAACCATGGGTCGCTACATAATCAACACACAAAGGACGGTCACCCATTCAACTACTACCTAGACCCAACGTCGCTCAACTTTTTTGGTCGACAGGGAGCAGTGTTGTGACAATGGTTACGACGAAACTCTTAAGATACTTTGTTCAAACGCGTGTCGTGTCAACTGTGTTGCATGCGTTCGCACAATCGGTTAAAGTGGGGATATACTGTGATGTGACGTCGATAGGACCAGGAAAACTACTATAATTTGTAGTTCTCAACGCATCAATTTTACCCTACTGAAGATGGTCCCAAAATAATTCGCTGCCTAAACTTCAAATGATTAAGCGAAGCGAGTGAAATCTGAAATTTTGTGAATTTTGGGCAGAGGATACGTTACGGTTATGTATCCACTGGCTTTATGCAACAGCAGTCGTCATCAAATTCAAACCCCAAGATTTCAGTGTTAATATTTTATACTGTGTGTGTGTGTGTGTGTGCGTGCGTGTGTGTGTGCGTGCGTGCGTGCGTGCTTCGTTACCTTAGGGAACCACGACAGTCTTTAGAATACACCCACAACCCATCGCGACATTAGCAATGTCCCCGTAACTTTTTTTTTTTTTTAATTAATGATCTTCAGTTATGTTAATTAGCTGACTTGAGATTGATATTTCGCAAGATTTTATAAAATATAGCTCATGACTTGGGGTAACCTCGATAGGCCTCAGTGGCTTCATGTTTTCCTAATGTAATGTAATGCTAAATATGTAGAAAAAAGGGGGACATAATGGTTAGGCTAAGTTATGTGAGTGAAGTCAGTTATTTAGATTAGGTTAAATGTGATCCTGCAAGGTAGTCAAACGCATGTTTGAAAATTTAGTTCAATCGTGAAGAGCTAATGAATGAGAAGTTTAACAAGATCTACCTAAAATTAAGTCACTTCATAAAGGTGAGAGTTCAACAGAACATGGCCAAATAACGTAGTGTGCAAGAAAACCGGTGTACCCTATTCAGCCGTGATGCAACGAGACTTCTGATAGTTATGCTCGGCCAAAGCACTTCTGTGAATGGTAACCTTATCGGTAATTCGAGCATCGATATCAGCAACAGGAGAGCATCTGCAGCTGTAAACAGGTTGGAACTAGTTCGATCAGTAGGAATCCTTATGCACTGAAAGTGACTCCGACTTTCGGATGTAGAATCAGCAATAAGTACTATACCTCTAATCAATCAGTACTGCTTGCTCACGATCTTCATGATCATGTCGAAGCAAAATTTTTTGTGCATAAACTGATAGAACTTCATAGTGCAACTGAGGAAAGAAGCCTCGGTGACATTCTGGGTTCGTTTCCAGCTGCTGACTCTGGGCTGGGTTGAGCCGGCCACTCACCTTGTCAATACTTGGGGTCAGGTCAGGTGCCCATGGTGTACTTTCATTCCCACGCGGTCGGGAGACGAATTTCCAGGCTGTTACTTTTTTTACCTCAGTTATACACCGCCATACATGGAAGAAACCGAAAATTCTTCCAGAGACAACCAGAAAGAAGAGAACAGATGAAGCAACAGCAGGGATGGTCCGATGTGTCAAAATGTGACAATTTCAAGGCATGCAAAAAAAAGTGTCAAAATATACTTTCTTGTGACAAAATGTGACATTTGAAGATCAGTGAAAAATATTTCCTTTTAATAAATTAATGGTGATGACAATTGCAATACAAATTATGTTTCATGTCATGCCTTTGTTTTATTTTCTGAACATTTATATAATTTTTGAATGTTCTAATATACAAAGGCTACACTATAGGCTAGGGTTTATACGTTTTTTTATATGACTTATTTCCTTATTTTAATAATGAAACATTCATTAAAATGATGTGGTATTATGAGGGCATGCAGATGCTGAATCAAGGCTGTAAAACGAAACACTTTAACAAAGTCAGCGCAGCTAATGCCATTATAGGTAGAAGCCAGGAGATGAAAACTCAAGCTGAGGAGAAAAAGAGAGATTGAAGATGATTCTAGAAAGAAGAAACTGAGGAAGTGACTGCTGAATAATGTCTAAACTAAAAATAATAAAATTTATAGTGTTTTTGGTATATATGTTCATAAAACAATATTATTTGTTAATTATAGTGTTTAGTCTGTTATGTATTCATAAATAAAATAAAAAAAATATAAGGGAGGAACTGGAATGGCTAAAAAGGGAGATGTGGAGGCCATTGTGACACAAACATATCAAAAATAGTTTCTCCAATTCCACAGTATGCACGTTGTTGTTGTTGTTGTTTAGCCGATCAGCCCACCCTGATCGAGCAAGCCGGCGGCACGCAGGTAACCGATCGCCCTCTCCGGAGTGGACCAGAGGTTCAGCGCACTCGTGATGTTGTGTTGTGTTGTGTTGTGTTCAATGTGTTCAATTGTTTGTGGTGTGTCTTGGCACAGGTGGCAGGTGTCGTCTATGGAGTTGTCTAGTCTGTTTATATGTCCGTAAGTTGGGGTGATGTCCACATCGGAATCGTGCTAAGTTAACTCGATCCGATCTGCTCAGGCTGATCTCTGACCTGTTAATGGGCGGCGGCTTCGCACCTAGGACCGCATTCGGACCGAGTCGTGTCAGTGCTTTGTGGGTTAGGTGTGTGTGTATGTTTTCTGTACTGTGTGATGTCTGTGGGGCGTGGTATGGAATTGAGTATTTGGTTATAATGTGTCTCTGGTGTTACCTTAATGGTGCGAGGTGTTGGTGCATGATTGTACATGTAGTGGCAAGGGTGTTGTGGGTTAGTTGTCGCTGCTGCCATGAATTGTGTTCCCCTCATGTCTAAATGTTCCCTAACTTTTAGTATTTTTGTTTCTGTGTGCAGGTGTTCTATTGGTGTTGTTTGAGTGCATCCTGTAATGATACGAAGTGCGTTGTTTTGTATTGTTTGTAAGGTGTTTATGTGTGTGTTTGAGATAATGGGTGCCCAGCATGGGCTAGCATAGTCCATAACTGAGCGAATATATTGTTTGTAGATGAGTGATGTTGTTTCCTGCTGGTGTCCAAAGTTTGTGCCTGTTAGTACCCTAAGCGTGTTAAGTCTTGACGTACATTTGTTTTTAATGTCCTGAATGTGGTTTGCAAAAGATAATGATGTGTTGTATGTGACACCTAGTATTTTGGTTCTGTGAGTGTGTGGAATGTTGATGTTGTTTAGTGTAAGTTGTGGAATTACCTGGTGTTCTTTTGTGTTGCTTGTAAGCAAGGTGATGGTTGATTTTGTGGGCGCTACTTTGAGTCTGTGTGTGAGCCAGTCTTGTATACTGTTTATGTATGTTTGTAGGTTATTTGCAGCGGTGTCGATGTTGTTGTGGGTGGATGTTAGAGTGATATCATCTGCATATGATGATAAGGTAAGCTTGTTATCTATGGGTGTTGGAATGTCATGCATGTATAAGTTGAAGAGTTGGTGAGAGAACAGAGCCTTGAGGGACCCCGTTCGGAAAAAGCTTGTTTTTGGATGACTTGCCATTAAATGTGACATGTGAGTATCTTCCTGAGAGATAGTTGCTCAGCCACCTTTTGGTGTTATTGTGCATGTTTGTGTTGGGTATTTTGTTTATGAGAGGAAAGCGTAGGATAGCATCAAATGCTTTACTAATGTCTATTGTTGCTAATAGTGTACGTTGAGCTGGTCTTCTAGAGTTGATGCCATCCATGATGTGCTGCGTGAGGTTAGTGAGTAATGTCGTGGTTGAGTGGTGAGGTCTGAATCCATGTTGAGTAGGCGATAGTGGTATGTGTGGGTTGGTAATTTGTAAGATTAGTCTTTCTGTTACTTTGGAAGGTGTGCATAGTAAAGTAATGGGTCTATAAGAAGCTGGTTCTGTTGGATTTTTGTTTGGTTTGAGTAGTGTAATAATTTTACCTTGTTTCCATATGTCAGGAATAATACAGTGTTGGTATGAATATGTGCTGATATTTGTGAGAGCTAGTATTCCTTGTGGGCCCAAGTGTTTAAGGTGTATGTTAGATATGTTGTCTGGTCCAGTAGCCTTCGAATTTTTAATGTTTTTGATGATCTTGGTGGTCTGGTCTGTATTGAAGGGTGTAATGGTCGTGTCGAGTCTGTAGGTTTTCTTGTGTCTGGCTGTTTGTCTGTCTGCGTGTTTCTGGTTGTTGTCTCTGTTTAAGTGACTTATCTTTGCGTAGTGATTAACTAGAATGTTAGCTTGTTGTGTGTATGTTGGGATATTATTTTGGCTGCGACAGATAGCCGCGTGTGAGGTGTGAATGCCGCTGTTAGAGTGGGTAATGCTGTTTATAGTCTTGTATAGCCTGTATGTATCTGTGGAGTGGTTTAGTGTTGTTATGAATTCCCTGAATGTTTCTGTTTGTTTTTCTTTGAGTTTGTTGTTTATTTCTGTGTTGAGCTGTTGTATCTGCTGCTTTATGGCTTCTGTGTGTGGTGTTTGTGTGTTATGTTTGAGGTTGTT
This sequence comes from Bathynomus jamesi, assembly GCA_023014485.1. Lineage (NCBI taxonomy): Eukaryota > Metazoa > Arthropoda > Malacostraca > Isopoda > Cirolanidae > Bathynomus > Bathynomus jamesi. The sequence continues at coordinate 2,522,068 of JAJOZX010000007.1, read as the reverse complement.
ACGTTGCCTTATGAGGTGGGCTATTTCTCTAGTGTAATTTGGGTTGTATTTCCTAATGTTGCCCTTGGGTATGTATTTGTTTGCATTATTGATAATCTGATTAAATGTCTTGAGAAGCGAAAATGAAGACTACTTGGACTGTTTGGATGTGATAGAAGATTGAGGGAAATCTTTGTTTACTGTGAAACACAAGTTATTTATGCAGAAACTTTAAATATATTTACAGTATTACGTCGATACAATATATGAGAAAGAGAAAACTTCATATCATCATCCTGTTTGCATATACGTTTTGTGTTTCGTATTTATCAATTATTACGAAAGAATTCTTTTATAACTTGAAGAGCCTAATCATTTTCATTAATCAGTAAAGTAACATAAATATCATCAACTGTTGCTGCAAAATAGAAGTCAACATCTTCCTTCCTTGACTAATCAATTTTAAAATTAGAAAGAGCCGTGTTGAGCAGAAAACTGAGATTTGTTTATAAAAAACGTCTGAACAGGTAGCGAGAACAACGTGAAAAAAGTGTTAGCAGCTGACGAGGAAGCTTCTAAACAGTGGCTGCATCCTCCAGCGCAGGACACGTCAACGCGAAGAGGTGACGTCAAACCAAAACATCAACGCGCTGGTGGCCAAACTTCCTCAAATCTCCGTGCAGCGGGCTGTCTACGGTTGGCCAGACTGGCAGTCGACGGCCTGTTGCGTGGCACGGTCAGAGTGCCGATCGGCTCCCGGGGCCGGACCAATTCACAGTATGCACGTAGTTGGAAATGATGATCTCAACATCTTGTAAAAGTATATGCGACCTCCCTTACCCCTTCCACAGCATCCTCCCCACTTTACTCTCTCCACAGATATAAACCCCAAATGTGACAATCATGCATTATATTAAGTATTATTAAAGATTAGATTAATTTGGATAGATTATTTAGATAGATTAATTTAGATAGATTAGATGAATTACATAAATTGTCACGTTTTTTTGTTTAGTTTCAGATTGTTTATGATTGAATGAGTTATGATTTAATTCCGAATGAGTTATATTAAATTCAGATTGAGTGATTCAATTGCTAGAATTTAACAATTAGTTTCTTGTTATTAGTGCTACTAGGCCTAAATAAGTGAAATCATGGCGACAAGAAGCAAAAAGCACAATTCAACATTTGGTCACCCTGCAGAATTTTCACCTTCAATGACTCCTTCAAAGGCTGACGTATTCAGGCATTATTTATTGGTAAGAAAACGAGAAGAACTGATTTCGAAAGGTTCTAGAACAGCAAAAGAATGTTACAGAATTGTCACAAAAGATGTGGAAGCCATTTGGAAGAAGTTTTCCTTTCAACATATAGCATTTGAAGGACTAGCTATAAAAGTTGAACGATTGATAGAATCTGCAGCAAAGCTAAATAAAGTACCATTAAAACAAAGAAACAACAGTTTTCAGCAGAAGGTGGAGACATTCGATGAAATGTTTGATATTTGTACTTGTCGAACGGATTGCAGATGTGATATTAGAGTTCCAATGATTGAGTGGGAGTCCTTTGTGGGGCAGAAACAAAGAAAAAACCAACTAGGACCAATCGACAAGGTAACGACTTCCGCAAGAAAAAGGACTCACGATATAGTTAAAGGATTAGAAAGAAGAGCCAAGATCAGCCTAGATATGAATGTCGCCTCAACCAGCAAACTGGACCCTTTACATATTATGGAAGATGAGAGCGACGATATTGACTAATTCTGTTCTGATAGTTTTCTCAGCTCAAAATCCAGAACAAATTTATGATAACAATAATAGCAGATAGATACCGTGTAAGTTACAGAGCTACTGCAGCTATAGTAAATGCAGCTTTGAAGGATATGGGAATATTAGACGAAACCAATATGTTGGATAGGAAAAAAATGGAGAGAGAAAGAATACGTGTGGGTAAAAAGAACATAATCAAAGTGAAATCAGAGAACACACAGATTGAAGGCATCGGATTTGATGGTAGAAAAGATCAAACTAAGACAAAGAAGGGAATGGAGTACGAAGAACATTATGTAATAGTCAAAGAACCTGGTGATGTTTACATGGATCATATACAGTAGCGCCAGATAACGGAACTGCTGCTTGTATTGCAGATGAAATAATAACTTTTATAGTTGATTCTAATAGCAAAGAATCCCTCAAAGCTTTGCTATGCGATGGCACCCCAGTGAACACTGGCAGGATTGGCGGAGTGCTATTTAAAATTGATTGAATTACATCTGGACAGGCCGGTACAATGGCTGATTTGCCTTTTGCATGCAAATGAACTGCCCTTCAGGTACGTATTTGAAGCAATTGATGGAAAAACTTCGGGACCAAACACCTTCAAAGGTTCTCTTGGAAATAAACTCCGAGAGGATTTGACCAAACTGGATATAGTTGATTATACCCATGTAGAGAGCAACATTAAAGAAGTTTCGGCCGATATTCTTAAAAGTTTCAGCAGTGACCAAAAATATATGTATGAAATGTGCATTAGCATACAATCTGGACGCATCTCACAAGCGTTAGCCACCAGATCCCCAGGTGCCCTCCATTATGCAAGATGACTAACACGAGCAAACAGGATCCTGCGCCTATATGTCTCTACACGGAATCCAGACAAAAACATCCAAGACCTAGTAAAAATTATAATGCTGGTTTACGCTCCAGGCTGGTTTTGGATAAGTCTCATCCAAAGGCAAATGAGGTAGCATCTAATTTTTGGTATATCATGCACTTGCTTAAAGGCTTAGATAAAAAGTATCGGGTGATTATGGAGCGTGTCCTCAGAAATAACGCCTATTTTGCCCACCCAGAGAATATCTTACTCTCAATGATAACAGACACAAGAAGAGGGGTCAGAGAGCTGGCTCTTCAGCACATCATTCGAGCAAAAACTAGGAGCACCAATGCGAGAAATTTTGAGCTGCCAAAAACACTGAACTTTGAAGCAGACGATTATCCTAACATGATCGACTGGGACAACGAAACCATCACCCCTCCACCTATTTTACAGAATTTGACAAATGATGATGATCTTGAAGTTCGAAATGAACCACTTCAGCTTATTCCTTTTCCCTGTCACAGCCAGGGAGTAGAACATGCTGTAAATGTGGTAACAGAAGCATCACAAGATAGAATTGGTTACGAAAACGGACAAATTTATTTTGAATGTACTGGATTCGAGAAAAAAGCTACCTGTGTTCCAATGGAAAGGCCAGTGGTGTCAGTAATTTACAATTTTAAATTTCTTAAGGTGAATACTTTGCTTTTAGTATGCTTCAATTGATTCTTCAAGTAATATACGGAGAAAGATTTCTTATATATAACTTACTTTAACTTTACTTATATCATTATTTACTTTAATCTTTGTCATTTATCAGGTTTTTTTATTCAAAGAATTGGTTTCAATTTCATTTCAATTTGAAAAAGGGGGCATAGCGGTGTAATTACAGTAGTGTGTAGAATAGGAATACAAAATTTCGACCCACCCCCACCCCCCCACCCCAGGCATAGCCTAGGCGGCTATGCCTACAATACTAATTTGCAGCTTTGCACTTTAACATAAATAAATTATATTATAGTGTAATTTATACAAACAGCTTTTATATACTAACTAATTTTTAGTTTAAAAAAAAAAAACGCCTCTGAATTGAAAATAATAACCGAAATTAAAATCCACTAAAACAAAATGTTCGATTCAGGGAAATCAAATGACTGGCTTTCAGTCCAAGTCAATCATCAAAAATACATCATCATACAGAGCATATTATAGGCACAATTCGAGTTGTACAACGCAACGTGATTCGTGCTACTATAAATGTCATCATAGTTTTTATGTTTGTATTTTCTAGATACAGTAGTAAATTAACGTAAAACTATTTGAAATAACGTAAAACTATTTGAAATAACGTTTCTAGAGTACTTTCTAAAACATGGAAATCCCAGGCTTTGCTGCGCTTGTCCCGGGATTTAAGGTTATCATTTTCAGCCTGAGATTTGGGGATCCCGGTTGAGAAACCCTATCGACTTTTTAAAATCCATATATAGAAAAAATTAAACCTAACCTTAGTACCATCGAACCCAGAAGGGTGTGAGAAGTATTTCGGACGAAACTGAGCTGGAAGGGTGTTTTCTGTTAAGTCATTAAATAGTGAGGTACTCGCCAAACTTTAACCAAGCGTACCCTAACTAATCAGGACTAACATCTTTTTTCTGACATGAAAAAAGTTTAGATTTTTTATACAACTTTCTTTAATGTTCCGAAGTACTAAAGTGATGCCACACAAAAGAGATTACCCAACTACATCTGTCAATTATCACACACTCGATCTCACTTATGCTCAGTTGCCTAGATGAAAGACTGAGAATACCAATTAACCTTTCAAGCTTCATCGACATCCCGAAAGGAGGATGACCAAGAGTCGGAGAGATATGCAAGATCGCCAGTTGAGCGTCCCTTGCGGAATCCATACTGACGATCTGAAAGAAGATTGTGGGAAGAGAGGTGTTTAAGAATCTTCCAATGGTGGATATATTTAAATACTTTACAAAGGCAAGAAATCAAAGCAATTGGACGATAGTTCGAGAGTTGAGAGCGGGCATCCTTCTTTGGGACAGGCTGAATGAGCGAACTTCCAACAGGAAGAAAAAGTACTAGATGAAAGACAGACGAAAGAGTTTGCCTGCCTAGGCAGGGTGTCAACACAGAAGCACAGTCCTTGAGAACAGGAGGGACACCATCAGGACCGTGTGCTTTCCCAGAGTTGAACCCAGATAGGGCAGAATAAACATCTTTGGAAGAGATTCTAATTTCAGACATAATAAAGTCAGAGAGGAGGAGGAGGAGGAGTTGGAGGAACAGAATCGGAATCGTCCAGGGTTGAGTTGGAGACGAAAGTTTTAGCGAAGAGTTCAGCTTTATCAGAAGAGACGGCAACTCAGCCGTCAGAACGGAAAAGAGCAATGAAAGTAGTTGTAGTAAATTTGTTGGAGAGGTTTATTGGCTAGGTGCCAGAAAGAACGAGAAGAATTGGAGTTAGATAGGTTTTCACATTTTTGTTGAAGGAATTTTCGGCGAGTCAAAGAACCGATTCCGGGCATTAATACAAGTAAAGTGAAAATCAAGAGTTCAATGGCGACAGTACTTTCTGAAACCCTCCTGTTTTGCGGATGGCGCTTGAACAAGCAAAGTTAAACCAAGTTTTTTGCATTAGTAGTGGGAAAAGAATATTTAATGTGCGCTTCCATGCCCGAGAGAATCACCTTCGTAATGAGCTCAGGCTGCTCAGCACACTCTGAGGGACCCCGGCCACGGAAGCAGTTATCATTCCATGGAAAATCAGCAGTACTGCCTAAGCCGAAGGCATTGAGATTTGCATGTAGGCCATAGCCAGAGGGTGTAGAATTCGGAAAATTCAAGTTCGAGGATATGAGAACAAGTTAGGTCATTGTGTACATACACGCGACATCCACCTTTGGAGTGAAATTGAGTATAGAGAAAGTAAGAGAGAACAGAAAAGGGGTTGCTGTCAGTTGTCTCAGAAACCTGAGTTTCAATGTCGAGGTTGAGAAGAGGAGAAGTGGTATTCAACAGACTGGAAGATCGAGGAAAGGCCACGAATGCTGCAAAAGTTTATAGAAATTGGATAGTAGCAGAACCAGCCCTGCTGCCCGTATCTGCGTTCTTGGTACTGGTAGTGGAGGAGCTAGAAGCGGAGGGGGTAAAAGGTACAGGTACACTGGAAGTCAAAAGTAGAGCGAATCAAATTAAGTCATGGATCCAATAAAAGCCCTGGTAGGAAGAAAGTGCTTGATCGCTGATGCAAAAAGGATTGAGACCGTATGAGAAATGTGGAAGTTCGGTTAAAGTGTGGAGTGAAAAAGCCACTGCATGGAGATGAAAACAGAAGGTAGTACGTTACGTCGGTACAGTATGAACCATGTGAAACGTAGTTAACGAAAGCATATTCTTAATTAATCATATGATGAGGTTGTTCATTCGCATCAATAATCCTCTCGTACATGTCGCCCATATTCGCCACCACTTCTGCGGATTGTTACCCCAAGTTCAATATCTTCTTCACTGCATGAATCCCTTCAGGGACTGTTTTCGGGTTCGTCTGCGAGACCCACCTTAAACCGGACAAACATTGCACGCAGCATCGAGCAGAATACAGTGAAGGATATCCGTTGGCATATTTACGACGAGCACTAGTAAAGCCAAGGCTCTTCCAACCCTGCTCTTGAATCCAACGGTGAAGACCATGTTAACAATTGGATCAACTGCTCAAGTTTGCGTTGTTCTATAAACGGGAAGATCGTCTCCTCTATGTCACCCTTCAAAACTTTGGTATTAACGGTGAATGTCTCCCAGCGGTAGCCGAACATTGCGTTCCAGTCAAAATTTATAACCCCTTACGACCACTTTTGAAAGAGTTTGAAAGAAAAGTATAACAGTGAGTGTGGAAGTGAGAGAAGTAGAGGGAGACCGAGTAAAAGAAGGATGTAATTAGAAAACGTGACATAAGTATTATGAGAAACAGAAAGGAAAGCAAATGTTTTTTTATGCAGGAAGGCGGGGCCAAGGGCGAATGCCCGCAAAAGCGCCCCACCCCATAAAAGAAGAGAGCCAAAATCAAGGGTTTTCAAGATGCCTAGAGAGACTGCGTTTGAAAGATTGGTGGTCATAGGCAGGGACAAAGAGGAAGATTGTTGAGGAACATTGCTCCAGAGTTCACCGGTTGAGTAGATGAAAGACTGAAAATACCAATTAATCCTTGCATTATAGACTAACAGAAAAGGAATGAGAAAGTGTCGAAAGTCTGGCGCAGCGTGCTCTCCTTAAAGTAGGAGTCATGCAGTTAGAGTTCAGAAGAGCAGTGTCCATTATAATATTGATAGTAAAGATAGAGTATGGCAACATTATGGCGAAGAGAGAGGTATTAAAGACAGTCAGTAAGAGACGGGAACTGATGGGACAAAAAACCTTTGATTCCACCTAGTCAAGTACGGCTGTGCGAGTTGAGCCACCCCATACATGAGAAATATACTCCATACAGGGGCGGACAAAACCCCTGTACAGAGAGAGCAACTGAGCAGGGTGAAGAAACTGCGGAGGCGGTACAGTACACCTAACCTCTTAGAAGCTGTTTTGGAAAGAGTATATGTGATCTTTCGAAGAAAGATCACGAGAAGAGGAAGGATTGAGTTGTGTTGTTGAAGGTAAGGGGATAGTCGTGTGGAAGATTGTGACGAGTAGACAGATGGAGGAACCGAGGTTTTGAGGCATTGAAAGCCACATGGTTCTCTGCCCCAATCAGATATAGCAGAAAGATCAGGGGTCAGATGCTCCATAGCCGTCCTACACGAATCATGGAATGACTGTTGAGATGGACGCTTTGTGAAGCAGGTGGAGAAGTGAAGAGTGGAATCATCGGCATAGGAGTGAATAGAGCAGGAAGTGCGAATTAAAAGATCATTAATAAATAAAAGGAAAAGAGTGGTGACAGGACAGAACACTAAGGAACACCACTGTTGATAGGTTTAGGAGAACAGTGGCCATCTACAACCGCAGCTATAGATTGGCCTGAAAGGAAAAGTACCTGGTGAGAGACAGAGTTTGCCTAGGCAGGGTGTCATCACAGAAACACAGTTCTTAAAAACAACAGGAGGAACATCAGGACCGTACGCCTTCTGGAGTTAAGCCCAGATAGGGCAGAAAGAACATCTTTGGGAGAGATTCTAATTTCAGACATAATAAAGTCAGAGGGTGAAGGAGATGGGGGAACAGCACCAGAATAGTCCAGGGTTGAATTGGAAGCGAAAGTTTAAGAGAAGAGACGGCAACCGAGTCATCAGAATGGAAAAGAGGAGGGAAAGAAGAGGAAGTACAATTGTTGAGGTTATTAGCTAGATGCCAGAAAGAACGAGAATAATTAGAATTGGATAGGTTTTCATATTTTTGTCTGATGAAGGAATTTTTGGCGAGTCAGTCAAAGAACAGATTTTGCACGATTTCGGGCAGAAATATAAGCTGGTGAGAGTCAGGAGTTGGATGGTGATGGTACCTTCTGAAAGACTCTTCTCTGTTGCAGACAGCATTAAAACAAGTAAAGTTAAATCATGGTTTATGATGTGTGCAAATGGAAAAGAAGATCTCATCTGATGTATCACCAGAGGTATACTGCCAGCAGCATGAGGAGAATGAACAATACCAATATATATGGTATATATGCATGTACAAATGACTTAGGCATATATAAGCATCTCTTTACAAGTTGTAATTCACTGAGAAAATAGACTACTACTAATTTTCCGATTCTTATCTACTGGGTCTGTTCTTGCAACATTGTTATGATTTGGCTTAATCAACAACCCAATTTATTCTTTTGTTCTAATTATTTATAACCACCAACTTTCCTTTAACTTCATCTTGCTAAACTTAACAAATCACCCTGAAACTAATACAAATAATTATAATACATCTACATAAAGCTTAATCAAATATGTGGTTGTACCATACGAGACTTATTATTTTACTTCATCCTGCTCTTCCATACCAGAATTGCAATTCTCTCTCTTCTGCAGGATTCAATTCATTTCACACTTGCAAAGCCAAAAAGTCCCCTTGAAAAACATTTACCACTTGCACATTCAGTACATTACTATTTTACCTTTCACATTCATGATGATTTTATGTAATGGGAATAGGCCTATCGGAAAAGCTAAACAAGTTTTTCTTTACTTACAGAATCTTCCAAATTTGAAATACTTTCCCCATTCAGTGTCTGAAGGAATGAATTATAATCACAAAGTAATTTCACAACTCCTTTAATCGAATTTTTCAAATCTCTGAAAAATAAAAAAGTGTAGGATCAACTAATATAATTACAATTCATTACAATATTTATTAAATGTTCCTTGATTATATGAATTTTTTTGCAGTTTTGTGAATGATGAATTTCATTATAACATGTCTCAATTACCTTTCAAGTGTCCAAAAGGGGTTTTATGACATTTAATGCAAAATATTGAATTTGCACTGTTACATACCTACAGTATTACTTACTGTACAACCATTCTCCAAGAAAATCATTAATATTTTTTATTAAGTTTTCCAGGGTTATTTAGGCAAAAAATGTGTAAAATTATAAATGTAAAAATTTCCCCACAACCATCCAATATGTAGAATAGTATCCAACTAATGTTCTTGTGTTTTTTTACAAAGAATTTTTAATATCCATTGTTAAAGGTTAGTGTAGAAAATTGCAGGAGCGAAAGTGAACAAAATTTGTACTATCCCAGGTATGTATACCAAGTTTAATCATTATTAACATGTTCATTTAATGAACATAAATGTTTTTGTTGTCTGGGGCAATTGAGACCATTTACTTCACTTACATGAATGATCAAAAAAACTCTCTTTACAGGATGGTGTGCCATTATAAGAAGAAAGGGACTGTCACCAAGATGGCATACACCAAAAAGGTCATGAAACAGGCTCCAGGCCATATTGGGAGGAAGCCAGCCCTGCTGCATGGTGAAGAGGAGGCCACTGCCCAAACTGTGGCTGCTTTGAGAGATTTTGGGTTAGCTTTTGATCTAGGCCACCTCAGGAAGTTTGTTAAGCACCACTTAAATTGTCACAACAGATCTGTGGCACATTTCAAAGACAATCTCCCGGGGGAAGATTGGACGTTTGGTTTTCTTGACTGGCATAGAGAACTTCTAACTCAACATACAATATGTGCCAGAATATCTCAAGAAAGCATGCTGCTGTTATATCAGGTCATCCCATATGTAATGTTCTTTACAATAGATTAAGTTTAAACTAGTCCTACTCGGTTTAAGCATAAATTTTTCGAAGGTTATATCTAAGAGGAGATCTATCGTGTTTCGCTACATACTTTACAGACCTTGACCAGTGAAGACGTGTGTTTTGCTTTATGTGAACCCCTCATAAACATGGCGGTATCAGAAGAGCATATCAGGCATATAATGCTTTACAAGTTCAAAAAAGGGAATAGCGCTACTGAAGCAACGCGAAACATTCAGGACATTTATGGCAACGATATTCTGCATGTGAGAAAATGTCAAAGATGGTTTCAAAAGTTTAGGAATGGTGACTGCTATTTGACAGATGCAGCACACTCTGGACGCCCTGCTGAGTTTGATGATGACCTGCTGTTAGCCGCACTTGAAGAAGACTGTTCAACAACTGTCGCAATTCATCCCCGTCCACCATCCATCATCATTTGCAACTCAGGAAAGTGCCTAAGTTAGGAAAATGGGTGCCACATGAATTGTTGGTCGACAATCTGAGGGGGCGGATAAACATTAGCACAACTCTTCATTCCCGTGAACTCCAAGATCCGTTTTTGCACCGTTTAGTGACTGGTGATGAAAAGTGGATACTGTACCAGAATGTTAAGCACCGTCGACAGTGGGTTTGTGCCGGAGAACCACAGCACCACCACAGCCAAAACCAAATCTTCATCCTTGGAAGGTGTTGCTTAGTGTTTGGTGGGATAAAGGTGGTGTAATACACTTTGAAACCTTACCATACAACCAAACAATCACCGCTCAAGTCTACTGTCAACAACTGGATCGATTGAACACTGCACTAAAAGAAAAGAGACCTTCTTTGGTTAATCGGAAAGGAATCATGTTCCACCACGACAAAGCATGTCCTCATATCGCTCGGATCACTTCTGCAAAAATTGAGGAGCTTGGGTGGGAAAAACTTCCACATCCTCCAGACCTTGCGCCTTCAGATTATCATCTCTTCAGGAGTCTGCAAAACTATCTTTATGAGAAACAGTATACTTCTTTAGATGACCTGCACACCAGTCTTTGTACGTTTTTTGCCTCAAAACCGCCTGAATTTTATAACCATGGCATTGAAAAGCTTGTAGGATGTTGGCAGTGTGTCATTGATTCCGATGGAAAATATATACTAGATTAAAAAGTTTCAGTTGAGTTTTTTTTTGTACTTCAAATTCTGATCTAAAAAACGACATTACTTATGGGATGACCTGATAGATGATGATGTCATGAAAGTCAAACTTCTCAACACTATTAAAAACAAAACTGTGGTGAAAGACGCCTTTGGAGGATGTGTTGTGCATTATTGTGTGCATTTCACTTCAGTGTATTGTGAAAGACGTTATGAAGGTTTTCTTCATTATGGTCTCAAGTGCCCCAACCCCAGGGCAATTGAGACCAGTTTTTAAAAACTTTTGTTCTTGAAACATGCAGATTTCTTTGATACTTCAGTATTTTGTTCACCAAAGATGTAAATGTTTATATACAAATAATAAAGGAACTGCACTCACTAATTTGGGTTTTGTGTTTTTTCATGTCAAATTTATATCAAAACTAGTCTCAATTGCCCTATTGCGAGGTACCATTACCTTTCGCATACTGACCAGTTGGGTTAATTTAAGCCCTCTACTGGACAATTTAGTTGCATAAAAGTTTATTTTGATAGTTACCCACGTATGTATTGTTCCTCGCCTCACAGACGACTCCGTACATGTCAATGCCGCAGTGATAGTCAAGGTACCCCAACTCGGGGGAGGGTAGGGTGGAGGAGGGACAACATATAACACACTAAAGACAATTGAATATGCAATCATTGACATACAGGTAATTATAATGTAATGTCTGTGTTCATAAAGTTAATTAATATGATCATGAACAGCAATGAACTCCATGTAGTTTACTAGTCTTATACAGTAACTAATGGAATGACCCAGCATTGCCCAGGTGGAAGTTGAATGATACCTTACCTTACAAAGGTTTGGCGCGATGATTTCTCATTTCGCGAAGGTCAAACTTGTTGGCCCGGTGAAGTAGTGAGTTGGATTCTTGCACTCTCCACCTCACATAGCCATGTACACCCGGCTCATCAGGGATTGTTCTGAGCCAGGCATCTAGTCTTCTTTTGAAGATTTCCACTGCAACTCCCTTCGTGTTTCTTAGGTCTTTGGGCAACTGATTAAACAGTTTTGGTCCTCTCACTACAAAACTATTTTCTTTCAAGGTTAAGGATGTTCCCTGTCTCGCCTTCAATTTGGGAATACGACACAGTCTACCGTTTCTATTTTCCACTGTTGTTTGGGGAGTTATAGGGTTCAGAGTAAGATTAGGGACTAGTTTCTCCATTATTTTCCAAGTGTAAATAATGCTCTCTCTCTCTCTCTCTCTCTCTTCTCCTTTCCAGTGAATATAAATCTAGTTCACGTAATATATATATATATATATATTATAGATATATATATATATATTATATATATATATATATATATATATATATATATAAAAATTCAAGGTCCAATTCAATCTTCTTTAATTTTCTGACAGACTTTTCAAGTTTACGGTGGAGTCTCAAACCTCTAGTCCATAACGCGTAGATACATATGAAATAGGATCCCTCCTAAGGAGACGTAGTTTTACATTTAGGATAAAAACGAAGACGTAGAGCAAAAAAGTCATTATATTTGGCTGCAGCCGACGTTTCGGGCAACTCTACCCATTTTCAAGGCCTAATAAATAAAAAGCTAAAATTAATACATGACAAAAATATATGAATGTCAAAAACAAACTAATTTACAGTACAGAATAAAACCTCCAAGAATAAAAATTAAAAAGCATAAAACAAGCATAAGCCAAAAACAAAAGTAAAATTTATATACATGACAAATATACACATGATAAAAATAAAACTTAAAAACTAAAAACATTCAAACAAATTAGTTAAAAACTTCACTAATAAAAAGTTAAATGAAAAAACGCAAAGTGCACCAAGCATACCATGCTCACTTGACAGCCACAAACAACTGAGGCGAAAATGAGACAGGGTCAAGGGGGGGAGAAATTAGTTTGTAGGTAATTTAATTAATATAAAGGGGGTAACAACTAGAATCAATATTTAAACTGGAGTTCAGAAATTTAATGCACAGAGATTCGTAAATACGGAGAGAGGACGGGCATTTTAATGATTTAAGAATTTTAAAGTTATTAACGGAAATATCAACCTTACACTTAACACAATGATTTCTAATGGCAGACTGTTCCTTTTTAGATAAAACTTTCCCTGTCCTATGGCTAATACCCATATGGGAGCAAAATCTTGCCTGCAAAGAACGAACTGTGCTGCCAACGTAGTTCCCCTGGGAACACCCAGGGCAGGTAAACAAATAAACGACAGAACAGTTCATCGCAGGGGGGATTTTGTCCTTACAACGGAAAAAACATTCAAGGGTATTATTATTTACAAAAGCAACCTTAAAATCAGTGTGAAAATAAAATTTCCTCACCACACTCAACAATTGCTTTTTCACAAAAGTGTTAAAATGGTAGAGGTCAGGTAAAACAAGATATTTACAATTCTTAGGAACATCATACGTTGGGATAAGGTTGGGGGAATAAACATTATTAAGAAATTTACCAATAATACCTTGTACAAGATCCCGTGGAAAACCATTTTTAAAGAACTGTTCTGTCGTTTATTTGTTTACCTGCCCTGGGTGTTCCCAGGGGAACTACGTTGGCAGCACAGTTCGTTCTTTGCAGGCAAGATTTTGCTCCCATATGGGTATTAGCCATAGGACAGGGAAAGTTTTATCTAAAAAGGAACAGTCTGCCATTAGAAATCATTGTGTTAAGTGTAAGGTTGATATTTCCGTTAATAACTTTAAAATTCTTAAATCATTAAAATGCCCGTCCTCTCTCCGTATTTACGAATCTCTGTGCATTAAATTTCTGAACTCCAGTTTAAATATTGATTCTAGTTGTTACCCCCTTTATATTAATTAAATTACCTACAAACTAATTTCTCCCCCCCCTTGACCCTGTCTCATTTTCGCCTCAGTTGTTTGTGGCTGTCAAGTGAGCATGGTATGCTTGGTGCACTTTTGCGTTTTTTCATTTAACTTTTTATTAGTGAAGTTTTTAACTAATTTGTTTGAATGTTTTAGTTTTTAAGTTTTATTTTTATCATGTGTATATTTGTCATGTATATAAATTTTACTTTTTGTTTTTGGCTTATGCTTGTTTTATGCTTTTTAATTTTTATTCTTGGAGGTTTTATTCTGTACTGTAAATTAGTTTGTTTTTGACATTCATATATTTTTGTCATGTATTAATTTTAGCTTTTTATTTATTAGGCCTTGAAAATGGGTAGAGTTGCCCGAAACGTCGGCTGCAGCCAAATATAATGACTTTTTGCTCTACGTCTTCGTTTTTATCCTAAATGTAAAACTACGTCTCCTTAGGAGGGATCCTATTTCATATGTATCTACGCGTTATGGACTAGAGGGTTTGAGACTCCACCGTAAACTTGAAAAGTCTGTCAGAAAATTAAAGAAGATTGAATTGGACCTTGAATTTTTAGAAATCTGCCGGAATAGTGGCGTCTTTCCTAATTTTATATATATATATATATATATATATATATATATATATATATATATATATATATATATATTTATATATGCCAAGTTAGGTCAACTGAATGCCCGATGAGATGAGAGTAATTGAATGCCTGATTTAGAGTAATTGAATGCCCTTGATGATTGGTTAGGTTAAGTCGATATTTTCATTAAAACTAATCATCAAGGGCATACAGTTGACCTAACCAGGCATTCAATAATTTTACTGTAGGTTTCAATATATATACACAGTACAGCATATGACCTCGGAGGCCAATGCCACAGCCTATGTTCTTCCCTGGCCTCAGTTACCCCTATCTCCCAAGTCTCATCCAAATCTGGCCAGTGGTTTGGCTGGCCATAATAAAAACAAAGAAAGCTTGCAGGCAGTTTGACCATCACAATTATTAGTATAGATAAGGTTCCATTATGATTACTGCAAGTCGTATTGTGGTACCGTAGCTGTTCATATAAACTTTTTATACACTAGTGAATTTGAACCAAAAATAGATCACACAACCAACCTCCACCAGCGACGTGGACTCAGTGTAGGCAAGGTAGGCAGTGCCTGCCCTAGGATAAAATCTAAAAAAGTAACTTTTTTTGTTATTTAAACTTCATTCTTTCAGTTCCTTAATGCTTTCTCTTAAAATACATACAAATTTCATGCTAATTCTGTATGTAGCATTATGTGTAATGCTGAAGCAGGCTAAATTCTTCGTAGCGCGTGCCGTCAATCCAAGCTTTTTCCTTTAAAACAATATGAAATAAAGGCAATTTTTAACCTGCCTACGAAGCAACCCATGGGGCGGGCGTATGATGTAGCAATGTGGCAACGCAACTGCAGTTTTCCAAGATATGAACAACAATCCTTTATCTTGGGATGCAGATACTTTGATAAAGAGTAATGGGTTTTATAATTGGCTGACAAAAGAATCAACATACTTTCTACTAATGACCTATGAAGAAATTTTCAATAAAACTGAGCTACTCTTTAATATTTTGCAAACTAAAATAATAGATATTCCATATTGCATTGAGAGAATAATGACAATAGAATCATTAGAAGATATGGGTAAAATTTTTTTAATTTTTTTTTATGAGAAGTTTGAAGAGAATTGTATAGAAAATAACCTTGCTGAATCCAATTGTTGCATAAAACATCCAATTAAGGAAGAAAGAGAATTTTTTGTCTTGAATGATATAATTAAACAAATGGAAGCTAGATATAATGAGTTAATGAGTTAATGACTTCAAAAATTTGCGGTTTATTACTTTAGTTGATGGTAAGAAGTTTGCCGAAATGGCTAGTCAAGTTGAGAGGAAAGCACGAGAAAGTTTAGAAAAGAATTATGCTAACTTCTTTGATTTCGTAAGACTAAAAGCTGATTTGGCTGGAATCTATGATGCACCAACGTTACGAGACAAATCTATTACAGATTTGCTCGTCTTCATTTTTAAAAATGAATTGGAACAAACATTTCCCGAAGCAGTGAAACTGCCGCAATTGGTCCTTACAATTCCAACTACAACTGTTTCAGTTGAGCGAACATTTTCAGCTTTAAAAAGAATTAAAACATGCACTAGGAATCGAATGACACATGAAAGGCTTTCATCGCTTGCTTTAATCTCTATAGAAAAAGAAAGGTTCATGAAACTGGAACAAAGTACTACACACAACTTTTATGACATGGTTACAGAAATATTTCTTCAGAAGGAGAGACGAATGGAATTTATCTACAAATAATGTAAGTAAATAATTATATAACAAATTTTATTTTGAACTTTAATATTTTTATTAATTACCGGGATATTACTTGGTATAAAATAGCTATGAAATTCTGACCAGTTTTATTAAGTTGAGTAACAATGCGATGCATGCCTAATTTCTATATTTCAATGTTAATTATTGTTAATACAGTTTTCAGACCCTTTGTTGGCAATTGATTTTATTAGTGCCTACTGCCTACCCTGAGTTATTACGCACCACACGTCCCTGCTCCACACTCCCTCATTCCCTTTCCCCACCCCCCAGTCTTCTTCTTCATCATCATAATATACTCATCAGCCTTTTTAGATGTGTTTCGCTTCCATCCTCAATCTGTTTTTTTGTTCACATTCTCAGTTTGCGAATGGTGAGAAAGTGTTTTGGAAACAGTAGACAATGATACATACTCCAGCTTTAGCAGCTATTTGTCTTTGAGTGTCGCCTTCTTTATGGAGAACAATAATTTTCACCTATTCTTGTAGGAAATTTCTTTATTTGGAGCCACTATACTATTTTATCTGTAAAAAAAATTGAAGATGAGACAATTTTTGTATTGAAGTTTAGCAAATAAGATATTTTTAAAGAACCTTGCGATTACATGAGGATATAAACAACATGTGAGAGTCATTAACTCTATAAAACATGTTATTACATCAAATTGAATAGTATATTTACCAGTAAAGAACCTGCCCTCAAAATTAGCAAAATCAATAAAAACTAGTGGTGTACTGATTCATCAGCATTGGTAGAATCAGCCATTTTTTGGGCATTGGCATTAACCAAATTTAGCTGATTCTCTTACTGATTATTTGAAATTTTAAAATTTTCATTACAAAAAATCTATATTTACAGAAACGGAATTTTGGGTCGAAAAATCGTGACCATCACCGATTTTTTTTTAAAATTGGCACACTTATAGATCTCGGTGAAAAAACAGAATGGCACTTGTTTCAATACTCTAGGTCATATGGTTCCAGAGATATGGCCATTCGAATTTTGTAAAAAAAGGTCAATTTCCAGTCATATCATATTTCAACATGAAATATCTCAGCTCCTATTGCACTTACAGAGACCATTTAAACACTATTTGAAGCTTTTAAGCAGATCTACGACTTTGTTTCTATTCATATTTTACCTCAGTGGTCAAAAAGAAAAGTTGATCTTATTTTTGACCTTTGACCTTGTGTAGGTCATTTGATGCATAACCAATTTTTTTCTCCTTTCACCCAATTTTGGGTACACATGTCTACCTTAACCTAGAACAAGTTTTTAGTGTTGATTAAGTTAGTATAGAAGCTACAGCCATTTCAGTGGACCGGACCATACCTACCTCCATTTTGACCAAGTACCTTTTTTCCACCAAACTTTGGAGCACTGTATCTTTGAAACTGTTTGAGCTAGAGTGCTGAGAAAAATACCATTAGATTTTTCTTACTGATATATATAATGTCCGCTATTTTTAAGACAATTTGCCTTTTAATATGTATATTAAAATAACCTATTCCTTTATTTTTACCAATTGAGTTATAAGAACCGATTCTTGTCTAGCTGGGTGAAACCATGAAAAAAAGAGGCATCAACATAACTATTTAAAAAAGGCAGAACTTTATTAGGTATTTACAATATATTGTATGGAAGACATTATCGTTACATATTATAATAATAATAAAGTATTTGTATACGCCTTTCAAGGTAATTATTTATCCTACCAAAGATTTGATCTTAGACAAAAACTGAGATCATTATTCAACAGCAAACAGTAAGAAACAAAGTCTCTCAACCCTGGCATTTGTCTACTCACACCTGGCGAATGATAGAAGTCAATTACTTTGGCAGCAGTATCACTATTCAGGCGTTTCCCCAAACGCAGATTATGAGTTGAAAGCACTCCCTTCTCCCTCACCAAACTCTTTGCTTGCCTAGCCATGTAATCTGAGCACTTAAATTCTTCTCTGATCTTTACTTGTGTCCATCTTTTTGGTAGGATAGTAAAAATTGTGCTTTTCACTTTGACTTGTCACTTGATTAAATTTCTCTTTAGTTGTTGAAGAATCTCCAGTTCTGTATCATCTGAGTCACTGCGTGAAATTGGTTGTTTAGTTGCAAGTTCAAGCTTTCTTTTCACAACTCCTACTTTCCTCAACTTCCTCTTTGCATAACCACCACTGTCAGAGAGTTTACATGGTTTTATTGGGGTCTCATCAAGTGTGGCCAATGAAGCATTGAATTTACTAAGGTCATACTGCATTTCAACTACATCAACAGTTTCTAGCTCAGATGGGGCACTTGATGAGGTGGATGGTGATTTTTCAAGTTGTTCACATTCAGGCATTGGGGATGGACAATTTGCTAGTATATTTTGACAGGTTGCACATACTTTATGATTATTTGTTAGTTTCAATTCAGGATTTTGATCAATCAAATTTTTAGTCAATGCACAAATGCCTTTTTTCACTTTTCCTTTGTGTTTTTTAAATGGGTCACAACAGAACCTGCCCATATTCAAACTGCTGAAATCCATGTTTATCTAAAAAGAAAAAAAAAACATATGTAGCTTAAAAGCCAGGGTTGTGTTCAATTACACAAAATGGAAACTACAATTTTTTTAATTTTTCTTCAAATTAATTACAATTAGTTTTGTACTTCACAATTTCAAGATCAATTGCAATTACACAAATATAACTAACTATGCTATATATCTATATCTAAGTATAACTAAATAAACTATCAAAGGTTTATTTTCATTGGATGATGTATGACTGCCAGATCTAGGGGTATAATTTTTAACAATTGACATTAATTGATCAATTACATCAGTTATAGCTCAAAAATCAATGATTCAATTAAAATAAAGGTAATTGTAATTTACAATTAATGGAAATTAGGATCAATTAATTAAAAATACAATTATAATTATTCATTGTATCCAACCCTGTTAAAAGCTATTTTTACTTAGATGGCACAAATAAAATTTGGGACCTACTGATCTTGTTTCAGAGGTCTACAACAAGAAAAAATGTGCAGTTTGATTTACAGATTTGAATAAATACAGATGCCAAAAAAATCCTTGCTCCAAGGTTTAAATAAGCTTATTTTCACAAGGGTACATATTGTTGTACACAATGAATAAATACACAAAGTTAAGTAATTCTATTAAAACTCATCTAACTCTTTAAAACTGAACTTATTCTATAGGGTAGTACCTATAGCCTAGTATAAGGTACTTATATACATACATAGCTTTAAACAGGATAGCAGGTTCGAAGTTCTTCACGCTTTTGAATGTCCATATAAATTAATTAATTATGTAATTTAAATTACCTACGGTATATTATATAATTCTCTGAAAAAGCTATACAAAAAAATAAAATTTTATAATAGGGCTGGATACTTATTTGACCAAATAACTTGGTTAGGTTAGGTTAGATAATTACCAATTTTTTTGAAAATTAGCAGACATTATATATCTCGGTAAGAAAAATCGAATGGTATTTTTCTCACCACTCTAGTTCAAACAGTTCCAAAGATACAGTGCTCCAAAGTTGGTGGAAAAAGGTACTTGGTCAAAATGGAAATGGGTATGGTCCACTGAAATGGCTGTAGCATCTATAACTTAACCTTAAACAAGATTTTTAGTATTGATTAAGGTAGACATGTGTACCCAAAATTGGGTGAAAGGAGAAAAAAAAATCGGTTGTGACCTCAAATTACCTACACAAGGTCAAAGGTAAAAAATAAGATTAACTTTTTTTTTACCAGAGATAAAATATGAATAGAAACAAAGTTGTAGATCTGCTTAAAAGCTTTAAAATAGTGTTTAAATGGTCTCTAAGTGCAATAGGAGCCGAGATATTTCTTGTTGAAATATGGTATGACCTTGGAAACTGACCTTTTTTTTTACAAAATTTGAAGGGTCATATCTCCAGAACCATATGATCTAGTGTTGAAACAAGTGTCATTCTGTTTTTCCTCACAGAGATCTATAAGTGTGCCAATTTAAGAAGAAAAAAAAAAAATATCAGGTCAC
Organism: Bathynomus jamesi; assembly: GCA_023014485.1. Taxonomy (NCBI): domain Eukaryota; kingdom Metazoa; phylum Arthropoda; class Malacostraca; order Isopoda; family Cirolanidae; genus Bathynomus; species Bathynomus jamesi. The sequence goes on along the minus strand of JAJOZX010000007.1, from coordinate 2,501,824 downwards.
ATTTTTTTCGCCATTGAAGTGACATGGAATGACCCACGTGCCAAAAAACACTGATAAATTATAATTATTTCAATGTGTAATTATATAAAAATATTTTACATTCGCAAAAATGGCAAAGCATAATAAGTTAAGTTGTCTATAAATTTACATTTTCTTGACTAGCTAATCTCTAAATATTATGAACTATTGTAATGTAATTGTAATTGGTTGTGTAATGTCTATTTCTGGTTCAAATTCACTAGTATATAAAAAGTTGTATTGTGGTAGCTGTTCATATAGACTTGCAGTAATCATAATGGAACCTTATTACTGTATAAGACTAGTAAACTACATAGAGTTCAATGCTGTATACGATCATATTAATTGTTTATCTTTATGAACACAGACATTCCAATATAATTACCTGTATGTCAATGAATGCACATTCAATTGTCCTTTATATATACACATGTCAATGTTATATGTTGTTGGACTCGGTTGTCCCCCCTCCATCCCACCTTCCCCCAGTTGGGGTACCTTGACTATCACTGTGACATTGCCACATGTACGGAGTCGCCTGTGAGGTGAGGAACATTACATATGTGGGCAACTGTACATGATTATGCTCCAAAACTGAAATATATGAAGTACAGATAGTAATTACTAAACACAGTGACAATGTGACTTCCAATTTTACTATGGATACCAGTGAATCCTGTACTTCAACAGTTTTGAGTCTGAAGAGTACAGTTGGAAACTTTTTTTACCAAACAAAAATATTTCAGCAAGAATACTTACTCATGATATGAATGTTGCAATGTGAGAAAATTTGATAATACAGGTTGCTGCAGATACCATGCCAGCAAGTTTTTATTGTCCATTATCTTTTGTAAATGTGTTTCAGTTTCTCTGCACCACAAACTTCGTTGATCTAAATATATATATAAAATAAAATAAAAGTTAATATATAATATATATAATATATAATATATATATATATATATATATATATATATATATATATATATATATATACACACAAAGTCCTATACACATGTGGAAGGAGAAGGGGGAAACAAGACTGACCTCTTTGAAATGAAGAATCATTGAGTAGAACACCCATAATGTGTATGTGTATGTGTGTGTGTGTGTGTGTGTGTGTGTGTGTGGTGTGTGTGCGCAAAAGTCGCGCATCATAGGAATTTTCAGTGTTGACTATATTATTTTTTTTCTTTTAGGTGGGGAATGATGATGAAATTAACAATAGATGAGAAGGTGAACTTGGTTTTAATGTATGGAATACCAGGTACAACAAATTGATGAATTGGTACAGAATTTAAATTCTGTAGATTCATTGGAGCTACTGTTGTTTATCATTTAAGGGGTGGCAAACAATCCCCCCCCCCCAATTGCACAGATGAAACTAATAGGAGGTATAAAAAATTGATTGTTGCATCTTTCAGACAATTTAATTCTATGTCTAAACAAAATCACTCAATAGTTGGTGTTGCCTCCTTGTGCTTGGCAGATGGCTTCAAGTTGGCAAGGGGTAGGAGGTGAGGAGAGACTCAAAAAGGTCAGTGTCATACTCAAGATTTCAGAGGATTGTTTCGATGTGCTGCTCCATGGTCCTGCAGCAGAATCTTTCAGGATCCATCCTGAAAGACCAAGTGGAATCCCTGATGCTCACTGAACCACCAACCACCCAATCCTGCCACCAGACCATGGAGCACCACATCAAAACAATCCTCCGAAATCTTGAGTATGACACTGACCTTTTTGAGTCTCTCCTCACTTCCTACCCTTGCCAACTTGAAGCCATCTGCCAAGCACAAGGAGGCAACACCAACTAATGAGTGGTTTTGTTTAGACATAGAATTAAATTGTCTAAAAGATGCAACAATCAGTTTTTTGTACCTCTATTAGTTTCATCTGTGCAGATGGGGGGAAATCATTGTTTATCACACTGTACATAAATGATATTGATGCTGGCATCATCAGTAGGATCACCAAATTCACTGATGACACCAAGCTTGGGGCCAATGTTGGGATGCCCGAAGTGATCAAGCAACTGCATGCGGACCTATGTAGGATAGGAGAGTGGTCCAAAAAAATGCCAAATGTCATTTAACTTGGGAAATGCAAGGTCATGCACATTGGCTATGTCAATCCCAAGTCAGATTACGCCATGTGGGGAGTAATATTGAGGCCACTGATTTGGAAAAGTGCTTGGGTGTGCTAATTAGCAGCGACCTTAAGTTTACCAAACAGTGCATAGAGGTGGAAAAGAAAGCCCAGAAACTGTTGGGTTATATCAGATATCAGGAGGCAATTTTGATTTTGTAACAAGGAAATTGTGCTCTCACTGAACAATTCCCTGGTTCAGCCACACCTGGAGTATGCTGTGCAGTTCTGGTTGCCCACCCTCAGGAAAGATATTGACAGGCTGGAGTCCAGGCGAGGGCCACAAAGTTAATCCCTTCTGTTAGGCATATGGGCTACAATCAACACTTACACACCCTGAATTTGTTTTCGCTGGAAACTCGGAGGCTGCGCAGTCAACTCTGAGGTTTTCAAACTCTTATACGGGTTTGATGATGTCTCTTTTAAAAGCATGTTTAGTTTAAATGATAACTCAACTCGCAACAATGGTTGGAAGTTGGATTTGAAATGGTTTAGCACTAGTATGTGTGGGAATTACTTTACCTATAAGATCTGTGACAAGTGGAACAGGCTACCTTCAGAAGTTGCCAACAGTTCCTCTGTGGATCAGTTCAAGAAAAGGTTTGACTAAATCTTACACACTATTTGAGGATGTGTGTTACTGGGTCATTCTCTGTCAGATCAACCAGTGCCTAACACCCTCATCTCTCAGATTTTGCTGAAATTTGGTTTATAGGGAGTTTGTGGGCCCTGAATCCATTTCTGAAATTATAAGGTCAATCCGACCAACGGTTCAAGAGATATGACCTCGGGAAATTTGAGGTCACTTGCGAGGTCACTAACATTTGGCGACCCATAACTTGGGTAATAATGGTCACAATTATATAAAAGTATATATATTTAGAATCAGAAAATGACAAGGAATCCAAATATGCAAGTTTTAGAACTCTAGGTTGAAAAATAAAAAAGTTACACTGTAACCAAAATTTGAGGTCACGATTTGACCTCTGGGGTATCAAATGAGAATTTTTTTTTTTAATGTAAAAAATGAAGGCATAGGCATTGGCTATTAGAATCAGCAAAAAAAAGTTTGTTTATGTTAGTATTTTTCATGTAACTAACATATAAGTGAACACCATATTCATAAGTTGTGCGTCAATTCTACCTATTTTTTCACACTTAAGCTCATGATTTGACCTATAGAAATTAAAATTACATTTTTTATAGATATAAAAACAAAGGCAAAAAATGTAAAATTGTATTTCACTGCTAATCTACACTGGCAATAATAGTTATAATAGTGAAAGGGGAAGACCTACTTAGAGGATTCATGTGCTAGCCTAATACAATTTTTGCATGCTCGATGCTCTCATCAATTTCTTTTTGTGGAAAAATGTATTGAATTCTGCTGCCTCCTCTTAGGGTAGGACAACTCATTACAGTTAATATATGATGTCCTGGCACTGCACATGAATCCTTGTTTGATGGATAATAATATGCACTTGATCCTGATGACCCAGAGGGATGTAGAAAGTTCACAGTGAAATCATCAAACTCTTCACAATATTCCTCCACAATTCCATACCAAACTTGCGTGTCATAAATGCAGCCAACATACTCTCCTGGTTTGACACATTTTAGGTTACCAAGCATTGCAGGTTCATTAGTAAAATGACTTTTCCTTATTCTTTTCTTTTCTCCAATGCCACTTGAAATGGGATACACCATCAGTTCTTCCTTGTTTAGGGGAACAAATCTATGATATTTCTGAGTTCCAGGAATAGCCCTACTATCCTTGAATCGATGTTCCAACCGTTCTTCTGCATCTTTCAAATCAGCTGTAGTTACAAAGAAAAAATTTACCTTCTTGCTCAAGTTTTCTTCACAAAACTGAAAAACGTGTTCTGGTGTAAGAATTTGCCTCTCTGTAGTTCTCTGCAAACTGGCACGAGCAGTAGCTCTTTTCACTGTTCCTCCAATCCCATCACATGCATTTTTGCCATGGGATGTAGCAAAGAAGTGCCATTCACAAGACAGACCAAAATCCTCTTCATGGTAACAGAGATTTGTGAAGTTGTATCTGTTCTTATATTGGCCATCACATCCATCTGAGAAATAGTGCACCTTCTTCAATTGTGGGCATCTGAATTTAACATATGTCATAAGCTTCAATATGAATGAGTAAACCATTATAGTGGTGTGTTTTAGTGATGCAGATAAGAAACAGACACTAAAATGGCTAAGTTCCTGGTCTGCAGATGATCTATAATAGATGACAAAAGGGTGAACTGTACACTGTGAATTGTCCCAGTGAAACCCTTGGGCAGCATCCTGGACAATGAAAGAATAATTCTCAGAGAAATCACCTACTATAACTACCTCGCTCTGAGGTGGTAGTGTTTCTTTCAACTGCTTGAAGTACTGTGATTGTTGCTGAGCAACAAAGTGATGACGAACCATGCGGGATATTTTCATGCTTAGGGATGATAAGTATTCATGAAGTGGCTCCACCTTATCAACCATTGTACAATGGTCAACAGTCACCCATTGCTTGTAAGATATTTCATTTGGAGCTGATTTCACACTGTCAAGTAACTCAAGAAAATCCAGGACACCCTCTTCTCTTGGGCAATCATTGCAAAGTTGCATCATGCAAGTCTCTCTTTCTGTACTGCAGACACTGTAATCCATAAGATCCTTGTATGAAAGACCTCTTTCTCCCAATGCAGCCAGCTGCAATTTTGGATTTTGATGGTATGTGCAGACACAGACAGAATGAGTCCCACCACTACCGGCAAGCACACAATATGATGGCCGTAATTTTGCAAATGTGGAAAATCCTATTTTGGGATTCTTTTCATTTTTTATAGTTCAAACATCTCTCTTAAATTCCTGAGGACCAATCGTTTTTGCACCTTCATTGCACCTTCAGCACTGATAACTTTCACGCAATCCTTTTGGCCAGGACACATACGACTAACCTCTTCTGACTCATAGAATCTTCTAACTATATCTTTGTGTTCTTCAGATATCACTTTTCCTTTGCTCATTAGTGGAATCTTCGGAAGGATTCCATGTTCTGATTTAAGTGAATGGCTTCTTTTCACCATGTATGTTGTAGTTTGAAAGAAACTAGCTGTTTTTTCAATTGTGTATGGTGTGAGTGTCAATATTTGTAGTTTGTGATGGTGACAGTTGCTCTCCAGGAATGACTGTTTCAATTCATTCATTAATTTGTCTAGATGTTTTTCAGATTTAGTTTCAGGTTTTGAAGTATCACTTACCTCCTCGGTAATTTGAACACCATAACTGAGTTCTAGCCTCTCCTTCAGGTGTTTCTGAGCAGATGATAGCTACCACGAGCCTTGCGCTTTTTCTGGCTTAATGACAGCCCTTCTGAAAAGACAGAAAAAAGGTTTCACACACCTGAATATTAGTAATTAAATATTAATTATAGTACCTTAAATGCTATATAATTGGCTATATAGTAGATCAAACAGACCTTGTAGTAAAGTATAAGTTATTATATTTAATTATTACTTACTTTTTTTAACTGGTGTTTGGTCAGAAATGCTAGAACTGGTTCAACTGAAGTTGAAGGATTTTCCTTTATCAAGCAATCACTGTCATTGTCCAGATCTTGAATTGAAGAGATGTTACTCAAGCCACTGATAGTAGATGATTCATTTGAATCCTGCTCAGACTCGTTGTTTTCAGTGGTACTAAGTATAGTGGGGTTTTTCATTATCAGTGTCCAGCAGTTCACACACAACAATGAGTCTTTTTTCACTCTTCCAGCACATTTTTCAACAAGTACATCAGTCACTTTTCTAAGATTGATTGTTATGCGTTTCTTGTGTTTTTGAATAGGGTCCTGGCAGTATTTCAAGTGCCGAACCATTGTATTTTGATCTGTAAAGATATAGGATTTACAATTAGGTAATATATATTTTTTAGAAAATATATAGCTATACACACTTAATATTTTAGGCCTTGATAGTCTCTGAGGCTCATTAAAACACCATACCCACCAGCCACCCACAGTGCTGGCTGGAACTGTACTAACCTGTAGACAAGGAATTTTGCAACTATCTGTGTTGATTCTGCACTTAGACAAGTAGCAACATGTTTCAACAGGTTTGTTTAGGCTACATGTGAGTTTAGTCTTCCCTTTCACTATTATAACTATTATTGTCAGTGTAGATTAGCAGTGAAATACAATTTTTATTAAATTCTTGGAGCTTGAGGTCAAATTGATAGCTAAGATATAAAAATTCCTTGAAATGACAAGCAATTTATAAATATGGTGTTCACTTATAAGTTAGTTACATGAAAAGTACCAACATAAACAAACTTTTTATGATTGTTTCTATTAGTCAAGAACTCTGACTTTGTTTTTTATATCTATAAAAAATGTAATTTTAATTTCTATAGGTCAAATTATGAGCTTGTGTGAAAAAATAGGTAGAATTGACGCACAATTTATGAATATGGTGTTCACTTATATGTTAGTTACATGAAAAATACTAACATAAACAAACTTTTTTTTGCTGATTCTAATAGCCAATGCCTATGCCTTCATTTTTTACATTTAAAAAAAAAATTCTCATTTGATACCCCAGAGGTCAAATCGTGAACTCAAATTTTGGTTACAGTGTAACTTTTTTATTTTTCAACCTAGAGTTCTAAAACTTGCATATTTGGATTCCTTGTCGTTTTCTGATTCTAAATATATACTTTTATATAATTATGACAATTATTACCCAAATTATGGCTCGCCAAATGTTAGTAACCTCGCGAGTGACCTCAAATTGCCCGAGGTCATATCTCTTGAACCGTTGGTCGGATTGACCTTATAATTTCAGAAATGGATTCAGGGCTCACAAACTCCCTATAAACCAAATTTCAGCAAAATATGAGAGATGAGGGTGTTAATTTCAATTTTTTTTGGTTGATCTGACAGAGAATGACCCTACTGTCTTCTGGGGTGGCTATTTGAGAAGCTAGCTGTGACAATGGTGTAGGAATTTTCCCCTGGTACCCATTGCCATTGGTACTTCCTCAGTATGGGCCACAAGGCCTTTTGAGGTACTTCTTGTCCTTGAGAAATCACAACTTAAAATCTCTCAAAACTGTGCTCTTCAATGCTAGGTCAATTAGAAACAAACTAATGGAATTTATAGTGCTAATCAAAACTGAGAACTTTGATATCATAGGAATAATGGAATCCTGGATTCATTCTGAATCAAGGGATTTTGTAGGAGAATTTGAAATGGTAGGTTACAAAATGTTTCACAAAGAATAGGAATGGAAGGGAAGGCTGTATCTGCTCATGAAATGTTGGGAATTGATTTAAACCTAAATAATAAAGTAGTGCATCTACTTCTAGTATATAGGCCACCTCACTACCCCATTGATAAAGATATAAACTTGTATAACCAATTTAGCAGAATAGTGAATAATAAGATCAGTGTGATTTTTGGCACTTTTAATTGCGGTAATATAAATTGGGGAAACAAAACAGCTGATGCTGAGGGCTCAAGACTGTTGGAATTTGCCAATGATAACTTATTAAGTCAATGGGTTGACAGTCCTACAAGGGGTAATAATAAACTAGACCTCATATTCACGAAGATGACGTAGTCTCTAACCTGACTATTGGTGAAAATTTGAGTAACAGTGATCATAATTTGATTAGGTTTGACTTCAGGGTTCCAGTTAATACACACAAAAAGACTTGTGAAAGACTGGATTTCTGAAGAGCAAATTTTGAGAGCTTTTGAAGTAGTTTAGACACACTTGAAGTTCTAATAAGAGGATGTCACTGTCACCTGGAGCTCATATAGGGATCAATTTAGAATACTACAGAACACTTTTACACCCACTAAAATAGTTTCCTTGTCAACAAAGTTGCCAAAATGGTTTAACAACAAAATTAGCAGTGCTATTACTGGAAGAAAGAGCCTACAAACTACTTAATTCACATTTCAACCAGACTAATTCAGAAAACTATATAAACCTACGTAGGAGGGTTAAGTCTTTAATTAGATCAGCCAAACGTGATGAAGAATCTAGAGTTGCCTCACTCTATAAAGTTAACCCTAAAGAATTTTTTGACCATGTTAATAGCAGAAAGCCAATTAAAAATTCTGTAGGCCCCCTAAAAGATAGAAATGGTGTACTGAAATTCAGTGATAAAGATATATGGTAGCTAATATATTAAATGAGCTCTTTGTTACAGTCTTCATGGAGGAAGACACAATTGAAGTGCCAAGTCCTCGGATTACATATGATGGTGACCATAAGTTTTACGAGAAATGAGGTACCATACAGCAATTACTTGATAAGATGAATAAATACAAACCACCTGGCCCGACTTATTTCTTCCAAGGGTATTGAAAGAGGTTAGCCACAATGTTGTTGACAACTTAGTAACCATATTCAAACAATCAATCGAGTTACAGAAAGTTCCAACTGACTGGAAGTTAGCAAACGTAACACCAATCTTTGAAAAGGGTGATAGACAAAATCCTTGTAATTACCACCCGATCAGTTTAACATCAGTTGTCAGCAAACTGTTGAAATCCATCATTACGAAACGTATTGTGTATCACCTCAAATCTAACAATCTAATTATTTATTCTCAACATGGATTTAGGTGACATAGATCCTGTCTGACAAACCTGTTAGTTTTTTTCCATAATATGCATGTAGGGCAATAGATATAGTGTATCTTGACTTTCAAAAAGCCTTTGACAAAGTCTCTCACGCGAGATTAATGGCTAGTCAGAAGACTAGGAATCATCGGGCTCGTTTCCAACTGGATTGAGGATTGGTTAAGAGATAGAAAGCAGAGAGTGGTAATAAATGGAGTGGCTTCAGAGTGGGCACCCATCACCAGTGGTGTCCCACAGGGTTCTGTGCTGGGTTCTTTACTTTTTATCATCTATATTAACGATATAGACGTCGGGCTTCTTAGTGCAATCTCCAAATTTGCAGACAATACGAAATTAGGAAATAGTGTAGGTACTGAGGAGGGCGTAAGAATGCTTCAGAACGATCTTGACAGGTTGGGCGAATGGTCTGCTACTTGGCAGATGCCATTCAACTTGGACAAATGTAAGGTAATGCACATAGGTTATAAAAACCCAAAGACTGATTACTCTCTCTTGGGAAGGAACTTGACTGAGACCAATCTAGAGAAAGACTTGGGAGTCTATATCAGCAACGATCTGAAACCGTCGAAGCAATGTGCAGAAGTCGAAAAGAGGGCCTTAAAATTATTAGGTTATATTGAAAGACAGTTCCAGTTTCGGAACAAGGAGACTGTAATGTCTCTTTATAATTCTCTAGTCAGACCTCAACTGGAATACTGTGCGCAGTTTTGGTCCATCCCTCAGGAAGGACATAGAAAGGTTAGAAAGAGTACAAGCAAGGGCTACAAAATTGATCCCTTCAATGAGAATGCAAAGCTACCAATGGAGATTGGAGCGCCTAAATCTGTTTAGCTTAGAGACGAGGAGGTTGCGAGGTCAGCTTATTCAAGTCTTCAAGATGCTCAAAGGAATAGACCGGGTAGATTACAGACACTTATTCTCACTTAATGCCAATCCGACAAGAAATAATGGGTTTAAACTGGAACTAAAGACATTTAGGACCTCTGTCTGCGGAAATTTCTTTTCCTATAAAATAGTTAATATCTGGAACAAACTTCCCTCAGAGGTTGTTTCCAGTCAAAGTGTAAATGTGTTTAAAAATAAGCTAGACAAAGTACTGAATACTCTCATAGTTTAAGATTAAAACATGAGAAAACTCTGCATGAGTTCGCTTGCATGGTGTCTCTGTGAGCAAGCTAAATATAGAGCTATTTATATATTCTCCACTTTCCTGTAAAATTTCCTTGGCTACTTTTCCAGGGTCAAGATATTTTCTTCAACCTTTTTCCATACTTGCCTCTTGCAGGGAGGGAGTGGAGGGTGGGGAGAGAGCCTTCTACTTTTCTATCCAGTTTTCTACCACTGCTAGGATAGTTGAAAGAAAAATAAACTTGTTTTATAACAGGAACCTCCCAGAGTGGACCGAAAGGTCTTTGAGGCTTCCTCTTGTCCTTGTAACTCCTTGTAACTCTCTCTCTCTTTGATGTCTATCTGAACGTGGGGGGGACAAACTATAGGTTAATCTTGGTGTACAGACCTCCGCATCTCCTCCTCGAGGAGGATACAGCCCTGTACACCAAACTCAGTAGCCTGCTAGGTGATAGGGTGTGTAGTTTTAGGAGACTTCAACTGTCGTGGCATAAAGTGGGAAGACAGGACTGCTGATGCTGAAAGGAGGAGGCTAGTTGTCTTTGCCGATGAGAACTTCCTCACTCAGTGGGTCAACGAGCCTACACGAGGCGAAAGCGTTCTAGACTTAGTATTCACGACCAAAGACAACCTCATCACTGGCCTCACCGTTGATGAATCGTTGGGCGGGAGTGATCACGGTTTGATTAGGTTCCGTGTGCACGTCCCTCGGGTGAAGCGTAGTAACTCGAGAGGCAGTAAGCTCGATCTCCGGCAGGCGGACTTTGTTAGCCTCAGGGATAGCGTAGGTGAGATGGGGTTAGAGGTCGGCGGCGATGTTGAGCGGGTGTGGAGTGCATTCCGGGACGAGTTTATGGTGCTGCAGTCTGCTGCCATACCCTCAAAGTCACCCCTGCTTCAACGCAGCCTAAGTGGTTCAATCGTGACATCGCTTCGGCTATCCAAAATAGGAAAGTAGCGTATAGGAGGGCGAAGGCCAATCATTCCCACGAGAACACTGAAGCGTATGTCCGCCTGTGTAGGGAAGTGAAGGCAAAGGTTAGGCTAGCGAAACGTAACGAAGAACTACGGGTGGCAAGCCTCTGCAAGGGGAACCCTAAGGAATTCTTCAGTTATGTTAATAGTAGAAAGCCCATTAGAAGCATGATAGGTCCGTTAAAGGACGGAAGCGGCATTCTGCGGACCTCCGACGCGGACATTGCTAATGTGCTTAATGAGTACTTTGCGTGTGTTCACCAAGGAGGATACCCGCGTCATCCCCGAGCCAGGCGTGAGGCACGAAGGTGCTGGCCTGGATAGTGTCAGATGTACCGCGACAGTCGTTGCCGATAGAATAGACAAACTGAGCGCGTTTAAGGCTCCTGGGCCAGACCAGTTTCTCCCCAGAGTGTTGCGAGAAGTGCGTGACCAGGTGGCTCCCCACCTGGCTACAGTCTTCAACAAATCGTTGGAGATGGGCCAGGTGCCTGGTGACTGGAGGGAAGCCAACGTGACCCCTATCTTTAAGAAAGGGGATCACGAAAGTCCAGGGAACTATCGTCAAATTAGTCTCACTTCAGTTGTAGGTAAATTATTAGAAGGGATAATAGCTGATAGGATCGTTGACCATTTGGATTCCTACAAGCTGCTTGGGGACTCCCAACATGGGTTTAGACGGCATAGGTCGTGTCTCACCAACTTGCTCGAGTTTTTCCACGTCATGTTGAGTGAGTACGATAAGAGTAGGGTGATTGATATACTTTATCTTGACTTTCAGAAAGCCTTTGATAAGGTACCTCACCGCCGGCTAATGGCGAAAGTGCGCGCGCTGGGTATCGGTGGGGAAATAGGTAGGTGGATTGAAAACTGGCTGAGGAATAGGCGGCAGAGGGTGGTAATTAAAGGGGCTAGTTCGGGTTGGGCCTCGGTCACTAGTGGGGTTCCTCAGGGTTCCGTTTTGGGGCCACTGTTGTTTATCATTTACATAAATGATATCGACGGTGGCATCGTCAGTCGGATCGCCAAATTCGCTGATGACACCAAGCTTGGGGCCAATGTTGTGACGCCCGAAGCGATCGAGGAACTGCGTGCGGACCTAGGTAGGATAGGAGAGTGGTCCGAAAAATGGCAAATGCCATTTAACTTGGGTAAATGCAAAGTGATGCACATTGGCTACGCCAATCCCAAGTCGGACTAGTAATATCGAGGTGACTGATTTAGAAAAGGACTTGGGTGTGCTAATTAGCAGCGACCTTAAGTTTACGAAACAGTGTGTAGAGGTGGAAAAGAAAGCTCAGAAACTATTGGGTTATATTAGAAGGCAATTTCAGTTTTGGAACAAGGAGATTGTGCTCTCACTGTACAATTCCCTTGTTCGGCCGCACCTGGAGTATGCTGTGCAGTTCTGGTCGCACACCCTCAGGAAAGATATTGAGAGGCTGGAGCGAGTGCAGGCGAGGGCCACAAAGTTAATCCCTTCCGTTAGGTATATGGGCTACAATCGATGGTTACGCGCCCTGAACTTGTTTTCGCTGGAAACTCGGAGGCTGCACGGTCAACTGATCGCGGTTTTCAAGCTCTTACGCGGGTTGAACGATGTCGATTTTAGAAGTATGTTTAGTTTAAATGATAACCCAACTCGCAACAATGGTTGGAAGTTGGATTTGAAACGGTTTAGGACTAGTGTGTGTGGGAATTACTTTACGTATAAGATCTGTGACACATGGAACAGGTTACCTTCGGAAGTTGTGAACAGTTCCTCTGTGGATCAGTTCAAGAAAAGGTTAGACCAAATCTTGCACACTATTTGAGTGTGTACAAAATTTTCCCTGGCACCCATTGCCATTGGTACCTCCTCGGTATGGGCCGCAAGGCCTTTTGAGGTACTTCTTTTCCTTGTAACACTCATTCTCTCTCCCCCCACAGGGGGTATGAAGGTTACGTACACTTCGGGGTGTTGTAAACTTTATACTTGGGGTGTGACAGCCATCCGGTCCTGAGTCATGGGATTCTAGAGAAATTGGCTGCCAGTTCCTTTAGGTTCTCTCTCTCTTTTGGGAGGGTGGGTGAAGTCTGTTGTACAATCCTGTCCCGTGGGTTACTAGGACCCCATCCCATCCCTACTCTGTCCTTTTAGCTTAGGTTAAGGATGCTCTCCTCCGATTTGAAAAAAGAAACTTTTCTTTTAGTATTGTCTTTTTCTCTACTTTTACTATTAGGACCCTACTGCTACCTCCATGCATGGGAAGAGAGGCTTTGGAACCTCTATAAATAACCATTTAACGCTCATAGGTCATGAAAGACTGGGATGGAGGGGTCCCAGGTGTAGGGGCACAATGAATGGAGTGTGGCTAGTGTCCCATTAAGCCTATTCCTAACATGTAATGGCCTGACCAGCCCCTGCGACCATTCTTTGGTGACCAATTGATGGTGCTTGGCTGTACTGCTTTTAGGTGAGAGAGCTTTACTGCCCAGCTGGCTGCCAGGCCAGCAGAAAGTCTTGGGTGTAGCTGCTGGGTCTGGTGGGATATCCCTTGAACACTGGATTCTAAGAGTGGCCATTCGCGAGTGACTAACAAGACTTAGTAAGGAGCTGCATCTCGCTGTCACTCCTGGCGGGAAATCTGTGATGCCTGTGTTGTGAGTGTTTGTCAGTTGGTAGCTGCGACACGTTTGGGACTGTCTGGCCCTGGGGAGACCTTTGGTCGATGCGGCAGCAGTGAGAGGTGGAGTCTTCTGAATGGGATGAATGTCACTTGCAGGTAGGCTGATGTAGCTTGCGCAGGAATAATTCACCACCCCCTCCTTTCTTTATGTACTGGTCAGAACGTTTTCGAAAGTTTTCATTGCTAGAACACTATCTTATTCAGTGTATTCAGAGTTAGAACAAAAATAAGTTACAATGACTGGACCTCAGAAACTGAAGGCTGAGTGTGCAGTGCGGAGTAAACCAGTGGGTGATAAACTTCAAAGAAACTTGCTTCGAGAAGATCAACCACTCCAGCATGTGCTACTTTTGTGAACTCATGCAGTTTTACAAGAAGCTAGAGGAGAGGGTCCGGCAGCTCGAGTCATCCAGATTGGCTGTTGGAGGCACAGCAGTCACTGAGGCAGCTGCAACCTCCACCCCAGACCTCATTGATAGGATAGCCACCCTGGAAAGGGAGTCCAGTGGTGGACTGAACAGAACTTGAGACCGCGGAGAAAGTGTAGAGGTGCAACCAGGGACCAGGGTACAAAATCAGTGTCAGGAATTGCCAGCAACCCACGACCCCACGTGGAATACACTGAACCATGACGCAAGGTGGAGGGAAGGGAGGGTGCAAAGAATGGGCCAATAAAGAAAAAGGGTGGGAAGGGACCTACTGATGGCTCAAAGAAACCGAAGGATGTAGCTGCCAGTCAGGGTGGGTCAGGTGGTGTAAGTGTGTCTGAGTCTATGGGTGGCAATGGGTATCGAAAGGTTTCAGGCAAGAAGGCTGCAAAGCCAAAACCCGAGACCCCAGTTGCTGCTGTCAGGATCTCCAACCACTTTAGTCTCCTATGCACGAAGGAGGAAGACACCATTTTGATTGGGGACTCACAGATCAGGGGCCAGGAGAAGTAATTTGCTTCTGCAACCAGGACAGGAGGAAGGTAAGGTGCTTACCCAATTGGGAAATGGTGCACTTAAGGAAGGAGTTAGAGAAGCTGTGCAGTGTGCGTGGCTAGTTGGAGGACTGCAATCGTTGTCCACGCTGGTGGCAACAACCTGCTCCTCAAAAGCAGTAGGGTAGGTTCAATGGAAGGGATCATCATTGAGATCATGTCTCTTGCGGATGATCTAAAACTTAAGACAGACAGGGGAATGTTGATGGGTATTTTACCACAGATGAATGCCAGTGACCATGTGCTCATTAAGGTCATTGGCATCAATGAGAGGGTGCAAGACTTGCATGTCCCACTGGGCGTGAGGTTTGTTGACCCATTCGACACATTTTCAGGTAGGTGGGACCTATATCAGAGGGATGGTGTCCACCTCAATGTCAAGGGTAAAGGTGTGCTAGGCATGCTGCTTGACTGGCACCTATACCACATGGTGAGGTCAAGCCCAGGGATTGATGATGGGCCCCCACTGGGGAGAGATGATCTTAAGCCAGTGGCGGATGTACCTTCAACTGGAGGGTACATCCATGTACAGGTGGGTGACTCTCCTTCCCCGTTGGAGGGGGCTCAGCCTCCTGTAGAAGTTGCCCCATCCTGGTGAGGGGCTCTTCAACTCCTGACAGCCCTGGCTGTTCGGAAATGGGTCATGCTAGGGGGCAGTCAGAATAGGGAAGGCTCCCTCCATGCAGTGCTTTTAAATGCTAGGTCAATGAGGAATAAGTTTTGCGAGCTATGGGTGCTCTTAGCATCAGAATACCAGTGTGGAGGGTGAACCCTTTTCCCCTTTTAGTTGAACAAATTTGAACATGATATCAGAGATGTTTCAACAACCCAGCAATCTCCCGAGCCTGTCCTCCAGCTCCCTCACCATCTCCTTCCTCCCATCCCAACCTTCTGTGCCCAGTAAGCTGACTTCAGGCCCTTTCTTAGATGAGTAACTATAGCACAATATTACTTAGGATTAAATAGGTTTAAATATTATTTTCAGGCATCGACCAGTGGTTGTATCGGTATCGATGGTTAGTAGCTACCGATACCAATAGTTTTTTGTTTCTAAGAATAAAAAAAAAAGACTTTTCCAAATATAAAATTCCCAGCTGCTCAAGAAGTTACGTGTGTTCTGTGCGTTCTATTTCTCACTTGTCCATGAGTGGGCCCTTCTGACCACTACACCCATTCAAGGTGGAGTTACTGGCAAATTGACAAGCTGTTCAGTGCCTCCACTGATTCTGCCTTATGATGTGCCCAAACAGCATTTCCAACTGAGTGGCACAACACTCAACGTAAAAAAATTTCCCTCATTCAGCCATGGGATTATGCCTCAAGTCCATTTTGCCATACACCAGATCCACTTCCTTGCACACTGCACCTATTTTGACATGCTACAGTGAGTATTTTTCTAGAGATGGGGGTCCCACACAAATTTCCAACATTGTTGTGCAGAAGCCAGAGGACACCACCTCAGCCTCAGGAGTTCCAGACAGATACTTTTATGATACACATGAGGAAGGTGAGGGTGAATTCTCAACCCCATATCCCCGAGAGATAATGAAAATTTTTAACTAAAAAAAACAAGATGGGTGAGTGAACTAATGTGAGATTGTTACACAACACACACAAATAAATATCTTGAAATCTGACATTGTCATACTTTTGTCAGATGCAAAAAATTAAAATGGCACATTTTAAAATTCAAATGATCATTTACCACCAATGATGGAAAAAAAAAATCCCAAAATCCGAGTTAAAGCAGTCTAAAAAAGTGAATCATCTTTGAGTTTTAAAATATGTACAGTAGCAATGCACTTAATCTTTCAGAAAATGAAAAGACTAGAATAGATCAAATATTTAATACACTTTATTTTGGAAAAGTTTATGACTATGATATTGACAGAAAACTAACATACTGTATGTAGTTTGCTTGATTTTCAGTTGGCTCACAATAAAAATAAAAATAAAAATAAAAATATCAAGATGGATGATAACTGAGTTTTGCCATAACTTTTACAACTAAATACTTTCACTAGTTATAGTAACTAAGAAATTTGAATGGTACATTACAGTAGGCCTGTTCAAAAATCAACTTTTTCTTATTTTCATAGGTTTCTGTACATTTTCCCATGCTTTTTGACCTGAAAAAGCCGAAAATCACAACTATTTTGACCTAGGATGTTGGGAAGCTTTGCCGCATGGAGCTTTAAATTTTCTGCCTTGAAATTGGCCAAAGCGCCAATTCCGGGGTCCCTTGAATTATGTTTTGCACTTTAACTTTTGATCTAAACAAGATAGAGCAACAAATTAGGTATCAAATGAAAGAGCATAAAATTAATAAATAATAATAATAATAATAAATAATAAATAATAAATAATAATAATAATTATCTATCATTTTTCAGGAAACAACAGAAACTCAATCAGAATCTAGAAAACCATCTACAAGTTACAACTTCACAATGGCATTAAGCAAGGAGCTGAGGGAGCTCCATGGGCGCACAGTTGATATCTCAGAACCTCCACGTACTGTCCACAGGCAGGTGTCAACTGGGCCATCTACCAGATCTCTCACTGAAACTTTCCTGGTTGGATACCCTTCAGCTTTTATCAGTGGTTCCCAGCTTCCCACCAACAGACAGGCGTTCCATATTTCCTTAATCTTCAGAATTTACCGGAAAATGCAGGGAGGCTCATGGTTCAAGACCTTGCATATGAAACAGTTGAATCTATCATCCCATTCTGGCAGATGGCTAGGATCAAGACAATGACCAAGTACAACGCAATGAAGCTCTTCATGAAACTACATGAGAAACATCGTGCTCTGGTGAAAAGCAAAGGAAGAGCAAGTAACCCTGAAGGAAAAAGAGGAGCATTTGTGCTGGAATTAGACAGCCTGTTCGATATAGGAGCTCCAGATGCAATCCAGGAAATACAGAACAACAGACTGTTATCCAGAGAGAAGAAAGATGAGGATATCAGGTTCTACGAAGACCAAAAGACTGAGAGGAAATGTCATATGTCTGGTCATGACAAGATTTTTGAGACAAGATCCTTGCAGCAAGCAGCGAGGAATGAAAGACTGCAGCATAGACAAGAACAAGGTAAAACTAATTACTTTGAACGTTACAAAAAGTTTTAAGTTTTACTCCATTGCGATATTTAGCATGTACTTAACAATTACTGTCTTAACATGTTGTACTATTTTACAGCTGCAGCAGAACAAGAGGCAGTTGTTCATGTGGATGACATTACCTGGGGTGACTCAACTGACAACAACGCTAACACAGAGGACATGGATTACCATCAGCCTCGTCCTGGATGTTCTCACCATCAAGACACTGTGACTAGTGTGACTTTGACGTTTCCAAGGAAGGTCATGGAATGTGATGTCATCTGCAATACAGCTGATTGTCTTGGTTTATCAGACAATCAAGTTACTGCCATGGTTTCTGCCACCTTGAAAGCTGGAGGGGCTGATCTGGATAACTTCGTCATCTCAACCTCAACAACACGTCGCAACAGAATGCTGTCCAGGTATAATATCAGCCAGAGTCACACGTCCAAGTTTTGTGAAAACAGAATGCTGTCCAGGTATAATATCAGCCAGAGTCACATGTCCAAGTTTTGTGAAAACCCCCCACAGTACGCTGCCTTACACTGGGATGGAAAGTTGCTCAAAGATGTCTTGGGCAGTGAACCTGGAAGTACCTCAGAGACTTTAGCTGTGCTAGTGTCTGGTCCACCTTCATACACTGAAGGAAAGTTATTGGGAGTACCTGTCATCGACAATTCTTCTGGCACAGCTCAGGCTGAGGCTTCAATGGATTTACTGGAGACATGGGAACTTACGGATAATGTTACTGCCCTTGTTTTTGACACTACATCCAGTAACAGTGGAGTTCACAGAGGAGCTGCCAAGCTGCTAGAGAAAATGCTGAACAAAAAGGTGTTTTATCTGGCCTGTTGACATCACATCCTCGAAATCCTAGGAGCAGCAGTTTGGGAAGGTGAAGGGGCCAGATAATCCCTGGTTTGAGCATCTGAAGGATGTTTGGACGGACTTGTCCAAGGAAAACTCAAAGATGCTGGCTATCAACAGCAAATGGCTGAAGGAAAAGAAGAACAGTGAAGAAATACTCCAAGACATTCTAACAGCAGAAAGGCTTCCAAGAGCCGACTACAGGGAAATGGCTGAACTGACAGTCATTGTTCTTGGAGGAACGCCTCCTCGAGGTATTCACTGGAGTCGACCAGGCGCCATTCATCAGGCCAGATGGATGGCCAGAAACCTGTACTCCATGAAAATGCTGATGTTTGCAGATCAACTTGAGTACGACGAAGACACTGTATCAAAGCTGGAAAGACTCAACACCTTCCTTGTGCTGTTCTACACTCCTGTATGGATGATGTCAATGTCTGCTGCAGATGCTCCCATGAATGATCTAAGTCTAATCCAGGACATGTTGAAGTACAAGAAAACTGACCCAGAGCTTGCTGATGCAGTACTTAATAAGATGGAAAACCACAAATGGTACCTGATGCAGGAAGTCGTGCCATTTGCCCTGTTCAGCAGTAGATTGAGTGACACATTGAAGCACGACATTGCTGCCCAGTTACATGCCACTGAGAAGCCAGACAGCTTCAGAACAGGAAAGCCTCTATTCCAGAGAGTCACAGCTAAGACCACCCTGGTTGATCTCATTGGCCCAGAATCACATTTCCTGCTGGACACACTGAACAATGGATCCGAGTGGCTTCTGGAACCTGTCACGTCTTGGCCACAGAATGAGGACTACTGAAAAGCATTGGACTATGTTAAGAATCTGAAAGCGGTGAATGACATTGCTGAACGTGGTGTCAAGATGATGAGCGACTTTGCAAATGTCATAACAACAGATGCCAAGCAAAGGGACTATCTCCTTCAAGCTGTGGAGTTCAACAGACGCCGCTTTGACAGCTTCAAGAAACAAACTCTCAACAACTGACTGTGTAAATGTCATTATGAAATTAATCATCATGTAATGCTTTCACTTCTTGATCGATTAGACTTGTGACAAAATGTTAATCTCAAATTTGTGTCATGAATAAGGCGCCTTGTCTGCCTTCAGTGTGAGAAAACAAATTTTGTGATATTTCTGAAATCTTTTATGTACCAATGTACCATTTCTTGTTCCAAGACTATCATAATTGTATAAGTTAGAAGTTAGAAAGAGGATTAAAAACACTTTAATTTGGTGCCTATTTTGTTGCTCTATCTTGTTTAGATAAAAAGTTATAGTGCAAAACATGATTCAAGGGACCCCGGAACTGGTGCTTTTGGCCAATTTCAAGGCAGAAAACTTAAAGCTCCATGTGGCAATGCTTCCCAACAACCTAGGTCAAAATGGTTGTGATTTTCAGCCTTTTCAGGTCAAAAAGCATGGGAAAAAGTACAGAAACCTATGAAAATAAGAAAAAATTGATTTTTGAACAGGGCTAACATTACAGTGACATACTTTTCACCACCAAAAATAATTAAAAACATTTCTACTGAAATAGCATTCATTTACTGGTTATAAAAATAAAATTAAAAGAAAATGTACTACATAAAAATTCAACTTAAACAATGAAAAATTAAAATTCTAAGTTAAAAAAATGTGTATATATATAACACATGATAACTTCACAACTGAGAGAAAAATACTTAAATAGCAAAACCAAAAGTAGCTACATCATTGATAATTGTAAATATTTTAACCCAAATTCCACATTAACCCTTTCATTGTGGATGGCCTGTATACAGGTCCAAATTCATAGCATTATAAAATTCCCCATAGCAAAAGGGTTCAATAATACTTTCAATAAATATATAAATATAGTTGAACATCTAAAATCCAGCAACCTTGGGGCTGAGCTGTTGTTGGATTTTGGGTTTTCCCACATTATATATTTCTGAGGGTACTTTCACAATAACAGGGTCATGGGCTTTCTTTTCAAACCACAGCCACCACTGCACTCATCACTGGTCCTTGGATATTTATTAAACAACATTTTAAAGGTCAAAACCACAAAAATATCATTTGAGACCACACAACACAACCACCGACAATTCAAACTGGGAAAAAAATTGTGGAAGAAAATTGAGGGGCAGATGCCCTACCATGATCCCCCTTTTAGTATGCCACTGTACCCTGGTTGGATGGAGGCAAATATTATTATGTATGATTATGATTTGTGTGTGTAATGTCTTTACCTTTATTCCCATATAAAAAGGATCAGTATATTTTTTGCGATATACAATCACCCCTTGCCATTTGTGGGTTCAAACTTTGCGGATTTAGCTTATTGGCAGTTAACCATTTGTGACTATTTTCATGGTTCGTGGGCGCAAATTTCTTCACATATCCATGAATTAGCACAACTAAATGAAATTTTGTGTGTGTAGCCACCAGACATGGGGTAATAATAATAGAAGGCAAAGTAATAGATAATTTTCTATTACGATGGCAATGGACATATTGTGTGAACAAAACTGAAAAATGAACTAAATCTACTCTAAACTAAAATAAACATGTATGTGAACTAATGTGGCAAATTTTTCCTTCAATAAAGTAAAATTTATCAAACACCTGCAGTCTCTGCAATTGTAATGATTTAGTTGAAACAAATATTTGTTATTTGGCTGCCGCTCAGCCTCATCCTGGATCCATGAGTGCAGAGCCCTCTGTCTCTCAGCCTCATCCTGGATCCACGAATGCAGAGCCCTCTGCCTCTCAGCCTCATCCTGGATCCATCAGTGCAGAGCCTCTGCTTCTGTCTTATCTTGGATCCCTGAATCCAGACAGCTACATCACCACCTCAATACCATCTCACACAGGGTACCTCCCAAGGGGCCTTGGTGAATCAGGATGCTGGGAATCAGGATTGTGGAGTCGGAGTCGAGTCATGGAGTCGCACGTTTCAGGGCGGAGTCGGAGTCGGTAAAAAACTTCCGACTCCGACTCCAATTTCTGTGTCCTGTCACCCTTAATTTCTAAATCCTAAATACTAAATACTAACATTTAGGTTATTTAGTTTTTTTGGTCAATAAACCTTATTCATTGATAGCCCCTAGATTAAGTTTTTTTAATATTTTTTTTTTACATTTTCAGAATATACAATTAATATTTATTTAAATATAAAATATAAAATTTCACACTTAGTGTGGTGGTGATGAAATGTCTCTTATTATGATAATTATAGAGTGAAACACTAGAGGAGTCGGAGTCGTATATTTAAAATGTGAGGAGTCGGAGTCAGATTTTTACAATGTGTGGAGTCGGAGTCGGAAAATTTTGGACCGACTCCACAACCCTGCTGGGAATGCAGTTGGAGATCATGAGGAGGAGGCATCTTGGACAATGGTGGTAAGGAGGGGCTGGAAGCGAGTGACCCCTCTGAGAACTGCAACCACTGCAGTAGCTAATGGTGGTGGTCCCTCAAGGGGGTCTGGTCCCACTCATGCACCAGCTTGAGGGAGTCAGCCTGTGGCAAAGGCTGGCAGAGAATGGTGGGGTATCATTGGGGCTGCCAAAACAGATTGTATGATGGCTGTACCAACAAAGACCATAAACATTTTCGTCTCGAGATGTCAACCTGATCCTACAGCCAAGGAGCTACAGGCATTTGTGGAAGATACTGTGAACCTTTAGGTTACATGTAGGAAAATTGACTCCAGATGGCTGGAATGGGTATATGTATGGTGGTTCAATGAGAAGGGAAGAAAAACACCTGCAGACCCTCTCACAAGTGCTGGAGAGGGTAACTACACGAGACATCATGTGTCATACTGTGGAGGAAAATCCAGCTGGGTCTAATGCTGTAACTGCTGTGCCTGGTGTAAGTGGAATTCAACATGTAGAGATGGCTGGCAGAACTCCTGCATCATCCTAATTGCAACATTCAAGGTAATTTCTTACAATTATAGAGGCCTAAGCTTAGGCAATAACAGCAAACACAGGTGAATCATAATTGATAAGCTGTTAGAGGATGCTGATATTATGTCTGCAGGAAACATGGCTATGGAGACAGGACTTAAAGGACCTGAATAGTCTGTCCAGTAACTTTCATGGGATAGGGGAGGCCACCAGAGATAAACAAGATGGCCACCCACCTGGTGGGGTAGCTATTCTATGGAGGTTGGGGTATGGGAAATATATTAGTGAATTAAAACTTGGTTTAAATTGGCTAACTGGAATAGAAATTTGTGTAGATAATAAAAAATTTGTAATTCTGTGTATCTATATGCCTTTTCAGGCAGTTGATAATGAAGATGATTACCTCATTGAATTGGGGCAGGTCAGCAGTATTATTGATGAGTTGGATATGATGTGTGTAGCTATTATTGGTGACTTTAATGCTAATGTACTTAATGGTAATTCTTTGTTTAGCAACCACTTAAAAGCCATCTGTGAAGATAACTTGACCCTTTCATCCATGTGTAGTCTTCCTGGTGATAGCTTTACTTGTTAGTGATAATTGGCACACCACCTCATGGTTGGATCATGTATTTGTATGTTCATTATACACAGTGATTCACTGGCCTACTTAGTCAGTGCTCCAGACAATTATCTCTTAATCTTGTATGGACCTCTTGTATAATGTTTGTACCTGTTGAGTCTGAAATAAAGTGTTTGTTAACACTGCTTCTAATTGCATTTAAATAGGCAAAGATCCTTTTCAAATAAGTAAAGTACCCCACATACAAAAGTAATAGTAATAGATGACCAAGTAATAAGTAATAGTAATAGATAAAAATTAAAGTAATAGAAGGAATCAAAAGTAATAGTAATAGAAACCCAGTAATTGACCCCATGTCTGGTAGCCACAGAGGTGTGAAATGGTAACTAACCTCACTCAGCTGACCATTTATGGATTTGTAGGTACCTTAGAGCCCACCCACACACACACACCCCTTCTGTCATTACTGAAATTATGTATGATGTCTGGGTTTGGGTCTAAAATACTATTTTCATTATTTCTTTCCCAGTACTGTTCAGGAGTTAAACACTATACAGTGATCCCCTGACCCACACAAGGTCTGACATGCACAAATTCAGAGATAGGATGAAGACATTTGTTTTTGTATATTATTTTATATGCATTATTATTTATATACACTTGTATACTGTACAAGACAAATATATCAGAACAATGCCAAAACTTTACAGCTACAACTGGGAGCAAGTCCTGTACTGTCTCTGATCACTTAGCATCTGGTTCCAATTTGAGTGTGCTTTTACTACAGTACTTGCATCACCCCTTACAAACCCTCTGGTGGTACATTTTCTCTAATACACTATCAGTAGAAAACCATTTTCTAATGCTATTTATCCCCATGTCTGGGGTCCCCAGGCACATATTCACCTTTTCCCATTGAACCTTTGTATTGCAATGAGCAGATTTCATGCTTTGCAGGGTATCCATTGGAATGAAATACTGTGAATGACAAGGGGTGACTTTTTATTTGAGGTGAAATTTTTAGTTTTGTCATGTCACCTCTCCAATCTTTGGACTTTGGTATTTATTGCTACAGTACATCAAGTGCTCAACTTACCATTTTCTTCACAAGCAAGTATTTCTGAAGATATTTCTTGCAAATTACAGGCGAATATATTCTGTTTAATAACTGTTAACACTTCTTCCACTTTCATCCACTCATCTATGGATTCAATAAAGGAATCAACACCAATGCCCTGTGGAAAATAGCTAATTATTAAATGAAAATATCAGGGACAATCTTTTATTTTAACCTTGCCAGCCTTTCCTACAGTATGGTACTAGCCTAATTAGCTACATTGCTAGCGATACAACTACAAATATGTGAACAGTATCTTAGGTTAGGTGATTTTAATGAACTGTAAGACAACTAAGCCTAAGATGAATTACAACTAAACTAATTGGTTCTATATCATAACAAAAATATTTCATGTTTAGCTACAGGACCCCATTCTAATAGCTATAATGAATTATATATGTTGTTGCTCATACTACCCACTTACAAGTGCTATCATTTCAGTAGGTTGCAATTCTTAACAATTCAACAAAACATATGAAAAATAAAAATGAATGGATTCTCCATTTCACTCATGTCCCATTTATCCTTTAGATAAAAGAAAGGCAGTAAAACTCATGAATAATGGGTTAGAAATTTTTACTCTTCTTTAAATTAGATTTACCTATCAAAATGAAAAGTTTAGCACAAATTTACCAGATCTGGTCACCTTTCAAGCTGAAATATTAGTTTCAGAGCAAGGAGTCACCTTTTAGATTAACATTACTATTTGATGGCAAATTTGTCACTTTTCCCATTTTTTTTTTTACAGGACTTAGTCACACTTTTGATATTTTGGAGTCCCTTCACTCCTCTTTTTAAAATCTGTGCACCACTGCTGCCAAACTTCTCATCCTGGTATTTAAATAATTAAAAGAAATTTATTTCACTGGAAAATCTAAACAAAAGACCAATCACACATTTTTATTAACAAGAATATACACGACTCTTCCTTCTTCACCTGTGGAAAAAATATGACAAATTTTAATTTAACTTTCATGTTTTAAGGTTTGGACAACTTAGATGTTAGTAAATTCTTATTAGAGTCTGATGGAAAAACTTGAGGGCATGGTAAAAATAAAATAAAAAAAAGCATGATAGGATTGGCCTAATAAAACATGATGACAAGACTTACGAATGGGTTACATTCTTGAACCCCATTTATAAGTTGAACTGTTCGTAACTTCAATTATAAAGAAATATTGTACATTCACATGAAATTATAGTAAATACCTGTACCTGCCCGTAATAATGTAATAAATACTGTAGCATATTCTGAAATAAATATAGTTAATAAAACAAAGTAACATGGAATGAAAAAAATATACTTTTCATTTGCATGTCAGACAAGAAAAATCAATAGCTACTATTTTTTTGTATCTCAGGGACTGCCTGTATTTGAAAATGATCAGGATATATTGTTATTTTTAATGATTATTTTAGCTCTGTTTTTACTGAAGAAAATTTTAATAATTTTTATTTCAATTCTTAAGATTTTCTAAACTCAGGCATTCTTGATAAGATTCATGTAAGGAAGGATGATGTTAGACAAGCAATTCATAAAATGAAGTCAAAGCTACTGGACCTGATGATATATATGCAAGAATTTTCAGAGGAGGAGGAGGATAGCTTATCTGAGGCACAACTTTTTTTTAATGTAGAAAGGAGGAGCTAAGGATGAATGTCCACAAAAATGCTGAGGTTAATGAGGTTAAAACAAATGATATAAAATAATTTAGGGGAATATTATGGAAAAGTTTAAAATGTAAAACATTAAAATCTATGAAAAAAAAAAAAAAAAAAAAAATATTGGATGCAAGTTACTCGATCACAGACAGCAGAGAATGAGAGTTAAAGGTTGATACAATTTGTTAAAGGGTGCTAACTTGGTTGGTTGGTAGGTAAAGAAAATTTTACTGAAGAATATTGAGGTTATGGAATGGGGTATGATGATTTATATCCGGTTTATGCTTGAAAATAAGTATTGTTTCTAAGAGGGGTAGGTTGTGTTTATTGACTTTAGCAATTATTGAAAAGTTATTAGATTTAATTGGGTGGTCAAACTGATGGGAGTGGGAATGTATGTGTGATTGGGAGAGATTTGTAAGTAGTTTTAGTGTGACTACTAATACCCTTGTATTCATCGATATGAGTATGGAGTTGGTGTGCAGTCATGCCAACATACGATGATGTGCAATTGTCACATGTATATTTGTGGATGTAAGTGATGAGCAACAAAGGTTTTGGAATTAGATAAAATCTATTGATTAGTTTACTAATTTTCCTCTTTAACACGAGACTTTGAAGTCCACAACAGAGAAGTTTAAAATATACAACCTCCTCCTATACTGTAGTTATAATGATTTTAGTTTTATTAGAAAATAGAAAATTTTAAGTTCATCAATTGTTGTTACACTGTCAATAAGTTTAGAAGGGAAACCATTACCCAATAAGAATTTTTTAAGCAGGGTTTTAATTTTAATGGTCATCCAGCAGTCATTCGGGTTATTCAGTCATCTGAGACTACTAAGTATTCTAAATTGACCATTTCTAAATTAACCCCTGGGGTTAAAATTAATGGCCCATTAATTTTAACCCCAGGGTTTAATTTAGAATACTTAGTAGTCTCTGATGACCCAGACAACTGCCAGATGACCATTAAAATAAACCCTCACCCGGTATAAGGAATGGGTCACTCCAAGTCAAATGAAACACCTCTGGGGTTGATCATCACCAATTATCCCGAAATTTTTTTTGCAAGTAGGCCTAGGGCAGATATACTCAGAAAATTTTTTTTTTGTCTGCGCGGGCCTTGGGACCCGAGATATGGGCCCAAATTTGGGGGCTGAATGCGTAGGGACAATTTTCAAATGCTTATATCTCTGGTTCTAATTGAGCTAGAGAGTTGGTTCTGGTGCCAAATTAAAGAGAAAACATAGCCCTGCCACTTTGATCTAAGTGACTGAATCAAAAAAATAATTAGGAAAAAAATGGGCAAAAAAATTTTTTTTTTATTTTTGACCCCCTAAAAAAAGTCAACCCCCCAAAAAAAAAAAAAATTTCTAGTGATGCCCAAAAAGGTTCTCTATAACTCAAAAAAAAATTTATCCTTGGCTGGGCTTTAGTATAGGCACCACAGCACTCAACATAAAACCAGTTTTTCGAATTTTTCATATTTTTACTTCAATAAAGTTATATTCTATTAAATGTTTTATTTTGCAAGGGTCTAGTAATAGGTTTTAAATAGGACTCTGGACTAAAATATATTAATTTTTTTTTTTTTTTCAGATTAATGTTTTTTTAATAGCTAAAATTATTTAAAAAAATAGTATATAATTATAATGGATGATAAAAGTGTTAATCAAAGAAACTTAAAAAGAAAATGTGCGGACCCTAATAATCAGCACCCAGGACAGAAACGGGATAAATCCTTGAGGCATCCAACTAATGATATGACATATCTTCCGGTGTATGGATTTACTCAAGATCATCATTTTTGCAAACAATGTAGAAAAAAATTAGACATTGAAGCAGATGAACAAAAGATGAACGTGCAATCTCAAGGTAAAACTTCCATTTACGTATTAAAAACATATATATTACGACCTTATTTTCATATGTAGGACTGTAGGTATCTTATTTGTATTTACTAAAATATATGTAAAAAAGTAAATCTTAATTTAACAATGCCTTCATTAATTGAATCAAATATTATACTTAATTCCACTATTGGCTGCCAAAAATATGTACATTAATATTTACTGCATAATAAAAATAAAGAAATTATATTGACTCATACCTAAGCATATACTATGTATTTTTTTCAGTGAATTTGTTTAATAGTAATTTGTATTTATGTAATTAAATAAAATATGTATTTACAGATGAAGATCAGCTGATGCTCGAGCAGTAATGAAACAAAGTTCTGGTTGTAGTAATGCGCCTATGCCAATCGACGTCTCATTTGAAGTACCCGCTAGTACGAGTGAACTCAATAAATCACTTGTAGCAATTGGACAGTTCCCCATAAAAATAGATAAATTAAAAGGGAGAGTCTTACATTCCCAACAAAGCTAAAAAAGTATATAATAGCTTTAAAGTTTTAAAAGGAGCCACAGACATTGAATTTGATCAAGAGCAGCAAAGTATAGGAACTGAAATAGAAAAAAAAAGCTGGCTATTTCAATGAGATGATGCTCTCTCTGAAGGAAAAATTTAATGTGAGCAGTAAGAGTGAACAAGTTAGAATTTTAACTCTATTACCTAAAAGTTGGAATTTAAGAAGAACAGCAAAAGAATTTAACACTAATATATATCAAGCAAAAATAGCTAGAAAAATTTCTGAAGAGAAAGGAATTTTGTCCGATCCTAATGCTAAAACTGGGAGCAAAATTGAAGCAACTGTTGTTAATAGCGTAAAGGAATTTTATATGTCAGAAGAAGTAAGTAGAGTTATGCCAGGTAGGAAAGACTATGTGAGTGTAATGGTAGATGGAAAAAGACAGCATATGCAAAAATATCTGGTACTTTGTAATTTGAATGCCTATGTGCTATTTAAAGAAAAATATCCAGAGGCGAAGATAGGATTCACAAAATTTGCGGAGTTCAGGCAAAGCAATGTGTGTTAGCGGGTGCTGCTGGTACACACTGTGTTTGTGTATGTACCATACACCAGAACAAGTTGATGCATATCAGAGCAAAATTTGAAACACTATTTTCAGAAACTGATCATGCAATTAAACATCCACGGGACTGGATAAATATGGTATTTGTTCCACCCAAAATGCACAATGCAATTTAGGCACCTGTGAGCAGTGTGGAGACTTTTCCGGAATGAAAGATCTGATGGAAAAATTTTTGATGAAAACCAAATTGATGATGTAGAATTTAAAAAGTGGACGAACACCGACCGGGCGACTCTTGAAACAATAAAATTGACCACCGATGACTTTATCGAACAACTTCATATCTATCAACGTCATGATTTTATCGCAAAAATGGTCCAGGGCTTTCAGTGAAGCTAAGGATAATTTAAAACCTGGGGAAGTTGTTGTTGTCCTTGACTTCTCTGAAAACTACTCCTTTGTACTTCTTCAAGATGAAGTACAGTTTCCATTGGAACAATCTCTAAGCGACGATACATCCCTTTGTAATTTATTATAACCATCAGGGCAAAATTTTACACAAAAGTTTTGTTATAATTTCAGAATGCAACATACACAACACTGTTTCAGTGTATCTATTTCAAGAACATCTGATTAAATTCCTAAAAGCTGAATTACCTGAAACAACTCTTATTTCCTACGTGTCAGATGGCTGCGCTGGCCAATATAAAAATAGAAAAAATTTCATAAACCTCTGCCATCATCAAGAGGATTTCGGCATTGCAGCTGTCTGGCACTTCCATGCTACCAGTCATGGGAAAGGCCCTAGTGATGGTACAGGGCAGGGTTTCGGAGTCGGAGGAGCCAGTGAATTTTGCTTACCTGGAGCCGGAGCCGGAGCCAGAAACCTTGAAAATACGGCTCCATGGTCTGGCTCCGGGCGATATATTGCTACCTAAATTGTTATTTGTTAAATATAGGTTTAGTTGCAAATTATAATTCTTGTAATATATTACGAAAAATGGTACCATAGGATTCTTGATTTTATGAAGGTGTGGGAGTTGCAGGAATAATCTGCAAATTTCCATTTTTTAACCATTAAATATTTGGGAAGATTTGTCTTAACAACACTTAATTATATAGGTAAAATTTTTTTATGGCGGTGGAGACCTTAGGTAGGTAGGTACTAACTATTTATCTAAGTAGGTAACTACCTAGATACATACCTAGTAAGGTTGGTCCTTCTGACTTGGATTGAACTATTTTTATTTTTAGGTCAATTATCTTGTATTGCTAAATTTCTTTTTTTTCAGATTCTTTGTAATTTGTACTTGATTCTTTAATTATAATTATCAGTCTATGACCCTTCATAATGGATAGAGATTCAATAAAGAAGTCTGATATATTCAAGTATTTTACTGAAAGTTCAGATAAGAAATACTATGTTTGTATTTGTGAAGTTTCTGATGCTTCGGGAAATATTTCAACGTGTGGAACTAAAATTACCAAGCCTCAAAGCAAAAAGCCTGATGTCTCCTCAAGAGCATATAATTTGAAAAGACACGAGTCGATTACATCCTGAAATATCAAAAATGATGGAAGAAAAGAAGCAAATGCTTGAGCTTTCAAGACCAGTACTTCTGCCAGTTCAAAAACTAAAGCAAACCAGCAAAACATTACTAAATTTTTGATGTCTCAAAAAGTCACTATCTCAATGACTACAGATAATTTTAAAAATAGCATAATTGAGTTAGTTGTTAAAGATTCTATGCCTCTATCTATGTTTGAAAAGCCAGCTATGCGCAGTCTACTAGAAGAAATGGCTCAGAAATTCAAGATTAGTTTAGATAAAGACAATATCCGTCATTTAGTGATAGAAAAATCAAAAGAAGAAAAATTTGCTCTCAAAGAGCAATTAAAAGGGCGCTTCATATATTTAAAAGTTGATGGTTGCACACGAATACGGACACTTATTTTGCCATCAATGTCCGATTTATTGATGATGATGATAAAATCCTCACCCACACTATAGCAGTAAAAGATACACATGCTCAGCAAACTAGTGACTACCTGCATGATCTAATTATGAGAACTCTGGAAGAGTACGGCATACCGAAAGAATTTGTGCTCTGCATTGTCAGTGATAATGCATCAAATATGATTAAAACTGTTGAGAAGTTGAATGATAATCAAGAGGCAACTTCAGAAGATGATATACAAACATTTGGTGAACATGATGATGATTCAACAGACACTCAGGAAGTGGCATCTTGTGTAGAAGAAATTGACAGTATTGTATCTGAAATTTCACACTTCTCCAGAATCAACCACATGCGTTGTGGTGCACATACCTTGCAACTTGCTATTTGCGATGGATTGAGAGATAAACGTGCTACCTCTCTCATAGGTAAGTTGAGACAGGTTGTAGTAGCAGCAAGAAACCCAAAAGTGGAAGAAATAATTAAAAGACGTGCAGGCAAGGTTGCTATTTTAGATCAACCTACTCGATGGGGCAGCACTTATTTAATGATAGAGCGCTTATTAGAATTAAAACCTGTACTCTTGGACATGGCAAATTCAAATGTGAATCTTTCAGAAATAATGTGGGAACAAGCAAGAAGATTGGAAGAGTACTGTACCAGCCATATATAGTAACAAAAAAAATTCAAAGTGAAGATTTGACTCCCGGTCAATTTTTGAAAGAGTGGAAATCTTTGATGTATTTTCTTTCCAAGATAGAAGGCACCATAGCTGATGACATTAAAAGTTCCATGGAAAGGAGAGAAAATATTTTACTTGATAATGAAGTATTGCTTGCTGCTGTTTATATAGATCCTAGATATAGATGCTTATTAACATCTGAACAGGTAGTTAAAGCCAAGGATGCCCTATGCAATATAGCAATCAGAATGAAAAGTAACCTAGACCTTTCAAATAAAGTCTCTCTATTAAGAGAGGAATGTGGAACCGAGATTATTGCATCATCATCAAATTCATCATCTCCTTCCACCACTTCTGATGTCAGCGAGTTTGATTTTGAAAAAATTATTGATATTCAACATGGTAAGAAATCAAAACATCCTCGTTTAGAAAGTGAACTAATACCACTCTCAGTCCAATGTGTACCCTCAAATTGCAAGTTGAGGAATCTTTTCCTGAGATTGAAAAATTTGACCGTTCGTCAAAACTGTCTTTTGAACAAGTAATAGAAAGGTATCCTAAAGTTATAAGAGATGTTGCAAATCTTCTAGTAGCTATGCCTTCAACACAAGTCAGTGTTGAACGGCTATTTTCAGCACTGAAAATTTTAAAATCTGATTTAAGGGCACGTATGAAAGAAGATATTGTTGAGGCTATGTTATTTTTAAGAACAAATGTTTATAAGTAAACTTAGATAAATAATTTTAATTCATAATTTTTTTTATGGAAACAGATTTACAAGGAGAATATCTTGATTTTATGTTTAAAAATTAGTTTCCTACCTTAGCTACATTAGTAAAAATTTCTGCAAAAGTTATTATTTTGCTTTCATTTTTTAATACAAGGAGTATTATGATTTATGATACTGTAAATGTATCATTGAATTTGCAAACTTTTTAATTTTTTAATATGTAGTTTGAACTTTAAAGATAAAGTCTGATTTAAGGTTACACTTAAAAAAAATATAATTGAGGCCATCTTGTTTTAAAAAAAAAATTATAAATAAACTTAGTAATTTTCATTTTCAATTATTTTAAGGAAACAGATTTACAAGAAGAATATCTTGATTTTATGTTTAAAATTAGTTTGATTACCTTAGCTAGAATAAAAAAAATTTTGCATTAGTTTTCATTTGTTAATCCAAGGAGTAGTATTGATTTTATAAGCGTAGGGTAAATGATTTTGTAAATTTTCTTTTATAATATGTATTAGTAGTTTGAACTTTTGACTTTTAGTTGAATTGCTTTTGTTAATTAAATTACAAAACTTTTTACTAAAAGAAAATCTCTTTTTAAGTAAATAATATAACCTATTAAAAATTTAAAAACTGAATTTTTTGAAATATTCAGCTCTTTTTCAAGCCAAGTTGGCTTTCATGAAGCTTTCAAGTTTCAACACTTAAAAAAAGATGCATATATTATCTCAGAAAGTTTGATTGTTACTATTTTCCATACGAGAATTCTTAAGTTTGAACTTTGAACTAATTAGGAGGCAAGTTTCTCTAATTTATATAAGCTACCATTGTAATAAATATTTAATATTTAGTTTTCATCATTTTCCTTTAGTTATTTAAATAACTTCATTCTATCATTATATTTGCCTAATTTAAAATCATAAGAAATTTAAATTTTGAGTATTAAAGTGATTTAATAATAAAATATTTTTGTGCAATATTTTAAATTGGACAATTAGTTATATAAATCTAGATATTTATTTTATAATTAACAGAATTTACTATAAAAGAGCCAGAGCCAGACTGTAAAAAATTTCTGCTCTGGAGCTGGAGTCGGAGCCAGAAGTTTTTTTACCAGCTCCAAAACCCTGGTACAGGGGGTGCAATTAAAAGAAAAGCGAGAACAGTGAGTTTACAGCGAGCGTACAAGAACCAAATAATGACACTGTTTCAGCTTTTCGAGTATGTAAATGAAAGTATGCCATCTATTTTGTTTCAATACATGAATACAGCAGATTACGAAACAAAAATTAGAAGAAAGGTTTTCCACCACCAAAACAATAACTGGACCCAAAAACTTCATTTCTTTCGGCCTATATCCACAACATTAGAGGTGAAAGAATATTCTCTGGCTGAACATTGAAGAGTTGAGACAGTGAGTAAAGAGATTGGAGATGTCGCACGAGAAACAATTAGCGCAAGATCGGGATATGTGACAGTGGAATACGATGGACGTTGGTATCTTGGGGTGCTCATAGACAGAGGTGGGGAGTCGGAGTCGGGGCTTTTTTGAAGAGTCGGGAGTCGGTAAAAATGACCGACTCCCGACTCTTTGATTCAATTTCTATATGCCAACAATTTACCAGAATACTACTATGCCCTAAATAAATATCTTCCTGAACTAATTCTAGATTCACATTTCCACATTTGGTTTGTTGTTCTGTAAATCTTAGCAAATGAATTTCATATTTCTATTTTAGGATACTAGGTACCGTATAAAAATTAGCAATATATTAATTATTAATTTAATTAGCCCCTATTAGTAATGAGTCGTGGGCCTAGTAGAAAATCAGCAGTCTTTCAATATTTTAAGCTAAATGAGGATGAAAGTATTTTTATTTGTCAAGTAGAAAAGGATGGTAAAGAGTAATGCAAAAATTAGTGCTTACACTGGGAAACATGCTAATGCTCCAACTAGAGCCTCAAACTTGAAACGCCATCTACGAAACAAACATCCCAATATTTATAAGGTTGTAGATCAGCATGATAAGGAGAGAGTTGGGAGTCGGTTTTTAAAAATACCGACTCAGGAGTCGGGAGTCAGTTGTTTTTGGCCAACTCCCCATCCCTGCTCATAAGATATGCAGGTACAAGTAGAGGGTGAAGTTTGTGAAGCAAGCCGGACCCAGTGGCTCTTATACTTTTGATAATCAGGACATTCTAAACATAAGCCAGCATAACATCCTTACTGTTGTCGAACCTACCACACCAACTGGTAGAACCTATTACTTAACTAAAGAAGAGCAGAATAGAGCATCCGCAGAACTTGAAAAATATTTAAGTTATAGAACGTACGGTAATTAAATTGTATAGATAATAGATATGTATAGTTTTTTATTTTTTAATTCATTTATTTCTATGATCCATCGACACAGACCCTGGAGTCCATTCTCAATTTACAATTTAAATAGGTAATTTCCATATATGATATACAACTTTGTTTATAAAACCAGTTATAAAAATATTTTAAAAATTTAGTTGTAATTTAAAGTTAAAATCTTAAGCTGTAAAATGTTATTACACATTTGTAGAAAAACTGTCTATATATAGATTAGTTCTGGTACGTATGTATATAATATAAATGTAAAAAAAATTAATATCTTATCTTAATAAATAATTAATAAATAATTAATAAATAATAATATTAAACTATTAATACTTGTATAATAAAATCTTGAAGTATGTATGTAATAAAAATTGTGAACATATGTTTGAATTTTATATATTTTTACACCTAAAATATGAAAAATTTGCAAATACCAGCTCTACGTTGAGTGCTGTGGTGCCAATACTAAGGCCCAGCCAAGCATAAAATTTTTTTGGGTTATAGATAACCTTTTTGGGCATCCCTAGAATTTTTTTTTCGGGGGGGGGGGGGGGGGGGGGGTTACTTTTTCCCCTCATTTTTTCCTTAATTATTTTTTGATTCAGTCACTTAGAGCAATGTGGCAGGGCTACGTTTTATCTTTAATTTGGCACCAGAATGAACACACTAGCTCAATTAGAACCAGATATATAAGCATTTGAAAATTGGTCCCTACACGTTCAGTCCCCATATCTCGGGTCCCAATGCCAGCTGGACAAATTTTTTTTTTCTGAGTATATCTACCCTAGGCCTACTTGCAAAAAATTTTCGTGATGATTGGTGATGATCAACCCCAAAATGCCTATTTTTGTTCCATTTGGCTTGGAATGACCTGAATTCCAATTTGGCATGGTGATGATATTAAGAGCAAATCTTGTACGAATGGCTTAAGAGGGTAAGGATAAGGATAAGGTTACATTTGTACTTAAGTGGTGTAAAACTGTCAAATTTCATTCCCAAGCCTGTGAAAGTGGATTTATGAAAAACTGATGTTACGAAGTGATTATTACTATGCAAAGCTGGCCATAACTACAGAGTCAGTGTTATTTACTTCAGTGATTTCCTTAACAAAAGAGAAAGAATCTTTAATTGAATATTCATTGACAGTGAACTCAGATAATAGAGGAATGAAAAATTTAGCAAGGTTATAATTAAAGGTGTTTATAGCAGAGAGAATGGGGTGGCATGGAGAGTTGTTTTTGTGGACTTTCAGAAGGCCATATAGAAATTGTTAGTGAAATACATTATTTATATATTTGTAACAAACTTGATTATTTTAACTCTAAACTAGATAAACAAGAATAATTTAAATTATATAAACTTACAAAACTATGTTTGGATAAGTGAAATCCAATCCAATTGATCCTAAGTCTGTAATTTTCAATTTGTCTAATAGACAATTAAGTAAGTTTGAAACAGAACACACGAAAGCAGTGGTCAGCGAACAGGGGTAAATTACCCCAAATGGGGTACATTTAAAAATTTTGGGGGTAATGCGTACGGTATGAGAGAGACCATATGCAACAATTTTAAGAGCAATTGGCTTGTTTTTGTTTACTTTGAAGTCTGGGGCTAATTTCATTTTACTCAAATAGATTTTTGGGTAATACCCAAAAAAGTTCCCCGACCCATGCTCTAAAGGCCTGAAATTTTCTCTCCCACTTTGTAAGCTTAACTTTGAACATCATTTTGTATAATTTGAAAAATTATACGCAGAGTTGAACCAGTTCCCCATTATTAACATGAACTCAGATGACAAATATAGATTTAAATTAGCTAAAAAATCTGGCTTTTTCTTTTTATTATAATAATAATTACTACTACAAATTTAAATACAACCATATTTTTCGTAGAGTAGAGTATCAATGCATTAAACAATTGACTAATGATAATAGCATATTAATTTGTAAACCTGATAAAAGTAATGGCATAGTTATTCTTAAAATAGATTACCCAGTATATCAATAAAATATATAAAATTTTGAATGATAATACCAAATTTTCTAAAATTTCCAGAAATCCACTTAATAATATCCTCAAATAAGAAGACAAACTAAATCATATCCTTTGTAAACTGAAACAATTCAGAAAACTCTAACAAACAATACCCCAAGCTTTGTGTGTCTGGCCAAGACCACCTAAACACAAAGCCTGTTCCAATGACATCATTCAAAGTAGTGCTAACATTGGGACATCAGTCACCATTTTCATCAGTTCCATTTGTTCATTTGTAGTTGATAAATAGTTTAGTAAAATGACCTTTTCATGTGATGTAACCTGGCTGTAAAGGAAATTATAGAAGTGGACTTATGGTTCAAGTGTTTGCTTTTCCAAAAGAACCAGAGATGGCTAACAAATGGCAGAGAGCCATTAAAACAGTAACTTCACACCATCTAAACATATCAAGGTATGTAACTAACCACTCTGTAACTATATGTAGGCCTAACTTTAATGTAGCTATTTGCAGTGGTAGATTACCCATTAAGTTTGAATATTGATAAATATTTTAACAAATTTGCAGGTAGATGGACTTAAACTGTAGAGAAAACATTATAAGCCCACATGGGCATATCTGGAGCAAATTGGACAGATTTCCCAGTCTGGAATTATATGCTGTTTGCCACAATCTTACTTGTATCATTTTCTCTATTATGCAGACATGAAAGACTTGAAAAGCTGTCAATTTTGCTCCAGATCTGCCCTTAAACTACTGTGGCCCTATCATTTTCTCTGGTGGTAAGTCCATCTGTCTGCGGAATTGACTAACTACCAATTTTCAAATCTTTCCATCAAAATATTGTGGGCACATTTTATGTATTTTATATATTTATATGTGCCTGGAATGGCTGGATTCTTTGAGCACATGTGCAATTGAATATGACGGTGTTAGGAGTCTGGACTTAACAGACATTATTGCCCAATTTGCTGCTAAGAAACATGCAAGCAAGTGTTGTAAATAATAAACAACCCATTTTTAGTATTTTACTATTGTTTTTATTACCTTAGAAATGTGTCTTGTAAATAATAAGACGAACCCATTTTTTAGTATTATATTACTTTAAAAACTGAGAATGCCCTCCAAAGTCTTGGTCCTACGGCCCCAGAGGGTCTTAATCTGCCACTGGCCATTTGTTGTGGTAAAAAACAAGGAAAAGTATTTTGCTTACTATCATATGTTTTTTCATGGATTATTTTCAGGAAACAAGACAAAGAATGCTAACAATTGGGGCATTCCATCTCGGAACAAATGATGCTTGTTGCACTTACTCAGATTTCAGTAAAATCTTGTCAACTCAAAGTATTTATATATGACAACACATTTAAATTCTTACAGCTCTAGAATGAATACTTTTTGAGTTACAGCCATCTGAAATTTAGCAGTTTACATAGTTTTAGATGTCATGTCAGTTTTTTTGCAAAATTGAGCATTTGGGTGATTTTAGACCTTTATTTCAACACCAAGAAAATGTACTACACCACTGATCCTTGTGTTTGTCAATACTACAACTGCAGATCTAAAATTTATATTTTGATTATTTCCCCAAGATATTGGTCTCTGAAATTGGTACATAGCACAAAATAACCTGTAATCAGCAGCCATATATGCATTGTGGCCAAGAAGTTAAAAATATAATTTTATCACACTTGAAAGACAGATCCAAAGTCTAATGCGCCTAATTTGAAATACTTATTGAAATGATTCATATAATATTAGGTCCAAATATTTTTACCATATGAGCATTTCTGAGCAGTGAAGAAATACAAATTTTGAAGGAATTTTATTTCAAAATAATTCTATTTGAGGTCACATCTTAATATATATAGAGTTTATATTTTCAAAAAACACTTTTTCTATTCAAATCCTGCACACTATTAAATTGCAGAATTAATGACAGAAATCACAATATTAGAGAATATACAACACAGAACATAAGAAACGCATGGGTGGAAAAGGCCACATTTGTTAAAAATATCATGTGCCCTGCCAGCTATTCATTTACTCAGTAATACTCATCGCTATTTCTAGCATAGTCAAATGCAAGTGTCTGTGAACTTTTATAAACTTTGTGGCCTTAGTTTTGACTATGCTTAGCTAAATGATACAAATATCCTTTCAATATAAGGGTATGTAGTAGGGTGTGTCAATTTTGTCAACTTTTTTCAAATCAATTTTGGTAGTGAAAATATAGTCTTTTCAGGTCAAAACTTGAAATTGGCCAACTAAAATGAAATAAAATAACCCTTACCTACATCAATTTTACCTTAAAGTTTCAGAAATTGACTCTTTTACTAAATAATAGGACATAAATTGATTAACTATTCATCTGTCACAGAATTATCCCACTGATCGCATATGGAGTGTTTTCAAGGTCATATAGTTGTTGTACAAGTCACAACATGAATAGAACTGTCCCTCACTCTCAGTCCTCTGTTGCCTCTTAGATATCATAGATAGTGGTTTGCTGTTATTGCTCTTGTACCTACTTCATAGTTATTCTACTAAACGAATACTACAGTTTAACTAAGTATGGATTATTGATTATTACAATTATTATTATCATCATATTCTTCTGTCTAATTATGTTGTAATCCCATGAAATATTTTTTTATTAATTTTAGAACATCAATGACTAAACTTTGAAACATCGTAATTGATATAAAATACTTAAATGTTTTTCTTTCTTTTCAGATATTCCTAAGATGCCAAAATTGAAGACAAGAGGTCAGTCGTCATACCACTTGAGCCTGTTAGTCGGTACAGGCAAGGAGCTTCCCGTATCAGAACTACCAACAGTGCGAGACATGCTGAGACTAAGGTTACTCCTTCGTGAACAAAATACAAAGGATAGAAGGAACTACACAGAGAAAGAGCTCATAAGGGACATGATTCCCCCTCTTCTGCATCAGTGGAAAAAAGCTAATGTGTTATTCAAACCACCTGTACTCAATCAGTATAGAACTATTGAGCTAAAATTAACAAAGCTGTGGCACAAAGCAGTTGAGACATCACTTGGTAAAGGAAAACTAGCAAAGAAAAATAAATTTCTGCACACACTTGATACTCTTCTTGACATTTTTAACTGCCAGTGTCCCATAGAGTTGTGTTCTGAAGCTAATTGTTCTCCCTCATGCAGAAGAGAACCTCACCCTCACATTGATTGTTGCTGTCCTCGTGAGAAGAAGATCCCTGTTTTGGAGCTGGCTTTCATAAAGCGCAGAGAACAAAGGCAGGAGGCCAAGGAAGTATGCAGGTTGGTTCGGCAGATTATTCAGAAACCAAAAAACAGATTATTATTGCTAAGAAAAAAGAGAAAATCAGAGAGGGAAGAAAGGAAGAAAAAGAAGAGTGAAGAAGCCACCCAAAGAGATGAAGAGCTCTATCAAGAGGTTTCTCACTTCTTTGAAAGCTCTTCAGATGAACAGAAAGAAGCAACATCAGATGATAGCTCCAAAATGCCATCTGAACCTTCGCTGAAGAGAATGAAATACAACACTAAAGACATCTCAAACATTGCCCTTGCCAGTATTCACCACCATACAGAGCTACGAGAGACTGCAGAGATTGCAACTGCCACTTGGATAGATGCAGGCCTCATCAGCCGAGAGGATACATCCTTAGTGATAAATCATAAGAAGATAAGAAGAGCACAAGAAAAAATAATGAAGGAAATATCTGATCAGCATTAAAAGGATTTGAAGGAGGAAGGTCTCTCTTGCCTTTTGTTTGATGGAAGAAGAGATGAGACAAAAGTTCTCCTAGAGGTAGAGGGAATGGACAGAAAGTTTCCGGGTCTCATCAAAGAGGAACACTACTCTGTGTGTTCTAAACCTGGTGGCCGCTATTTGTTTCACTTTGTTCCTGAAGCAGAAGTAGAAGGCAAGAAACACAGAGGCAATTGCTGATCAAATAATATGTTGGCTTCAAGAAAGAAGACTTGACAGTTCACTGCAGGCCGTTGGTGGAGACTCAACTGCAGTGAACACTGGATGGCAGGGCGTGTTATGACGCATTTAGAGAAAAAACTTGGAAGGCTTGTTTGGATTGTATGTGATAACTACCTCTTCATCGTCTCATCCAGGAACTTGATGGTCCTACAAAGAGCAACAACAAGTGGTCAGGCCCCCCTTGGCAACATGCTAGATGAAGCAACGGAATTAAAAATAAATACAAAATTTCCAAAGGTCGAAGTAGGCCCTCCCCTTCCAGTATTGTCTGAAGAGTTATCAAAGACCTCAGCACAGATCAATTTTACGCTTATTGTATTGTTCAAGCAATCAGATCAGGAGAGTTGCCTCAAAATCTGGCTCTCTTGGAGATTGGACCTGTAAGTCACAGTCGTTGGTTAACTACAGCCATTCGTTTCTGCAGGATTTGGGTTTCCAAACATGCACTGAAGGGCAAACTGCTACAGAATTTGATGTTGATTGTTGAATTCATTATTGGGTTTTATCTTCCTCACTGGTTCAATGTAAAACTTAATCTAATGTGGATGGAGGGGCCCAACCACATCTTATTTCAATTACAGCTACTGAGAACCCAAAGGAAAGTAGTGGTGGACATCGTGTTACCTGTGGTGAGAAGGTCCGTTTGGTATGTTAGGCCAGAGGCAGTTTTGCAAGCAATACTCTGCAGCCAATGTACCAAAGAGTGAACTGAGGCTGTGGAAATCATTCTAAAGCTTAGAGGAACATCACTAGATGATGACCAGCTGGGAGATTGCTCTGTTCAGACAAGGAAGGTACCTCCGATAAATGTCAATGCCACGAAATTGTCAGAATTAGTTAATGAGTTCGGAAGTTTTGGAGCCACCACTGACATCATGTATAACAAACAAAGATTTAACACAACTTAAAGAGGCCCCAATGCAAGTGCCAAAGTGGCCTTCTCACACTAAGAGTGTGGAGAGATGTGTGAAAATGGTCACAGAAGCAGCTAGTCAAGTTTACAGTCACGAGAGGTGAGAAGGCTACATCAAAGCGCAAGTAGCAAGCCGAATGCTGATGTCAAGGAACCACAGCAAAAAGGACATGACTGCATTGGTTACTTTCAAATAAAGACTGAATGATATCTTATTGCCACTTTAAATGTTGATAGGATGTTTGCGCACATTTGTTATTTTGTTACAAATTTACGGAAAAATGGATTTTTTTTAATTAAAATTGATGTAGGTAGGAGTTATTTTTTATTGTTTTTGAAGCAAGGATATTATTTTGTATGCCAAATGATTACATTAAATTGCTACCAAATCACATGATTTTCAATTTAGTCATTTCACCCCCAAAATTGACACACCCTAGCATGTACTGTAGTAAGGTTTATTTGGTGCTAGCATTTTAAAAGTTAATTCACATAAAATCAATAAATTTATTTACATTAATATACCATTTATGAACACAATAATATCTGATGTTGTATCATCTTTCATCATATTATTATTAGATTTGGAAGTATCATATGTATACTATAGAAAAAAAGTGCACCATACCGTCATAGATTTTGCTTAAATTTGGTTTATAGAATGGTCTATGCTAGTAAGTACCAAATTTCAAATATCAGCTCAATCGGAGTTCTGATTCAAAAGTTATGCTCCCCCTTTTTTGAGTGGGTGATGAAAACTGGACATTTTCAAACCACCATAACTCAGTCCCTAATTGACATAGAACAGTGATTTAAAGTGTGTATGAAAGGTAATTGCACACACAACAAATTAACATAAGCAGAAAAAATGGCTAAAATTAACAAAAAAAAAGTTACAACACTATTCTATTTGAAGGGGTCCTGCCCCGCTTAAATTACAGATTTTTAAAATTTTCATATATACAAAAAATTAGTTTCAACCTTATTCTATCAATATATGAAAAGAAATGTGTGTATATTTGCATATAAAATAGGTATTTACAGATTTGAAAATGACTACTTTCACTTAAGAGAATAATTTCTAACAAACTGTTCAACATTCTCATTGACTTCTGATATATAGATTGGTGTACTTGTTAAAAATGTAAATACATGTGTGTTAAACTAATATTCTAAGAACTAAACATAAAACACTAGTACCTACCATAAAATATCTTCCCCCATTCGATTGTTGGGCAAATTGGTTGAACAAAAAATCCAATGTGAACATTAAAAAGTGGCAATCCTACCCAGGATAACTATTGCCTAACTAGAGAGATTTTGTTTTCTGTGATGCACAAAGCATTCACGGTGTTCTCATTTAATGTATATATTTTTTTTCATTTCGAACAGATTTATGTACATATACGCGTTGTGTTTTAAATCGGTAAAAGTGTTTGATGAAATGTCTACACACAAAATCTATAACAAGCGCTGTTGCAACCCTTTTGAACTGCACAAAAAGCCTATTCTGCGAAACTTGAGGCCACTTCCAAAGCTTGTTGTTGAAAATAGTGACCCTAAATATAATTTCAGTGATGAATCAGAAGTTTGTATAAATTGTCTGAAATTAATTAATAAACATGCAAAACCTGAAGAATTATTCAGATTGCCAGAAGCAATAACTAGTAGTACTGAAAGTACAACTACCTCACCTGACATGTCCCCAGAAAAAATTCCAAGAAAATGTACTGAAACAGATAAAGATATTGAACGAGAAGATCTTAATGCAACTTTGGAGCAACTTCATGTTACCCCAGTGAAATTACGTAAGTAACTAGCTATTAATGTGTGTACAGATAATGCATTTTTACTGTCAGCTGAAATTTAATTCAGATATAGTTGTCTTATACCTAATACATATATATGAAGTTATCTAAAAAATATACTTCAGTTCAGAAATTCAGATTGTTGCCACTAGTTATGTCATACTTATATTTATTAATTAATTGTATTTCAAATATTTTTCAGATGCCCTGAGTAGTGGAAGCAGATCAAAGGCAGTTTCACAAAAATACAAAAAAGCTTCAACCTCCCTCAAGAGGAAGTTAGAAACTGCATTTGCCACTGAAGTTCAAGATGTTGGTGAGCCAGAGTAAACAGAATCTCAAAGAAGCAGATTTGGAGAGGTAAGAAACTAAAAATAATTAATGAGATGACTTTGAACTATTAATGTATGTATGTAAATACCTGTATATAGGTACAGTATTATAGATTGTCATGTTTGGATATATATGTAGACATTAGCTATATTTCCTAAAATGTGACATCATCCCATATACTAAATATACTGGTATATGTTCAAATTCATGAAGTACAGTACTTCCTTAATTCTTGAATAATATAAA
Source organism: Bathynomus jamesi (assembly GCA_023014485.1). Lineage (NCBI taxonomy): Eukaryota > Metazoa > Arthropoda > Malacostraca > Isopoda > Cirolanidae > Bathynomus > Bathynomus jamesi. Next base: position 2,458,041 of record JAJOZX010000007.1, on the reverse strand, counting down.
TCATGTACTTACATCCTTAATATTGTACAGTAATTTGTGGTTATGTTTTTTTTATAGGTACGAAAACCTCATGAGTGATCTTGTACAAGACTTCAAATCTACATCGTACAAAAGGAGGCTTCAGAAACACACTCACCATTTCCTATTTCTAGGACAATGGATTTGTTTGGTGCAACCAGATACATCCTTGACAAAGCCAGACATTTGAAACATATATTTGGTATTATGCCACAGATTCCTATCTACAGTAAAGGAAGAAAACTAACTGAAGATATAATCTCTGAAATAAAGGAATTCTATGATGATGATAAAGTCAGTCATTTGTGTGCAGGGAAATCTGATTGTGTTAGCATAAGAAATAAAGATAGTGAAAGAGAGTACAAACAAAAACGTCTATTACTAGGAAATTTAAAAGAATTATATTCAAAATATAAAGAAAACAATGATAAAAGCATAGGGTTTTCTACCTTTGCCAATCTGAGGCCTAAATGGTGTATAATTGCTGGAGGCAAAGGAACCCACTCAGTTTATGTTTGCACCCACCACCAGAATCCTAAACTCATGGTATCAGCAATTGCAGAGAAAAACTTAACCTATTACACACTTAAGGAAAAAAGTGTTTGTGATATAAATTCTTCTACATACATGTTACATGGATGTCGAGAATGTCCTAGTAGCATAGGCATATTTAACTTCTTAAATATTATACCTTCCTTGACAAACAGAGATTCTGCCAAATATGTTCAGTGGACAAATAAAGATAGATCAACATTGGAAACTCATATAGCTTCTCCAGATGAATTTATTGAACACCTTTCAGAAAACATTTTTTCTCTTACTAGGCACCACTACATTGCAAAAAGCTAGAGTCAGTATTTGAAGACTATGAAACAATCTTCACTGTGATGAAATACTTGTGCTAGGGGATTTTGCAGAAAACTATTCATTCATCACTCAAGATGAACCACAAAGTTTTCACTGGACAAATGACCAGGTGACCCTCCATCCATTTGTGGTGTATCACATGAAGGATGAGGAATTAATTCATACTAGTTACTGTATTATTAGCGATTGTCTTGAGCACTCAACATCAGCAGTTCACACTTTTCAGCAATATTCAATGAAGGATTTTAAACAGAAATTCCCCAATGTACAAAAAAAGTAATTTATTTCTCTGATGGGTGTGGAGGCCAATACAAAAACAAATATAATTTCAGCAATCTATGCTATCATGAACAGGATTTTGGTGTGAAGGATGAGTGGAATTTCTTTGCCACAAGTCATGGGAAAAATGCTTGTGATGGTATTGGAGGAACTATTAAAAGAGTTGTAGCAAAGGCTAGTTTGCAACGTACTGACACTGGTCATATTCTAACACCAAGAGCTTTCTATGATTTTTGCACTGAACACTTTAGTTCAATTATTTGTTTTGTATGTTACAAAGGAGGTTCATGCGGATAAATTCAATCTTTCTACTAGGTTTAATGAAGATTTACCTGTTAAAGGTACATAGGGTTTCCACAGGTATGCACCAGCCATGAAACTTAACACAAGCTTATCAGACATCTGATTCTGATAATTGTAAATTGTTTAGAATAAGTACTGGGGCTGAACCAGATAAAGACAGTCAACTAGTTGAAAAAGATGAGTATCAAATTGGCCAGTATGTTGCCTGTAATTATGATGATAAAGTTTGGTTTGGAATTATTTTAGACACTTCAGAAGAATATGTTGATTATAAAATCAGTTTCCTCACCTCCTCAGGGTCTACCACTCAGTATCATTTTCCGATGAAAGAGGATGTTTGCTGGATAAAACAAAGTGATATGATTTCTATCATGATGACACCAAATATCAAGCCTGGTGTTAGAATAACTGACAAAAAATGAGTGACAAATTTGAATAAAGCGACTAAAACTACCTCATAAAAAGTTATTTTGATTTACAGGTCCAGCCCATGTCATTTAAAACATATTAACTTGGAACACACTGGGTCATTCCATGTCAAGTCAGCCACCTAAAACACTCACCCCTTTCAATTTTGCTCATACTTGGCACAATAGCAGATATACATGCCAAACTTAAATTCCCAAGTTATTAGAGCTGACTGACCTTTGGTTACTGAGATACAAGGTCACAAAGTTGTGACATTTGACCTTTTTTGCATTAAATGACTTTTCAAAACGGTGTAACTAAAAAACTATTAAAGCTAGAGCATTGATTTTGGTCTCATTTTAAAGCTCTTTAGTAGCCCCTTGTTTATTGTCTCTTGATAAATATCTCTACTGTGAAAAATAAAAAAATCCCTTCAAAAGTTGACCTTTGACCTTGAATAAAAAAAAAATACCTTCTCCTAAAAAATTCAATTTTTTTACATTAATACCTTGAATCATGTACAACAAAATCCCAAGAAGCTGTAAGTGGCTGATAACTAGTTCAATGTATAAAAAATAATGAATTCAAGCAACATTTTGAAAAAGTCATTTTATACAAAAATTGTCAAAAAGTCATGACTTTGTGACCTTGTATGTCAGTAACCATTTTTGTCTAAGGTCAGCTCAATCTCTTACAAATACAACCCATATCTACATACTATCTGCAGCCTTCTACAAACAAGCAAATGCTTATTTTTAAATATTTGTTCTTTACCCACCTCACTTGTATGTTGTGCATGTATGTGATGGTTTTCAGTAGTTGACAAGATTCTTGTGGGCCACCCAATTTATTGTGATTTCTAGAAGAGAGAACAATTTTTAATGTATACCTAGATAGCTACCTAATTAACAAATACAAGTAACATATTAAAATGTACATACAATATGTATAGGTATAGTGCTCATTGATTTCCATTTATCACAACTTAAAATGTATGCAGTGTATATATAGTTACATGACCATTTTAATTTTGAATTCTTACCTTTCTGTGCTGTAGATCTGCCAAAGCTTTGGATGCCTTCAAAGTAACTTCTTTGCAAATCCTGTATGTTTGTCCATTAGTAGTAGATGCCTCAACTTGTGTTAGAATATCTGAATATGGTAAGATTAATTCATCTGGTCGACCAGGATACACAAATGATGGGTTTGGGCCATGAGGATGAAGGAATGTGACTTTTACTTCTCTATTCTCTGGTATCTTTTCCAGCACATATGCCACCCACCAATGGCCATCATATGCAGCAGTAACAAAACCATGTATTTTCTCCTCAGTCACAACTTCTTCCTTTTCAGTAACTTTCTCAATATTTGAATAATCTGATAATGAATAATGTTTAACCTTAAGAGAAGTCAATGAAACTGGCTGTAAATGGTGTAATTTCTGTGTACCAGCAACAGTCCTTGCAGTTGAGTCTTTCTTGGAGAAGTTGGCTTTCCTCTTCATGCTCTTTATTAGTTGAAAAATGACATTTTATATTTACAATATTTTCACTTGCAAATGTATATAACTGTTCTGCAGTAAGGATCTGTTCATCATAAGGTCGTTGTAGACTAGCTTTTGCAGCTAATCTCTTAACTGTGCCTCCAACACCATCACAGGGTCCCTTTCCATGACTTGTTGCAAAAAAATTCCATTCTGCCTCAATTCCAAAATCATCTCTGTGATGGCAAAGATTCAAAAAGTTTTTGCAGTTCTTATACTGTCCTGCACACTAGGGTGCATCAAACGCCCTTAGGTTCTTGGATTTTAATGTCTATTCTCTCAAATGTTACACTTGTTGCTAGAAGTGTGTATGCCAAAAGTTAATTAAATCAGAGGTGGTCCTGGGTGGCCACCGGTCACTTTTATATTTTCGCGGCAATTTTCGGGGGCCGCGCTATGTAAAAATATCTATTTTTTTTATTTACCAACCAGTTGACTACTTACATTGTTTCTTTTAATATAGAGTTGCTAAGGGGTGATTTACATAACATTTGAGAGAATAGACATTAAAATCCAAGAACCTAAGGGCGTTTGATGCACCCTAAAGGGGTGATTTACATAAAACATGTACCATAAACAAAACTTCACTTATAGTCTAATAATATCCTTTATTGTCTTTCAGAAACAATGGAAGCTAAGAAGACCAGATTAGCAAGTGCCATTTTTGGTCTTGGCAATGCTCTTACAGAAGGAGATGGTACATTGACAGGAGTCCGCCTCCCAACTTGCCGGCAGGTTCTTCGATGCGTGATGTGGCACATCCAGAAAGAAATATGTGAAGGCAAACAAACACAGCCACTCAAATGGAAATCTGCCAGCATAGTCCTTATCCAGCTGAAAACATTCTACACTAAAGCAAATATTCCTATGCTTTCAGACCATCAATGCTGCAAACTAATACTTGACCTTCTTAATGACAATAACAAATTGCGTCAAATACCTGTTTCTCGCAGAGAATCTCCAAACACTGGCTAAGTTGCAATCCATGAATGAACGTCTTGATAAGACCTTTGGTGTATGGACAAAAGATGCAATGACAAACATTAAGAATGAGGAAGATAGAGCATTTTTAGAGTCAATGAAATCTGACAGAGTAGCCTCATTTGGTAGTGTTGACAAGAAGAAAGCTGATAAAGATCGTAGAAAAGAAAAACGCATCTTAGCGGAAGCTTCAAGACGAGAACATCATGAATCATCCAGTGTACAAGAGATGAAAAGTTCTGTATGCTCTGATGATAGTGCCTCTGCAGATAGCTTGGAAGAAACTGAAGAAGAGGCGATTCCAGAGCTTCAAAGGAAGCGTAGTCACCACAGATCAACATATGCAGGTACGTCTGCCTTTATTCCTCATGATATTCTGAAAAGGCCTTCAGTCGTGTCTGTTGCTACTCGACTAAACATAACTCCTGTTCAACAGGCTGTGCTCACCAAAGCTGTAATTCAAGAGGCAGGAGGTGATCCACGTCGTGTGGCCAAGTCGTATTCAACTGCTGATAAGGCTCGACGATCAATAACAAGTGCTATCGCCAAAGATATTCGAGAAAATTGGATCGCCCCAACAGCTGCAACACTTCACTGGGATGGCAAGCAGATGCATACGCTCACAAACAAGAATGGCAAGGAAGAAAGATTGCCAGTGTTGGTTGGGAATGCCACTGATGTAAAGCTACTGGGAGTGGCTAGATATCCTCGTGGAAGTGATATGTCATCAGGTGACATCATTGCCGAGCACACTTACACGTTTCTACATTCATGGAAGTGCAAACAGTCAGTTGTCAACTTATGTTTTGACGCAACAGCATCAAACACTGGACATGTTACAGCTGCCTGTGTTACCATTCAATCAAAACTGGACCGTGCTCTTCTGTGGTGTGCATGTCGCCATCATGTTGGAGAGGTAATCCTGGATCATGTGTTTGACGCTCTCAAAATTGAGACATCAAAGTCTCCAGAAGCATCTTTGTTCCAAAGATTCCAGAAGAATTGGGAACGCATATCGCATGCAAAGGATGAAAGTTTAACCAAAATTGACATTTCAATGTACAATGACGATGCACAACTGCTGCTTTTATCCTGCAAAAACAAGGTTTTAAGCACAATCCGCACAAGCGCTTCATACTGTAGGGAAGACAACAAGGAAATGGCACAACTCTGCCAGGTAGTCCTCGATGATGATGTCACAAAACAAGGAACACTCCACAGACCTGGGGCCATGCATAAAGCAAGGTGGATGTCAAAGATTCTTTATTCCATCAAAATATGCCTACTTGAAGAGCAAATTTCTGTACTACCTCGAGGAACTGTAACAACACAACATCAACAGGAAAAACTGAAGGAGTTTGTTATTTTTGTTGTTTATATTTATTGTGATTGGTGGCTCATATGTCAGTCTGCTTCAAATGCCCCATGGTTTGATTTGTGCTTATACAAGACTCTGCTCAACTATAAAGCTGTCAACTCAATCATTTCAGTCAGCGCTGTGAAAGCCTTTGATAGACATTTGTGGTATTTAACCCCAGAACTGGTTGTTTTGGCACTGTTCAGCAATGCAGTACCTCAAAAGGAGCGTCGTGCCCTTGCAGATGTGTTACTGGCCATACAACCAGATGAAATGCCAAGCACTCCAAAACACCGCTACGGTTCTGGATATGGCAAACCGTCATTTCCAAAAATTACAGAAGCAACAACCCTGGCTGATCTTGTGAACGAGGACTCGTGGTTTACAGTGAACCTTCTTCACCTGGATATGACCTTCCTAACAGAGGATGTTGACAATTGGCAGAACAATGACCACTTCAAGGCAGCCAAGTCCATTGTGGATGGGTTAAATGTTGTGAATGACCCTGCGGAGAGAGCAGTAAAGCTCACAACTGATTTTGTCTCAGCTGCAAGAGGAGAAGACCACTTCCAAAATCTTCTTCAAGTGGTTGAATGTGACCGCAAAGCGAGGCCAAATTTGCGGAAATGAGCAAAGTTGGAGTAGTGACATTGGCGTTATGTTTTATACATTTTCAACTTTCAATCAATGTAAGTATAGTAATACCGAATATTTGTATATTAGTATTATAAGTAATACCGAATATTCGGTGCATCACTACTAAATATATAAAAGTGGCCGGTGGCCACCCAGGACCACCTCCGATTGATTTATGTTTTGCATACATACTTCTACCAACAAGTGTAACATTTGAGGGAATAGACATTAAAATCCAACAACGTTTTGAAAATCATGGGGCATTTAATGCACACTACTGCACACCCATCTGAAAAGTAAATTATTTTGTGGATGGAACCGATGGATGAGATATTATCTTTTAGGAATTTTTGAAACAAATGTACAGCAACTGTGTTATGGATGTTACACTCTGAAATAATAACAAAGCTAAGGTGAGCAATCTCATCTTCCTTTTTATAGTAAATAACAAATGGATGTAGAGTAGCCATCTCATTGTTCCAGTGAAAGCTCTGAACATCTTGAAGAATAAAGGAATAATTTTCAGCAAAATCACACACAGCAAGGACCTCACCATCTTTCAAAGACATTTTTGTTTCATGGTAATAAGTTGCTTGCATCTTTGTCTTGAAGTCATGTATCTGGTATTCTTTCAGTTGGTTACAGAATTGGTCAATATATTCATCTGTATTCAGTTCTACTGATTCAAGATTTGACCAATCTGTATTGGTCCACTTTTTAAAATTTATGATATCAATGAAGTTGTTTGTAAATATGTCCAGTAGTCTGTTTTTTAAATCTGATGGATCTCCACATTGTTCACATTGTTGAGCCAGCATTTCTGTGAGGCAGGATTGCATTCCATAAAGGCAACACAATGACGTACATTCTTAATAGGTGTGTCATCATTTGCAGTTAGTTTTTCTAATTCAGCTCCTACAAACATAAGTTTGGCATTCTGATGAATTGTACAGACACATACTGAGTGAGTTCCTGTTGCTCCAGCAATAACACACTGCTTTGGACGCAATTCTGCAAATTTACTGAATCCCACCTTAACCAAAGGATTTCTTCTTTGAAAATATGATAGGCTTCTTTTAAATTGCAAAGTAAAAGATGCTTTTGCAAATGTATCCTTCCTCTTTCATTGTCAATGATACTACAATAGTCTTTCTTTCCTGGCATTGTTCTACTGATGTCTTCTGAAAGATAAAATGCTTTAATAGCGTCAGCAGTATCCTGTTTAATTCTTTTCCCACCCTTTGGATTTGGGTCTGAAAGGACACCTTTTTCTTCAACTTTTTTTTAGCAATAGATGCTGTATGCCTTGTTGTGTTAAATTCTGAAGCAATTTTCCTAATGCTCCAACTTTTGGGCAATACAGTGAGGATTTTATTTTATCACTTCTTTTAGTATTTTCATTTTTGAATTTTTCCTCGAGTTGATTATTATTTCTAAACAGTCTACATCTCCAGATGGCTCCTTAAATTGTGAGTCAGAAATCTCTTTTCCTGCAACTGTTTCCATTTCTTCTTAACTGTCTCTGTCACCTTGCTTAGTTTTTTAGCTCCATATGACTTTTGCTCTACAAGCTCTCTTTTTTATGGGTGATTCACCAATTGAAACAAAAGAAGCATTCAAAGTACACATCTCATGGTTTTGCTCTGAAGTGATGCATCACTATTGTCAACATTTTCAATTTTCTCAAGATCTTCAGGTGGTTCACTACTACAAGAAGAATCATCATTTATGTCTGAATTCAAAGTGCCTATTCCTTTCTCAGGCAAGGACTCAAGATGTTCTCTACACTGCTTACAAAGTCTGTGATGTAGTGTTAAGTGCAGATCGGGAAACTTATTTACAAGTTCCTGTGGTACAATTCTCAAACTCTTCTTTCGACACTGACCTTTGTGACGCAGCAAAGGATCAGCACACTTCTGTTTCAGTTTTAAATGTTCCATGTTTGTACTCTGAAATCACAAAAGCACAAAGAAAATCCTGAAAGAAAACAATGAACAATTAATGAATTATTAAATAAATTTTTATACATGTATTTAGTAAAAATAAAGTAACTAACTTGAAGTCAGGAGTCAACTCTGTAAAGTTGACAGTACTTGTATACTAGTTGGGCCTTTGGATCAGCGCTACTCCAGTAGATTTGGGGCTGTCGAGGGGTTTAACCCTGGTTGTCTTTTAAAAGACTTCTTTTGGCACAGGTCACAAAAGGTTTTTTGAACTAATAATGTTAAGTTGAACTAAGTCTTCACTGACACTATATCAGAACAGAACTTTTAAATAAATGAACTGACAAAAACAATCTAAAATTGAAGAATGATGCCAACTTCATTTATTTTTTATACATTGAACTAGTTATCAGCCACTTACAGCTTCTTGGGATTTTGTTGTACATGACTCAAGGTATTAATGTAAAAAAATTGAATTTTTTAGAAGGTATTTTTTTTTATTCAAGGTCAAAGGTCAACTTTTGAAGGGATTTTTTTATTTTTCACAGTAGAGATATTTAACAAGAGACAATAAACAAGGGGCTACTAAAGAGCTTTAAAATGAGACCAAAATCAATGCTCTAGCTTTAATAGATTTTTAGTTACACCATTTTGAAAATAGTCATTTAACGCAAAAAAGGTCAAAATGTCACAACTTTATGACCTTGTATCTCAGTAACCAAAGGTCAGTCAGCTCTAATAATTTGGGAATTTAAGTTTGGCATGTATATCTGCTATTGTGCCAAGTATGAGCAAAATTGAAAGGGGTGAGTGCAAAAAGTGCCATTTTGTGGCTGAGATGACATGGAATGACCCCACTGGGTCATATGTAGATTTAAACTAAAATTAGGTAACTTGCATAAGAAACATGATAATTTAATTATTAAACAGTTAAAAGTAAAATTAGCAAAATGCTCTGTCAATGATAGTGGATATTATGAATTTTGCGAAGGTGATCATTGGACAGAAAATATTGTAAAAATGGTGGTTTGGGCTTTCACTAATGCATTACTAAATAACTTTTGTTTGAGGGAAAATAATGCCATTATTTTCAGTAAATGTCTTAGTAAAAAAATTAAAAATTCAAACTTTGACACAAATTTAACTTTGGCTAAATTGTACTTGTGGTTTTTTGTTTATGTTTTTGCAGTGATTTCTGAAACTACTACACATTTATTTTTGTCATTTGTGTTTTGTGTCATTTTAGCAGTCTACTATGTAGGTACGTTGGTACTGCTTGTTGCCATCATCATATCAGTATCATTTTCATTGTTCATGACTTCAATGAACAACCATTCTGTGTCTCAATGAATGTCTCACCTTAGGTTGAATCCACTTTCATGTGTCAATAAAATCTACTACTACCGTACTGTACCTATATTTCTGTGGACAATCCTAAACAGTGGCCAATATTATTGGCTAATGGTGCATTCCAGGGCGTCATGCAGTGCTTGACACCACACCCTCTCCAATTTTTCTGCAAGTTGGTGTATACCATTGCCTATACTAACCACCACCAAATTTCAATTTTTAGCTCAATCAGACTTACAGTTCAAAAGTTATGAGCCTCCCAATATTGGGTTCCATGACCTCATGGAGCATAGTGTCTGTGCCACAAGTAGTTCAAAATTTATGTTGCACAAATATCATGATTGTCCAGGTGAAGATGGTGTAGCAACTTATTTAACCACCATAAACAATTTCATAGAAAATGAGTCTGTTCAGTACAACCAATGGACCACCACTGATAGCTCCACAATGCAGTCCTGTCTTGAACCAGTTGACTTCATACAGAAGTTAGCAAAATCTATATTTTCTCTCACTTGTCACCATTATATTGCACTTCATCCATTTATTGTATATTATAAAACTGATAATGGGGAATTAGATTACAGTGTATAACTTCCATTGTATATGCCAGGGTTGTGGAGTCGGTCCAAAATTTTCCAACTCCGACTCCACACATTGTAAAAATTCGACTCCGACTCCACACATTGTAAAAAATCTAAAAATCCAACTCCGACTCCTCACATTTTTTAAAATCTAAAAATCCGACTCCGACTCCTCACATTTTAAATATACGACTCCGACTCCTCTAGTGTTTCACTCATTATCATAATAATAAGACATTTCATCACCACCACACTAAGTGTGAAATTTTATATTTTATATTTTATATTTAAATAAATATTAATTGTATATTCTGAAAATGTAAAAAAAAATATTAAAAAAACTTAATCTAGGGGCTATCAATGAATAGGTTTATTGACCAAAAAAAACTAAACCTAAACTGTTAGTATTTAGGATTTAGAAATTAATGGGTGAACAGGACACAGAAATTGGAGTCGGAGTCGGAAGTTTTTAACCAACTCCGACTCCGCCCTGAAACGTGCGACTCCACGACTCCGAGACTCCGACTCCACAACCCTGGTATGTGCTGTACTAACAAAAGAATTTTATATTATAAATATCTATTTTAAATATATATTTATATATTATACATTAAAATGATACAATACAATAGTTGTATTATATTTTAATATCAGTGTATAAATTGTATCACATTCAATAATGAAATTGTTAATTGAATTGGAATCAAACTAAAATGAATCAAATTAAATTTGAATTGATGTTACTTTTTAGCATATTGAATTGAAATTGATCTTTAATAATAATTGGTGAATTGTAATTGAATTTGATTTGATAAAAGTGAATTGACTGCAAGTCTGTCAAATACTTGCCAGGATTTCCTGCATTTAAAAAATGGGAAGTTACATGGTTTGAGCTACAACAGCCTATGTTTTCAATATCAATACCCATTTTCATAAGAAAGACTGGCCTAAGTATTTTTACCACTTTCATCATTTTCTTCTGCCTAACAATTACAAGAAATAATGGAAGTAGTGACAGTCCAAAAATTGATGGAATTATGACAAAAACACCAATGTTTCATAAGAATACTTTTTGCCAATTCACATCCATCCACAAAAAAAAATGGATATCTATGCAAATTTTCAACCAATTTTCACATTTTTGTATTTTCTGTCTTTTTACACCTCTGGCTTTAAAATAAAATGGGACCCCCCCATGATTAGCGCTGGGCATCCAGGATCCTGGGATTCCAGAAGTAAAGTAGACAGCTCATTTCCCAGGAAAACTCATCGATCCTGGGATCTCCCAGTATTCTATTTTCAGGAGACTTTTAAACACATTTTTATTATGAGGTATATTTATTTCATGCAAAGGCTTTGCACAATGAAATTTTTGTTCACCTGTTTTTTAAACTTTGAAAGTCATTTTTGCTTGAGTATGGGGTGAAATATCATTTTCTTCCTACTGAAAAGTAAAACTGAAAATTTATTGGGGTAATGACAATGGGTAAACTTCTTATCGCTTTGAGTCATTCTTTCTAGAAACTCCTAGAATGGATTTTACTTCTATTAAAATTTTTTTATATATTTTATATTAAATTTCATTAGAATTTATAATTTTTCTTATGTTAAAACCTTTGAAACATACTAAAATTCATACAATTGCAAACTGAATTAATTAGAAAATCTTTCATTGAAAAAATATGTCATTACCAAAAATACCATCTCAAGTTATGGATATGATACACAAACAATATAATATTGCTGTTACTTCGGAAATTGCAAAAAAGTATCAGATGGTGAAAGATTTAGCATTTTTTTTAGATGAATACACATCACTACAAAATTGTTGCTATATGAATGTTAATGCTCATGCAGTTGGAAAGTTCTGGAATTTGGGAATGGTTCGTATTTTTGGATCTCTGCCTGCTGATAAAAACTATCGAGCTTGTTCAAAAAAAACTAAATGACTAAATTAAGCATGGAAAATAACATAGTTGCTAGTGTAACAGATGGAGCCAGTGTCATGGTAAAATTTGGAAGAATTAGCCATAGTGAGCATCAACAATATCTTGCACATGGTCTGCACTTGACTGTTTGTGATGTTCTTTACAAAAAAAGTAACTCAAAGAAACGCAACAGTTTTAAAATCAAAAGGTATCAGAAGACATTTCTGAGGAAGATGCAAGCATGAATACTAAGTGATGACGAGAATGTTGAAGATGATGAATTTACAACTGGTCAAAATTTCAAACAACAATGCTGATAATTTTGCTGATGTTAGGCCTATTGAACTAACAGAAGGGTTTGAACACATACAGTACACATTGCTAGCACTATTACAAAAGCGAGAAAAATTGTGAAATTATTTCTTAGATCACCCTTAAAAAATTAAATCTTACAAAAATATGTAAGACTTGAGCATAGCAAAGAACTTCATCTACAACTCGATTCACAAATAAGATGGAATAGTTTAATAGTAATGTTGGAAAGATTTGTACAACTAAGAAAACCAATTTTGAAAGCAATGATTGACCTTGGGATTTGAAAGGGCATGGATGTTTCAGATGAAGATTCTGAATATATAAATGTTATTACCTCACCTTTAGAACTGGTTAAAATTGGATTGGAGAAGCTTGGTAGCAGAGATGCAACATTGCTCACTGCAGAAGGTGTGTTTGCTTTTATTGTAAAGAGTTGAGAGAACAGAAAACTTATTTTTCTACCACCTTAAAACAATCAGTAGAAGAGAGACTTCAAGAGAGAGATGAGAAGAAGCTCGTAGGATTATATAAATATTTAAACAATCCTATAATAGCATTTAATTCAACTTGTCAATGAAAAATTAGGACTTCTAAATCAATATTACAAACAACTGCCAAAGAGTTGTTTGCCAGGCTTTTCAGAAAAAATGAGACGGACATAGCTTTTTCATACACCACAATATATAATTTTTTGATACACCACTAGAACTTGAAGTCTTTTCCTCTAACTCATCTTCAAATCAAAGGTCCTTGGAAGAAAAATTGGATGTAGTTGCGCAGAAAGAAATGGGAACCACAGAGCAACAACATTTGCACCTGAGATATGATGTAAAGAACATCATAAAAGAAATTAATGTTTATGAAGCCACTGGTAATAAAACAGAAAATTTAAACCTCTTATTTAATGCTCTGGCAACAATTCCTCCAACTTCACTAGAGTTGGAAAGAGCATTTTCTGCTGTAGGATTATTAATCACAAAACTTTGAACATCTTTAAGTGATAGTAGTATTGATGATCTGTTTTTTAAAGTATTATTTTAAGTCATAATCCAAATAAATCAATAATTTCAGTTTTATTAGTCTCTAGAAAGTTTTTATCAAAGCATGTTTTTGTTCAATAAAAGGAGATTTTCTGTTTAGTTATTTGATTTTTTTTAATCCTAGAAATTTCCCAGGATCCCAGGATTGCAAGTTTTTGGATCCCATTTCCCAGGATTAAGAAAAGAGCAGGAAATGCTCAGCCCTACCCATGATCTGACAGGGTCAACAAAGGAAATTGTAGTTTTCCCCACCCCTACACCCGCCGCAAAATGACTTCGGACCTTCATACGATATTCCGCTGAGAAAGCGGTCTGAAATCAATTTGCATTTCTCACGCTACAGAGTAAAATATTTTGTCTGGAAGTATCTGGCATGTTGTTAGTCGATCCCTTTATGCTACCGCAGAGGTAAAACTCATCAGTGTTTAGATAGAGGTGACGTGGGGGTGTTGTGTTTCTGCCGTACCGTGTCCAGAATTCTTGGATTTTTGTGTGCAGTCATTTGTGTTCTTTATTGCCTTAAAGTGCAGTGGACATGCCTGGGAAGTATTGTTCTGTTGAGGAGAAGGCCTGTATTCTTGCATGGAGGCAAGAAAACGTCCCGATAAAGATGATATGCGAGTGTACTGGTCGGGCGAAGTCGACGATCGTGTATATATGATGTAGTAAATAGTAGCTCCTTAGTTTGTTTTAAGAAAAAATAGGATGCTTTCATGAATGAGTTTATAAACTGTGTAAATAGACTATATTTTAGCTTATGCAGGCTACTTTGGTAGCTCTGTAAAAAGTTTACTGTTAATTAGCTGACTTGAGATAAACATTTTGCAAAATTATAAAATATAGTTTATGACTCAGATAACCTCAATAGGCTGAAGTGGCTTCATGTTTTCCAAATGAAATGTAACGTACTGGTCGGGCGAAGTTGACGATCGTGTATATATGATGTAGTAAATAGTAGCTCCTTAGTTTGTTTTAAGAAAAAATAGGATGCTTTCATGAATGAGTTTATAAACTGTGTAAATAGACTATATTTTAGCTTATGCAGGCTACTTTGGTAGCTCTGTAAAAAGTTTACTGTTAATTAGCTGACTTGAGATAAACATTTTGCAAAATTATAAAATATAGTTTATGACTCAGATAACCTCAATAGGCTGAAGTGGCTTCATGTTTTCCAAATGAAATGTAACGTAATAGGAATCTACAAACATCTACACAAACTCTAAGAACTTGTGCTTGATGCCTATTCAGCAAATGTAGCCAAACACAGCAACTGGGCAGCTTCTAAAATAAGGCTTAATCATGAATAAACACTCATACTCACAATACAAATTGGATCTTCCTGCAAAGAAGTCACAATACTGGAATCATAAAGCTGTTCACTTGTTGCATCCAAAATGTTCAAGTTTTTGATTTCACAACTGAAGTCACTAGTTATTTCTAAAATTCCACTATTAGCTAATATAATTTCATCATATGAACTTGACATTTTAAAATGTAATTAATAGGGTAGTAGTTACAGATAATGTAATTACAATTAAAGTATTGGCCTAATTATTTGAGTTGAGAAAAACACTCAAACTTCCTTTCATGCGAGGTCAATTTTGTCAACCTGATTTGGTTCACAAAGGTGGGAAAAAATAAAAATTAGTGACTTACATATACCATACTTAATTTTTGTCAAGAATACCTAATGATGACACTTAGACCCTAGACCTAATACCTTGGGTTGGATGGTCTACCACAAAGTCCACTTGGAAATATGTTACCAATACAGTACCTGACAGAATACAATAAAAATGTTACAAAATTAGGAGTCTTCCCCTAAAAAAATTAAATTTATGATGAAGAATATGAAGTATAGTTCTAAGTAGGATTTTAGGCTTAAATGATAAAGTTAAGAAGCTTTATAATAAAGGAGAAATTGAGTTTACTGATTTATGGAATCATTTTATTGATAAGATGGACCTCCGCAGTTATAATGGTTATATTTATGGCAAGTAAAAAAAAGGGGACTACTTTATACAACAGTATTTTAGAAGGCAAACTCAGTTCTTTGGGTGTTTTGAAAAATTACTTTAGATTAGCAAAGGCCATAAATCATCAGGGTAGCTATAACTAAAATCAGCAATATTAAATGTAAGTTATGATATGAAAAGGCATATAGGTACTGTGCCTAAATGGAAATCAGGGAAGTTACATTTTATAAAGCTTAATATTTAATTAATTAGGTAATAAATATTTATATTAAATATTAATTATGGTACCTAAATAATTAATTAAATATTAAGTTTCATAAAAAGTAACTTCCCAGATTTCCATTAGGGCACAGTGCCTATATGCCTATTCATATCATAACTTGCATTTATATAATTAATAATATGCTGTGGCTATTTAACCATTACTGGTCAGATAGCCTTCCAGGATATTTGACCAGCACTGAGTAAATAGTTTCCCAGGGTATTCAGCCAGCAGTCCTGTGCACATATAGAATGTTTTTGTGAGCTTTGTATTGTTTTTAAAAATTTGCTATAATCTTCATCTACATTTATAAATAAATAAAAAAAATTCTTAATTTTAAATTTATTAACAATTTGTTTCAGGTTTTTGAAGTGCCATAATAACTAAATGCCTGCTTAGGTCAACTGTACATCTTTGATGATTGGTTAGGTTGTCGTGATATTTTTGTAAAGTTTAAATGAAAATCTCAACTTAACAACCAATTGTCAAGGATGTACAGTTGACCAAACGAGGCAATCAATAAAATTTCCACAGTTTGATTAATTTTAAGTAACTGGGACTGATTGTGCCCAGGATGAATCCTTCATTTGAACTTACCCATGCTTTACGCATAAACCCATTGCCATTAGGCTGGTTCATCTACTACTATTTATCATCAAATAAACTTTATAGTAAGCTCACACTCATCATTCACCCCTCATGGCTTACTCCCCAAAAGCTTCAAAGCCATCCTGATGCCCTAGTGACATAAAAGGGGCCATAGATATAACCTGCTTCAGCCAATGGGAGTAAAGAACCCACACGGGTGTCAGCATTGATGTCACAACACCACGAAACCAACCATATAATATTGGTGTCCAAATATATAACATATAGCTATATAAAATAACTTTGATATACTGCACCTAACCAATCATCAAGGGCGTACAGTTGACCTAACCAGGCATTCAATTATTATGGCACTTCAAAACCTAAAACAAATGGTTAACAAATTTAAAATTAAGAAATATTTTATTTATTTTATTATTAATGTAAATGTATATGAAGATTATAGCAAATTTTTAAAAACAATACAAAGCTCACAAAAATAATCTACATGTGCACAGGACTGCTGGCTAAATAGTCACAATGTTAATAATAATAATAGTGATGGGACGATTAATCGGAATCAGAATCGAGAATCGGAAGAATCGAGCATTTTTCAGGAATCGGAATCGGAATCGAGAGAATTGTACCATGATTTCCGATTCTTAAAACGATTCTTTAACTTTTAATTGAACCAGTTTTGCAAAGTAAACTTTAAAATTTAAATGAAAGAGGATAACAAATTTCATTTTTATTGTATTGTAGCTATACGGTACATTAAAACATGTATATCCATGATGTGTAATCAAGAAGATTAAAATGAATTGTTACAACTTACAGTTGATTTTTATTTTTAAACCAATCTATTATAATTTATAATTTATATTACCATACTCATAATGTAAATAGTTAATCTTACCAGAGTAAAATATGACAATTTCCAGAAAAACAAGTATAGAATTATATTTAAAAATATTGAGAATCGGAATCGGAATCGGAATCGAGAATCGTATCGGAATCGAGACTTTTTAGTGGTATCGGAATCGGAATCGTTAAAAATTTTGGTATCGTCCCATCACTAAATAATATTAACCACTTTCTTTGTTGTGCTCCAATTTTTTTCCAAATTATTAAGGGGATACCAGTACAGTATTACTTTTGTAGATTTTACTTTATTGGGATTATTAAAATATAAAATGTTCTATTCCTAAGTTTTAAGCTTAATAAATGTAGTATTTAGAGAGATCCAGGGGTTCACATTCGGTACAAGCCCAGGTTTTTGGCCTATGCCCCCATTAGCTCATTCCATCTAAGAGACAGCCTGAGCCCATAAAACTTACAAGTAAGTGAGATTGAGCCTAAGCCTAGCGCTAGTATTAGTGACAGACAGTCATGGACAAAGTATTGGAAAAAGTTACTTGAGTAAAAGTAGAAGTACTCTTTCTTCATGTTACTTCAAGTAAAAGTAAAAAGTAACTAGTTTATAAAGTACTTTTTTTAAGAGTTAAAACAAAGAGTACAGTAGTGACAATAGGGGGCCTACTGTACTCAACAAATGATTCACCAGACTGCTGCCCATTGCCTGTAGACAAAAAGATCCTAACAATAATAATAACAAACCAGGTACAGTATATTTATTAAATGATTCCCCTTAACATTGATTATATATTGGGTAGCTACATATACTACATAATGAGGAAAGTAAACATCATTTTATGGGTATACAGTATTATACTCTTTACACATGCCTTTCATTTATCCTCAACAAAAGCCTATTCTCAAAGTTTTTATTACCTATTGTAGCCATTTTGGGGCTAAAAATCAATATATCACTCATGCTGGGACTGTAGTCACTGCACTCAGGAGAAAAACATGCGGAGATCTGGCAAGAAGAGATGCTTTGCTGTGACTGACTGCCCAGGTGCCATGCCTGGGAACACAGCATGCACTCAATGCTAAATTCTGAATGGCTGGAAATATCGCATGCTCTATGCTGAGTTTTGATTAGCTGGAAAAATAATTCAAAATATTATATTCACTGCCGACTCTGCTGAGATGCCCAGAATAAAGTAATGAGAGGCCTGAAAAATATGGTAAGTAATGGAGTAAGAGTACTGATAATTCTCTGAAATGTTACTCAAGTAAAAGTACCAAGAAGAACAGTTACTTCCAAGTAACTAATTTATTCAAAAAAGTCATTTGAGCTCAGTAATGAAGTAATTTTACTTCATTACTGTCTACCTCTGGTGACAGAGATGCAAGCCCAAGTAAGGTTGTGCCCTCCCTCACTACTAGACCCTCTGGACTTATTAAAATTTTTTATTACAGGACGTACTACATTTGCCACAAAACCATATCAAGTTGACATTAAGTTTAGAAGCAGCATTTATACCTTTATATATATCATTTGTAAGGCCTTTGCAGCTTATATGATACCAGTCATCACTAGGGTGTACCATTTTTGGGTCATTTTCAAAAAGTCAAGGTCCAGGAGTCTAATGTTGTGCCAAATAATGTCCTAAAGACGAATTTTACAGGCATTTTCTAATCCGACAAATTTTGAATCCCCCCACCCCCCCTTGAAATTTTGCGCATCCCCTTTTCCTAAAAAACCCATATATCTCAAACACTATCAACTTTATCAAAAAATGTTATAGAATAAAAATGGTTTAGAATCAAAAGTTCTATTAGAAAAGTTCATCAAAATAGAAATTTACTTAATTTTGAAAATTTTCATTTATTTTTTAAAAATTTAAATTAAAAAAAATTTTTGCTTGCAGTGCCTTCTTCTTAAATAAGGTGTTACCGCCACCTTTGAAGCATCACCCCAATGCAGCTTCGCGGCGATGGGCTTTGTATTTGCTAGTTATAATGCAAATCATAATTAGTTTTTATTATAACTAGCCGATACAAAGTGAGGACAACCTCAAAACTATATATATATAAAGTAAAGCTAAAAATTAACACTTTATCTATAGTTGTGAGGTCCCATCATTTTTTTTTTCCTTTATTCAACACTTTCCTCAAAAAAATAAAAAGAAACAAGTTTCCTAATTAGAAATCATTGATATAAGAGCTTTTTAAACATAAAAATAAGAAAAGACAATTTATGGTATATTTAATAATAAAAAAAAATCAGCCTCTTCTAAATTAAAACAATCTCTGCAAATAAAAATACCTAATCTATCTGTTAATGAACTATTCTTTACCGAGTTTCATTCTTTTAAGAGTCTCTTTACTAGGCTCAGGAATTAGTCTTCTATTCTCTTCCACAATTTGCAAAAGACCTTGAAATTCTTCTTCATTTTGACATTTGTCATGAAAGTCTTGAACCAGCTTGATTCCTCTTTCAGCGGTATCATTGACTACTCTAATAGATGAAAGAATGTTTTTTAGTTTGTTGTAGTCATCGACCTCTTCCCATGTTGATGCTGGTTTCTTTATCCATGAGTCTGGTTTTGACCCACAGCATTGAAATAAATGCCATGAAATTGGACCTACTAGCTGATGAAGCTTTGTGTCTTCCTTTAAAATGGGGAAAACAGGTTGCCCACATACATAATTTTCTGGAACTGGATATTTGTTTAAGGATTTTGTGATCTTATCTTTTCATCATTACTTAGCGATCCAAAGAAACTCAAAGGGACCACTTCCTCCGTCAAACACCAGTAATGATTGGCAAAAGATTTCAAAGCAGCATTTGCAACTTCCCTATCTTCCTTCTTGTAATTCAGCAAATCATGATAAAACTTCAGATCATTAGCTGGACTATCTAGTGAATTAGAACATAAAAGCCAGTATTTTCCATAAATTAATGCATTAAATAGACACATTCTCTTTAATTTCTTAATCAATGATTCATCATATGATGCTTGGTGGGCAAAAGCATACATTTTATTTGTATACAAAATCATTGCCATCTACCTGGCACGGTGCATTGCACCAGGTTTCCGTCAATGACTGTTTTCTCTGGAAACCTCTCCTAAAAGCATTAAAGTTGTTTCAGCAACTTCCTTATAGTCATCACGTGGAAAGCAGTCAGATTTTCTTAAACATTGGGTCATAAATTCTACACATTCTTCCTTTAGGCCTCTTTGATACCTTGATTTAACATCAAGAACATTGTACGTAGATTTCGTATTAATTTTCTTCCATTTACTCGCGAAATTCTTTGAATAACTCAAACTCAGGAGATTTACTTGGGCCAAAAATGGTTTCATACACAGCACACGTGGAAAGCAGTCAGATTTTCTTAAACATTGGGTCATAAATTCTACACATTCTTCCTTTAGGCCTCTTTGATACCTTGATTTAACATCAAGAACATTGTACGTAGATTTCGTATTAATTTTCTTCCATTTACTCGCGAAATTCTTTGAATAACTCAAACTCAGGAGATTTACTTGGGCCAAAAATGGTTTCATACACAGCACACAAAACTCTTTCAGCCACATGATGGCGGCATGCTAACCAAATCAATTTCTTTTGCAAAAGTTCTTCAAATAACTTACAGGAACCTTTCATCCATCCTGAATTGGATACAGTGGTATCAAATGATACTCCAAAGACATTTTGCTTCAAGTTCCATTTTTCAATACTTTGAAATACAGAAGTGGCTTGAGACAATCCAGTGGAATCATCTATTATAGAAACTGATAAAAGTTTTTCTACATTTGGGTATCCAGTAACAAGTATTGCAAGGCGGTCTTCTTGTTCTGAACATGATTTAGTAAGCAGCTTGCTATCCCAATGTACTAGGCAGTGATCAGGAGTAAAATCCTTGATGCAAGTTTCATATTTTCGTTTTCTTGTCTTTCGAGCGGCTCTTGCAGATGTGGTCCTGGAGAGAGACAGTTTTTCAATATCCTTGCCACACCTAATGGCTACTGCAGCAGCAAAAACAGTCTGTTGTCCAATAGAGATATTAAGTCTGTCTGCAGTGGAGGAAACCAATCGCGAGGCAAGAATATTTTTGGGGCTGGAAGCATTTGAAGGTCCTGCTGTAGGTTCTGTCAGAAACTCTTCATAGCTGTCTGTCTCAGAACTGGTCGTGCTAGAAAGAAGGATCTCTGATATTCTGGCTGTAGCACTCACTTGCTTCACTGATTTATGTTTCTCTTTGCGTTTCTTCTCTTTCTCTAATCTAATGTACTTGCACTGTACTTTTGATGCATAATCTGCATCTAGCAAACCTAAACATGTTTCTCGTTTTGTTCTTTGATCTTCTAAGAATGAAATATCATATGCTTTCTGAGGCTCAGTTCTCATGCGGTCTTTTTGGATTAATTCAACGGCATTTTGAGAAGAGATGTCAAAAAGGGAATCCATAATTTTCATGAAATTAGAGAGTTCATTTTCAAAGCTTGCTCTTTTTTTGTGCTTGATTAAATTATTATGCATTTCTTCTAGATTTAACAGCATCTTCCTGCCTTTAGGGTTTTTACTAATATCTATAGTTGTTGTTGTTGTTTAGCCGATCAGCCTACCCTGATCGAGCAAGCCGGCAGCACGCAGGTAACCGATCGCCCTCTCCGGAGTGGACCAGAGGTTCAGCGCACTAGTGATGTTGTGTTGTGTTCGTTGTTGTGCTAGAGCGGTACAGTCCGTCACAATGTGTTCAATTGTTTGTGGTGTGTCTTGGCACAGGTGGCAGGTGTCGTCTATGGAGTTGTCTAGTCTGTGTTTATATGTCCGTAAGTTTGGGTGATGTCCACATCGGAATCGTGCTAAGTTAACTCGATCCGATCTGCTCAGGCTGATCTCTGACCTGTTAATGGGTGGCGGCTTCGCACCTAGGACCGCATTCGGACCGAGTCGTGTCAGTGCTTTGTGGGTTAGATGTGTGTGTATGTGTTTTCTGTACTGTGTGATGTCTGTGGGGCGTGGTATGGAATGGAGTATTTCGTTATAATATCTCTCTGGTGTTACCTTAATGGTGCGAGGTGTTGGTGCATGATTGTACATGTAGTGGCAAGGGTGTTGTGGGTTAGTTGTCGCTGCTGCCATGAATTGTGTTCCCCTCATGTCTAAATGTTCCCTAACTTTTAGTATTTTTGTTTCTGTGTGCAGGTGTTCTATTGGTGTTGTTTGAGTGCATCCTGTAATGATACGAAGTGCGTTGTTTTGTATTGTTTGTAAGGTGTTTATGTGTGTGTTTGAGATAATGGGTGCCCAGCATGGGCTAGCATAGTCCATAACTGAGCGAATATATTGTTTGTATATGAGTGATGTTGTTTCCTGCTGGTGTCCAAAGTTTGTGCCTGTTAGTACCCTAAGCGTGTTAAGTCTTGACGTACATTTGGTTTTAATGTCCTGAATGTGGTTTGCAAAAGATAATGATGTGTTGTATGTGACACCAAGTATTTTGGTTCTGTGAGTGTGTGGAATGTTGATGTTGTTTAGTGTAAGCTGTGGAATTACCTGGTGTTCTTTTGTGTTGCTTGTAAGCAAGGTGATGGTTGATTTTGTGGGCGCTACTTTGAGTCTATTGTGTGTGAGCCAGTCTTGTATACTGTTTATGTATGTTTGTAGGTTATTTGTAGCGGTGTCAATGTTGTTGTGGGTGGATGTTAGAGTGATATCATCTGCATATGATGATAAGGTAAGCTTGTTATCTATGGGTGTTGGAATGTCATGCATGTATAAGTTGAAGAGTGTTGGTGAGAGAACAGAGCCTTGAGGGACCCCGTTCGGAAAAAGCTTGTTTTTGGATGACTTGCCATTAAATGTGACATGTGAGTATCTTCCTGAGAGATAGTTGCTCAGCCACCTTTTGGTGTTATTGTGCATGTTTGTGTTGAGTTTTGTTTATGAGAGGGAAGCGTGGGATAGCATCAAATGCTTTACTAATGTCTATTGTTGCTAATAGTGTACGTTGAGCTGGTCTTCTGGAGTTGATGCCATCCATGATGTGCTGCGTGAGGTTAGTGAGTAATGTCGTGGTTGAGTGGTGATGTCTGAATCCATGTTGAGTAGGCGATAGTGGTATGTGTGGGTTGGTGATTTGTAAGATTAGTCTTTCTGTTACTTTGGAAGGTGTGCATAGTAAAGTAATGGGTCTATAAGAAGCTGGTTCTGTTGGATTTTTGTTTGGTTTGAGTAGTGTAATAATTTTACCTTGTTTCCATATGTCAGGAATAATACAGTGTTGGTATGAATATGTGCTGATATTTGTGAGAGCTAATATTCCTTGTGGGCCCAAGTGTTTAAGGTGTATGTTAGATATGTTGTCTGGTCCAGTAGCCTTCGAATTCTTAATGTTTTTGATGATCTTGGTGGTCTGGTCTGTATTGAAGGGTGTAATGGTCATGTCGAGTCTGTAGGTTTTCTTGTGTCTGGCTGTTTGTCTGTCTGCATGTTTCTGGTTGTTGTCTCTGTTTAAGTGACTTATCTTTGCGTAGTGATTAACTAGAATGTTAGCTTGTTGTGTGTATGTTGGGATATTATTTTGGCTGCGACAGATAGCCGCGTGTGAGGTGTGAATGCCGCTGTTAGAGTGGGTAATGCTGTTTATAGTCTTGTATAGCCTGTATGTATCTGTGGAGTGGTTTAGTGTTGTTATGAATTCCTGAATGTTTCTGTTTGTTTTTCTTTGAGTTTGTTGTTTATTTCTGTGTTGAGCTGTTGTATCTGCTGTTTTATGGCTTCTGTGTGTGGTGTTTGTGTGTTATATTTGAGGTTGTTACGTTGCCTTATGAGGTGGGCTATTTCTCTAGTGTAATTTGGGTTGTATTTCCTAATGTTGCCCTTGGGTATGTATTTGTTTGCATTATTGATAATCTGATTAAATGTCTTGAGTGTTGTATCGATGTTTATGATGGGTGTGCTGTTTAATGTGGTGAATTGTTCCTCAGTCTGTATTTGAACTGTTCCCAATCAGCTTTCTTGTAATTTCTGTAAGTGTGCCTAAGGCTGTTGGGCAGAGTGTAGAATGTGTTGTAATGATGATGGGCAGGTGGTCTGATGACAGTTGTTTTTCTGTTCTCCATTGTGTATGTGTTGCTAGTGAGGGGGAACAGAACGTTATGTCTGGGGAGGAGTTTGAGTATCCTGCTTGATGTGGTATGTGTATGTTCTTCTGTATTGTTAAGAATGAAGAGGCTGTTTAGTTGTGTGGCTATGTTGGCGCCTCTGGTGTTGTTTTGGTTGTGCAGGTACCAACTAGTGTCTTTGGCGTTGAAGTCTCCTCCTAAGATGACATTAGTGAGAGAGGCAAGATTGTGTAACTGTGGGTTGTAATTGGCTGGCACCTGAGGTGAACTATCTGGTAGGATGTAAATGTTGATTAGTGTGGTGTTGTGTTTTGCGCGTGTTTTAATGTTAACTGCCTGTATTTCTATCGTGTTATCTGCTTGGATTGTGTTTGTAATGCTTTTACGTATGTAAGTGATGAGTCCACCCCCGTTACCCCCAGTACGATCTTGACAGATCGCCGTGAAGTCAGGGATGGTGGGTGTTTTGTGTGCGCGTTTTAGTTTTGTTTCTTGTATAAGTGCTATGTGAATGTTTTGTTTGTGTACGAATTCCCTAAGCTGCATGATTTTGTTTGTGAGGCCATCTACGTTGTACTGTAATATGTTAATATTATACTTCTGTATGTGTCTCATGGTGCTATTGTGTCTATGTCTTTGTGTATGGTGACATGTGTAAGTTGTAGTGGGGCCTGGATTAGTCTTAATGTCGCCAGAGAGTAAGAGTAGTTCGGGGAGCACGCAATTGTTCCCTGTAATTGAAAAAATAGCACGCTGAGAATAGGTCCGGCCCCGGGAGCCGATCGGCACTCTGACCGTGCCACGCAACAGGCCGTCGACTGCCAGTCTAGCCAACCGTAGACAGCCCGCTGCACGGAGATTTGAGGAAGTTTGGCCACCAGCGCGTTGATGTTTTGGTTTGACGTCGCTTCTTCGCGTTGACGTGTCCTGCGCTGGAGGATGCAGCCACTGTTTAGAAGCTTCCTCGTCAGCTGCTAACACTTTTTTCACGTTGTTCTAACTACTGTACCTGTTCAGACGTTTTTTATAAACAAATCTTTATAAACAAATATAAAGAAAATATCTATAGTAGGAATGCATGCTTTTTGCCATATTATTAGTAGCTTCTGTAGAATTTCATTAACAGTAGAATCTTTTGTAACTTTTGGACCCTTATACTGCATTCTCCGTAAATAAATAAAATGGCTTAGAACATCTTTAGTGGATGGTAAAACAATTTTAGATGAACTCATAATATCAGCCTGCAAGCGACCAAGAATAAAGTCATGCTGTTTTGTAGCAGTTTGACTCATTTTTTATTTATTTTTCAAATAAAGCAGTCTGAAAAGAAACAATAAGAGTAAAAACAATGCTTGTTTATTAAAATTCAATGTAAAAAAGGATTTTTAAATTTGGATTATACTCACAATATACTCATAAATAATGTAACTTAAGCACCTTATTTTATATTAATACAATAAGGTGCTCTTGGACAAAAGAAAATGAAAATTTTCAAAATTACGTAAATTTCTATCTTAATGAACTTTTCTAATAGAACATTTGATTCTAAATCATTTTTATTCTATAACATTTTTCGATAAAGTTGATAGTTTTTTAGATATATGGGGTTTTTAGGAAAAGGGGATGGGCAAAATTTCAAGGGGGGTGGGGGGATTCAAAATTTGTTGGATTAGAAAATGCTTGTTAAATTCGTGTTTAGGACATCATTTGGCACAACATTAGACTCCTGGACCTTGACTTTTTGAAAATGACCCAAAAATGGTACACCCTAGTCATCACATCTATCACATGCAACAGCTTTATCTTTAAGAACATAAGAAATTTTGGTTAATGTTTACTATAACACCAGCTGCACCAAATAAAATCAAATATTTCCAGTAGTAGCTACATCATAATTTACTAAGAAAAATGGTGTACAGTAGTCCCTCGCCATATCGCGGTTCACATTTCGCGGACTCGGTACATCGCGGTTTTTTCTAGCCGAAATAAAATACGTACTCTAATTGAGTTGACAAAGAACCGCGAGATAGGAAAACCAGCGAAGCTTATGCTGCTTGAGCTACTTTGCCTATATGATACCGTACACAGCACACCATTGGCCGATGGATGAGACGCGACCAATCAGAGCACGCTGTTCAGTATCCTGGGTGCTGATTGGCTTAGCGTTTGTCGCATCTCGATCTGCAGCCTACCGAAGCATTCAGCATCTCACCTTGCTCAGTTCGCTTCCACGTGTTATTCATTTAGAAGAGATGTAATGCTCTTCTTTGCTGTGCAGTACATTCATCTCATCATTGTCATCACCTTCATCATTCAGTACTGCACAGCTAATTCATCGTCATCGTCATCATTCAAGTTTTAGTATCTTCGCTGGTGAGTACCCATACGAAATTTTAATGTTGATAAAATTATTAAAAAATACTGTATATACAAATGTTTTCTTTTTAAAATACTGTTAGTCTCTTTCATACTCCGAGTGTAGAAAGTGTTTATAAGAGCGTGGGAAAGGTTTATAAGAGTGCAGGGAGGGTTCATAAAGGCGTAAAATACGTAATAAACATATCGTTTCTACTTCGCGGATTTTCACCTATCACGGGGGGTTCTGGAACGTAACCCCCGCGATATTCGAGGGAATACTGTATATCTTTATTTGGGAAAATTCGTATTTATGAAGATATTTGCTTCTGAAATTTTAATTAACGACATCCATTTGATGTCAAATGCGCGTTTATAATAATGACATTCATGCGCGTTTATAATAATGACATTTGTTTTGATTTTCATCTAGTCTAGTGATTGATGCCATTTTCCTTTAAATAAATTTAGATATGGCATGTGAAGGCTGTAATTACGATTTCGAAGAACTGATAGCGCGCGTTTATAATAGGGTAATTCCAGGACAGATCAACCAATGGACACCACCTCTTCAATTTTGCTGAAACTTGGTACAAGGGTAGATTGTGGCCAAAAAATATGATTCCCAAGTTTTTAGCTTGATCTGACCAATGGTTCAAAAGTTATGAGCGACGTCATTTTGAGGTCAAGCATTGACCTCACATTTTTCAAACTGCCATAACTTTCCTCCTATTGGTCATAGCCCTATAAAAGTATACATATTTGGAATCAGAATGATTAGATTCCAAAAATGACATCATTTTTGATGTAGGATGAAACAAACATTTTACTTATAAATGAATATTTGAGGTCATCATTTGACCTCTCGGATACTGAATTTCAGAAAAATTCATTGATGAGAAAAATGTTCCCCTATCATTTATCTATCATTATCAGCTTTAAAAAGTTTGTGTATAGGCCATTATACATGTCAAAACACAATTTAACCCTTTTGCTGCGCGTGATTGACATTGTCAATCATTAAAAATTAATAGCCAGAACGTGTGAGTGACAGCGTCAATCATGTACCATTTTTTGTTTCGAATTATCGTTCCCTGGTTACATAGTTGCGCATCCTCAGTATTAATATTCCCTTAGTTTCCGGTGATATTTGGCATCTTTTTTATCCCAGTTACTCACTCATAAGTGCCATATGCAGCCATATAACTGCAGTACCCTACACGGAAGAATCATGGCGTGTTCTTCTGCATTGAATCGCGACAATATTAGTGATTTATTGAGTGAAAGTGAAGAATTTACTGACAGTGATACAGAAAATGAAAATGATTTAGAGCCTGCTGAAAGTGATTTTCCAAGTGATAATGATTCTAGTGACGGAACTTCGTGTGAAACCGAGAATATATCCCAACCACAAAGAAAGTGCCAATGCAGACAAACGGATGTGCCTACTTTTGTGTGGAGGAATTTAGGGGAAAATGTAGGCTCCCAGCGTGATATAGATTCATTTACGGGAACAAGTAGAGTAAATATAACAAATGATTCAGTTTGAATGTATGGGTTATTTTCAGAAATTTTCCCTGAAAAAATTTTTCAGCTCATGGTTGATGAGACTAATAAATATGCAGAACATTATTTTCAATCACACCCAAATCTGAAACCAAGCTCTCACTACAAAAAATGGGAGCCTACTAGCATTGAGGAAATGAAAAAATTCATTGGAGTCTTGTTGCTAATGGGTATATTGCATAAACCCAAAATAAATATGTATTGGGGAAAAGATGAACTTATCTACACTCCCACATTTTCATCAATAATGAAACGAGATCGTTTCTGCAATTTGCTTTCGTTTTGGCACTTTTCTGATAATTCTGCTGAGGTAGATCCTAATTCTAATTTTAGACTTCGCAAAATAGAAAATCTTTTGAACATTATGAACGAATCCTTGCGAGAAAAGTATTACCCAACAAAAAATCTGAGTCTTGACGAATCTTTGCTACTGTGGAAAGGTCGTTTGGGATTTAGACAGTATATAAAGTCTAAGAGATCCAGGTTTGGAATAAAAATTTTCAAAGTTGTAGATTCCAATGGGGTAACAATTGCTAGCAAAGTTTATACAGGGGCAATGGACACTCGAGGGAACTTTTCAAAAACTGAAAGTGTAGTAGTAGATTTGCTGGGAGATTTTCTAGGGAAAAATCATCATGTGTATACGGACAATTATTACACATCTCCTAAATTATATAAGTATTTGAAAGATAATAAAACTGGCGCAACAGGAACAGTAAGAAATAATAGGGCAGGTTTACCCAGAGAACTACGTAGCATGAAAGTAGATAAAGGGAAGAAACACGCTTTTGAGACAGATGATCATCTTTGTCTTGTATATTCCGATAAGAGAAATGTTTATATGCTATCCAATACACATTCAAATGTAGACCAATCTGCAAATAGAAGATCAAGACGAAGGATTGTTCAACAACAAATTCCAGCATGCATCACAGATTATAATAAAAATATGGGATTCGTAGATCGCACTGACCAAGTGCTTCATTATTATACAATGACAAGGAAAACCATAAAATGGTACAAGAAATTAGCAATACATATGCTGCAAGTCCGTGTTCTTGATGCCCTTGGAATCTATAATTTCTTGAAAAAAATGAAAGTACCTTTTATGGATTTCACACTAAGCCTAGTAAAAGAACTAACATCTACCAATAATCCAAATTTTGAAAAAGTAGCTATCCCAACCAGGGCTGTGGAGTCGGAGTCAGAGTCAGAGTCAATTTTGGTGGTGCTGGAGTCGGAGTCGGTAAAAATGTACCAACTCCGACCTCAATATAAATTTTAATAAAATATGTTTTTGTGTGTGATATCACTGGCAGCTATGGTGGTTTTATTTTGTCATGTAGCTATTTAGGCCCTTTGGCCTTAGCTTAATAAATTTTAAAGGAATTTTTTTGCTTTAATTGCATTCAATTGAATTTCTATTTTGTCAAAGTCATTAGTCTTATATGTAATTTTTTTTGTTTTAGTTATATACTGATTTTTTTTCCATAAATAAACAAAAAAAAGCCACAATGGCATAGCTACAACCATTGGACTCAAACTTTTAAGGACATGAGTTTAAAAAGTAGCCTGACGATTCACATGGTTGTGATGAAATGCCAGCTTATGTAATTATCATCATAGCAGATTTAAGGGTCGGAGTCGGATACACAAGAAATTGGGGAGTCAGAGTCGGGTGTTTTGGGTACCGACTCCACAGCCCTGATCCCAAGGCTTGTTGGTAGACATTTTCCAGAAAAACTTGTGTCAGAAAAAAATTGCAACCCCACAAAGAGGTGTAGGGTGTGCTACCTCCATGGAATAACAAGAACTACAAGATACCAATGCAAAACCTGCCCTGATAATCCAGGATTGTGTGTCACACCTTGTTTCGAAATTTACCACACAGAAAAAAAGTACTAAAGAAAACCAAGGTAAGTACACCTATATTTTACTAAATTTTGCTTGCTTTTGTTTAGTTAGCCTTTTAAAATATTAAGAAAAATTAATGAAAACGTATTTGTAAGGGTAAACTAAATAGAAAGGCTGAAATTGAAAATGTCCGCGAACTTTGAATTTATGCCCATTTTTTTACTTTCAGCGTTCATTCGTCACATTACAAAAAAAACGTCAATCACAGGCAACAAAAGGGTTAAGTAATACTAATTTCCTGTATTTTTTTACTATAAACATCTAATTTTGCCTCATTTCATGATCTAGACATCCTGAGAGCTCAATAGCTATAGGTGCTTCAATATAGATGATATAAAAGAGTGTTACACATGATATATATACCATATATATACAGTGGAACCTCGACTTACGAACGCCTCTATTTACGACCAAATCGACATACGAACATACGCCCAGCGCTTCGATTGCGATTGGATCTCTCGCATATTTGCTCCGTGATTTTTTGTTTATTGCTTTATCTCTCGCATATTTGCTCCATGATTTTTCGTTTATTGCTTTATCTCTCGCATATTTGCTCCGTGAATTTTCATTTATTGCTTTAATAAGCCCTTCATTATGGCTCCCAAGAAAGTGAAGAGTGATAGTGGCAGTGAAAAAAGAAAACTTAAAATAACCATTGAATTAAAGAGACAGAAAAGAGACAAAACCCCTGAAGGAGAGGTGCCCAGTGTTCTTATGGAAGGGGACTCTCCTTCCAAACAGTAACTTCCCTCCCCCTTCCTTTCCTCATCACCATCCACTCATGCCAGCGATTATCCTCCACAAAGGTACAGTAAAATTATACAGCTTATTAAATTTAGTATAATTTTTTTCTCTTATATTTTCTCTTTATAAACTCTTACAAAGCATTAAAAGTACAATTATCTGGGGCGCTGGAACGGATTAATTAAATTTACATTAATTTCAATGGAAAAAATGGATTCGATTTACGACCATTTTGAGGTGCGAAGAGGGTCTCGGAACGAATTAAATTCGTAAGTCGAGGTTCCACTATATATATATATATATATATATATATATATATATATATATATATATATATTGCTTGTTAATGCATTGTTATGTATTAGGCATTTAAACAAAAATAAATATCCCCCATTTCATCTCTGCCACAAGACTCATCAGACAACTTTGATTAAACTGGCTGTTATGGGGGAACTTCCAATCACCTTTATTAATGAATACAATATAAAAGTTATCAAAACAGTTGAACATTACTTAAAGAAAAAAGTAATAGGTAATACATATACAGGGTGTCCCATAAGTCCGGCATCATAGGAAAAATAAAAAAAGGCAAAACAAAAGCTTTTATTTACAGAACGTGCTCAATATGTCCACCATTGTTTTCAATACACAAATTCAGACGTGATACCCAGTCAGCAAGCACACGGTGAATGATGTCAGGAATAATGGTGCTACATGCCCCAATAATGCACTGCCGCAAATGTTCAACACTCCTAATTTTCTCTACATATACCAGCGCTTTCAAGTGGCCCCAGAGATAAAAATCTAGTGGCGTGAAATCCAGGCTTCTAGCTGGCCATTCCACAGGCCCTCGACATCCTATCCAATGACCAGGGAATTGTTGGTACAGGTATTCCCTTACTTGGGTGCTGTAATATACAGGAGCACCATCTTGCTGGAACCATGTTGGGAAATTTCCTTCTTCGTTCAAGACACTGGGAAATGCTTCTTCCTTGAGCATACGTAGGTACGTGCCTCCAGTGACATGTTCATCAAAAAAGAGGGGGCCTATGATGCGATCCTTCCAAATGTCACACCATACCATCACCCGAGATGCACCTTGTTCCTTTGAAGAGGTATACCAGTAAGGGTTGTTTTGAAACCAGTAGCGGGTGTTGTTGATTTACCTCACCATTTCCATAAAAAACAGCCTTGTCACTGAACAGAATGGTGGATGGGAAATTGGCATCCCGAGCATATGAATTATGGTTTGTAGAAATAGAAAAATATGAATTTCTCCTATGATGCCGGACTCATGGGACACCCTGTATAATGACTCCATATTATACAAGGATAATGTCACAGTAATTAATGTCCTACATATGTACATATACACAGTAAAATTTAGGTTAATCTATTTATATGCTCCTTTGCAAAGTTTTCCATATCTTCTGCTGGGAAAATATACTAGATACGTGTTC
This sequence comes from Bathynomus jamesi, assembly GCA_023014485.1. Taxonomy (NCBI): domain Eukaryota; kingdom Metazoa; phylum Arthropoda; class Malacostraca; order Isopoda; family Cirolanidae; genus Bathynomus; species Bathynomus jamesi. Next base: position 2,425,636 of record JAJOZX010000007.1, on the reverse strand, counting down.
CTCCTCTTAGTCCTGCCTGTACTGCTCCAAGGATATTGTTTGCTGGTACTGGGCAACTATCTTCTTTGGTTGGGAATGTATATGATGGGGCAATGCCTGAGGGATGCAGGAAATTGATAATGTAATCTTCATATTCAGCATCATAGTCTTTTACCAGCCCAAACCACAGTTCTTGTCCATATATACATCCAACAAAACACCCAACTTTCACTTCAGTGCATGTGTTTCCCTGAAGACTGCTGCCCTCTTCACTACCAGACTGAGTGCCAATATCCTTCAGTAGGCTTTTGAGCTCTCCTTTGGCACTCTGAGAGAGGGGGTAAACCATTAAGCTATCCATTGACATAGGTACAAATCTATGAAGTTTTAAGGTACCTGCAACTGACTTGATTGAAGGGCTGAGGCGCTGCTCTAATCTCTCTTCAATCTCCTTGATTTTCATTGATGACACATACAAAAATTTTATTAAAGACTTCATTTCATTGGAACAAAACTGGTACATGTCTTCAGCTGTTAAAATTTGTTTTTTGACATGTCTTTGTAGGCTTGCTTTTGCTGCACCTCTCTTGACAGTACCTCCAATTCCATCATATGTATTTTTGCTGTGCGATGTAGCAAAAAAATGCCACAGCATCAATCCCAAAGTCAGCTCTGTGATGGCAAAGGTTCAAGAAATTGAATTTGTTCTTATACTGAGCAGCACATCCATCAGTAAAATAGTTAATTTTTGTCAGAGTTGGATGTTCTGCACAAATAACAGGTATTAGCTCTTGGAAAAAAGAGTACACCATCACTGTATTATATTTCAATGAATCTGAAATGAAGCAATAACTCTGATGACAGACAGTATCAGATTGTTTCCAGTAAAACATAAATGGGTGTACTGTAGGGTGCTCCAGTTGCCCCAATGTCACCAAATATTACTGAAGGTCCCTGTGGTATTGCAGTTGGGTCTAATGAACATGTCCCTGAAGTTTGGCTCATTTCCAACAAGATTTACCTTCATCACAAACACTATTTATGAAGGAACCCTTTTGCAAAATATTAAGTTTGTGCTGAAGGTCATCTACAAGTATGATCAGCTGATCCAAACCAGTTGGAACTGGTTCATTTTTCTGGTTCATTTCATTAGACCCAACTGCAATACCACAGGGACCTTCAGCAATATTTGGTGACATTGGGGCAACTGGAGCACCCTACTTTATGTGCTTTATGTTGTTGTATATGTGTCAGTTGCTAATTTAACTAATAACTGTAATAATCTTATTTTTCACTTATTTTTCTCTTTTCAGATAGATAAGTTCATACAATAAGAAAGTTTTAAAGAATGGCAACCAGAAGCTCAGACTCCCGGCTTGATGTTTTAATAGAAAGTCCAGGAGAAGAGCATCTGAAAATTACTGGTTCAAAGTTACCAACATACAATCAGGTGCTACTCTGCTACTTGGCTAAAGTTGATGAACTTAGAAGGCAAGATGCTTCCAAAAACATGAAATTGTCACGCATGGCATCAAAGTATGTGGTGAGCGAGATTCTTCCTCACTATTTGAAAGCACGCATCCCAACAATTCATGAGATTACCATGGCTGAGAGAATTGAGGAGTTCCACAACAAGGACTATATTGGCTGCATGAAGATTCCTCCTGAAAGGTGATCAAAAAGTCCTAAGATTGCAGCTTTCCAGAACAAACTTCATAAAACTATGCCATTCTATCCAGGTAATGCAGAGAAAAGGATGGTTGAAAGCAAGAAGGGTAAGGCAGAGAATGAAAAGAAAATTATTGAGTATGACATAGCATTTCTGAGAAATATGATGACAGACAGGACTTTTACCTATGGAGGAAAGGACAAAGTTTGTGCTCAGATAGAAATTAAGCGCCAAGAGAGGGCTGAACAGGCTGCTGTGCGATCAGAGAAAGAGGAGGAGAGAAGAGATCAGACATCATCAGTGGAGAAGATTTCCTCAGATTGTGATGTGTCGATGTGTCAGATGAGGAAGCAGAAATGGTCAAATCAGCTGATGCCTCCTTTGAGCCTGAAGTAATGCCAAAACGATCACATAAGCGTTTAGTGAAAACTGGCTCCTCTGCATTTTGGCCTCATGATGTTCTTAAATCGCCAGAAGTGGTTGAAACTGCAGTTAGAAACAATGTTTCCTCAGCTGCTTTAGCACAGATCACTTTTTCCATCAAAAGTAAATGTGAGTTACAGATCTGCTTATAATTATTGTGTGGAAGCTGTCAATAGTATTGCACAGAAAATCAGAGCATCATGGAAGCCACCTCTTGTGGCAACCATCCATTGGGATGGCAAATTGATGGACACTCTTGGAAATGAGTCTGCACAGGAGGAGAGGCTTCCCATACTTGTGTCTGGAGTTGGAGGTGTAAAATTGCTAGGTGTTCCACCCTTGCAACACAAGACTGACAGACTATCAGGGCCAAAAATTGCTAATGCCACCATAAAAGAACTGGAGGTCTGGAACTGCAAAGATAATGTTGCTGCGATGGTCTTTGACACAACATCCTCAACACAGGTGCAATAACAGCTGCCTGCATTAGTATTCAGGAGTCTCTCAAGCGTGAGTTGCTGTGGTTAGCATGCAGGCACCACATTGGAGAAAGGTTTCTTGTCCATACATGGGATGCCTTGAAAATTGAGGTCTCAAAGAGCCCAGACATTTCCCTTTTCATACGATTCAAGGAACATTTTGAGAAGTTGTCTTACCGCAACCTAGAGAATCTGTCCATCCCTGACATTCCAGAGGATCTGGCTGAGCAGAGAACTGCCATCATTGCTTTGTGTCAGGAAGCTCTCAAGTCAGACTTTGCTCGAGGGGACTACAAAGAACTGGTGCAACTTACCTTGGTCTACCTCAATGCTGTGCCAGATAACTTTACTGGGTTTCAAAGGCCAGGAGCTCTTCATAAAGCCCGTTGGATGGCAAAAATTCTTTACTCCATCAAAATAGTACTTCTTTTGTGATCAAATTGCTGAGCTGCTAACTGGGACCATACTAGCTAAAGGACAATTACCCAAACTTATGCAGTACGTACAGTTTGTCGTGTATTGCTACATCCCATGGTGGATTGCTGCCCCAGTGTCTTCAGCTGCACCAATGAATGATCTCAGTCTAATCAATTCCTTTCTAGACTACAGGAAAGTTAATCCAACAATTGCAGGAGCTGCACTCAAGGCAATTGGTTTACATATGTGGTATCTCACAGAGGAATTGGTGCCACTTTCTTTATTCAGCAGCTCTCTCAGTGATGCAGTGAAGGAGAAAATAGCAAAGAAGCTTCTTGGAGCTGAACACCTGGCTTCATGCGTTAAAAGAGATGGGTCTGGGTTTGGCAAGCCAAAATTTCCAGAAGTTCCAAAGGAATCAAGTGATGACCTTTCAGAATTTGTTGGAAGTGATTCCTGGGCATTTTTCAGAATCCTTAACATCAATTCAGAATTCTTAAATCTGCCTGTTAATGAGTGGCCATCAAGTGAAGCATTTCTCTATGGAGAGGAAATAGTAGCAAATCTTTGTGTTGTTAATGATGCTGCTGAGAGGGGAGTTAAGCTTTGCCATGATTTCCTGGGCACTTCCAAAAAGGAATCCAATCTGCAAAATACACTACAAATTGTAGAAAATTGTCACAACCACCTCCCAAATCAGAGAAAGCGCAAGGTAGAATCTAAGAACTGGTTTCTTAAATTAGAATAGGTAAGGTAGCTGTTTGTTTTATTGATAATGTTTGTATGTTAATCAGTATTTTGTTTATCTTACATGTATATGAAAATCTATCTTTTTGATATTAATACAAAAACAGAGTCTAAGTTTGTAGTCTTTAAAGACCTTGTCTGAGTTTTTTTTTGTACACTTGCTTCTTTGGAAATAAATTCTTGACTGTTGGAACTTCTATTGAGATCTATCCATTATCCATCCACAAATACACCAGCAGCTATGCATATCCAGAGCTCAACTTTGCATAAAATACCTGAAAAAATCATGAATTTGACTCATTTTTAGCATTTTTTATCATTAATATGTAGATTATTTGAATCAAAACCTCAAAAATTGAGTTACCCACCACCTAAGACCATCCCATAGGTTTTTTGAGCATAATAGTAAGATGTTACAAAGCAAAAATGTGTCATTTTTAGTGTTTTTCTATAAAAATACTTTTTGTAAAAAGGTTCCTACAGAAAACGTTAATGTGATGAAGGTAAATCTTGTTGGAATTCAATCAAACTTCACAGGCATATTTACTAGACCCAACTGCAATACCACAGACCTTCACCAGCTTATTCCAAATTTTAAGATTTTATGGGGTGGCTGGAGCACCCTAGTGTACTGTGCATTGAGAGTTTTCCCAATGAAATCCTTGTGCTGCATCCTGGACAATGAATGAATAGTTCTCTGCAAAATCTCCTACTAAGCACCCTTCATGCAATGGAAGGTTATTTTTTAAATTTATAAAATATTCTGCTTGGTGTTTACTTGTAAAATGATGCCTTCTGAGATTAGAAATGCTCTTACTTAATGATTCTATGAAATCATATAAATTCTCAACCTTTTCTGTCAGTGAACAGCAGTCCACTGTCACCCATTGCTTATAATGAATTTCTTCTGGTAGAGTCTCCATAGCATCTAATCCTTCCAACAAGGCCAGTAGAACGAAAATTACCACACTAACCAAAAACAGAAAGAAGTAGCCAAAGCAAGAAAAAGTAGCCAAAAAAAATCTCCAAAAAAGTCCAAAAAAGGTAGCCCAAATAAACAAACCAACCGAAATTTATATACATACATATTAGAAAGAACATTTTAGACAAATTTGCACAAGATAATATATATATTTTCTTATTCAGCTTTGATTGGTTATTCAATATATATTGCTGTTATAGCTGGGTATGACTGGGTCAAAAAACGAATATTAACCGAACTTTTTTATTATGAATGTAAATATTCAGAGGGTGGTGGAGTATTTATTTATGCCAAGACAAATCTGAATCCAGTTGAAGTTACCTCCGTTAAAGAGGAAATAGTTGAATCTGTATGGATAGATATTGGGCATAAAAATGCCAAGAAAATCAGGATAGGGGGTATTTATAGACCACCTGAGGGATGTTCAGTTGGAGGAATCCCCAAAAGTAGAGAAGAAAATAAGTATGTAGAAAATCAACTTATTGATGAAATAAATAAAGCAATGACAAGCAATATTATTATTGTTGGAGATTTCAATTATAGGCATATAGACTGGGAAATATTACAAACACCAGAAAGTAATGAGAGATTCTTAGACTGTTAATTGAGAATGGTTTAACCCAGTTAGTAAAGGAGCCAACCAGGGCTGATGCCATTCTAGATTTAATTCTAACAAATAATCCAGATACTTTCCAGGATACCTTGGTTTCAGAAACACTAGGTTCAGGTGATCATTGTATCCTTCGGTTTAATATTGTTTGTAATTCAAGACCTAGTGAAAATAAAGTAGAAGTTCCAGATTTTAAGAGAGGAAATATAAATGGACTAGTAAATGATCTGTGTCTAATAAATTGGACAGATATTCTACAGCCTGAACAGACAGTAACTAGTATGTGGGAAAAATTTAAAAGTATAATAATGAACATACAAGGGAAGCATATCCCATAGTGTAAAATCAGAACTGGAAAAAATAAAAAACAACCTTGGATAAACTGCAATGTAAAAAGAGCAATCAGAGAAAAAACAAAAGCATTTCATAAATTCAAAAGAACTAAAAATGGCACAGACTCTGAAATATATATAAAAGTAAAAGAAGCATTTGCAAGAAAGTAATCAGATAGCAAACGTGACCTGGAAAAAAGCCTAGCCAAGAATTCAAAAAACAATCCTAAGAAGTTTTTCAGTCACTTCAATTTGAAAAGTAGAGTGAAAAAGAAAATTGGCCCCCTCCATATAGATGATAAAACTATAGATGATGATCTTAAAATAACTGAAGAACTAAACAAATACTTCTCATCAGTATTCACAAATGAAAATTTAAATAATATTCCTGATCTTATACTACCAGGACAAGATAGGGAAATAAATGAATTAAGGGTAACAAAACTAGATATCTTAAAAGCAATAGATAAATTAAAAATGGAAAAATCTCCAGGGCCAGATGAAATGCATCCAATAGTCATAAAAGCTGCCAAAAAGAATATAGCACAGGCATTAGAAATTATTTTTAATAAATCATTGATGTGTACTGAAATTCCAGAGGATTGGAAATAAGCAAATGTGGCTCCAATCTTTAAAAAAGGAAATAGAAACTTGGCAAAAAACTACAGACCCATCAGCCTCACCTCCATTATTTGCAAATTACTCGAAAGTATCATTAGAGGTAAAGTTACTGAGTTCCTTGAAGAGTGCAACCTTATAAATGATAGCCAGCATGGCTTTCGAAATGGAAGGTCCTGTCTAACCAACTTGATTGAATTTTATGATGGAGTCCTATTGCATTTGGACAATAAAGAGCCAGTAGATATAGTATACTTAGATTTTGCAAAGGCATTTGATACTGTTCCTCATGCAAGATTGTTGGTAAAAGTTAGAGCCCATGGTATAAGAGGTCATATAGCTGATTGGATAGAAGAATGGCTGAGAAATAGAAAACAGAGTTCATCTAAATGGAAATAAGTCTACTTGGAGACCCGTATTGAGCGGAGTCCCACAAGGGTCTGTTCTGGGACCTCTGCTTTTTGTTGTCTATATAAATGATCTAGAAAAGGGCCTATCATGTAAAACCTCAAAATTTGCTGATGATACAAAATTAGGCCATAATGTTAAGTCAGTAGCAGGAGCAATGACAATACAAAAGACTTAGAGTAACAGCCTAGGCAGATAAGTGGGAGATGAAATTTAATGTTGATAAGTGCAAGGTTATGCATATTGGGCCAAAAAATCCAGAATTTGAATACAATATGAATGGACTTTGGATTAAAAATGATGATAAAGAGAAAGACTTGGGTGTCACTGTGACAAATGAACTTAAACCCTCAAATCACTGTATGGTAATCAGAAATAAAGCAAATGCTAGACTCAATCTCATGCAGACACCCATTGAATACAAATCACCAAATATTATAAAGCAACTATACATTTCATATGTGAGACCCCTCCTCGAATACTGCATTCAATTTAATAGTCCCTATTTGATACAAGATATTGAGAAACTGGAAAGAGTACAGAAACGTGCAACAAGAATGATCCCATCTCTAAGACAATTGACATATAAGGAGAGACTGGCGTATCTAAGCATGTTCTCATTAAAAAGGAGGAGGTTAAGGGGTGATATGATAGAGGTGTATAAAATGATAAAAGGGTTGGATAAGATAGATTTTGAGTCTCTTTTCATTAAAGATCACAATAATCAGACTAGAGGTCATAGTATGAAATTATTTAAGCCAAGATGTAGAACAAATTTAAGAAAATATAGTTTTACAAACAGAGTAATTAAGTTTTGGAACAGTCTGACAGAAGTGGTGACTTCAGATACGCGTGATTCTTTCAAAAGAAGGTTGGATAGTTTGATGTCTGCAAGGGACATCTGGTGATGGTGTTTAAGCCCATTTTTATTGCATAAATGGGTACTAGTTTATTTCATATATATTATGTGCATTTGGGTGATAGATCCCACAGCTCAACACAGGTGTTGTGGGATATAGGGAGGCAGCATCTTGGGTTAGGGGATACTCTCTGTCCTTACACACCCTATTTAAAGAGATTCCTCTGCCGAGCAGTGCCCCACATAGTACTGTGAGGTATTGAAAAACTCATGATCTTCATTTGCCCCACACACACCTTTAAATGGAGACCCAAAATGGGTGCACACACATTTCTACATTACTGTACAGTCTTTACAGCCACACTGACACTTTTCCTCTTAAATATATATTATAATGTATATGGATGTAAATTGTGACTTGGTCCGCATTTGATATGGACCGTGACTTATTTTTGGTTGGCATGGTACTGGTATTGATGGGTACCATAATGAAATTGACTGGATCTTTGGATCTGATATATTTGCATGTCAGTTATAAATAGATATAGTGTGTAACATAGTGTGTAATAGTGTAACATATTTATGGATAGTAGCCTATTATGACTTTGATCCTCTGGATCCAGAGATTCTATCTTTAGTTTTAAATTGATAATTAATTAGTTTTAAATTGATACTTAATTAGTTTTGTAAAAATTGGTTATTGCCAATGTACAGGCAGTTTTTACATAGTGGAGCCACCTCGATGGGCCGAAGTGGCCCCTAGTGTGCCCACTATAAAAATTTTGTTAATATTCATTTTAATCCTTTGTTCATTTTCGATAGGAGACATTCTATGACAATTTAACATATAAATTCGTATTCAGGACACCTTGAAACCTCAGGGAAACTGATAAAAATCAAGGAAATATAATAATTATTTTTTATGGAAAAAAAAAAAATTTAGACGTAAAAAGCAGCCATTGTAGGCCATTGACCGAGTATTTAGCTCTTAACGCTGTTAAAATTTTAACGAACCTCGCCTTCTCCAGTTTTATGGGGAGACATCTCGTGGCAAAATTAGGAAACATAGGTCAAATCAGCCAATAAATCTGGTTTTTGTTTCACGTGACCTTATCTGACCAATCAGAGACATACATTTTGAATCTCTCATAATGCATACTCATTCAAGAATGCTTTTTCAGTCTGGTTTTCATTATGGTTTGCGGAGGTTGTGATTTGGATTACTATCAATTAATACCTACCCACCTCAAACTGTGGCAAAACTTATTGTACGTTGGGTTATTCTTGACAAAGCTAGATGCACAGCTCTATTTAGCGTTGGCTTCCGAAAGGGTAAATGTACAGTATTACACTCATCTCTCTTTCGAGGTGAAATTTATGTTTTTCCTATGGTTTTTGATGTGTTTTGAATGAATCTGACCTTCAAAACCGTCGGAAATGACTCATTTTTGAGATACCCCCCCAGCCAGCAATGTGGGGGAAATCACAGAAAACGAGTCATTTCTGAGTTTTGAAGGTCAGATTCGTTCAAAACATCAAAAACCATAGGAAAAACAAATTTCACCTTCAAAATTGACCTAACCTATCCTAACTTAACTAAACCTAACCTAACCTAAAAGAAAAATAGGAATTACCTTTAAAATCTAAGACAGAATAATCACAGTACCGTCTTTTCTTCGTTTTAAGTATAACGTAACTTTTTCTACAATGCCACAGTTTCTGGTCTTGACGATATGTGCACTCAATTTTACAATGTGGACACTTCACTACTGTCGGTAGAACACTGAGCATGCAGAAACTCAACACTTTTTCTAAATTTTCATAGAAAGCGACAATACAGCAGTAATAATCGAATGAACACATGTCACACGAAGCCATTCCAGTAGCAAACTAATTCAAATTCGAAATGGATGGAGTGCTCTGATTGGGCAGACATGTGACAGCAACACAAACAAACACACAAACGACCATACAAACACACACTAGATACACACCAAAAAAAGTTTATATCTCGAAAACGAAGCATTTGCGACGGAAACGCTAGAGAAGGAAAGTGTCTTAGATTTAAAAAATCTACTTAATGAACATATAATAATTGTTGGATGTTAGACGGGTGTAATAGTAGAATAATACCTCCAAAAGTGCAGTTAATTGGAGGAGTTTTTGCTTCGACGTCTGTGATCATTGGCTAGGGTGGCCTAGGCCAATGAGTTCAAATTTGTGGGCCTGGCAAAATTGTCTATTTATTCCTGTTGGTCGCCGCTCATTTGTATAAACACCCCAACGCTGCTACTGAAGGTTAGAAATTGCGAAAAAACGCGGGTTAGGTTAGGTTAAGTCTGAACCAAAACACATTTTTCTGGTGTGATTTGCTCAAATCTGAACTTCGTTTCTTTGGGAAATGAGCTGTTTTTGAGAAATTTTCAATTTTAAAATTTCTCAAAAACAGCTCATTTCCCAAAGAAACGAAGTTCAGATTTGGGTAATTATGTGTTTTAAGTCACTCAGTCATTTTACACACCAAAATATATTTTTCTAGTAGTATTTGATGTGATTTGTTCAAATATGACCTCCATTTCCGTCGGAAATGAGATCCAACAAAGTTATAGTACTTTGAAGTTTGGCTCATTTTCAAGGGAAATGGAAGTCAAAATCTAAGCAAAACACATCAAATATTACTAGAAAAATGTATTTTGGTATTAATTAACCTAACCTAACCATGGCTAAACAAGCTCTCATCTGTATCCACCACCTAATCCATAATAAGGTAATACTCTAGGCTCGTTTAGCCAGGGTTAGGTTAGGTAAGGTTAGGTTAGGTTAGGTTAATTAATACCAAAATACATTTTTCTAGTAATATTTGATGTGTTTTGCTTAGATTTTGACTTCCATTTCCCTTGAAAATGAGCCAAACTTCAAAGTACAGGAATACCCCACTTTACGATGCTTCATTTTATGAAAACCCGGGTTTACGAAATTGTATTTGTGCTAAATAAAAAATTAAATGAAGAAATATAAAAGACAAAAATAAAATGCGTACGTCGCGCATACCACAATCTAATATTCTGCATTACAGCAGTGCTTAGTTAGCTCGATTTTAAGACAAAAATAATATGCTTACGTCGCGCATACCATACTGTACTGTACTCTATTACGTATTCTGCATTACAGCAGTGCCAAGTTAGCTCGCTTTTAGCTCACTTTGCACTGTGGCAACGCAGCTATTGTCAGTTTATATGTGCGCTTTGACAAGAGAGTTTGTGCTTTATTCACTCTCACGCACGCTAAGTGTTTCACTGATATTCTTTTCGTACATTGCAATTACAGTACCCATCATCAATTATGCCAAAATGAAAGTGATAGTAAAGACTGTGACGTTAATCAGAAGAAACGAATCCAAAAGCATGTCTACTGACGCATCTATTAATGAAAACTAAATTTGCATATATAATGTTTTGTACTATTTCTTTGTTCATTGCTTACATTTTTATTATATTTCTTTGTTCATTACTTTCGTTTGTATTATTTCTTTGTTCATTGCTTTCATTTCTATGTTAATAAACATTTTTTTCTGCAAAATTTGCTGTTTTATAACCTTTTTTTTTTCAATTTTTTAAGAAAAAAACGTAACCCAAAATATAACATTATATGTATGGGAAATAATACTCTGCTTTACGAACGGAATAATTCGCAAAGTGGGGTATTCCTGTACTATAACTTTGTTGGATCTCATTTCCGACGGAAATAGAGGTCATATTTGAAAAAATCACATCAAATACTACTAGAAAAATGTATTTTGGTGTGTAAAATGACTGAGTGTGATAAAACACATAATAACCGTGATTTGTTCAAATATGACCTCCATTTCTGTCGGAAATGAGATCCAACAAAGTTATAGTACTTTGAAGTTTGGCTCATTTTCAAGGGAAATGGAAGTCAAAATCTAAGCAAAACACATCAAATATTACTAGGAAAATGTATTTTGGTATTAATTAACCTAACCTAACCTAACCTAGCCTAACCCTGGCTAACCTAGCCTAGAGTATATTAAATCCTCAAAATAATATTTGCACCATTCACATGTCATCGCCACAAACATCTATCAAAAACTAACAGAAGTAGACTAGCAACTTAAAAGGCCTAAGAACTTAAAAAATCTTGCTCATATATCATGTTCTCATGATGTCACCAATCAAAATATTGGAAGGGCGGGGAAAAAAAATGCAAAAATGTCATAATATTCAAATGTACATAATTTGTTAAGTACGCATCTGCGAGCATAGTGACTTATATGAAAATGATGAGAAAATTATGCTTTAATATTTTATAATTATATTTGCTTTTGATATTCTGAGTGGGATAAAACTCATATTAACCCAGATTTGAACAAATCACACCAAAAAACACCAGAAAAATGTGTTTTGGTTCAGAAAGGAGAAAAAGCACTAAAACGAATAATTACCAAAATTTCTTATGTTCTTAGTTACTCAGGTATCTCTGCATAATCACGAGATCAATTTGTAGTTTCGACCAACCACAGAATTTTAGGAATTTTATCTTTACAATAGGTAATTTCGACAATTCTAAGACAAATTTGTCGCAAATAAATATTAAAAAAGTTACAGCTATTTAAAGTTTATCCGATATTTTCGTTAAAACTAAGGAAAATATTATGACAAACTAACCAATCGTCAAGGGCGTACAGTTGACCTAACCGGGCATTCAGTTGCCCTAACCTGACATTCAATTAACTATGGGCAACTCACATAGTGTAGCCACCTCGATGGGCCGAAGTGGCCCCTAGTGTGCCCACTATAAAAATTTCTTATGTTCTTAAGAATATCCACCGCACAGACTCGCCATTTTCAAACTGATTTCAAATGAAAGCAGTGTTGCCAACATTATCTCCTGAGAGTAAGGCTAGATTAGAAGAAAATATAGGCTATAAAGGCTATAACCCTAATAAAAATAGGCTAAACATTTTACTTACATTATGACAAAAATAGTGTGTCAACATCATTTAAATCCTCATCGGAATCATGTTCTGTTTCGTCAGCATTCTCGTAAGTTAATTTGGTCCCTATGTTTTGAATTATGTTCTGAGGTAAACTGTATGAGTAACAAGACTTTTCAGCTCTTCTAATTCCAGCTCGAATGCTAAGTATTGCATTTAAAAGGTCTCTTCATTCTGTTTCTCTGTTTACTTTTAACGATGTTCATCTGGCTAAAAATTCTCTCCACTTCAGCATTAGAATGGGGGATGCACAAAACACGTCTAGCTACAGCAGCAAGCCCTCTGAAGGGATTAGATCCTGCTGCATCAGTATACACTGAAACCTCAGCCCAAAACTTTTCAGTGTCATGAATCTGTTCCCATTTTACAAGTATTAGATTATTCCATTGAAGATTTATTTGACTAATGTTACTGGAAGGTTCACTTACTTCACTTTATAATAACAATTTATACTATACAATACACATTCACGTACAAGAAGAACTAACAACGACTGAAACCACTTCTATCAAATCAGTACAAGATGACACTCTTCCGACGTAATTGTACATATTTTGACACGCTACAACGTGAAAAAACATTTTAGTATGCTCGCAATTTGATATGAAAAGAGGCTAGATTAAGGCTAAATTAGAACAAAAAGTTGCCAGATTTAAGGCCATAGGCAGTGGCGGATTTAGGGGGGGGGGGGGGGGCCGAGTAGGCCATGGCCTACGGCCCCGCGCCTGTGAGGGCCCCGCGCCCTCACATATAATTATAATGTTGGATTCCACTATAAATAATACAATTGATTAATGATTAGTGATAATTATGGTATCACTCTCTTTGCTGGCGGGAGTTTAGTTCTATTCAGGCCGCTGTGGAGTGCACATGTGAGTGTGTTTAGTGGTAAGTAATGGTAAAAGTCGTATCTCGAAAAAGTCGCCAGTCAATAAATTGGGATGGGGGAGTTTTAGTCAGCTTTATAATAACATAAATAAGTTGAAAAATGTTAAATTAATGTAATTAATTTTTTTATATGAAACGTACTTAGGCTAGGTTAGGTCAGTTTAGCTTAGATTTCATAATAAATACATTTTATACATATTTGTTACCGCAAAGTCCCACTATCAAGGTCCAAGCTGTAGAGATTGAGGAACTTTGTGCTCCAGTCACTACTTGTTTAGATATGGCATGTGTCCAAGAATTGCAAGTTAAAGGAATTAATTTGGGCAATAATACGTTTGAAGGAACAGAAGATATTAGTCTTTTGATTGGAGCTGACTATTATTGGGACTTCATCACTGGTAATATTGTCCGTACTTCTCAAGGCCCAGTAGCTATTGAAAGTAAGCTAGGCTGGATGCTACATGGTAGCTATTGCAATGAAATGGAAATTAAGGCTCTTTTTGTTAAGATTGAGGAGAACAGCCATGGTTTGGAAAGGCATTTGAAAGCGTTTTGGGAACTTGAATCCATTGGCATAAAGGACAAACAGTCAAGTACAGTGAAGAATGATGTTTTAGAGCAATTTGAAAAAGGGATTGGGTTTAGAGATGGTTGCTATGAAGTTGGCCTACCATGGAAGGATTCTTGCAAACCCGGTTCAAACCTTCAGCTAGCTAATCGGAGGTTGGAGACTTCATTGTACAGGCTAAGAAAAAATGAGTTGTTGTTAATTGAATACAATGAGGCCATCCTAAGTTATGTAAGGGAGGGCTTTGCTGAAAGGGTGCAAGGTGAGCTGGTGAGCCAGGAGGCACATTATCTGCCACACCATGCAGTGGTACAGCGAGACAAAACTACCACCAAACTGAGGGTAGTTTTTGATGGCTCAGCCAAGGACAAAGGTGGTGTGTCCTTGAATGACTGTTTGGATGCTGGGCCAAATTTAAATGCAGATATATTTTCCTTGTTACTGAGATTCAGGTTTGGTAGAGTAGCATTGACTGCAGATGTGAAGCAAGCCTTTTTGCGGATAAAGTTAAAACCAGAGGACAGAGATGCAGTAAGGTATCTGTGAGTGGATACGAAAGACTTGTTGGAAAATGAACCAAAGGTTCAAGCATATAGAATGAAGTCAGTGTTGTTTGGCCTCAGCTCTAGTCCATTTCTGTTGGCAGCTACTATGCAGTACCATTTTAAGAAATATTCTGAAGTCTATCCTAACACTATTGAACACATAAGGAAAAATTTTTATGTTGATGATTTGCTGTGTTTCGTGGATAATACAGAAATGGCTAAACAGATATTCATGGAGGCTAGAGCTATAATGAGAGAGGCTGGCATGGAGCTTAGAAAATGGCAGACCAATCATTCGCAATTACAAGAGTAGTTTATGAGTCATTCCTGTGTAGTACCTGATGCAGCAGAAAGTATTGAGGATTCTGGTATTAAGGAGTTGTGGGCAATAGACGCAAAGGTGCTAGGCATTGTTTGGCAGCAAGATGATGATTTGTTTACCTTCAATGGGAAATCTTTAGTAGAGCTGGCTGAGAATAAGACAAGGTGGACAAAACGTACAGCTCTTAGTTTGGCTTCAAAGGTCTTTGATCCGCTTGGATTCCTGGCTCCATTTGTGATAAAGTAAAAAATTTGGTTTCAGAGCCTCTGGGAAATTGGACTTGGTTGGGACCAAGAGTTATCTGATCATATGGTGGTAAGGTGGAAATATTGGTTCAAAGAATTGGCACATCTTGGAGACATTGAAATCCCAAGATGATACTTTGGAGAGTTGAACAATAGTCCAGACAATTTGGAGCTGCACATCTTTTGTGATGCAAGTGAGGAAGCCTATGCAACTTGTATTTATATAAGAGGCACATTGCAAGAGGAAGTAAGTTGCAGGTTGGTTGCTGCAAAGAGCAGAGTAGCACCTTTGAAAAGGCTTTCTGTTCCAAGGTTGGAATTGATGGATGCAGTTATTGCTAGTCGGCTTGCAGTTATAGTGCAAAAGTCTTTGGCCCTCTCTGAAATTCCAAGCTATTATTGGACAGACTCCACTATAGTTTGGCACTGGTTAAGAAGCCAGGCAAGGAAATGGAAACCATTTGTTGCCAATAGGGTGGAGGAAATTCAAGCGCACACAGATCCAAAGCAATGGAAGCATTGTCCAGGCACCCAAAACCCCGCTGATTTACCAACACGAGGAATTTCAGTGAAAGATCTTGCACAGTCAAGTTTGTGGTGGAATGGGCCGGAGTGGCTAAAACTTGGAAGTGAAAACTGGCCTTCTAATCAGCCTATTGTAGGAGAATGCCAGACTGAAGAAGAATGGGTGAGTGAGGTGAGAAAATGCGCTGTGAACAGTTGTCAAGTTATGCAGCAGGACCCCATATTGAGGCTTGAGGACATTAGCAGTCTGAAAAGATTGTTAAGAGTGACAGCATGGGTATATAGATTTACTAACAACATTAAGGGAGAAACAAGAAGGGAAGGAATTCTGAACAGTAATGAGATTCAGCAAGCCAGGAAATACTGGGTGCTATATATGCAGAAGGAAAAATTTGGTGAAGAGAGAGAATTGCTCACCAGCCATCCATTACAGGTTCTACCAACACATTCTGCGCTCAAGGATTTGGATGTGTTTTTGGATCAGGATTTATTGAGAGTAGGAGGTAGATTACAGTTTTCTGGCTTCCAGAGAGAAAAGACATCCAATTTTGCTACCTTCTGGGGGCACTTTGTGGACCTTTTGATCCTGGATACTCATCATAAGCTGTTACATGCTGGAGTTAGAGAAGTGATAATAGAGATCAGACAACAGTTTTGGATTCCCAAAATTAGACAAGTAGTAAAAAGGTCGTGCATAAATGTGTGGTTTGCAAGCGTTGGAGTGCAAAGCCTTATTATGAAAAGGTGGCTCCACTTCCAAGAGAACGGTGTGTCTATACTGCCCATTTGATGTAGTGGGAGTAGACTTTGCAGGGCCAGTCTATGTGTATGAGCGAGGGGAGTCTAACAAAGGTTATATATGTCTTTTCACCTGTGCTACCACCAGAGCAATCCATTTGGAGTTGGTAAGCAACTTAAGTAGTGATGTATTCTTTTGGCCTTTAAAAGGTTTGTGAACAGAAGGGGTTTCCCAAATAAAATCATATCGGATAATGCAAAAACCTTCAAAAAGGCTGCAAAGGAACTCCAAGAAATTTGGTCCTTGCTAAAAGAGGAAGGATTCCAATCCTACTTTTCACCAAGGGGTACAGTGGGAGTTTATTGTTGAGAGAGCACCATGGTGGGGAGGATTTGGGAAAGGCTAGTGAGAAGTGTAAGTGTCCATTAAAGAAACTTTTAGCTAATGCTCATTTGAGCAAAGAAGAATTCTGCACTGTTTTATGTGAAGTAGAAGCAATGGTGAACAGTAGGCCTATCACTTTTGTTTACAACAGTATGCAGGATGCAGAGCCATTGACACCAAATCATTTCTTTGTGGTAAACGATTAACATCAAGCCCCAGTGTGCCAGAAGACTTGCAGCCTATCCAGAGCACTCAAGGAGAGTTAACCAGACGGTTCAGGTACCTTGAAGAGCTACAAGATCAGTTATGGAAGAGGTGGCAGATGGAATACTTGCCAGAACTCAATTATTACCCATCAGGCAAGGTAAAGGGCTCCATGCAAATTGTATCAAGGTGGGAGAAAGTGGTAATGATTGGGGATGAAAGACCAAGGCAATGCTGGAAGCTTGGCATAATTGAAGAGTTGTTTGTGGCAAAGACAATTTAGTTAGGTCTGCACTGGTAAAGACTTCAGGAGGAAAGTTAGAGAGACATATACAAAAACTCTATGCTTAGAAATCAGCAAAAACACAGATAGTCAAGATGAAACATTGAGTTACGGCCTCATGGAGAAGGCTTGGCTAACCTTGCAGAAGGTAATGACAACAATGCCTCTTCGGGGGGTGTGGTAGAAAATCTAGAAGAGGAAGAACCATTGTTGTCCCAAGGCAATATGATGACAAGCTGATTGAGCAGCATTGCTTGTATATATTAAGTTAAGGTGTATATATATCCATCTCATAATTGTAAGGTTAGTGAAAAATTAACTTAATTTAGAGCTAGCATTTTTGAGCTCTTGTGGCATCATTTTGGGGAGCTGCGCGTTCTTTCTACTCGTTTGTGGGATGTCGTACGTACAGGGTGTGGTCTGTTAGAGAGCTCTCTTGCAATTCAGTTTGGTTGTTTAGATATAAGATTGTTGCATCGTGCAATAGTCCAGGTTGCGTTGTTGTTGCAAGGTTGAGAAAGACGACCATAAATAGTACCCCTTTTGTTTATATTAAATTCATGTAACAAAGGTCTAAGGTAGGCCCGCATCGAGTCAGCAACCCTGAGGTAGGACCTAATAGGATCTCAAATCCGTAAGTTTAGAATTTGGCCGTTCACGACTCGGCTGGGATTTTGAACCCAACAAATAAATAAAATAACAGTTGGTCAGTACCCCAACCAAGCAATTCAGTTTATTTTGAAAAAAAAAGCAAAATTTGAGTTTGATCAGTTTGGTTAAGTATTTTTGCCAATTCAGCTTATTTGGCATTGAGCCCAATTGTTGTTTGTATTGAAGATGAGTGCAGCTGAATTGAACAAGTTTAAAAAAAAGGAGAAGCGCCTACAAAGGTCTAATTAGATTCTGCCATAGAGCAAGAGGATTTAAGCTTAGTGACTGCACAGCTTTCCATATTAGAAACTAAAAAGGTTGCTCTAAGCGAAGTAAATATTGAAATTGAGGCTCTTATAGAAGAGGATGAAATAGAAAATAACATAATTTACTTTGAAGAGATTATTGATGATATAATTAAAGTAGGCCACAGAGCAAAAGAGTTTAGCAGCTAAGTACAGTTAGAGACCAGGTCTAATAATGAAACACAATCCTCAACAAATGGTGTTTGTGAAGTTAAGGTTAACAGATCTGCAGTTCAATTACCGAAGCTTGTACTCAAAACATTTTCTGGGAGTATTCAGGAATGGCAAGGATGGGCAGACAGTTTTCAATCAGCAGTTCATTCTAGTCAAGTGTTAAGTGCGGTGAAGTTTATTTGCAGTCCCTCTTGGAAGGGGAGGCAGCAAAGACAATAGCAGGATTAGCATTAACAGAGGCTAATTATAATGTAGCTTGGGATATATTGAAGAAACGGTTTGGTAAGCCAGAGATCTTAATTAAAAGCCACCTCCGTGAACTTTTAGCTGTACCTCCTGTTAATAATCCCAATAGTGTCAAGGAGTTACGGCAGTTATATGATGAATTTGAAGTTAGAACTAGGTCCCTGGACAACTTGGGTGTAGGAATGGAAAGGTATGGTATAATGTTGGTTACTATAATGGAGTCTACATTGCCTAGCTCAATTTTGCTTGAATTAAGTAGAGGACACTCTACAGAACATGTGTACATCCCCCTTCAGCAGATGTTAAGTCTTTTAGGCACAGAATTGGCAAGACGAGAGGGAATTGAGTTTGCACAGTGGGATGTTAAATAAGGGGACAAAGGCAGGCACAGCACCAAAGTTTCTACAAAAAGGAATAGCCCAGGTACAGTGTCAGCTCTACATGCATCCTCTGAGAATAAATTAAAGGGAATCGAGGAATGCATATTTTGCGAAGGCAACCACAAGTCATACAAATGTGAGGTGGCTGTCTTTACTTTTTGAGGAGAGAAAGGACAGGGTAACTAAGTCCACAGCATGTTTTAAATGTTTTTTGAAAGGTCACAGAGCAAGGTTTTGTAAGTTTAAAATTTTGTGCAAAAAATGCCATGGCCGGCATCAGCCATTGTGGGAAAACACCCTTAGTAGGCCTACCTCAGAAGAAGAGACATCAGTGGCACATGCCACTGCTATGAAAGGGAGTAAAAGTAAAGGAGGATATTGCAAACAGCTGCAGCATTATTAATTGGGAATGATGGAGAAGCTACTGTAAGAGTGTTGTTTGATAGTGGTAGCCAGTGTAGCTTTATTAAGACCAGAATTTCCAGAAAATTGAAGTTTAAAGAACTAGAGGGAAAATTTAAGAATTTCTGGGTTTGGGGGTTCTGTTCCAAACCAAACCAAAGTTAAGTAGAAGTTCTAGTTAAGGGGTTGTTACCACAAAGTCCCACTATCAAGGTCCAAGCTGTAGAGATTGAGGAACTTTGTGCTCCAGTCACTACTTGTTTAGATATGGCATGTGTCCAAGAATTGCAAGTTAAAGGAATTAATTTGGGCAATAATAAATTTGAAGGAACAGAAGATATTAGTCTTTTGATTGGCGGTGACTATTACTGGGACTTCATCACTGGTAATATTATCCGCACATCTCGAGGTCCGGTAGCTACTTTCTAGACTGGATGCTACATGGTAGCTATTGCAATGAAATGGAGGTTAAAGCTCTTTTTGTTAAGATTGAGGAGAACAGCCATGGTTTGGAAAGGCATTTGAAAGCCTTTTGGGAACTTGAATCCATTGGCATAAAGGCATAAAGGCGAGTACAGTGAACAGTGATGTTTTAGAGCAATTTGAAAAAGGGATTGTGTTTAGAGATGATTGCTATGAAGTTCGCCTCCCTTGGAAGGATTCCTGCAAACCCAGTTCAAACCTTCAGCTAACTAATAGGAGGATGGAGACTTCATTGTACAGGCTAAGAAAAAATGAGTTGTTGTTAAATGAATACAATGAGACCATCCTAAGCTATGTAAAGGAGGGCTATGCTGAAAGGGTGCAAGGTGAGCTTGTGAACCAGGAGGCACATTATCTGCCACACCGTGCAGTGGTACGGCGAGACAAAACTACCACCAAACTGAGGGTAGTTTTTGATGGCTCAGCCAAGGACAAAGGTTGTGTGTCCTTGAATAACTGTTTGGATGCTGGGCCAAATTTAAATGCAGATTTATTTTCCTTGTTACTGAGATTCAGGTTTGGTAGAGTAGCATTGACTGCAGATGTGAAGCAAGCCTTTTTGTGGATAAAGTTAAAACCAGAGGACAGAGATGCAGTAAGGTATCTGTGGGTAGATACGAAAGACTTGTTGGAAAATGAACCTAAGGTTAAACATATAGAATGAAGTCAGTGTTGTTTGGCCTCAGCTCTAGTCCATTTCTATTGGCAGCTACTATGCAGTACCATTTTAAGAAATATTCTGGTCTATCCTAACACTATTGAACACATATGGAAAACTTTTTATGTTGATGATTTGCTGAGTTCCGTGGATAATACAGAAATGGCTAAACAGATTTTCATGGAGGCTAGAGTTATAATGAGGGAGGCTGGCATGGAGCTTAGAAAATGGCAGACCAATCATTCTCAATTACAAGAGTTTATGAGTCAGTCCTGTGTAGTACCTGATGCAGCAGAAAGTATTGAGGATTCTGGTATTAAGGAGTTGTGGGCAATAGAGACAAAGGTGCTAGGCATTGTTTGGCAGCAAGGAGAGGATTTGTTTACCTTCAATGGGAAATCTTTATTAGAGCTGGCTGAGAATGAGACAAGGTGGACAAAACGTACAGCTCTTAGTTTGGCTTCAAAGGTCTTTGATCCTCTTGGATTCCTGGCTCAATTTGTAATAAAGTAAAAAATTTGGTTTCAGAGCCTCTGGGAAATTTGATTTGGTTGGGACCAAGAGTTACCTGATCATATGGTGGTAAGGTGGAAATATTGGTTCAAAGAATTGGCACATCTTGGAGACATTGAAATCCCAAGATGGTACTTTGGAGAGTTGAACAATAGTCCAGACAATTTGGAGCTGCACATCTTTCGTGATGCAAGTGAGGAAGCCTATGCAACTTGTATTTATATAAGAGGAACATTCAAAGAGGAAGTAAGTTGCAGGTTGGTTGCTGCAAAGAGCAGAGTAGCACCTTTGAAAAGGCTTTCTATTCCAAGGTTGGAATTGATGGGTGCAGTTATTGCTAGTCGGCTTGTAGTTACAGTGCAAAAGTCTTTGGCCCTTTATGAAATTCCAAGCTGTTATTGGACAGACTCCACTATAGTTTGGCACTGGTTAAGAAGCGAGGCAAGGAAATGGAAACCATTTGTTGCCAATAAGGTGAAGGAAATTCAAGCACACACAGATCCAAAACAATGGAAGCATTGTCCAGGCACCCAAAACCAAGCTGATTTACCAACACGAGGAATTTCAGTGAAAGATCTTGCACACTTAAGTTTGTGGTGGAATGGGCCAGAGTGGCTAAAACTTGGAAGTGAAAATCGGCCTTCTAATCAGCCTATTGTTGGAGAATGCCAGGCTGAAGAAGAATGGGTGAGCGAGATGAGAAAATGCACTGTGAACAGTTGTCAAGTTATGCAGCAGGACCCGATATTGACGTTTGATGACATTAGCAGTCTGAAAAGGTTGTTAAGAGTGACAGCATGGGTATATAGATTTACAAACAATATTAAAGGAGAAACAAGAAGGGAAGGAATTCTGAACAGTAAGGAGATTCCGCAAGCCAGGCAATACTGGGAGATATATGTGCAGAAGGAAAAAATTGGTGAATTGGTGAAGAGGGAATTGCTCACCAGTCGTCTATTACAGATTCAACCAACACATTCTGCTCTCAAGGGTTTGGATGTGTTTTTGGATCAGGATTTATTGAAAGTAGGAGGTAGACTACAGTTTTCTGGACTTCCAGAGGAGAAAAGCCATCCAATTTTGCTACCTTCTGGGGGGCACTCTGTGGAACTTTGATCCTGGAGACTCATCACAAGTTGTTACATGCTGGAGTTAGAGAAGTGATAATAGAGATCAGACAGCAGTTGTGGATTCCCAAAATTAGACCAGTAAAAAAGGCCTTGCATAAATGTGGTTTGCAAGCGTTGGTGCAAAGCCTTATTATGAAAAGGTGGCTCCACTTCCAAGAGGACGGTGTCTATACTGCCCATTTGATGCAGTGGGAGTAGACTTCGCAGGTCCAGTCTGTGTGAGAGAGCAAGGGAAGTCTAACAAAGGTTATATATATATGTCTTTTCACATGTGCTACCACCAGAGCAATCCATTTGGAGTTGGTAAACAACTTTAGTGATGTATTTCTTTTGGCATTTAAAAGGTTTGTGAACAGAAGAGGTTTCCCAAATAAAATCATATCGGATAATGCAAAAACCTTCAAAAAGGCTGCAAAGGGAACTCCAAAAAGTTTGGTCCTTGCTAAAAGAGGAAGGATTCCAATCCTACTTTTCACACCATGGTGGGGAGGATTTTGGGAAAGGCTAGTGAGAAGTGTAGTGTCAATTAAAAAAGCTTTTAGCTAATGCTCATTTGAGCAAAGAAGAATTCTGCACTGTTTTGTGTGAAGTAGAAGCAATGGCGAACAGTAGGCCTATCACTTGTTTATAACAGTATGCAGAGCCATTGACACCAAATCATTTTCTGTGGTAAACGATTAACATCAAGCCCCAGTTTGCCAGAAGACTTGCAGCCTATCCAGAGCACTCAAGGAGAGTTAACCAGAAGGTTCAAGTACCTTAAGAGCTACAAGATCAGTTATGGAAGAGGTGGCAGATGGAATACTTGTCAGAACTCAATTATTACCCATCAAGCAATGTAAAGGGCTCCAATGCAAATTGTATCAAGGTGGGAGAAGTGGTAATGATTGGGGATGAAAGACCAAGGCAATGCTGGAAGATTGGCATAATTGAAGAGTTGTTTGTTGGCAAAGACAATTTAGTTAGGTCTGCACTGGTAAAGACTTCAGGAGGAAAATTAGAGACCTATACAAAAACTCTATGCTTTAGAAATCAGCAAAAACATGGATAGTCAAGATGAAACAAACATTCTCATGGAGAAGGCTTGGCTAAACTTGCAGGTAATGACAACAATGCCTCTTCGGTGGGGTGTGTTAGAAAACCTAGAAGAGGAAGAACCATTGTTGTCCCAAGGCGATATGATGACTTAGCTAATTGATGCAGCATTGCTTGTATATATTAAGTTAAGGTGTATATATATCCTCATAATTGTAAGGTTAGTGAAAAATTCACTTAATTTAGAGCTAACATTTTTGGGCTCTTGTGGCATCATTTTTTTGGGGGCGCTGCGCGTCCTCCCTACTCGTTTGTTGAATGCGACACTTACAAGACGTGGTCTTATAGAGAGCTCTCTTGCAATTGAGTTTGGTTGTTTAGATACAAGATTGTTGCAAGGTTTAGAAAGACCATAAATAGTGCCCCTTTTGTTTTTACCTTAACTTTATGCAACTGAGGTAGGACCTAATAGGACCTCCAAGTCCGTAAGTTTTTAGTCTAACTTAACTTGGGCTGTAGGTTAAACTGGCCCTTCAGAGTTTAGCCTTTCACGGCTCAGCTGGGATTCTGAACCCAATTAAAAGAAAAAAAAATTAAAAATTAACAATTCCATCGTTTACCACTGTCTTGGGAAATTGCCAACCCTGATTAGCAACCCAAAATCTAGCACTTTTCTTCTACATAACCAATACCAATGAAGCCCCCATTTTTTCAGCCCAGGACGGGGTGGGAACGCAATCCCGAGTCGTTTAAGCGCGAAAACTAGCAGAGTAGGTGGCTAGACCAACTTAAGTCGAGGGAGAGGCAAGAGTCAAACCCGTTTTGCTTTAATTTCTACAGGCCTGACATTCAGATGTTCCAAAGTGGAATTTGCTTCCTTTGGCAATTATCTTTCGCATTAAAAAAAATATGTATTTAGGTTACGAAGAGCTTTTCACAGTAGTCTTACGAAAAGACGAATAGCAGTTTAATACTCAAATTAACTTTTAACTATTGAGTTCCATTACTGAACATACTCCAGTTTTGCTGCTCAAAAATTCTATCCCCTTCAGGTAGTCCACTTGAGCACAACTCATACAGTAGTAAAATAATGCATATTAATCAGTTTTACTTCTACGTAAGCGTTTGAGTACAAAAAAATATTGTAGTGTAACATAACCCTGAACTCTGAATACTAAAATGCTGGAAAGATGTCAATATCATGAAGTTATTATTCTTTTATCTCGACCCACACCATATCCACACAAAGTAATTTTTTTTTTCCCTTTCTTTATTTTACCGCCGATTCGTACTTAGTATGGTACATATCTCAGCGAGGCAGTGGGTGAGTGGTGTTACTGAGTTGGGGATGATTGACCAGGGGGGGAGAGTGTAATGTTCAGTTGCTTGGTAGTAGGTATGATCTCAGACCCGTTGAAGCAAGTGGGAATAAGTGAGGAAGCGGGAAATCACTTCCCCCGAAAAAAGGGGACCCTCAGCGAGCATGAATTGTAGACGCTCGGGTATGGGAATTCAGGCCAAGTGAGGGAAACATCTACAATGAGTCGCAGACAAATTTGGGCATTCGACCAGGAGATGCACGACAGTGATGGGTGTGTGGCAGGTAGGGCATAGCGGGGCTGGCGATTTAGCCATAAGGTGACCATGAGTAATGCGTGTGTATCCTATGCGGAGACGGGCTATAATCACTTCTTTATGCCGGGACCGGTGGAAGGAGGAGGCCCAATATCCTACTTGCGGTTTGATCTTGTGAAGTTTGTTTTGTGTGGCCTGATCCCATTCCCGTTGCCAGATGGAACGGAAGTGGGAGCGGAGAGTCGGGAAGAAGTCGGTGAAAGGAAGGGGCCGGGAGGGGGCCGGGAGGGGGCCGGTAGTAAGCTGGCCGACTTTGCCGTGCGGTCCGCCTCCTCGTTACCCTGGATGCCGACATATGTCAGGACCCAGCAGAAGGCTGTTAGAAAATGAGAGATTTGCTGGATGGTACAGACGAGCGGATGGGGGGGGGTTAAATCTCTCTAGGGAAAGAAGTGCGCTTTGGGAATCTGAATAAATGAAGGAGCTGGCAGAGTGAGTGCGCACTATGTCGAGGGCCTCCTTAATTGCGAAGAGTTCTGCCGAGAAAACGGAGGTCTCGCGGGGCAGGCTGACGCCTCGAGAAAGTGGCGTCAGGCCAGTATCACCGCTGAGGCGGCCGCAGCAGTCTCCGAACGGGAACCATCTGTATAAATGGAGACTGTGTCCGGATGTTGGGTTGCACCTGCATGTTCACGGAAGAGTGACCTGTATACCGTAGCACTCGTGGTCTTCTTCGGTAGGGCACACAGGTCCCTGCAAAATTTGATAGAGGTGAGGAGCCAGGGGGGGGGGGTAGATGTTGTATGAGATGGGGATAATTGAGGGGACGGGCATGCTAGAAAGGTCGAGGAAAGAGCGGACCTCTTTAGTGAAGTGCCAGCTCCGTCCCTGGGGTGGGAGTTCAGAAATCGCCGCGCATACAAGCGAAGAGGGTAGTCTTTGTGCACGGAGGTATGTCCTCATGAGGAGCAGACCCCGTCGGAGGGCGAGAGGGAGATAATTGCAATCCACTTGAAGGCTGGAAGCTGGGAAGAGCGGAAAGCACCTGTGGCGAGGCGGAGGCCCCTATTAAGGACCGGGTCCAAGATACGGAGGCAGGTGTTGGAGGATGAACCGTATACTACACTGCCATAGTCCAGCTTCGACTGGACCATGGAAGTATAAAGACGAAGGAGAGAGCGTCGGTCTGCGCCCCATGTGGTGTGGGAGAGGTGATCTAGTAGAGCGAGGGGACGCTGGAGGGACTGCTTCAGTTGTTTGATGTGAGGAACCCAGTTGAGCCGTCGGTCTAGAATCACGCCCAAAAATCGCGTGGAGGGTACTACTTCAAGAGGGTTGCCGTATAGCGTGACAGAAGGAACCTGAAGGGTTGCGGGTCTTCTGCTGAAGAGCATACACTTGGATTTTTGTGTGGAGAGGGGGAAAGCCACTGACGTCGCCCACCTTTCCACCCTGTAGATGGCGAGCTGAATTTGTCGTTGAACTACGGACGGCTCCCGCCCTGCAAAGTAGATCACTAGGTCATCCGCGTAGATGGAAGAACGGATGTTGGGTGGAAGGCATTTTGCGACTGTGTTCATGACGATGGAAAAGCATAGAACACTAAGGATGCTTCCCTGTGGGACCCCGTCCATCTGCACGGTGTCTGAGAGGACTGAGCACACCCGAACTTTAAAGGTCCGGGAGGATAGGAAGCCCCCTGATGAAGGTCGGCATGGCTCCGACGAGCCTAGACTTTGGAGCTGACTAAGAATTATTGTCCGGTGAGTGGTGTCGTAGGCCTTTTGGATGCCAAAAAATATTGATAGGACGAACTGTCTACTGTCGAATACATTCTGTATGTCATGGCTGAGAAGCAGGAAAGGTCAGTGGTGGATCGAAATTGTCTGAAGCCGGACTGGGTAGCCGGGAAGGAATTACTATTTTCGAGGAACGATAGTCGCGTCGCGACCATTTCTTCGAAAATTTTGCAGGCACAACACGTTAGGGCGATTGGTCTGTAGTTTGTGGGATTGAGGGAATCTTTGCCGGGTTTGGGGATAGGGATTACGTAGGCCTCCCTTCACCGGGAGGGAAAGGCGCCCTCTATCCATATGCGGTTGTATAGGTCTAGTAGGAAATTTTGTAAGGTAGGGTGGATGTGCTGGATCATGCTGTAGGCCCGTGTAGGGGATACTGTCCGGGCCGGGACAAGGGGATCATCGAGAGACCAATGCCGCCTGTAGTTCTTGCATGGTGAACAGTCGGTTGTAGGAGCTGTCTATGGACGGTGAAGAGGAGCTATTTTTAGGGGCGGGTGCGAGGGAGCTAACTGCTGAGAAAGAAACGGCGGCGAAAGTAGAAGCTAGATGGTTTGCGATTTTGGCTCGTATAGGAGTCCGTCGCTAGTCCGGAGTACCGGGGGTCGAGAGGGGACATGTCGCCTCGCGATGCCCCGTACCTTCATCCAGATGGTAGCTGAAGGTGTGGTGGTGGTGACGCCGGATACAAAGGCACGACAAGAAGCTCGGCGCACTGTCTTCATTGTGCGGCGGGCGATGGCCCTGGCTCGCTGCATCTCCGTGCGATGGATGGGTAGTCGCGTACGGTAAACCCGTCGAGGAGCCGTCTTCTTGGCGCATACAGCCTCCGTGCACTCTGGGGTCCACCAAGGTACCCGTCGGGCGCGGGGGTAGGTGGAGGATCTCGGGATACTAGAGCACGCAGCCGCTACCACGTTTGATTCGAAGTAGGTGATACACTCGTCGGAAGATGGGAAGTTGGCAGTCGTTCGGGTTGTATATGTATCGTCGTGGAAGCGGGACCAATTCGCTTTTGCAGTAATCCATTTCTCCAGTACCTGAACGGTCTGGTCAGGCCGATTGAGTGTAAGTTGAACTGGGAAATGGTAACTTCCATAATCCTTTTGGAGGACTTGCCATGAGATATCTAGGAGGGCATTGGTCGATACGAAGGACAGGTCTATGCAGGATGGAGTGCAAGTGGTGGCATGGTAGAATGTAGGAGAGCCATCATTGAGGCACTCAAGGGAGAGCTCGGTCATGATGTTGATCAGGGTCGGGGCCATATAGGTGGTGTGTGTGTCTCCCCACATGGGGTGGCGACTATTGAAATCGCCCAGTAATAGAAAGGGCCTGGGGTGTGGAGGGAGGTATATTGAACAGACGGTGTACTGTCTATCCAGTGA
Organism: Bathynomus jamesi; assembly: GCA_023014485.1. Classification (NCBI taxonomy): domain Eukaryota; kingdom Metazoa; phylum Arthropoda; class Malacostraca; order Isopoda; family Cirolanidae; genus Bathynomus; species Bathynomus jamesi. The sequence goes on along the minus strand of JAJOZX010000007.1, from coordinate 2,397,657 downwards.
AAGCCGGGCAGCGATCACATGTAATGGGGATCGGATATGGAGGTTGTAGAAGGGGACTGCGTGATGGATGAAAATGGCAGCCCCCTTTCGGGTGCAGGTAGGAAAAGGGGTGGTGATGAAAGAATACCCAGTCGGGCAAGGCAAGGGTCTGGTCCCCAGGATGAGTTCCTGGAGACAGACACACACAGGGCGGGAAGTGGCAATCAAGGAATTGAGGCCTTCGTAATTCGCGAATATTCCTCCGCAATTCCAGTGTACTATTGTAGTTTTCGGGGGATTCATTATTTGATGATGGGGGATGGGTAAAGATGTAGGTGCGAAGAGGTTGGGGTGTGAAGGTAGATTTGAGGTTTGCGAAGGCGAAGAATGGGTCAAGAGTATGGCTGGCTATCTGCCGTTCACCAGAGAAGGAATCGGTCGGCCAGTCGGTCTCCGCGGCGACCGCGGGGTCGAGTCGGCCGAGCGAGACCGGAGGCGTGGGTCACGGCAGCTTGGAGGTCGTCGTGGGCTTTGATGGTGCGAGATTTCTTGATGGGTTTTTGTGTTCGGGCCATGGGGGGGGGGGGGGCGTTTTATTTCCCAAGTTGGCACCTCCCCGTCTGTCTGGGGTCTCACGACGGACCGCAGGTGGCAATAGGGGGTGCCAGGAGGACCCGGCAGGTGGGAGGGAGGATGTGCTCGGAGTGGCTGAAGGGGTGTGGACCGGGGATTTTATAGGAGCAGGCGCAGTGGGGGTGGGAGGAGGTGAACCAGAGTGTTTTCGTGGAGGGGTAGAAAAGATTGCATCAGGAGGCAAGGGCAGGTCCATGAGACTCACGGGCCGCAGCCACTGGATCCTCGGGGGAGAGGATGTTGTCCAGGTTGAATCTCATAAGGGGTGGATCATGTACTTCGGCAACTATTGTCCGCGTCTGTGGGGGTAAATTGATGGGACTTCTACGGTGGGGTGGTTTGGTCTTCGTAGACGAAGTGGGCGGTGTGAAGTTCCGATCCGTCTTAGCACTAGGGGAAGAGAAATTGAAAGTCCGGAGGGTCTGGCGACTCACTCCGACGTCTTCGCCTCGTCGGCCCACTCCGGGCGATAGGTTCGGGTGTATGCAGAGAGCGCTGGGAGGGCGGGGTTCGAGGTTGGTGGAGCCCGGGTGTCCTGGTCCCGGACTCCTGTGGAATCTGTGACGGGCGAGGTGCGTGGAGAGAGGGAATGGTTGGGGGACAGGAGGTCGTCAGCTCCTGCGAGGACTCCCCCTGGAGGGGATGGGGAGCAGTGGTCGAGGGGGTTGTGAGCGGCAGGCCAGAGCGGCGTGCCGAGAGGACAGAGCCGAGGGTGAAGCGTAAAATACGCCCGTTCTCACCTCCCGACTCCGCACCCTGTCTCGTGCCTCTCGGAGGCTAAGGAAGTCCGTTACTTGCAGGCCTCGGACCTCCTCCTCGAAACTGTAAAACAGGCAATCGCGGGATGAAGATGGGTGTGTTGGGGCACTTGTCTGAGTGAGCGATTTGTCCGCAACGAACACACAATTGGTGCGGCTGCCGACAGACTGAGCTAACATGTCCAAACTTGGTGCATTTAAAGCAACGGGTCGGGTCTGGGATGTATGGGCGGACAGAGAATTCGCATGACGTGCGGTCTCCCATACCCCATATAATACGGTCGGGAAGGACTAAGTTATTAAAGGTGAGAAGTAGGCGCGGGGTGGGGGAGGGGGTACCTCCCTGTCGGGATGTGAAGCGATGGATCTTGGTGACACCCTGGGATGCGAGGTCCTCCAAGAGCTCGTTCACTGTAATTGACAATAATCATTTGGCATAGATAGTATCCTGGCTCTGGTTCAGGCAAGGGTGTGGTGAAACAGACACCGAGCATCCGAGGACCTGTGATGGAGAGTAGGGCTTTCGTTTCTGTGGCTGAGCGTGATTTTATGAGGAGGGAACCATTCCTCTGTGGTCGTACATCATAGCGGCTAGAGTTGCTGCGGGCTCGGATCGCCTGAAACGTCTGTTCAAAGTTAGTCGGGAGGGATCCGGAGGTAGGCCGGATCTCTTGGAATTTGTGGATACTTGGAAGGGATATGGAGGCAGTAGAGTCGAAGTGGACTGGGATATCCAGCTGTTGATAGGATGGTCGTGTATGCCGACTTCCCCTTCCGCCCCGGAGCTTTCTCCGTGGGGAGGCGGGTCGACGGCGGGTGAGGGGGGCATACTGGGAGAGTAAGAGGTCGGGTTCTGGAGGTGAATCTTGGGTAGATCTTGGGTCTCGCCCCCTGCTCCAGAGGGTGTACATCCAAGGGGATATTCTGGGTACAGCCTGGGGTCGGCGACGGTAAAGGAGGATGTAAGTGGTCAGTTACCAAAGGGGAATCAACCCCATCTGGATGCGGGCTTCCAGTGGTAGGGGACTCGAGGGCCTGGTTGCCCACCACCCGAATGTTGAGAGAGGGAGTAGTCCGAGTATTTGAAGCGGAGGTCGTTAACCGAGTAGAAGCAGCCATAGCAAACAAGGAAAATTTTTCATCCTCCGCGCGCATCCAGCCACCATCGACTCCAACAAGGGAGAGGCGGATCGTGGGCTCACTCGGTTCCACCGCCAATAGATGTCACGCAGGGAAGATACACCCATTCCCAGTCCCCGTGCCTACGAGGCGGCCTCTCTCATCCAACACGCGGTGAGAGATGGAAGGGACAGGGCTTGGGTTTGGTTTAAGAGCGACAAGGGTGAGGGACAACCATCCCCTTCACCCTCGGTCCAGGGAAAGAATCAAATCAAAGCCAAATGCGGGAAGGGAGGAAACCACAAAACTAGAAAGAAAGAGTTGGGGAAAGGAGGAGGGGGGAATACGAGTAGGAGGGTAGGAGATCAGCCGGGTCCCCAAACGGGTCCAATGGTCCACGAGGGCAGAGAAAGCCCTTACATCAAAGGAAGATGCATTCCCCCATTGGCCACAGAGGGACGCGCCCTATAGCTCTGGACAAAGCGAAGGGCACACAAAGTAATTGTACTCCTCTAAAACCATTAAAATGGAAGTTCAGATTAAAATAAAATGAAAAAGTGTCAGTAGTTTATTTCATTTCATAATTTATTTTATAGAATCAATATATTATATATAATGACCTGCTTCCTTTGTTAAATTTTCAAGACGTATTTTCAAGCGTCTCACAAATGAACACCAAATGACTTACATACTTAAGTTACTGTACAATTAATCTTAGTTATTTAATTTAAAATTAATATTCCCACAAGTAAATTTCCTTCTCGTTTTAATTTTTAGGGGAAAAAAAAAAAAAAAAAAAAAAAAAAATGCTTGCCCTTCAATATGCTATGTAATTCATTTATTTGCTCGTACTGCCCTTGTCAAACAAAATCAGGTCACGTCGAACTTTTACTCCATTTCATAATTCACATAAATTATCACATTTTGTAAAAAAATGCGTTAAAACAAGCAGATTTTTGGTCAATGTGTATATATATAAATATATATATATAAAGGTAATACTGTATTATATATATAAACGAGGTCTAAATTTCTGTAACTTTCAACTTCAATCTTAAAATCCTTTTAACAACACCAATTTAAACCACTGAATCCTTAAGAGATAGATAAACGTTTATATCTTATTACTTCAAAACAACTTTATAAAGCATTTAAAAATGTACCTTTTTTTTTTTCACAAGATTTTACGGTTAAGTGGAAATAGAGCCAAATTAACAACACATTACAAAATTATCCTTAACTCAACTGAAGAGGATTGTACTTTTCAATACTATAATCGAGGTAAAAATTCAAACTTTAGATTGCAATAATCTATACCCATTAGTAAAAATTGAACATTAAATATTAATTCTCTTACGCCTAATTAAAAAGTATTATTTAAATTTCTAAACTTTACACAAAATATTTTTATCATCAATTGCAAAATGAGCTCAGTTGTTATTCAGTTAAGATTCGCTGAACAAACTGCTTCGTGACAGAAAAGAAACAAAATAACGGTTTAGCGCCCAGTGGCCCTTTACCGACTTCGCTCGGACTAACGTCGGGCGATTTTACTGTCTAAGAAAAGACCACTGGGTGTTAAAAGGTTAAAAACTATTTACGACAATGAAATAAAACCGTTGACTGATGATTAAAAAGTATCGCAAAATCGGTTGGATAAAAATGAAGGAAATCGGGTTCACGATGAAACCAACAAATTTTACCCCCCAATTTTTTTTTTTTTTTTAAACAACAATTGAAGTGAATATGAGTAAAATGACTTGAAAGGTTTCCATTCAAATGTGGAAACGAAATATTTCATTTAGCTGTTGCCCAGTTCAAATGGTGTGATGATCTTATCACGCAGGAACGGAGATGGAAAACAAACGAGGGTCGAGACCGCGAACAGAAGAAGCGTATGTATCAATGATTTGCGATGAACTATATTCATATTCTTGACTTTCGCTGAAGGTAAAGATAATCTCCTTCAGTAATAATCACCACCTTTTATGAGGAGGGAATACGACAAAATTGATACGCAGGATTAATATCAATACCTTGAAATCAGACTGAAAAATAATTAGCAAAGTTCTTTTCTTATCAAAACCCAATAAGTATGACGTAATTTCAGGCAATTACGTTTCAAGATTTGTTCGAATCAATATTATATATAACTTATAACTTAAAATTTATCTCGCTCTGCCATCTAATCGCCAACAAAGGCTAAGTAATTTACTAAACAAATAATTTATGAAAATTCTCACAATTATGCTTCAAACAGGCCCGGGAGGCCACTCCATCTTACCGTAATGTTTATTGAATAGCTTCTTAAAGTATTTTGTACTGCTTGAGAATGATGTTAGTAGTTAAGCCTCTTTACGAAGGTCGAGGTTTTGCGAGGGAAGAAAGCAGCGAGGAGCGGGAGAATAAGGCGGTCAGGAAAAGAGTCTAAAGGGTGGGGGAAAGGAAAGCATTACGATAAAGGAATTGGGAGAAACCTATCACTTTAGAAGGTGAGGACGAAGGATCCATAGTATTACTGCACACTCCAAGGTATAAAGTCTTCCAACCCTATAAACTGGGGCTTGAGGAACATACATAATTTCTGCCAGGTACAGTTTCAAATTATACCTTCGGCGATGTACAGTCGGATCAAAACGTCCCGTCCTGAAACCTATTTCTTACCAACAGTTTTCAGGAAGAAAGAGCTTCGTGACAGGACTTTTTGAACCGATGGTACAAAAGAATTTAATGCTCTTTGCATTATGGTCAATCTCTATTATATACATTGGACAAAATGGTGGTGGGGCCTACCCTATTTAAACCTGCGTAAAGCTACACGCTCCATGTTAGATGCTTTTCTTGGTCTAGATCAAATATTTATTACTAGCTACGCATACACGTTACCATTTAAACTTTATATCTACAGATGGTTGTAAATATTTATGCATACATATACTTTTACACACTTACAATAATATATACAATAGATGTACACAATTTGACTACTAATTATGTAAATTATAAATTTTAAAAGATAGTAAATTCACATACATTGTTTAAATAAATACAAAAACTAGTAGTAGTAGTAGTAGTTCAGCAATTACAATACTGAATATACTACAATAATTACCTCGGTACACTATTACAATATATTTTTCACACAAAACTTTCATCGATATAAATGCAGTTAAAATTCTATGAAAGATTACTACATTAGTCTACATTTTAAGAGTTTCAAGTTAAATAAAGTATGTTTTAATCTAAAAAGAAAATTGAATGTAAGCAAATAATTTCATATGAACAAATGATGAATCCAGTTCTAGCGTGACTATTAAAGCAGTAAAAAATGGTTCTAACCTAACTTCGTACGATAAATAATTATACTTCGTAAAACCAACGTTGCCGCCGATATATATATATATATATATATATGTATATGTATTTTATATACATATATAATTACGTACGATTAAGGCGTATATAAAAATTTACAAAACTGTATACAAAATACAAATATTTCCAACACATTTTTATATTTCATTTACGATTCACCAAGAATTATTACTCTTAAAACAATACTCAAAAGCCGTAGTAGAAATTCTACAGTAAATTTATGAAGTGCATAATAATATAGTACTTGGTAACACGAGGTAACCTTACACGCTGTAGGAAAGTACTGTACTTTATAAATGGTTCAATTCATTACTCTGTAAAAGGTTTTAATACTTTATGTACACAGTAGCTACAGTAAGATTTATACAACTTAATCTTCATTAAAAAAATATTAAATAGCTTTTCTTTCTTTTTTGGTATTACAATGCTTTTATTTAAGACTATAAAATGGAAAATATTTATCATGACTGATGAAAAAACTATAATGAAAGCAATCTGATTGAGACTTTATCACATATATCCTGAATATCCTAATATCGTAAAAGAAAATTCGTATCTAATTATAAACTCCTTTGTACCAAACTACAGTTAATCTACACAAATTAATAATTAATAAACGAAATCTTTGGAAAAAAGAGAAACTTTTTATTGTTTTTAAGTCTTTTGTCTTTTGATAACAACAGTCGTAGGTTTTAAATCTCAATTTAATAAATATAGTTTCAATAGTCTATCCACGAGCCAACGAGCGCTTTCAAATTCTAATTTATTGTAACTTTAGCCAACCACAGCATTATTCGAAATTATTGGAATTTACCAGTTGATTATGAACCAACATTCAAATTCCTCGTAATCAGACCTATTCACTTATCACAGTATATAATATTAATCATTACGAGATATAGATTTACGAAACATTAAGATTGAAATGAATTGGAGTACTGTATGACGAGTGATTGGTCGAGAACTGTTAATGATTTGTGGTTAAATATAATGGAACATGGTTGGAACCATTTCACATATTACAACGTGGTATGCAGGAATGGGAAATCAGCCTCAACAGCTGTTTTGTCGGTTTATTAGTTTTGTCCTTTTAAAACTAATTAAATGGCTCCGAAATAGAGTTAACCATTTTATGCAGTGATCAAAACTGGTTCTGTTTTTTATACGTTTTTGAAAGGGAGACTGTCAAATAAAGCTATTGTATATTATGGTAAATATGACTTGTTACAGTACTGTGTCCTTAGATTTTGCTTTTTTCTATTTACATTACGCTAATGATAATTACATAGCCATTCTACAGCATGACCTTATTGAAGATATTTCTACTCGATAAAATAGGTAGATAGCTATGAATTATGACACTTAAAAGGAGCCTATTTATTTACATACGGTGGAAGTCAGTCAGTCAAACGACTATTTACTGCAACCACACTCAGATTTTAACCTTTGAAATTTTTACTTAGATCAATTAGAATTTTAATGTCTTACACCATATTTCGACTGATGATAATTCAAAATTATTACGAAGATCTTATAAGACTCATTCATTGTAAATTAAAATTGAAATAAAATATAACTTCCTACAACCAGACTTTCAAAACAAAATATTGGGTAACAAAAACTCTCCACATGGAGCATACCATGATTTAGTGGATCAAGACGATGAGTCTATTTTTAAAACTTAAGGCCATGAAAACTAAGAGTAACAAGAGTCGTATGACAAAGCACACACACACACTAACATAATCACAATGAAATTAATCAATTAAAATTGCCCAACTTTAATCAATAATGACCATGCGACACTTATTTGATAAATATTACTCTATGATAAAATAAATTTTTTGTATTTAATATAAAGTTATAAAGAGGTAGGTATTCCAGTAACTTAACTAAATAAGGAGGACCTACATTCAATTCATTTTTAGAGATATACCCTGTAGACCTCTTTTAACCTACCCATCTGTAACTTAGGCCCTAAAATCATGATTAAAATGGGTTGGTGCGTCCATGACAATGGTATACTTAGGAAAGTATAGAATCACTCTCTTATGACATTTTCCGATATATACATAAATAAATAAAGACTTCACTAATGCATGATATAAAAAGATCTACATTGTCTCCTTTCAGGGGTTTAGCGTCCTCAAGAATTAATCCCCTGGCGCTGAACCTTCGCCGATAGGAACGTATGAAGTATAAACACGAAAGGTTTTGGGTTGCTTTTCAAGTCAAGCTCCTGAAATGAATGGGAGAGAAGAAAAAGTTACTGACTAAATATATACAAGGTGTTCCAAAAGTCAGTTTACCGAGGAAAATGTTTTCTCCTGATGATTATTCTAAACATTACATGATGTGCATCGAACAACATGGACGACATTTTGAACAGTTATTGTAACCAGAACTATTCTCACGTTTTGTAAATATGTTTCAGAAATTTTCTTCTTTGTTTTCTTGTTTTGTAAATACATTTATGAAACAAGTTTTTTTCTTTGTAGTAAACTCACCTTAGGAGAACATTTTCTTCGGTAAACTGACTTTTGGGACACTCGGTATATAAAATCCGGCCTCTCACCTGTTCGATTTGTCTTTAAGCTTTGGCATGTTGGCCTACTGAAAATAATCTTAACAAATTTTATGCGCGCTGCACTCGTCTTTCCTTCTCTTTTAATACGGCTTTGTACATAACCTGCAGCAGTACCTAAGTACTTTTTGTTTCTCTACTCTGATATTAGCCTACTTCAACAACAATTATCTAGCAGTAAACATCAATAAGGTCCTTTCAACTTATTCATTCCCAATATTGTTTTTGGTGTGAGCGCGCTTTACAAATATGCAATAACTATAATGGTACTTTTGCAATTGAGTTGTTTTTAAAGTTTACGACGATGACGACGGCAAAAATATTGTTGAAAGACGCTCAGCAGGTGAACAAAAATTATGAAAATAAGGAAGAATTCTGCATTTTGGCAATGACGTTCAATTTAAAGGCTTTAATTCCGTGTAAAAAGAGAAAATTTATAAAATTATCAACTTTTAAAAGAGAAGTTGCACTGAATGGATTAATGAAAAATCAGGAAATGAAAAACTGGATACACGTTGTACCACTGATTTGGATCAGTGAAAAGTTAGTATGGGACCCAAGATTAAAAGTTGGACGTACTAGGATGTTTTTTGCTCCATAATATTTAGGAAGCACTTTCTAGGTACAGCAGGGTTCATAGCGACCTGGAAAGTCAAGGAAGGCAAGAGAAAATCGAGTTTTGTTGCGAAATTTCAGGGAAAACAAAAAAATTGGATGGTGGTCAGGGAATTAACATATGACAAAAGAAAAACCATAGACTACGGCAAAGTGTTCGGATAATTTTCTTCTTTTATGATAGAAGTCAGTGGAATCATCAACAGTCTGTATGGAAATGACACTTAATAATAAAATAAAAGGAAAACGTGTGCGTGTGTGTTTTTGTTTTAAAAAACACAACAAATGAAATTCGGTCAGGGAAATGTTTGCAAAATTGTCCGAGTTACAAGGCTTAGGTCAACTGTTCCCAAGCTTTTTAAGCTTGCAGAATCTTTTTATCAGTGTTGAAATATTGTGCACAGCACTGGCGACTCTGCTATAATTTTACCGAGGAATAAAAAATAATTATAAAATCAAGTACAAGCAAGAAAAAGTCTAATATATTTATTTAAATGTATATCTGAACGGTGTCGGTTTCGCTAGACGAAAGCACTTCAACGACAAACCCCGAGATTTAATGGTGATACATTACCCTAGAATAAACTAAAAACTATAACAACAGATGAACCGACCAGGTTTGAGCATAAATTTTACATTAAAATGTAATGCTTGCATTAAATATAGAAATTACGAGGGTCACTCAATATATTTTGCCCCCACCTTTTTTTCTTCTTTCCAAGTTTCCTTTAAGTTCCAGAAATTTTGTACGCGAGTAGTTACGTACCTTTTTCAAAGATTTTATTTTTCCACATAGTCTCCATCCTTTTCTACGGCTTTCCTCCGCCTCGAAATAAGGGCTTTTATTCCTTGCTGGTAAAAGTCCGCTGGGTTCAGCTGGAGCCACCTCTTAACCTCAACAACAACCTCATCGTCACTCTGAAACTTTCTTCCGCGAATAGCATCCTTCATTGGCCCAAACAAATGGAAGTCTGAAGGAGCAACATCCGGGCTGTATGGAGGGTGGGATAACACAGTGAAGCGCATTTTTGTGATGGCCTCTCTTGTTTGCAAACTGTTGTGTGGTCTTGCGTTATCGCGCAAAAGAAGGACGTCTTCCAGTTTTCTCTACGGTCGAACTCGCTTTATACGTCTCTGGAGTCTCTGTAGGGTAGCAATATATGCCTCTGAGTTGGTTGATTGTCCTTTCTTCATAATGTCCACCAGAATCACCCCTTTCATGTCCCAGAAGATGGTGGCCATAACCTTTCCTACAGAGAAAGCCATTTTGAACTTTTTCTTGCGTGGGGAGTCTGCGTGATGCCACTCCATGGATTGGCGTTTTGTTTCAAGTTCAAAATGGTGTACCCAAGTTTCATCCCGAGTCACAATTCGTGAAAGGACGTCATCCCCCTTCTGTCTCGTATCGAACCAACGACTCGGAAGCAATTTCTTTTCTTTGGGCTTTGTGATCTTCAGTCAGTCAGTTCGCAAGGAACCGTAAACACACTTTTGAGTATCCCAGTTGCTGAATTATCGTATTCACACTTCCTTCACTAATTCCTAGCTCCAGTGATAGCTCCTTGCATGTGACGCGCCGATTTGATCGAATGATGCCGTTAGCACGTTGCAGTGTGAGATGTCACAGCCGATGCCGGGCGACAGGTCCGTGGCTCATTATCGAGGCTGGCTCTCCCTCTCTCCGATGATCTCATACGTTTAGACCAGCGTCCGTGCTTCGATCAACAACTGCATCTCCGTAAACGTTTTGGAAACGTTTGAGAATATTTCCAACTGTTTCCTTTTCTGCGGTTAAGAACTCAATAACAGCTCTCTGTTTACGACGCACATCACTGTCACACGCCATTTTCGAAACTGGCCTATTATTTAGTAAAAAAAAAAAAAAAAAAAAAGGGTGGGACAAAATATATCGAGTGCCCCTAGTAGAATTGTATATTAATATTTTCATACATTTTATTCTTCATCACCCCATATGGTTAATTCGCTTCTACTCGCCCGAGCGCCTCATATGCTATAACTATGGCATGTAATCACGATTACAATTCCTTGGTTTTCCAGGACGAATGGAAAGGATTACGATTCCTTAAAAGAGTGGAATCGATTCCAATGATTACAATTACAACATGTCTGATTCTTGCACATGACATTTCGTCTTGTGATGATCCCTATGTGTGTGTGAAGTTTTATCAACTTATATCCCGAACACGAAACTTTGATGAACGGACGGACGGACAAGCACAATTCAGTGTTCACGAAATGTATTTAGTGGGAAACATAATTAAAAATAAAAAGGTAACCATATTTTAAATTTTAAAAACTTACCCACTGACAACAAATTACAAAAGCTTTGAAAATGGGCAATAATTAGAATGGTACCTTTGCAGTCTAACGTATTTTTCTTAAGCGTTTACGACGACTACGACAAAAATGTTATAAGATAATTCACTTCGACCTTCGGTCGGTGCACAAAAATACGATTAATACAAAAATAAAATTTTAATTCTAAATTTGAAATATGCAATCACAGAGACCAAGTCTATAAATGTGAGACAAAAATGATTAGCGAAAAAAACACCACCTTTGAATTTCGAAACATTAATTAAGAGCCACTGCATTTCAGAATCTTTCAGAAAATGCAAAAACTAGAATAGTAATGGCATATTTAACAAATCCTATAGTAGAAATTTATGAAGATACGTCTTCTTAACAGATGGTTGGCCTCGACCTCCGGTCGACTAACGATAAAAACGTAACCACACTACACAAAATTAGTAACTTTAAGGAAAATGAATATCCAAGACACATTTATTTATTTGTTTACAGATTTGAAAGGAACCAACACCTTAAAAAGAACCGCTGTTCCTGTTCTTTTCCACGAGTATGTTCCTTACTGACCAAACGCGACAAACGTTTACATATTTATTTCAGGTACGATGTGATTTGAAAAAAAAACTTTCAGCATGACAGCAACTAAAACTAAACTAACTTACTTCAGTGCCACCGAGAAGTAAGAAATTTGTGATCCAGACGCAATTGTGGGCCTTACAGGGGTTTTCTATCAAATTCCCTATCAAATGACCTAACCTAGTGGAAAAATCTCACTCATGGTCAGCTACCAAGCGCGTGCAAACGCACGCACACATACAATCAGCAAATTATAAAAGAACAAATAAAATATATTTTTCACACAGTAATCTCACAATCAATTCGAATTCCAAACGCTGTCGTTGAAGCACTACCACTTATAGCTGAATCATTACGAATTAAATACAGTTCCTTAACGACCGAGCAGAAAACAATCGGTTCTAGACAATATTAAATTTTATACCGAAGTGTAGATGAAGGCGGCCGCGACACCTGCAGGGGAGCGCGAGCCGTCGGTGTAGACGGGAACGTCGTCCGAGTGTACGGGAAGATGGGCCAGAAAAGAAGACCGGAGGACGGTAGGAGGAAACTCCTTACGCAGGCCACGAAGCGCCTGGCAGCGGCAGATAGGGGTGGTCAGCCAGGGGGGCGACAGGTCAAAGGAGAACGGCAGGATAGAGGGGGGGGATCCCCAGGGATGAAAAGGTCTCGGCCAGAGAGGCAGCGAAATGCCACGTGTCAGGCCGGGGTAACGCCTGGGAGATCGCGGAGAAGAGTAGGGACATCGGGAGGCGGCAGATGCGAAGGTAACACTTCGCCATGAGAAGGCCCCGGCGAAGGGGCAGGGGGGGGGGTGTCCGCAGTCACCTGAAGACTAGCGACAGGGGACGAGCGGAAGGCACCCGACGCCAGGCGAAGGCCACGGTGGAGAAGAGGATCCAGCATACGGAGTGCCGGAGAGGAGGCGGAGCTGTAGACCACACAGCCGTAGTCGATGCGGGATTGCACCAGGGAGGTGTACAGGCGCAGCAGAGTACGCCTGTCCGCCCCCCAGGTCATGTGGGACAGGTGACTCAAAAGGGAGAGGGTGCGGCGAGATGATTGCCGCAACCGCCTAAGGTGTGGAACCCACCGAAAAATTCGTCGAGGGTCATACCCAGGAATCGAACGGAGGGGACGAGGGGAAGAGGAGTGCCGGCAAGGGTAAGGGCGAAGGTATGCGACAGACGAAGGCGCCGAGGACGGAAAAGCATACTGGAAGACTTAGAGGGTGAGAAGCATAGCCAACCGAGGACGCCCAGCGAACCACTGCGTTGATGGCTAGCTGGAGTCGACGTTCAGCCAAAGACGGGAGGCGGCCAGAGCAATAGATAGCCAGGTCATCGGCATAGAGGGAGCTACAAACGGAAGTAGCAGGACCGTAGCGACTGTGTTCATCACTAGTGAGAAACACAGGACGCTAAGGACACTACCCTGAGGCACACCCTCCTCCAACGGAAAGCGGTCAGAGAGGGTAGAACCGATGCGGACGCGGAAAGAACGGGCGGACAAGAAGTTATAAATAAAGGAGGGAGAAAGCCTACGAAACCCAGGGAGCGTAAGCAGTCAAAGACCGCGCTCCGCCGGGTAGTATCGTAGGCCTTCTGGAGGTCGAAAAAGACGGCGAGTACAATGTGACGCCGGGAGAAAGCCTCCTGCACGTCGTGGCTAAGGAGGAGGAGGGGGTCGGTGGTAGACCGGAAGCGCCGGAAACCAGCCAGGGTAGCAGGGTATTGGTCACTCGCCTCCAGGGTAAGGGACAGCCGCGAGGCGACCATCGCCTCCATAACCTTGCAGGCGCAGCATGTCAGGGAAATGGGGCGATAGTTCGACGGGAGTGAGGGGTCTTTATCGGGCTTCGGGATGGGGACGACGATGGACTCACGCCACAGGTCCGGGAATGAACCCTCCAACCAAATCCGGTTATAGAGGTCCAGTAAAAAGCTGAGCAGAGGGGTGGAGGTGCCGTAACAAGTCATAGGGGATATTATCGGGGCCGGGGGCGGAGGAGCGTCGGGGGCGGAGGGCCTCCCGAAGCTCCGTCATGCGGAAGGTGATTATAGGGGTCATCCCTATGAGGTGGAAAATCTGGTGGGTCGCGGCGGGAGTGGGGCGAATCGGAACTGGAGATGGCTGCGAAGTGCGCCGCGAGTGCGTTCGCGACGGCCTCCGGATCGGATACGAACTCGTCGTCCCCGACCCGAAGCACCGGGGGTCGAGGGGGGACACGGGTCCCCTCAAAACTACGCACCTTGCGCCAAACAGTCGAGGGGGCAGTCGAGGAGGAGATCCCGGACACGTAACTCCGCCAAGAGGTACGCCGGGCTAGTTTCAGGACCCGACGGGCCACTGCCTTCAGGCGCTGAAACGCTATCTTGTGCTCCAGCTGGCGGGTCCGGTAGAAGCGACGGCCGGCACGGCGCCGCTCCTGAACGGCATGGGAGCATTCTGGGGTCCACCATGGGACGCTGCGCGGCCTGGGGGAGCCAGAGGTACGGGGGATGCAACTGGCGGCAGCCGAGAGGATCTTACTCTCGAGGAAGGCGAGGGCCTCACTAACGGAGGGAAAGGCAGGAATTGATGGCGAGATCGCCGTGCACCTCGCGTATGAGGCCCAGTCTGCTCGGGCGAACAGCCAGCGCGGGCGGACAGAGGTGGGGGGGGAGGAGACGGGTCGGGGTAAGACACACTGGGAAATGGTCACTGCCGGAAGAATCCGGCAGGACCTCCCAGGTGAACTCCGTCACGATATCGAGGGAAACCAAGGAAAGGTCGATACAGGTGAAACTGTCGTGGGCCGAGTGAAGGCAGGTTGGGGAGCCATCGTTCAGAAAGGTGAACTCGAGCTCGTCCATAAGGGAGAGAAGGGTCCCGGAGAGAAAGGTGGAGCAAACGTCCCCCCAGGCGCGGTCCCGACTGTTGAAGTCCCCGAGAAGCAGGAAAGGGCGGGGAAGCTGAAGAATTAGGTCACGGAGAGAATCGGGTGGAGGGCGTACGTTAGGGGAGAGGTAAAGAGAGCAGACCGTGAGCTGGCGCCCCAAAGAAAGGCGCACGGCCACGGCTTGCAGGACTGTACGGAGCGGGAGGGGGCGGAAAGGGACGGAGCGGTGTACGAAGACCGCGGAGCCCCCCCTACCCGCCCCATCGAGAGGCGGGGAAGGGAGCCCGCAGTAGCCGGACACTCGAGGGAGGGAACGGGATCCCAGAATCGTCTCCTGAAGGCAGAAACACGCCGGACACCTGGAGGCCAGGAGAGAGGAGAGACTCTCGAGGCTTACCAGGAGCCCGCGGATGTTCCACTGCAGGAGCGAGGTATAGGGAGGGGTAGGAAAGTCCGCGAAAAGGATGGTTATGGGGTGGGTGGGCCGATCGGGCGGCCCGAGATTACAAAGGGAATTGGAAAGGGGATTGGAAAGGGGATTGGAAAGCCCCGGGGTCCAACGGGGGGCGCCGAACGAGGGTCACCCCGACGAGGGGGAGATGTGGAACCAGACGCTGGCAAGTCCTCCAGAAGAGGAGTCTCCCGGACATCCGGGGAAGAGCGATGCATAGAAGGGGATGTGAGGGGTATCCAGAAGGCCCCTCCCTTCACCGGAGGTGCAGGGGAGGCAGGACTACGAGGGGGAGTGGAAAATAATACCTCACCCGGAAGCATAGGCAGGTCGAGGAGAGATGGGGCAGGTCGAGGAGAGATGGGGCGGGTCGAGCGCGGGGGCGTGCACGTCCCACCCACGCCGACCAGGCGGGCAAGTTCCCCCTCCAGTGGGTCCATCGACCGGGCCGGAGCGGGGTGTATCTCAGCCCCCACCACGAGGGCCGTCGGGGACCCCAGGGGGGAGCGGTCATAACGGTTGCGCAGTGGGGACGGTGAGGACACCGGGGCGGTAGGGCGAAGGGGGCGTTTGTGTTTGGGAGAGGAAGGTGATGCGAGGCCTATGGCCTCGAACCTTTCGGGGTCACTACTGGCGCGGCGCTTGCGGCCCTTACCCCTCCGCCGTGCGGCCCGCATGGGTGACGGCGGGTCACAGTCCGGAATGGGGGTGGCTGAAGGCGCCGGTGGAGAGGGCGTAGAAGGGGCAGGGGGGGTTGCCGACGAAGCATCGGCGTTCGCGGAGGGAACACGTGGGGACGCGCTGGTAGTACGGGGAGCCGCGGTGGGAGTCCGCTGGGCGGCAGAGGATGGACAGGGAGTAGCGGACACGGTGGGTGGAGGCACGTTGGGAACCGCCGGTGAGGACGGGGTCTGGGCCGGCGGCGGCCGGGAACGGAGAGCCTCGGCGTACGAGGCACCACGCCGGGCCTCGCGGCCACGCAACCGGTCCCGCGCCTCCCGAGCGCTGAGAAACTCTGATGAACAGAGGGCCCGAACCTCCCTCTCAAAGAGGAAGGACGGGCAAGAGCGGGATGAAGCAGGGTGTGGTCCATGGCAGTTGGTGCAGGATGGCAGAGCAGTGCAGGGCAAAGGGTGGGGAGGGCCGCCGCAGCGGACACACAACGGGGCCGGCTGACGGCAGGAACTGCTCACGTGGCCAAACCTATTGCACTGAAAACGGCGCGTAGGATCTGGCACGTATGGTCGAACCGAGAATTCGCACGCTCGTCTCTCACCAAAGCCCCAGAATACCGAAACGGGGGGCACCAGTGAGTCGAACGTGAGGAGCAGGCGAGGAGAAGGGGCGGATGGGGATCGCGATCTGTCGGGAAAGCGGTATACTCTCACAACACCCTGGGAGGCGAGGTCAGTCTGGAGGTCTTCCACCGGGATAGGTAGAAGACGAGCAGCGTAGATTGTGCCCTGGCACTGATTGAGGCGGGGGTGGGGGGACACCGTGATCCCGCAGCCCAGGACATTGGGGATAGCGAGCAGAGAGGAGGTTTCGGCAGAGGAACGCGACCTTATCAGAATGGAGCCATCCCTCTGAGGCCGAAGGTCGAAACGAGCCGTCCCCGTCACCCCATGGATCGCTCGAAAGAGGCGTTCGTGGTTAGTGGGGAGGGGCTTGGAGGAGGAGGGGCGGAGGACGAGGAACTTGTCCACCGTCCTAAGGCTGAGCGAAGCCGTCGGGCCAAACACCACCGGTACTTCGAGGGGACGGGAAGACGAAAAAGGCGGACGGCGACGTCGGGTCCCACGTCCCCCAGGGGCCGAGGAGGCCCGACCGGAGTGGGAGGCGACCGGGGCCGCAGGCTTCCCACCTGAGGGCAAGAAAGCAGGTGGGTCCCTAACGGGACGTGGAATATGGGGGGATCCAGGGGTCGGGGGGTCCACTGCAGGTCCATCCGCCACTGGCGGGGGTCGGGCAGCGGCGCCACGAGCCTGGGGAAGAGAGGAGAGGAGGCGTCGGCAAGAAGAGCAGACTAGATGGGCGAGGGCTGCCGACTGCCCTTACCAGACCCAGGGTCCAAAGAGGTAGTCAGAGGGAGGTCAGATTCACAAGCCGGGTCGTCAACAAGGTCCATTAGATTTGTAAATGTTTCCATAAAATTTTTTATTTTTGTTTCGCGCCCGGGGCCGCTGGGAACCGATTACCCGGGGCCCAAGGGGACCAAGCGCACGCCGGCGGGGGATGGGTGCCTCGTCCCATGTAGGTACCCCCGTTTCAAAAGGGGCCCTTGCAGCGTCGAAAGTTCTCCCCCGCCGGCAGCAAAGACCAAGGCCCCCAGGGTCCCAGGCCCGGGCACACCTACCAGCCAACTAGTCCGGCCCCAGCCATGGGGGCGAGACCCCCAGCGACCAGCCCCGGCAGTCCACGGGGCGCGCAAAGTGTCGGACAGAGAAGGCAGAAGAAACAGAGGGGGCAAGGAAGAGGGGAAAGAGGGGAAGACAGGAAAGAGGGGGCTGTAGGATATCAGGGTATGCTAAAAGTCTACTTCGCAACCGGGCGGGGGACCCGGCAGGGCCCCCAGCCGCGGCTGACTCCCCTCGCCACATGGAGGCAGGAGCCCGCGGGCGATCCACCCCAGAAAGACCGCCCGCGGGGAGGGGGAAAAATGTATAAGTTTCAGACAAATACCAATTCAATTAGCAACAGTTTCCTATTTAATATTAACACAATGCGCAAATAAATTTGGAGAGAAACGATGAAATTTTGCAATAATGATGTTTAGCTCAAAATAAAACTTCAATAGTAATAAATTTTATATATTATTAAATTCATTCCTACAAGGTTCTTTCACGTTACAATTATCTACATTTAATAAATAAAAGAAATGGTTGCAAAAACAAACTTTTTTTTATGCAGGAAGGAGGTGCGCCAAGGACTAATGCCCGCAGAAGTGCCTCCCCCGCACCCAATAGAAGAACAGAGACAAAATCAAGGTACAGGGTTTTTGAGATGCCTGGACACTGCGTTTGAAAGATTGGACATCATAGACGGGGTAAAAGATGGACTGAGGAACATTGTTCCCGAGTCGACTGTTGAGGAGATGAAAGATTGAAAATACCGATTAATCCTTGCGTTAGAGATGGACAGAAAAAGAATGAGAAAGTGTTGAAAGTCTGATGCTGCGTACTCTCCTTAAAGGAGGAGGCATGCAGTTAGAGAGTTGAGAAGAGGAGTGTCCGTTATAATAACGATAGTAAAGGGAGAGGGAGATTGAAGACAGTCAATAAGAGGCGGAGAAATGATGAGACGAAAAGCGTTTGATTTCACCCGGTCAGATATGGCTGTGTGGGTTGAGCCACCTCACACACATGAGAAGCGTACTCCATATAGGGGTGGACAACACCCTGTACAGAGACAGCAACTGAACGAGGAAGAAACTGCGGAGGCGGTACGGCACACCTAACCGATTAGAGTGTTTTGGAAAGAGTATATGTCTTTCCACGAAAGATCACGAGAAAAGGAAACGCCAAGAATGTTAAGAGAAGAGGAAGGACTGAGCTGTGTGCTGTTGAAGGTAAGGGGATAGTCGTGTGGAAGATTGTGACCAGTAGATAGATGGAAGAACTAAGGTTTTGAGGCATTGAAAGGTTTTCTCTGCCCCAATCAGAGATGGCAGAAAGATCGGAGGTCAGGTGTACCATAGCCGTCCCACGCGAATCATAGAGTGACTGTTGAGAGGCACGCTTTGGGAAGCGGGTGGAGGAGTGAAGAGTGGAATCATCGGCATACGAGTGAATAGGACAGGGAGTGCGAATTAAAAGATCATTGATAAATAAAAGGAAAAAAAGTGGGTGACAGGGCAGAATACTGAGGAACACCAGTGTTAATAGCTTTCAGAAAAAATGGTCATTTACAACCGCAGATCTAGATTGACCAGAAAGGAAATTAGAAATGAAGCCACAGATAGACGGATAGAAACCGAAGGAGGTCAGTTTCGAAATTAAAGATTTGTGCCAGAATCTATCAAAAGCTTTTGATATGTCTAGCGCAATAGCAAAATTTTCACTGAAATCCCGAAAGGAGGATGACCAAGAGTCAGAGCTGTGCAAGAGTACCGCCAGTAGATCGTCCCATGCGAAATCCATACTGACAATCTTAAGAAGATTGTGAAAAGAGAGGTGTTTAAGAACCTTCCTATTAAGGATAGATTCAAAATTTTTGGAAAGGCAAGAAATTAAAGCAATTGGACGATAGTTGGAGGGTTGAGAGCGGCCACCCTTCTTTGGGACACGTTGAAAGAAAGGGAACTTCCAGCAGGAAGGAAAAGTACCAGATGAAAGACAAAGACGAAAGAGTTTGCTTAGGCAGGGTGTCAGCACAGAAGCACAGTTCTTAAGAACAACAGGAGGAACACTATAAGGACCGTGCACCTTCATAGAGTTGAGCCAGGATAGGGCAGAAAGAACATCTTTGGAAGAGATTCTAATTTCTGACATAATAAAGTTAGAGAGGAGGAGATGGAGGAACAGCACCGGAATCGTTTATGGTTGAGTTGGAGGAGAAAGTATGAGTGAAGAGCTCAGCTTTGTCAGAAGAGACGGCAACTGAGCTGTCGGAATGGAAAAGAAGAGGAAAAGAAGAGGAAGTAAAGTTGTTGGAGAGGTTCTTTGCTGGATGCCAAAAAGAGCGAGAAAAATTAGAAATCTACAGAAGCTAAAGCTAACAAAGACCCTAACATCCACTCTAAGCCTAAGATCCACTCTGAGGTTAGCTCGAGAGAAAGAAGAGAGTGAGGGGGTTAAAAGAAGACAATAAGGGGTTAAATAAGTAGCGAAACGTATCATTCGTGGGTTAACATTCATTCAGAAAAAGAGAGAGAAAGACTCACCATCATCATCAGCCAGCCACTGCCGACAAGTCTGAAAAATAGTCGGAGAGAATAGGAAATGGGTGAAAGATGAAAAGAAGTACAATAAGAACGCTTACAAACCATGCAAACACAGTCTTAACTCAAACACTGTCATACCATGCAAACTACACACATGCAAGTAAAGAGAGGAAAAGAAAGGAACAGAAAAAAAAAGTATAGAGTATAACAAAAGGTGGGTTAGTTTACGCTACGAGCTACATCTAAGTTCATGTTAGTCTAATTTTTTTTTTATATATAATTTTGTTGCTGACATATCACACGCTGGCATTAATCATCAACAGACTCAAACCTCAACCATTACCCCCAGAGCTCCTGCTGCTAATTGTTATTATTATTTTAACGACGTTAATATTTTTAAAATGCCTATCTAAATGGTTTTTAAACATATTAAAGCTCGTAGAGTTCACGACGGACGCGGGAAGATTATTCCATTTATCAATTACTTTAAACGTAAAAAAGTTTTTAGCGATGTTAGTAATGAAACGTCTGCCACGCCACGTAATTTAAATCCGTTATTACTAGTATTGCTATTATCGAAAATGAAAAATATGTTAAAATTTACGTTATCGATTTTATTAACGATTTTGAAAACTTCAATAAGCTCCCCCCTTAATCTCCGTTTCGAGTGAATGCAAGTCTAACTCTTTAATCCTATCTTCGTAAGATTTGTTGCGTAGTGACGGAATTGGTTTCGTGGCACGTCGCTGAACCCTTTCCAACCTATCAATATCCTCAAGAAAATAACGGCACCAAAACTGAACGGCATATTCTAAGTGAGGCCTGACTAGGGACTTGTAAATGGGCAATATAATATTGTTCGATTTAAATTCGAAATAACCCGCTATGAAGCCTAACATCCTATTAGCTTTTGCGCAAGACTCCAGGCACTGGTTCCTAACTTTTAAATCTTTAGATACGCGTATGCCTAAATCTACTTCCTTCAACGCTCGCTAACTGTCTATCATCCATCCTGTACGTGTAATTGTTGTTACGAGAACCTATATGCAAAACTTTAAATTTGCCTACGTTAAATTGCCTCTGCCACTTATCCGTCCACTCCATAATCCTATTTATATCGTCTTTGAGCCTATTTCTATCGTCCAGGTTCAGAACTTAACCGCCTATTTTAGTATCGTCCGCGAATTTTGACACGTTACTGGTCAAGCCTACATCTATGTCGTTAATGTAGATTACGGATAGCAATGGGCCAAACATTGAATCCTGAGGGACACCGCTACCTACATACAACCACCCCAATTCCCTACCATTAACAACGACCCTCTGTTTCCTGGCACAAAGCCATTCCTCTAACCTGACCGCGTATACCGTGCGCTTCAACCTTCGCAATTAATCTTCTATGCGGAACTGTATCGAACGCTTTTCTAAAGTCTAAATAAATAACATCAGCCGCTCTATGCCTATCGTATTCGCGCACTATTTCGTTATAAAACTAAAATTAGTTAAACAAGATCTATGGCGTCGAAACCCATGCTGACTACTATTAATCAAATCGCGATTTTCTAAGTGATCGATGATACGATCCTTAACTACGGATTCCAAAAGTTTACCAACAATTGACGTTAAGGTAATGGGCTTATAATTGTTAGCTACTGTACGGTCGCCTTTTTTAAAAATGGCCGTAACGTTAGCTAATTTGAAGTCTTCAGGAATAATCCCCGCTTCCAGTGACTTATTAAACATTTTTGTTAAGGAGCCTACGATAACGTCTTTCAAATCTTTCAAATGTCTGGGATAAAGCGCGTCAGGGCCTGGAGCCTTGATAACTTTTAGCTTATCGATATAATGCGCAATCTCATCCTCGTAAAGAGCTATTTCATTCAAAATAGTCTCGCTACTAAATGGAACAATATCGTCCACGTCGGAGACATTATTTACGTCTTCTACGGTAAAAACTGTTGCAAAAAGTTGTTAAAAATACCCGCCATCACCTGAGCGTCGGAAGCCAAAGCGCCGATAGCGTCCACTAGAGGGCCTATGTTATCTTTTATCGGCTTACGATTATTAACTAGTCAAAAAACTTTTTCGATTATGTTTACTATCCGCAGCTTCAAGTATCTCAAAATTACGCTTAGCATTCCTAACAGATCTTTCAACCTGACGTCTAAGCTCGATATATCTATTAAAGTTAGCTACCGTGCCATTGCACTTATTAAGTCTATACGCTCTGTTACGCTGGTTTATGAACTCACCTATTTCCCTAGTCCACCACTTGGGCCTACGCGGAATAAACTCCCTTTCTATATTCAAAAAACTTTCTTTAAACGCCTCCCAGTGAAAATTTGCGTCATTATCCATAAATAAATTATCGTCCACTACTCTCATCCTATCCGCAAAACTATCAAAATTAGCCCTACGAAAATCAGGGACTTTTTATGACAGTTTTTACCGTAGAAGACGAAAATAATGTCCCCGACGTGGACGATATCGTTCCATTTAGTAGCGAGACTATTTTGGATGAAGTAACTGTTTACGAGGGTGAGATTGCTCATTATATAAATAGGCTAAAAGTTAGCAAGGCTCCAGGCCCTCACGCGTTTTATCCCAGACATTTGAAAGATTTGAAAAACGTTATTGTAGGCCCCCTAACGAAAATTTTTAGTCAGTCACTCGAAAAGGGGATTATTCCTGAAGACTTCAAATTAGCTAATGTTAGGCCCATTTTTAAAAAAGGCGACCGCACACTAGCTAGCAATTATAGGCCCATTAGCTTAACGTCAATTGTCGGTAAACTTTTGGAATCTGTAGTTAGGGATCGTATCATCGATCACTTAGAAAGTCCGATTTGATTAATAGTAGTCAGCATGGGTTTCGACGCCATAGATCTTGTTTAACTAATTTGCTAGAATTTTATAACGAAATAGTGCGCGAATACGATAGGCATAGAGCGGCTGACGTTATTTATTTAGATTTTAAAAAGGCGTTCTACAGTTCCGCATAGAAGATTAATTGCAAATTAAAGCGCACGGTATACGCGGTCAGGTAGCTAACTGGTTAGAGGAATGGCTTCGTGCTAGGAGACAGAGGGTCGTTGTTAAT
This sequence comes from Bathynomus jamesi, assembly GCA_023014485.1. NCBI lineage: Eukaryota > Metazoa > Arthropoda > Malacostraca > Isopoda > Cirolanidae > Bathynomus > Bathynomus jamesi. Next base: position 2,374,377 of record JAJOZX010000007.1, on the reverse strand, counting down.
GGTAGTGAATCGGGATGGTTGGATGTAGGTAGCGGTGTCCCACAGGGTTCAGTGTTAGGCCCATTGCTATTCGTAATTTACATTAACGACATAGATGTAGGATTGATTAGTAACGTGTCAAAATTCGCGGACGATACTAAAATAGGCGGTAAGGTTGTTAACGAGGACGACAGAAATAGGCTCTAAGACGTTGTAAATAGGATTATGGAGTGGACGGATAAGTGGCAGATGCAATTTAACGTAGACAAATGTAAAGTTTTGCATATACTGTAGGTTCTCGTAACAATAATTACACGTACAGGATGGATGATAGAGAGTTAGCGAGCGTGGACGAGGAAGTAGATTTAGGCGTACGCGTATCTAAGGATTTAAAGGTTAGGAACCAGTGCCTGGAGTCTTGCGCAAAAGCTAATAGGATGTTAGGCTTCATAGCGCGTAATTTCGAATTTAAATCGAAGGATATTATATTGCCCCTTTACAAGTCCCTAGTGAGGCCTCATTTGGAATATCCCGTTCAGTTTTGGTGCCCGTATTTGCGTGAGGATATTGATAGGTTAGAAAGGGTTCAGCGTCGTGCCACAAAACTAATTCCGTCATTACGCAACAAGCCTTATGAAGATAGGATTAAAGAATTAGACTTGCATTCAATCGAAACTAGGAGATTAAGGGGGGAGCTTATTGAAGTTTTAAAAATCGTTAATAACATCGATAGCGTAAATTTTAACAAACTGTTCACTTTCGATAATAGCAATACTCGTAATAATGGATTTAAGTTGCGTGGCAGACGTTTCATTACTAATATCGCTAAAAACTTCTTTACGTTTAAAGTAATTGATAAATGGAATAATCTTCCCGTGCCCGTCGTGAACTGTACCAGCGTTAATGTGTTTAAAAAATGTCTAGACAGGCATTTTAAAAATATGAACGTTGTTTAAAATAAAAAAAACAATTAGCAACAGGAGCTCTGGGGGTAGTGATCGAGGATGAGTCTGTTGACGACTAATGCCAGCTTGTGACATGCCAGCGTGATATATATATATATATATATATTATATATATATATATATATATATATATATATATATAACACACAGTGGTGGGCACCGTTAACCAAAAAGTTAACTTCGATAACGATAATCCGTTAACCCCAATTTAACTCCGACAACGATAATCCGATAATTTTACTACAAAGTTAACGGAAGTTAAAGATAATCCGTTAACGATAACTATTTCTTTACTAACATTTAAAAAAATCAAGGAAAAAAGCTTTAAAACCCATAGAAAATGTTTATTTATGCAAAATCCAACAATAAATAGGTATTTAACTATTTTTATCAAGTTTTGCAACTTTTTTGCTTAACTTTTTTTTTTATTTTTAATAAAAAATGTACTGATTACATGTTTTGAAACCCTTGTAACCACTAACCATTAACTAAATTTTAATTTACCAGAGAATTATTATGGCGGGAACTGAAAGGTAAAATTAAATTTTAGGCACACTTATTAAAGACTATGACACAATGTGCTGGTTGCCCTTCAGAAAGACCAACTTCTCAAAGTTAGGCCCAACTGCCAGTCTTGACCTCTTGGGCCTCCCCAACCTCCCCTTGCGAGATCTGGAAGCAGACTGAAGTTATGGCAGTTTGAATTCATTCGCGGAGCGGTGATCTTCCGTGAATGACTCCTCGCAGTTAACGTGTTAACGGACTTTAACAGACTAAATATCGAGTTATCGGAAGTTAACTGGTCCGATAACGATAAATGGAAATTAACTTCCGTTAATAGTCCGTTAAAAAAAGTTAACTTCGTTAATTAACTGTTATCGGATTAACGCTTTAGTGCCCAACACTGTGTGTGTGTGTGTGTGTGTGTGTGTGTGTGTGTGTGTGTATATATATAAAAGACTAACATGAACTTAGATGTAGCTCTTAGCGTATACTAACCCACATTTTATTATACTTTTTATACTTTTTTTTTTCCCCTCTTATCGTCTCCTTATTTGCATGTCTGTAACTCACTCTATTGCATGTCTGTAGTTTGCATGGTATGATAGTGTTTGAGTTAAGAATGTGTTGCATGGTTTGTAATGCGTTCTTATTTTACTTCTTTTCATCTTTCACCCCTTTCCAGCCTAGTGGGCTGTATCCTCTACCTCCCTATGGAGTAGAGGATCGGTCTGCAACAGCTGGAAGTATGTGTTGCTTTGAGTTAACCCTTTAAGGACTGAAGGTACAAATTGCTAACGTTTCGAATACAATCATTCATAACTTAACCCCACAAAAAATTCAGGGCTTAAAGGGTTAAGAATGTGGTGTTCTTTGAGTTAAGAATGTGTGTCATGGTTTGTAAGCGTTCTTATTTTACTTCTTTTCATCTTTCACCCCTTTCCGGCAGAGTGGGCTCTACCTCCCTATGGAGTGGAGGACCGTTCTGCAACCTTTCCTATTCTCTCCGACTATTTTTCTGACTTGTCGGCAGTGGCCGGCGAATGATGATGGCGAATCTTTTTTCTCTTTTTCTGAATGAATGTTAACCCACGAGTGATAGGTGTTGCTACTTACTTAACCCCCTACTCCTTCCTTTCTCTCAGGCTAACCTTAGAGTGGATCTTTGGGTCTTTGTTAGCCTTAGCTTCTGTAGATCTGTAGACTTCCATTACGTTACTATCCTTACTGTTTTCTATCAATAGCTTAAACCGAATAATTTGGTGATCACTACATCCCAAACTCTCACCTACTTCCAAACCTTCGACTATATTTTCGTCGTTCGTCATCACTACGTCTAAAATATTGTCACCGCGCGTTGGTTCGGTAACCATCTGTCGTAAAAAAATATCTTCCATGAACTCAATCAGTCTCAAACCTTCATCATTACCAGTAAAAGTCTCGTCATTATCGTTAGGGCAGTTAAAGTCTCCGACAATTATACTATCCCGATTATTAATAAAGTTACTAAGAAGTGTGTAAAATCTAGTATCGATATCGAGGGGTTGAACGGGAAACCTATAAACAACGAAATTAAAGCTAATGCTACGCGCCGTAACTTCAACGCATATCGCATTAATTTCTGCCGGAAAATCTACCTCAACCTTGATAGTCCAAAGGGAATTACGAATGTACAACAAAACGCCGCCACCACTCCTATGTAACCTATCATTAGTAAAAAGTTTAAAACCCGCTATATCAAGTTCCCTCAACAACTCCCGAGTTAAGGTATTTAACCACGTTTCGGTTCAACAACTATATCGTAGTTCCCGGAATAAATTATCGCCTTAAATTCGTTCAATTTATTTCTAATACTACGCGCGTTACAATAAAAACGTTTAAATTATTTTTTACCACGGATCGGCGTTTTAAACTATTTTTCACGTTGGGCCGGCGTTTCCGGGACCCACGTTTAAAGAGGACTTCGACCTATACAGCTGTTGAACGTTCTCATCGATTAAACTACCTAGCCTAGCATTCCCTATTTCATTGAAATGCACCCCCTCTTTTATAAAAAGGCTAGGATCACTAAATTCTGACGACAGCTTTACGAAGGGTACATTTTCCTGAGCACAAATCTCTTCTAGTTTAGTGTTCAAAAATATTGTTTTTGACGTAATCCTAAAATTTAAACCGTGACTAGGGGTAATAGCTAGAACTAAAGACCTATCTGACCTTGCCTTCAGGGACCTAATTAACCCCCTGTATCTCTCCAAAAGGTCAGGCAATCTCGTATCGGGCCTATACGAGTCGTTGCCCCTTCCATCGTCACCAACATCGAGTGACGGGAGGCATCAATCCTATCCACTTCGTCTCTAATTCTGTCAACCATGGCCCCTGGCAGACAGACCCTTCTCCTCTTGGTTGGATTCCGTTCAATGAACTCCTTATCCATATGACGCACTGCGGAGTCCCCAATTAAAATCGTTTCCGCCTCGTTCACATCCCTATCCAACTGGGCGAAAGGGTTCGAAACCGCGATAGTGGGGGAGATTCCTATCACCTAACGTACGTGGCCTAGCTCCACCATTAACTACTCTAAAATCTCTCCCCGTCTACTAATCAGGGCTGTGGAGTCGGAGTCAATTTTGGTGGTGCTGGAGTCGGAGTCGGTAAAAATGTACCGACTCCGACCTCAATATAAATTTTAATAAAATATGTTTTTGTGTATGATATCACTGGCAGCTATGGTGGTTAAACCACTTAAATAATAAACACAATGTTTTCCATTTCAGACACTAATGCCATTAATTCATTTTTTCTTTTCAGATAATATTTTTTATTTTTAATGCTTATTTAATTTCGAGTTCTTTCTAAATTTCATAAGTTTTTAACTTTCAAGTCTAAAACCCCTTTCACAATGGCAAAGACACTTCCAACAAAGTCTGCAGTTTTTTAATATTTTACAATAACCACAGATGGGAAACATTTCGTGTGTCAGTGTATGATAGAAGATGATGATGATGAAAAATTATGTGAAGCAAAAATCAGTGGTTTTACTGGCTCTGATAAAAATGCACCAACCAGAGCATCAAATTTGAAAAGACATTTGCAGTGTTTCCATCCCAAAATTTTAGAAGTTGTCATTGAGAAAGATAGTAATAAAAACCTTCCAACTACTTCAAAGTTAACAAAAGATCAGAAATCTACTGAACGACAAGCACCACTTACAAGATTCTTTACAGACAAAGTTACCGTAACAATGACCACAGATGATGATGCTTCACGTGGTGGTGATGAAATGCCTCTTGTGTAATTATCATCATAGCAGATTTAGAATTAATATACCTTCGGAGTCGGAGTCGGATAGACAAAAAATTGAGGAGTCGGAGTCGGTTTTTTATGTGCCGACTCCACAGCCCTGCTACTAATCTCGGACCAACCTTAACCCCCTTCCTCAACTCTGTCTAACCTTCTCCGATAAGCTACCTATACTAGAAATTAGGTTCCTAACCTCATCCTTCAACTTACTCGTCTTCTTAGTATAGGTTCGGCCTTCGTCAACTGTAAGCCTACTCCTGCCCTCATCAAGCGTTGAAAGTCTTTCCGTTACCTCGCGTACACTACGTTTTAAATTAACTATCTCTTCGCTTAACTCACAAAAGAAACAAACCGATCTCTCGGTAATCGCCATAGGACCGCCGTTGTAATCTTTAAAATCAGTATACCACCGATTAACCCCACACCTAGCACACAACGCTTTCTGCGACGGCATCGCTCAAGTTAAAGTAGTTAACGTTTATAACCGTCACAAGTTCAAATTAAATTAAGCCGGCACGCTATGAAAACTTCTAAATCGCTAAAAACCACTAATATTCAGTTACTTAACTATAACAATGTGAATATAAACGCAAGTATATAAAATTCAGAACTTTCCAACAGTAAATTTTATCGGCAATATCCAAAAGTACAAACAATATTAGTGAGCCCAGGGAATGCGTCCGCTCAGTAAGGAGTCTGGCTGACGAAATGAGTCTAGTTTTCACATTTTTGTCGGATGAGGGAATTTTTCGCGAGTCAAAGAACACATTTTGCACGATTCCGGGCAGAAATATAAGCTAAGTGGGAGTCAGAAATTGGATGGCGACGGTACCTTCTGAGAGACTCCTCTCTGTTGCGGATAGCATTAGAACAAGTGGTAGGAATGGAATATGGAATGTACGCCTCCATGCCCAAGAAAATCACCTCCGTGATGCGCTCAGCACACTCGGAAGGGCTCCAGCTATGGAAGCAGTAATCATTTCATGGAAAATCGTAGAAATATTGCCTAAGGGCCTCCTAATCAGCGGCGCCGAAGTGCCAAAAACGCCTCCTCTTGGGAGGATCCAAAGACCGAATTGGAGCGATACGACACGAAATAGATACAAGACTGTGGTCGGAGGAGCCCAACGGAGAAAAAGTTTCACAGAGTAAGAAGGACAAGAGGTAAGAAATAAATCCAGAATGTTCGGCCTATCTCCAAGGCGATTGAGGATATGAGTAAGGTGCTGTACAATCTGCTCCAGGTCATTCAGAAGAGAAAATTGTAAGCTAGTTCACCAGGGATGTTAGTGAAATGGGAGGAAAGCCAAAGGTGAACATTGAAATCTCCTAAAATGGAGATTTTAGGAGGCAAACATCCGTTTGTTGATTACCAGATTGAAAATCTAAGAAAAGGCTACGAATGTTGCAGAAGTTTATGAAAAGTGAATCAGGCAGAGGCCCAGAATATCTCGAATGGGCGGTAGCAGATCCAGCCCCGCTGCCCGGGTCTGCATTCCCGGTATCGGCAGCGGGGGAACCAAAGTGGGGATATTTATGGTCCCCTCCCCAGGGGACTCCGAGGCTCTTTGATGCCATTTTATTTAAATTCTGAAAAGATTATGTTGTGTGTAAGATGCATGTATATGTAGTGAGGAATAGTGTGTTTGAGAGCATGCTGGACTGCTCACAGGGTGGATGAGACACGGAAAAAGATCAGCTAAGGAGGACAGTGACAGGAAGACGGGAGTTTCAGCACAACCCATCTTATGTCTAACGTCCCCCTACAACAAGGCTAAAAATAGTCACGATTGACAACTCAACTTCGAACTTTAGTTCCACAATACACAAAATCCTGGCCTTAATTTAAAAACATATAGCGTCTTACCACGGAATCATGCTAACCCGTCAAGATGCTTTGACGATCATTCAGAAAGAGATGAAACTAGTTAATCCCCTCACACAAAAAACTCGCACCTACCACATCAGATTCTCCTTCGAACTTCAACCACAAAAGTCTTGAACCGTCATCTGAGCTCATTCTTAATTTGTGGAAAGGTTGCGACCACAGCAACCGCCCCAATCCATTGTTGGCAGTTGAGGAAGCAGCATACAAGAAGAATCCATCCTCATGGTGGAGCAGCAACTTTGCCTCCATCCCTCTCCATTCACAATCTAGCACAGCAAACATGTTTAGGAATGTTATTAGAAAGTGAATCTTGGGGTTTCAAACTACTTAAATAAAGGGAAGATCGCAAGAGCTATCTTGAGATTTAAAAGTTTTTTTTTTTTTACAAAAGTTGTTCAATTTAGAAGTGACCATACAAAATGACTAAGTTACATGCTTCACACCTTCCTTAATTTACTGAGAACCAGATAAAAATCTTAAGCTTTATTTATAAATATTTATAGAGTGGAGTTATTTTGGAATGACTCGCCATATGATGTGGTAAATAGTAGCTCCTTCGTTAATTTTAAGAAAAATTTCGAAGCTTTCATGAATGAAAGGCAGTATGTAGATTGTAAATAGTATATACATTACATTTTGTAAATTATAATACAGTATTTTGTTGATACTGCTAATAAATTTCACCAACGTGAAATGGATCGAAAGCGCTTCCCATCAAAAAGCGAAGTTGAGCGACATTAAATCCGAGTAGTAGTCGAATGAGGAACCGTTCTTTACGTCCAGATGGTATAGCGAACTGTGGTTCGGATCCCGCATAAAGCTGAAGGTTCACCCCATCATATGATCCTAGATGTTGCGAAAGAGGTTAAACAACCCCCAACAAACAACAACGCCATACTTGTCAAAATAGTGATTAAAAACGAATCTCTCACTTTTCACCTTCTAAAATATAACAGAAGTGGTGGCCCACACTTTATTTTACTCATTAAGGATGATGTTAGGCAAGTGATTCAAACAATGAAGTCAAATAAAGCTGCTGATCCTGATAATATATATATGCTAGGATTCTCAGCGAAGGAGAGGATAGCTTATCTGAAGCACTAACTATTTTGTATGCTAGGTCTATTAATTATGCAGAGATACCAGATGAATGGAAAGAAGCAAATATAGTACACATTTACAAAAAAGGAGGTAGGAAATTATAGGCCTGTTAGTTTAATAGCTTCACTAGGAAAGATACTAAAAAGAATTATGAAAAACAATATTCAAGATTATTTGGAAATGTTTAATCTTATTTCAAGTTCCCAACATTGATTTAGATCAAGGAGGTCTTGTTTGTCTAATCTTAGACTTTTTATAGTTTGTAACTGATCAGGTAGATAATAGAAATGATATTAATTATTTATTTGGATTCTAGCGAGGCATTGGACAAGGTTCCACACAGAGACTTCTATATAAATTAAAAGTTCATGGAACATCGGGGTCAGTTATTAATTGGATAGAAAAGTGGCTAGATGACAGAGAACAGAGAATAATTCTAAATGGTTATGAATCTGGGTGGCAGAAAGTGAAAAGTGGGGTACCACAGGTAGCGTTAGGTCCATTACTCTATTTTATATCTAAATGATTTGGAAAAGGGAGTAGGTAGCAGACATGGGGTCATTATCATTGTAATGGTAATTAATTATAACTAATAACAAATCTCTTGTAATGATAATGAAAGAAATTTCGAGGCAATAATGATAATGGTAATGAAAAGTCTGTAATGAATCATTACACAGTTTAGGCCGGGTCGAAATTTGTTATTTCTTACGTACATAGTGTGAGGTGGTTCAATCAATCATAGTAACATTTTTGAATTCTGAGGACCCCTACCCCCGCTACCGGTTTCAGTTTTTTCAGAAAATTTGTAAAATTCGAGATAATTTGCGATTTACTTCGAAATTTTTTTTTTTTATTACAAAAGTTCGCTTATAAAACTGTTATATTTATTTTTTAATGAAAACAAATTTTAAAAATACAAAAATGCATGAAAAAAAATTTAATACATGAATTTTTAGCTATTATTGGTAGAAATTTAGAAATTGAGAGAGAAATTCAATAAAATTTTTGACCTAAAACTAATGTTTTTTTTTATTCCTTCCATTGACCTTTCCACTCAAAAGTACTGTAGGCAGTTCTTTTCTAGACTCTAAAGTATTTAAAATAAATTTATGCCGATTAATATAACCAATTCTTTCCTGGCTAGATTTAGTTACTAAGTTCACACCCCGTTCAACGCTTTGGCTGTGACATGGAAAATCTAGTATTTCTAGAGGTTTAGTTCTAATCTGAAGCAATTGCTCATTGGTAAAATTACTTAGCAAAGGTGGAGTGATTATCTGCTCATTCCAATTAATCAAATCAATATAATCATTTGCTAGAAAATTTATAGATCTTGGTAGCTCAAAATTTCTGCTGCAAAAGGCTGCATTGTGGCTTCTTTTTCTTGTAGCCATAATTTAATTTAATAAGATTTGAACTATATTTTACTTATTACTGATATTTTAAAATTAAATAACGTATTTTAATACAAACTTTTAACATTCTAGGTACCTAAATAGGAATCTGGAAAGAAAAAAAAACAAAAATAATGTAATATTAGGTCTTATATCCGGTGCTATGAGTCAGCACCGGATTTAAGACCCTACCCCCTACCCCCCAATCTCAAAAAAAGTTGGTGAATGGCCTATTCTGATGTATTCGTGCCGGGAACCCGATTTTGGCCATCCGAAAGCAAAAAATTATATTTGGGTCGATTTTTACGATTTTTGGCCTATTTCCCATACAAATTCATATGGAAAAAGTGAGTATCAGTAAGGGGGGGGGGGGGGGGGGGGGTGGGGGGGGGGGGGGGGTGGGGGGGGGTGGGGGGGGGGGGGGGGGGGGGGGGGGGGGGAGCGAAGGTCCCACAGCCTTGATTTTTGGTGTGGATACTACTATTACGAAATGATCAACCTCACAATATGTACCTAAGCAAAATCTTGACCTTGACCCCTTTTCGACCCGGCCTATTACACACCATTACATTTTCATTGCAGTATAATTTCAATATATATATATATATATATATATTTCAACTGCAAAGAACACGCAGTATAAATAACGTAAAGAACGACGCTTGTATAGGAGAACATTCCGCGCAAGATCAGAAGAGAGAACGAACAAATGAAAAAATGAGGTATATATATATACAGGGTGAGTCAAAAGTCTCCATACATAGGCAAAATGGTCACTTTATTATGCAATCACTTGTAAGTCACAAAATATGCTCTATGTGGGCACCATTACACTGAATGCACATACGGATGCGTTCCTCCCAGTCATGGCAAACGCAATGAGTTTGGCAATGGTGTCGTGTGTGATGTGCGTGCCGGGGGCGTGTCTCCTGTTAAAATCCTCGGCAACCTCACGACAGCTTCCTGATCCTGCCAGAAGAATGATCTCTATACGCTCTTCTTGGGACAAAGGCATCTCAGCACATCACCTGCAAAAAATAAAAAATAAATAATCATTTATTTATCATGACCATTTTGCCTATGTATGGAGACTTTTGACTCACCCTGTATATATATATATATATATATATATATATATATATATATATAATATATATATATATATATATATATATATATATATATAATATTATATATATCAGTGATGTAGGTCTCGAGATCGGTCTCGGTCTCGAGACCGATCTCGAGACCCAATTTGCAGATCTCGATCTCGGTCTCGACAGACGCGGTCTCCGTTTTTCTCCCCGAGACCTTTCGAGACCGTAATGAAAAATACATGTTATTGGCATACTCATGATGGTGGCTTGGTTGAACAGACACAATTCAGAATGTTTATGAAAGTTTGTAAAAGTAAGGGACTATGGAAAATTTGGGAGTACCGAAATGGAAGACCCACCTAATCTTGGATAAGCCATATTGACATTAAAATAAATAATAATAATAAAAAAAAACTCAGGAGAACATGAACTCTTGCTGAGAAAAATTAAAAAGACACCAACGAAGAAACAAATATGGGATGAAAAGAAAAAAAGATCCCATGGCTAGAAATAGCAACACGGTTTTAAGAAGAAAAAGATCGGAATAAGCAGAATAACAGGGCGAGAAGCTGAATAAGCATAAGCGGATTAAGCATAGGAACAGCGACGGAAAAAGCCGGAATAAAAATGTTTTAGTGGGTCAAGAGATAAAATTCATAACAGTTTCAAGGTAAGAAGTTCATAAATTTTCCTTCGGTTATTAAATTTAGGTTAAATAAGCTGACATTTCAGCTGTAATTGTTTAACAAAAGAGTATGGAAGTCCTGTTTATGGACAAATAGTTAGGCTGGTTCATCTTTGGCCTAGGTCTTCCATCTTCAACATAGCCTAGGTTGTGTTTAGGCTACTCTGGTTGGAGCAGGACCTATTTTTTCCATATCTATAATGGTGGCCCGTGTGGGGAAGGGTTATTTGCTGTGAAAACCTTAACCTTGAATAAAATAAAATAAAATAAATTAAAACAAAAAAATAATAAAATTACACCTTATCAACATTTTGACATCTGAACAGAATTTATTCCATGTTTGGCTTTTTCAAATACTTACTACATATAAATAATAATAAATTACGAAGCCCTAACTAAAAATAAAAATAAGAAATAATTCAAATGCTTCAAAACTTATCATTTGGTCATAAATGTGGTAAAATTCTAGAATAAGGGTAATCAGAAGCCTAGCCTATTTAACCAAAATAAAGCTTATTTATAGAGTTGAAAGGGTTTTAGGATTTTGGGGACTTAATTTTGGAAAATAAAATAAACAAAATATGGCTGAATGTGAAGCAATTGAGGCAAAGATTAAATCATTAAAAAGGAAGAGATCAGCAAGGAAGGGAGTCATTACCAGGCTTTTAACTACCTTTAATAGCAAAGAAAATCCAAATAAAGGGATTATGATACTATTTTGGGTGGTTTAAATAGAATTAAACAGGAAATAATAATTATAGACGAGGAAATTGTTACAGAAACTGATGCGTTAAATGTTGGTGAAGAGACATATACAGCACTTTTGTGTGAACAAGAACAGAATATTTTTGAAATAGATTCTCACATAAATGAATTATATGCTGCTTTAGATAATCTACCAAATAATTTAGAGGCTACAAATCAAAGTTTGATTGAGGCCTTCAGAAATGTATCCATTTCTAATGATGACAATAAACAACTAAAAGCCAAGTTACCAACATTACAAGTACCAATATTTGAGGGTGATCGAACAAAATTTCAGTCTTTTCTAGAAAAATTTGATAGTTTAATTGGCAACAAAGATTATATATCTGATGTTGACAAATTCAGTTATTTGCTTAATTATTTAAAGGGCCCAGCCCTAAAACTGGTTGATGCCTTACCGGCAACTGGCAGTTCATATAAAATAGCTCTCAAATTACTAGAAAGAAATTTCCTAAATAAAAAAGAAATAGTAAATGATTTAGCAATAAAATTAAAAAATATAAAACCAGCCAAGGATAACTATCAGGATCTGTACAATTTCTATTGTGAAATTGAATGCATGTTAGGTCATCTACAAAATAATGAAATAGATTTAGAGAAATCAGCATGGTTTATCCAAGCCATAATATTTGATTGTTTACCTACCCAAATCAGGGATATTTTCCAAAGAATAACGGGAAATACATACCCTACCGTTGGTGAAATAAGGAATGATTTCCAAATGTTTTGTCAATGTACAAATCTTCAAAGATTGAAACACAAACAAAGATTGATTCACAAATAAACCAAACAAAGAAAATTCAAACAAAACCAAAACCACAACAACAACAAAAAGACAAATCAGAACAAAAAGTGATAGGTCTAACTCCTACACTACAAAATTTTAATGTTACGACAGAATTTGTACGTAAGTGTAAATTTTGTTCGGCTGATGATCACACTAGCACACGATGTACTAAATATGAAGACTTAGAATCCCGGATAAACAGGTGTTCTCAGTTAAACCTTTGTACTAAATGCACAGCTGCCGGGCATACTAACAAAGACTACAAAACAAAAATAAGATTCAAATGTGTTAATTGTGGAAGTTTAAATCATGTCTCTTGTCTTTGTGATTCATTTAAAAATTCAAATAAACAAAACCTAAAGAAAAATGAAAAAACATTTAATGGACATATATCAATAAATAATGTCAATAAAAATTCTAGTGTACTCCTACCTACAATAACCTTGGATTTAAAAAATAAAGAAGGTGGGACAACTCCTATAAGATGTCTAATAGATTCTTGTTCCCAACAAACATTTGTAGATCAATCATTAGGCCTACAAACTCATAAAAATGAACAAGAATTGTGTATAACATCATTTGTCAAAGAAAATGAACAGAAAGAAAAATATAGTACAGTCAATTTAGATCTGGATATACCCACAGAGAATAAAACAACAAACATAGAAGCATTAGTCATTGAACAAGTTGGTCAACAAAAATTTAAAATACCAAATTTAAAACAAGTAATACAACAACTTAAAAAGCAATATAAAATTGCAGATAGAAATTTAAATGATGATACAATAGATAATGTTCAAATGTTAATTGGAGCTGATTATATTCACTTAATTCAGAAGGGCATAGTCAGAATAGGAGATGGGATTGCTCTAGATACTCACTGGGGTATAGCTCCACTGGGACACATAGATAAATATAAAATAACAATGAAAAATAAAAATATATGACTAACAAACTTGCCCTATTATGACAAGGTCTTACACAACTCAAATAATGACATAAATACTGAAATATTAAATAAATCATTAACAACTGAAGAATTAGATAAAGGTGTACAACAGCTCTGGCTATTAGAGTCAGTGGGGGTGCAAGATGGTGATCATACAGATGAAAATCAATTAATGGCTGAAAATTTTGAAAACACCATCATGTATGAAAATGGCCATTATTCAATTGAACTACCTTGGAAGATCAATAGTCCAAAATTAAATGATAATCTGAAGTTAGCTAAAGGTCATCTCTATAATTTGATGAAAAGATTAAAAAATGACAAGAGAATTAAAATGTATTTTTTTTTTTTTGTATTGGGGCGTTTACCGCCACTTCCCGCTATATGGTAGCGGATATCATGGCGAGGCGAAATACGAGAAAGAGAAACGGAGACGGAGAAAAGGCACTAGAAAAGGGAGAACAGCGGACTACAGGTGAGAAGTCACCTAAAGCTCAGATAGGATGCGAGATTGGGAGAGGAAGAGGAAAAGACGGTCAAGCGAGAAGAGAGGGCTCTCAGCGAGCATAAGGCGTAAACGTTCGGGGAGGGGGAAATCAGAAAGGAACGGGAAGGCGCGACGACGTACTGACGACAGGGTGGGGCATTCCACAAGGATGTGAGAGACGGTGAGGGGCGACTGGCAGGAGGCGCAACGAGGAGCCTCCTGCCGGAACATAAGATAGCCGTGCGTGAGGCGCGTATGGCCGATGCGAAGCCGCGCAAGGACGACCTCTTTGTGTCTGGAGCGGTGGAAAGAGGACACCCAATATGACAGACGGGGGCGGATGGACCAGAGTTTATTTCCGGTGGCATCGTCCCAGGACTGTTGCCACATGCGGTCGTAAAAGGAACGAAAGACCTGCACATAGTCTGAGAAGGGGAGCGGGCGGGGGAGGGGAGGCAGCGAGGCGGCGGACCGGGCTATGCGGTCCGCCGCCTCATTACCGGAAACACCAACATGGGCAGGAACCCAGCAGAAGGTGACCCGGATCCGGTGAACGGTGTGCAGGACATGGTACTCCTGTTGAATAAGGCGTACGAGGGGGTCCGGGGAATCATAGCGCTCGAGCGCCTGAAGGGCGCTCAGCGAGTCCGAAAAAATGGTACAGGAGGACCGCGAACAACCCGATACCAGACGGAGGGCTTCCAGAAGGGCAAAGAGCTCCGCGGAAAAGATGGAGGCCTGAACCGGCAGGGGGATACCCCGGGAGGTAGGTGACAATGACGGAGAGAAGACGGCGGCCGCGACACCTGCAGGGGAGCGCGAGCCGTCGGTGTAGACGGGAACGTCGTCCGAATGGACGGGAAGATGGGCCAGAAAAGAAGACCGGAGGACGGCAGGAGAGACTCCTTACGCAGGCCACGGAGCGCCTGGCAACGGCAGATAGGGGTGGTCCGCCAGGGGGGCGACAGATCGAAGGAGAACGGCAGAATAGAGGGTGGGGGATCCCCAGGGACGAGAAAATCTCGGCCAGAGAGGCAGCGAAATGCCACGTGTCAGGCCGGGGTAGCGCCTGGGAGATCGCGGAGAAGAGTAGGGACATCGGAAGGCGGCAGATGCGAAGGTAACACTTCGCCATGAGAAGGCCCCGGCGAAGGGGCAGGGGGGGGTGTCCACAGTCCACCTGAAGACTAGCGACAGGGGACGAGCGGAAGGCACCCGACGCCAGGCGAAGGCCACGGTGGAGAAGAGGATCCAGCATACGGAGTGCCGGAGAGGAGGCGGAGCTGTAGACCACACAGCCGTAGTCGACACGGGATTGCACCAGGGAGGTGTACAGGCGCAGCAGAGTACGCCTGTCCGCCCCCCAGGTCGTGTGGGACAGATGACCCAAAAGGGAGAGGGTGCGGCGAGATGTTTGCCGCAACCGCCTAAGGTGTGGAACCCAACCGAAAAATCCGTCGAGGGTCATACCCAGGAATCTAACGGATGGGACGAGGGGAAGAGGAGTGCCGGCAAGGGTAAGGGCGAAGGTATGCGACAGACGGAGGCGCCGAGGACGGAAAAGCATACTGGAAGACTTAGAGGGTGAGAAAGCATAGCCAACCGAGGACGCCCAGCGAACCACCGCGTTGATGGCTAGCTGGAGCCGACGTTCAGCCAAAGACGGGAGGCGGCCAGAGCAATAGATAGCCAGGTCATCGGCATAGAGGGAGCTACGAACGGATGTAGGCAGGACCGTAGCGACTGTGTTCATCACGAGTGAGAAACACAAGACGCTAAGGACACTACCCTGAGGGACACCCTCCTCCAACGGAAAGCGGTCAGAGAGGAACCGATGCGGACGCGGAAAGAACGGGCGGACAAGAAGTTATAAATAAAGGAAGGGAGAAAGCCTACGAAACCCAGGGAGCGTAAGCAGTCGAAGACCGCGCTCCGCCGGGTAGTATCGTAGGCCTTCTGGAGGTCGAAAAAGACGGCGAGTACAAATTGACGCCGGGAGAAAGCCTCCTGCACGTCATGGCTAAGGAGAAGGAGGGGGTCGGTGGTAGACCGGAAGCGCCGGAAACCAGCCTGGGTAGCAGGGTACTGGTCACTCGCCTCCAAGGTAAAGGACAGCCGCGAGGCGACCATCGCCTCCATCACCTTGCAGGCACAGCATGTTAGGGAAATGGGGCGATAGTTCGACGGGAGTGAGGGGTCTTTATCGGGCTTCGGGATGGGGACGACGATGGACTCACGCCATCGGTCCGGAAATGAACCCTCCAACCAAATCCGGTTATAGAGGTCCAGTAGAAAGCTGAGAGCAGAGGGGTGGAGGTGCCGTAACAAGTCATAGGGGATATTATCGGGGCCGGGGGCGGAGGGCCTCCCGAAGCTCTGTCATGTGGAAGAGGTGATTATAGGGGTCATCCCTATGAGGTGGAAATTCCGGTGGGTCGCGGCGGGAGTGGGGGGAATCGGAACTGGAGATGGCTGCGAAGTGCGCCGCGAGTGCGTTCGCGACGGCCTCCGGATCGGACACGAACTCGTCGTCCCCGACCCGAAGCACCGGGGGTCGAGGGGGGACACGGGTCCCCTCAAAGCTACGCACCTTGCGCCAAACAGTCGAGGGGGCGGTCGAGGAGGAGATCCCGGACACGTAACTCCGCCAGGAGGTACGCCGGGCTAGTTTCAAGACCCGACGGGCCACTGCCTTCAGGCGCTGAAACGCCATCTTATGCTCCGGCTGGCGGGTCCGGTAGAAGCGACGGCCAGCACGGCGCCGCTCCTGAACGGCACGGGAGCACTCTGGGGTCCACCATGGGACGCTGCGCGGCCTGGGGGAGCCTGAGGTACGGGGGATGCAACTGGTGGCAGCCGAGAGGATCTTGCTTTCGAGAAAGGCGAGGGCCTCACTAACGGAGGGAAAGGCAGGAATGGACGGCGAGATCGCCGTGCACCTCGTGTATGAGGCCCATTTCGCTCGGGCGAACAGCCAGCGCGGGCGGACAGAGGTGGGGGGGAGGAGACGGGTTGGGGTAAGACACACAGGGAAATGGTCACTGCCGGAAGAATCCGGCAGGACCTCCCAGGTGAACTCCGTCACGATATCGAGGGAAACCAGGGAAAGATCAATACAGGTGAAACTGTCATGGGCCGAGTGGAGGCAGGTTGGGGAGGCAGGTTGGGGAGCCCATCGTTCAGAAAAGTGAACTCTAGCTCGTCCATAAGGGAGAGAAGGGTCCCGGAGAGAAAGGTGGAGCAAACGTCCCCCCAGGCCGGGTCCCGACTGTTGAAGTCCCCGAGAAGCAGGAAAGGGCGGGGAAGCTGCAGAATTAGGTCACGGAGAGAATCGGGTGGAGGGCGTACGTTAGGGGAGAGGTAAAGAGAGCAGACCGTGAGCTGACGCCACAAAGAAAGGCGCACGGCCACAGCTTGCAAGACAGTACGGAGCGGGAGGGGGCGGAAAGGGACGGAGCGGTGCACGAAGACCGCGGAGCCCCCCCTACCCGCCCCATCGAGAGGCGGGGAAGGGAGCCCGCAGTAGCCGGACACTCGAGGGAGGGAACGGGAGCCCAGTATCGTCTCCTGAAGGCAGAAACACGCCGGACACCTGGAGGCCAGGAGAGAAGAGAGACTCTCGAGGCCTACCAGGAGCCCGCGGATGTTCCACTGCAGGAGCGAAGTATATGGAGGGGTAGGAAAGTCTGCGAAACGGATGGTTATGGGGTGGGTGGGCCGATCGGGCGGCCCGAGATTAACAAGGGGATTGGAAAGCCCCGGGGCCCAACGGGGGACGCCGAACGTGGGCGAAGGCGAGGGTCACCCCGACGGGGGGCGATGTGGAACTGACGCCGGCAAATCCTCCTGAAGAGGAGTCACCCGGACGCCCGGGGGAGAGCGATGCAGAGAAGGGGATGTGAGGGGTATCCAGAAGGCCCCTCCCTTCACCGGAGGTGCAGGGGAGGCTGGACTACAAGGGGGAGTGGAAAAGGATACCTCACCCGGATGCATAGGCAGGTCAAGGAGAGAGGTGGGGCAGGTCACGCGCGGGGGCGTGACCATCCCACCCACGCCGACCAGGCGGGCGAGTTCCCCCTCCAGTGGGTCCATCGACCGAACCGGTGAGGGATGTATCTCCGCCCCCACCACGAGGGTCGTCGGGGACCCCAGGGGGGAGCGTCCATAACGGTTGCGCAGCGGGGACGGTGAGGACACCGGGATGGTAGGGCGAAGGGGGCGTTTGTGTCTGGGAGAGGAAGGTGATGCGAGGCCTATGGCCTCGAACCTTTCGGGGTCACTATTGGCGCGGCGCTTGCGGCCCGTTCCCCTCCGTCGTGCGGCCCGCATGGGTGACGGCGGGTCACGGTCCGGAATGGGGGTGGCCGAAAGCGCCGGTGGAGAGGGCGTAGAAGGGGCAGGGGGGGTTGCCGACGAAGCATCGGCGTTCGCGGAGGGAGCACGTGGGGACGCGCTGGTAGTACAGGGAGCCGCGGCGGGAGTCCGCTGGGCGGCAGAGGATAGACAGGGAGTAGCGGACACGGTGGGTGGAGGCGCGTCGGGAACCGCCGGTGAGGACGGGGTCTGGGCCGGCGGCGGCCGGGGACGGAGAGCCTCGGCGTACGAGGTACCACGCCGGGCCTCGCGGCCACGCAACCGGTCCCGCGCCTCCCGAGCGCTGAGAAATTCTGATGAACAGAGGGCCCGAACCTCCCTCAAAGAGGAAGGACGGGCAAGAGCGGGATGAAGCAGGGTGCGGTCCATGACAGTTGGTGCAGGAAGGCGGAGCAGTACAGGGCAAGGGGTGGGGAGGGCCGCCGCAGCGGACACACAACGGGGCCGGCTGACGGCAGGAACTGCTCACGTGGCCAAACCTATTGCACTGAAAACAGCGCGTAGGATCTGGCACGTATGGCCGAACCGAGAATTCGCATGCTCGTCTCTCACCAAAGCCCCAGAATACCGAAACGGGGGGCACCAGTGAGTCAAAAGTAAGGAGAAGGCGAGGAGAAGGGACGGTGGGGATCGCGATCTGTCGGGAAAACGGTATATTCTCACCACACCCTGGGAGGCGAGGTCAGTCTGGAGGTCCTCCACCGGGATGGGTAGAAGACGAGCAGCGTAGATCGTGCCCTGGCACTGATTGAGGCGGGGGTGGGGAGTCACCGTGATCCCGCAGCCCAGGACATCGGGGATAGCGAGCAGAGAGGAGGTTTCGGCAGAGGAACGCGACCTTATCAAAATGGAGCCATCCCTCTGAGGCCGAAGGTCAAAACGCGCCGTCCCCGTCTTCCCATGGATCGCTCGAAAGAGGCGTTCGTGGTTAGTGGGGAGGGGCTTGGAGGAGGAGGGGCGGAGGACGAGGAACTTGTCCATCGTCCTAAGGCCGAGTGAAGCCGTCTGGCCAAACACCACCGGAACTTCGAGGGGGCGGGAAGACGAGAAAGGCGGACGGCGACGTCGGGTCCCACGTCCCCCAGGGGCCGAGGGGGCCGGGGGCGATGAGGCCCGACCGGAGTGGGAGGCGACCGGGGCCGCGGGCTCCCACCTGAGGGCGAAAAAGCAGGTGGGTCCCTATCGGGACGTGGAATATGGGGGGATCCAGGGGTCGGGGGGTCCACTGCAGGTCCATCCGCTACTGGCGGGGGTCGGGCAGCGGCGCCACGAGCCTGGGGAAGAGAGGGAGAGGAGGTGTCGGCAAGAAGAGCAGACGGGGTGGGCGAGGGCTGCCGACTGCCCTTACCAGACCCACGGTCCAAAGAGGTAGTCAGAGGGAGGTCATATGCACAAGCCGGGTCGTCAACGAGGTCCATTAGATTTGTAAATGTTTCCATACAAAAATTTTATTGTTGTTTCGCGCCCGGGGCCGCGGGGAACCGATTACCCGGGGCCCAAGGGGACCAAGCGCACGCCGGCGGGGGTGGGTGCCTCGTCCCATGCGGTACCCCCGTTTCAAAAGGGGCCCTTGCAGCATCGAGAGTTCTCCCCCGCCGGCAGCAAAGACCAAGGCCCCCCAGGGTCCCAGGCCCGGGCACCCTACCAGCCAACTTAGTCCGGCCCCGGCCATGGGAGCGAGACCCCCAGCGACCAGCCCCGGCAGCCCACGGGGCGCGCGAAGTGAAAGAGAAAGCAGAAAAAAAAGAGGGGGCAAGGAAGAGGGGAAAGAGGGGAAGACAGGAAAGAGGGGGCTGTAGGATAGCAGGGTATGTTAAAAGTCTACTTCGCAACCGGGCGGGGGACCCGGCAGGGCCCCCAGCCGCGGCTGACCCCCCTCGCCACATGGAGGCAGGAGCCCGCGGGCGATCCACCCCAGAAAGACCGCCCGCGGGGAGGGGGAATTAAAATGTATGATGATGTTTTCAAGGACCAGTTAGAAAAAGGCTTCATTGAAGAAGTTAAAGATCACCCCTTTAAAAAAGACAACTGCCATTATCTTACTCACACAGGAGTCTATAGAAAGGATGCACCCACAACAAAACTTAGAGTTGTGTATAACTGTAGTCTTAAAGATGGCAATAAGCATAGCTTGAATGACTGTCTCATAGAGGGGCCTAATCTTATTTCAGACCTTGTAAAAATCTTTCTAAGATTTAGATTAGATGACTATGCAGTTCAAAGTGATATAAGCAAAGCTTTTTTGAGAATTCATCTGAAAAATAACTATGACAAAGATCAACTAAGATTCTTGTGGTTTAATGATCCATATGACTTAAATAAAGGGTTTAAAACATTTAAATTTAATGTGGTTTTGTTTGGAGCAAATGCAAGTCCTAGTTTACTGGCTTTAACCATCAAACATCACTTAAATTTGTATGATGAAAATTATTTAACTGTTCAGTTCTTGAAAGATCACTTTTATGTAGATAACCTTGTAGGATCAACCAAAACAGAGTCAGAATTAAATGAAGTTTACATAAAAGCAGATAAAATAATGAAAGAAGGTAATTTTGAATTAAGAGAGTGGATCACAAATAATGAGAGACTAAATCAAAAAATAAAATCAGAAGACAAGGATTAACAGAACCAACAAACAGGGTGAAAACATTAGGCATGATCTGGGATTTGAACTCAGATTCTAAAGTTCATGACTCACTCTGCACAAAAGGCTACACCTTAGATACAACAGCTAACACAAAAAGAAAGATCTTATCCGAAAGTTCAAAAATATTTGATCCTATGGGTTTACTCCTTCCTTCTACTATCAGATCCAGGGTTCTTTTACAAGAATTTTGGAAACAGAAAGTAGACTGGGATGATCCTATAACCAATAAACAACAAGATAGCTGGAAAAGGTTAGCTAAAGATCTCAATAAATTACAAAACATAAATATTCACAGAGTTTGTGGACACAGAGATACACCTCAAACCTTGCATGTATTTGGTGATGCCAGTGAAAAGGTGTATGGCTGTTGCGCTTACCTTGTAGGTGAGGATGGCAGCCATTTGATCTATGCCAAGGGGAAAGTAACACCCTTAAAACAAAAGAAAACTATTCCTCAGCTTGAACTACTTGCGGGTTATCTAGCTGTAAAAATAACAGTATTTCTCCATGAAGTCTATTATGATGTAAACATCACAACTACATATATTTGGCTTGACAGTCAAATCTGCTTGGCATGGATCAACTCTGATGAGCTAAACTCAAAAAACATCTTTGTCCGTAACAGATTAAGACATTAAAGAAGCTAGACAAAATTTGGACATAACCTTCAGATACATTCCAACAAAACAAAATCCTGCAGACTTTCTCACAAGAGGATTATCCTGTAAATTACTAAAATCCAACAAAAATTGGTTTCATGGACCTGAATTCATTCAGGATGAAACAATGTGGCCAGCAGAACAAATTAATGTAAAACTTAACATGATAACCACAAATAAAGTTGAGCCACTATTAGATTATAACAGTTATTCTGACTTTGGCAAACTTGTAAGGGTAACATCTTACTGTCTCAGATTCATTCACAACTGTTTAAAGAAAATAAATAAACAAAGAAATAATGATAATGAAATGTATACAAGTCTAGCTACCAAATATTGGATTAACCACATACAACAAACAGAATACAAAAATGAAATAGATTTTTTAACAATTGGTAAACAAATGAACAAAGTACCCTCTGTGGTAATAAACTTGAATCTTTACATTGACAAAGATGGCTTATTAAGATGTAAGGGTAGATTAAACAAATCACAAATCACATATAACAGTAAACAACCCCTTCTTCTTCCTAGGTTCCATCACATTACAACCCTAATTATTAGAGAGAAACACAATGAACTTTATCACATGGGCGTTCCACAAACATTAAATGCCATTAGAAAGTTGTATTGGATACCCAAAGGCAGAATGACTGTAAAGACAGTTTTGAATAACTGTGTCACCTGCAAAAGGATTCATTCCAGATCTTTCAGGAAGACCAATCCTCCTGATTTGCCAACAGAGAGAGTCACCTTTAATAGGCCTTTTGAAACAGTTGGCATAGACTATACAGGAAGTTTGACTGTTGGTCTGGGAACAACAGAACAAAAAATGTACATCATACTTTACAAATGTTCATCTTCTAGAGCAGTCAGCTTAGACGTAGTGAGTGATCTCTCCGCAGAATCATTTGTCTATAGCTTTAGAAGATTTTGTGCTAAGCATTCTGTACCCAAAATTGTTTGGACAGATAATGCAACCTATTTCAAGGCTGGTGAAAATCAAATAAATGACATATTACAAAATTCACATACCATAACATATCTACAAAATAACAAAATAAAATGGAAATACATCCCTGTTGCCTCACCATGGTATGGAGCAATCTGGGAAAGGAATATCCAAACAATAAAGAATTGCCTAAAGAAATCAATAGGTAAAAAACAAATTGAATTCTTTGAACTTCTCACTCTCATTAGTGAAATTGAGAATGTTCTCAATAACAGACCTCTTACTTATTTATGTAGGGGATAATATTAATGATGTAGAGCCTCTCACCCCAAATCATTTGATTAAGGGAGAAGTCATTAACCTTCTACCTGATTACAATATCTCCTTGGATGATCCACCTTGGAGTGATAATAATCATGATTTGCAAAATAGATTATCACAAATAACAAATATAAAAACAAAATTTAAAAAGCAATGGAGTGATGAATACCTTGTTGGGTTGAGAGAAAGACATAAATATATACAAAACAAAGACTGGGTTAATAAAATTAGGGTAGGAGATGTAGTTCTAATTAGACAAAATACACCAAGACAGTGTTGGCCATTAGGTAGAGTTTTAGAACTAAAAACTGGGGAAGATGGATTAACCAGGTTGTAAAACTTAAAACTGCTTCAGGTGAAACTATAAGAGATGTATCACTCTTATACCCCCTAGAAGTAGGACCAACTACTGTTAGCAAAAATGATCAAGATGATGAATCTATAATAGATTCTGATGATGATCAAAATTTGACCCAAACTATACCAAACCTAACCTGTTCAATAAATGATGTAACTAGTCCTACTACTACAATAACCTATACCACAAATAGTAGACCACAACGTTCAACTGCTCTACGAGCTAGGCAGATGTTACAACAAAATAAGGGCTGGAGTATTGTAATATTTCCTATGGAAAATAAACTAAAATGCAACACCCTTTCATTTTGAAAAGGGTGAGGACTTTATAAAATGCTACACTTTTTATATTAAAAAGTGAGGAAAAACAAAAATGGAATAACAAATAAAACATAAAATATAGGTAATCTAAGATGGGTTAACAAATATTAAAGAAAAAATTGGGTTTCACATGCAATTTTTCCTTTCTGGCTGGCCTCAATGTATGGAAAATTTGGGAGTACCGAAATGGAAGACCCACCTAATCTTGGATAAGCCATATTGACATTAAAATAAATAATAATAATAAAAAAAAACTCAGAAGGAGAACATGAACTCTTGCTAAGAAAAATTAAAAAGACACCAACGAAGAAACAAATATGGGATGAAAAGAAAAAAAGATCCCATGGCTAGAAATAGCAACACGGTTTTAAGAAGAAAAAGATCGGAATAAGCAGAATAACAGGGCGAGAAGCTGAATAAGCATAAGCGGATTAAGCATAGGAACAGCGACGGAAAAAGCCGGAATAAAAATGTTTTAGTGGTGTCAAGAGATAAAATTCATAACAGTTTCAAGGTAAGAAGTTCATAAATTTTCCTTCGGTTATTAAATTTAGGTTAAATAAGCTGACATTTCAGCTGTAATTGTTTAACAAAAGAGTATGGAAGTCCTGTTTATGGACAAATAGTTAGGCTGGTTCATCTTTGGCCTAGGTCTTCCATCTTCAACATAGCCTAGGTTGTGTTTAGGCTACTCTGGTTGGAGCAGGACCTATTTTTTCCATAGGACTCTAGGTATTCAGTAATCAGTCACCTTGTTTTGAGTTGCCACGTTTGTCTTGGGGGGGGGGGGTCTGGATTTTTTTTTTAGGTTAGCGCTACAAAAAAAATTGCCCCCCCCCCCCGTCAGATTAATTTTATTGAAAATGGAAACACTAAATAGAGAATTATATATATATTATATAAGTATATATGCTATACAGGAAACTCAAGCACGGAGAATGAGCAGATACAGAGAGACAGCGCTCATTCTCACAGCAGCGATGACGAAATAAAACGGAGTCAAACCAAAGTTCCGAGACTAATGGCAAAATATCAAAGCTATCGGTCGAAGCAGAAGAACGTTGAAACTGAGAAGATTTTGAACCGCAGGGAACAGTTGCGGCGGTACCTCTTACAGATCAATGAATCTCATATTTTAGACAACTGCTATCCAATAAAGTTTTGGCACCAGAAAAGGGATAAATTCCCATCACTAGCCAATATTGCCATGACCGTTTTAACAGTGCCTGCCTCTAGTGCTCCAGTTGAGCGTGTATTTAGCCATGGAGGCATAATAATGAGGCCCCACAGAAGTCGAACTTCAGCAGATCTTCTGAGCATGCTGATGTTCCTTAAGTGTAATGAGCACCTATCATGCTTTAAATAAATGCACAAGTCAAACTGGGTAGTGGGTACGTTCATTAAACCTTCTGTAACAGATATAAAAGAAGTAAATAAATAAAAAGTACGTGTATATATATGTATTCATTTGTAATTTATAGGCTACACTTTTTGCATTCAACACACTACATCTGAGAAAGTAGCTATTAGTTCATTAATATACTTAACATAGTCTAATTTCCATAGTAGTGTAAAACAAATTGAAAGGGCATGAGCTTGGTCTCGATCTCGGTCTCGAATTTTAAGGGTCTCGATCTCGGAAGGTAGATCTCGATCTCGGTCTCACAGGATCAGGTCTCGGACTTGGTGGTCTCGACTACATCACTGATATATATATATATATATATATTTAGGAGAAATGTAAATGCCATGAAAAGTCTTCTTTAATGCGCAACGTTTCGAGCAATACGCTCATCTTCAGGCTGTTTAATAACAATGTGAATTTATATTTCTCCTTGTCATTGGATTTCTCCTAAATATTAAATTGAAGCTCTGTAGAAGCAACCCGCATGATTATATATATATACTGTATATGTGTGTGTATATATTATAATATATATATTATATAATATATATATATATATATATATATATATATATTATATATATATAATATATATATATACTGTATATGTGTGTGTATTATATATATTATATTATATATATATATATTATATATATATATATATATATATATATATATTATATATATATATATATGCGGCTTCTGATTCCTCCCAGTCTCAAAGCGGTGCAAGTTGTTCAATTTTATGGCTGCTCCAGCTCCCTCTACAGCTTCTCAGAACCAGGTGGACAGCTACCTTGACCAGCCCTGCATTGATGAGGACTGCAATCCCCTGACATGGTGGAGGGACAATGCACATCTGTATCCTGACGTATCTGTTCTTGCTGCCAAGCATCTTTGCATCCCTGCCTCCAGTGCACTGGTGGAGCGCTTATTCAATATATTCAGTTTGTAATGATCATTACAATGATAATGAAGGGCTTGTAATGATAATGTAATGATAATGAAAAATTTCTGGTAATGATAATGATAAACCTTGTAATGACCTCATGTCTGGTAGGTAGTAATGTTTCTAAATTTGCAGATAATACAAAAGTAGTTGCCCCAGTTACAAATACAGAAAATTCTTATAAACTACAAAAAGATCTCGATAGATTAGTTGCCTGGGCTAGTAAATGGCATATAGAATCCAATGTTTAAAAATGCAGTGTCATCCATTTTGGTAAAAATAATGAAAACTTTAGTTATGAGATGCAAGGAAACTGGTTAAAGGATATTAGACAGGAAAAAATCTTGGCGTTATAGTTAGTTATTAAAAATTTTCTAAGCAGTGCTAAGAGGCTAGAAATTATGCAGAACGGATTTAAATCAGGAAGGCCTTGTTTTTCTAATTTCTTACTTTTTTTTGGAGTTTGTAACCATCAAGTAGATAATGGACATGATGTAGATGTTATTTATTTGGATTTTAGCAAGACATTTGACAAGGTCCACATTGGAAGCCTCTATATAAATTAAAAGCTCATGGGATATCGGGGTCAGTTATAAATTGGGTACAAAAATGGTTAGAGAACAGAGAGTAATCCTAAATGGTTGTGAATCTGGGTGGCAGAAATTGAAAAGTGGGGGTACTACAAGGATCAGTGTTAGGTCCATCTCTTTATTTTATATCTAAATGATTTAGAGAAGGGACTAGGTGGTAAAGTTTCTAAATTTGCAGATGATACAAAAGTAGTTGACCCAGTTACAAATATAGAAAACTTTTCTCAAGTACAAAGAGATCTTGATAGATTAGATGGAATTCAATGTTAAAAAATGTGAAGTTCTCTCTTTTTGTAGAAATAATGAAAACTTTAGTTAAGAGAAGCAGGGAAACTGGTTGAAAGATGTTAAACAAGAAAAAGATCTTGGCATTATAGTTAGTAGTGATCTAAAATGTTCTAAGCAGTGGCTAAAAATAAGGCAAGTAAAATGCTAGGTATTAATTAAGAGAAATGTTAGTTACAAGAGTAAGGAAGTTATCTGTAGATTATATAATTCTTATGTTAGGCCTCACTTAGAATACTGCATTCAAGCTTGGTCCCCTCACCTTAGACATGATACAGTATTGATATGCTTGAAGGTGTGCAACGTAGGGCAACCAAGCTTATTCCTAACCTAAGAAGTTTGGAATACAGGGAAAGATTAAAGGAAATGGGTATGTTTAGTTTCGAGAGATGTTGTTTGAGGGGAGATATGATACAGATGTTCAAAATGTTGTCAGGTTTGGACAATTTACAGTAGATGTAAGTAACTTTTTCTTATTAGAGTCTGATGGAAAAACTCGAGGGCATAATAAGAAAATTAGAAAACAGACTTGTACACTGGATCTACCTAAATACTTTTTCCAGTTATAGAGTGGAGTTTTTTGGAATGACTTGCCATATAATGTGGTAAATAGTAGCTCCTTAGTTTTAAGAAAAATTTGGACGCTTTTATGAATGAAAGGCAGTTTGTAGATTGTGAATAGTATATATTCTTAGCTTAAGTTATGTAGGTTACTTTGGTAACTGTGTAAATAGTTGTATGTTAATTAGCTGACTTGAGATTGACAGTTTGCACAATTTTATTATAAAATATAGATCATGACTTGGATAACCTCGATAGACCCAAGTGGCTTAATGTTTTCCAAATGAAATGTGATTTAATGTAACTTACTGAACTACTTTCATTAAGAATAAAAACCCATTTTCAAATCTTACAACAAGCGACTTCCTGTTGCCTGAGAACGGCGTCATGCGCACCCTGGACAAGAACTCGAACCCACGTCGCGAGATCCCGCTGTGTGTCGTGCCTGAAGACGCACATGGCCACCCCCTCTTGGGTTCCACAACGCAAAGTCATCGTGATCATCTCGTCCTTCTTAAGGGAGCCTTTAGCTGTCGAATTCACAACCCTAAAGGAGGAGACGCATTTTGCTCAATGAACGAAATCAAAGGGAATCATAACGAAGGAATCTGGCTAAGAACTTCAACCGAATTAAATATTCAAATGCGAGACAACATATTTCCTTAGGTCTACATTTAAGTAACAGTTATAAACTATTTTTATAAATGAATCTGAATAACTTAACCCGAGGTCTTAGCCAAGATTAAAACATTAAAAATAATTTTTCAATTCAAAGTATACAAAGTCTGTACTAGAAATCAAGAGGTAAGACAGGCAGAGTTGAGGACCTACCTACAACAACTTAGCCTAACCTGGTGGCTAGAAGTGGGTAGAAGACGAGAGGATTGGCCCAGGCCTCTTTGGTCCAAGGAACATCTTGAAAGAGAATCATGTCATGATCCGTCACAGCACAAAATTGAGGCTCCCACTCCTGCTTACCCTTCAAAAATTCAGAGTTCATTAAATTTATTACACTACTTATCTTAAAAAAATATGTCGAAAGGACATCAGTGGCCCCGGCCTATATTTGTTACCATTACATTTGCTGCAAAGACCTGATTTTTGCTCGCAACACATCTTGTGACGAAACATGTGTATAAAGTTTTATTAAATCATAGCGAGTAGTTCAAAATATGGCGCGGACCTCTATTTGACTTGACCTTTAATGCAGGAACCTTATTCTTGCTCATGACACATTGTCGTGTAATGATGCATACATGTATGAAGTTTCATCAATTCACGTTAAGCGATTCAAAAGTTATGGCGCGGACACGTGTGTGTGATGAACAGAGGGATGGATGGACAAGTGCAATCCAGTACAGACGCTGCAAATTTATTTGGCGGGTCACAATTACTAGTACTAGTAGCATTAAAAAAATACTGCCTCGGAAATTGTAAATTCAGGTTCAACGACTATTCGAATCTGCAACTGTTAAGTTCTAAACGCGAAATAATTCCTACTCAGCTTTTGCTTTAGAAGCATCCTCGGATTTTCAAAACTTTTGGGGTCTATGAATGTTCTGGCATAACTTCTTTTGATGTATGCTTTAGATATGATCCTCTACAAATTTCGACAGACTAAAAAATCCACAAACCTTCTTCCTCGTCTACAGACTTAACATTAAGATAATTATAAGAAATTCAAAGTGTATAACTAACGTGACTACAAAATCGTATAGGAACAACTGCTTGCACAGTGGTCAATTTTTCAGGATAAGATGTTTGTAGCAAATAATAAAACTGACTTAATTGTAACAGAACTTCGGTTAAAAACTCCCATGTCTGGGTCGATCGGGTACTAGATTCGAAACGTGAAGGTCTCAGGCTCGACTTCCAACAGCTTCTGAGAATGAGTTGCAATGGCATATAGATTAACTGTAATACTTATTTTCCTCATGGCTGTTGAGCAGACCCGAGCCAGGCCTTCTTGACAGACTGTTAGATAGCTTAACTGATCGAAATCTTCAAGCATATCAAATAAACTTGGGTCAAAGTTCTTTAAATGAGAAGATGCTTCAGAAGAATTTGTCAGTGAGTGAATTAAAAGTATTGAGAAAATACTTTGATAAGAAAGGCTTTAATCAATGCAAGTGTAAAGAGAGTCGACAGAGTCAAGCAAGGATAGAAATTAATTTTTAACACCATCACTACGTAAAGCTTTGAACCTTCTAATCCGCAAACATTAAATACCTGATCAATTTTTAGCATAAGCCATCCCACATGGTGAATTTTGGCCAGATCTAAAACATCCCCGAGCACTTTGTTGGCATGGTTTAGAGCACCTTCAGTTAAAGCTGACAACGTTGAGTGAAGACTGTTGAACCAACTCGTTGCTTCACTCTCCGATACGCATTTGAATATAAGACTATGTAATCTATCAGGCGAATGCAATTCGATGGTATTTGCCTCTGAAAATGTAGGAATTAATATTAAATAACATTGTCTGAACATACATACATAATATTAAAAACGATTTTCTAAGCAAAACTTGCTGACATTTATCTTATTTACCTTTAACCTTTTTAAGAAATCTTACCCTGCTCCGGTTTCGTGAAAAATTGTAGTTTTACTTTAGGTCTATATGCAAACTAGTTTAAAAAGATATATAATTTTAACTACAGCAAATCGCTGGGCCTTACAGCTTAAAGTTTCCTTTTTTATGTCATATACTTCACGTTCCACAACGCGCGCGCACAATTATGTTTACCGCCACAGAATGCAAACTTTCTTGTTGACGCTACTGGGGAAGTGCGACCAGAAAAGCCACCAACTTATACCAATCCCGACACCCTAATCCATGGACAGAGCGGGACTCTAAAGAGCGAACATGCATCAAGGTATCTACAGTATCTAATCTATACATCCCTAGGTTGGTGGTTGCAAGACTTCATATTTGAGGGGTTTGATAAGCTTTAAATATTTAACTCGTAAAACCACTTCTCTGCTCTCCCAGCAATGATAAATATAGTTTGCTTCGACCTTTGATTGGTGGGGGACCCGCCCCACCCCCACCGAAGACATTGCACCCCCTTGGTTCGGTTTGCTCATTGTATCAGTTGCTCGGACACACTTATTTCAAATTTATATTCATAAAATTGCAACAACTGTTACAATATCTCTGTTCATTCTCATGCCTTCTCCAAATTCATAAACACCCTACACAGTTTATCCCTAGATTTACGAGCTTTCTCCATTAACTGATCCATACATTTTGTCTTTCCTTAAGCCTCCACCAACCCCGATCATACCCTTAGTCGGCGTCTTTACTCTCTTATTCATTATCTACTCGAACACCCTTCATAAATTTGTACTTCCGTAATTCTTACGAGCACTCTTGTCATCTTTACTCTTGCATAAAGAGACCACAATCGCTTTCATCAAAGTCCTCATAAACTCCTCCCTTTTCCTATGCCATTCTAATACATGCATGTCATCAACCTCATATTTCTACACTTCTCCGTAAACATCATCCAAACTTACTGCTTTACCCTAAACATGTATAAATGTAACAAAACCACCGACTATAAACGTTTATCATACAGAAGGCCTTTCAAGAACCCCTCTTATTTTTAATACACAACATTTGACTAAACTGTCAAAGTTTTAAATTACAAATGAAATAACTGCATTATAAAAATTATAAAATATGTAGAGACAAACGAAATTCCTCTTTCTCGCCTGTTTGTTTCATGGCTGGAAATTGTAAACAAGGGTATAAAACTTGAACAAGTGGGTATGGAACAGGCCCACGGAGGAGCAGATTTTGTGGCATTTCTCGAAATGTCCGCCAGAGGACGTCACCAAGGCCTATAAAAACGTGAGTTTCCTTAAATCACTCTCACTTGCCCTTTTATCGCCACATCTCGCTCTCAGTTCCTTCGTCAGTAACGCCTTCGCCAGAGAGGGCCCGCGGTCCTTCAAGGCTCCGGTCGAGCATACACGAAGTCTGTGGTCAAATAGGGCCCCTCTACAATTTCATCCGGCAAGAAGCAACATCACTACCGCAGAAGTTTCCGCTGGCTCCCCTTTCAACAAGTCTCAACCGGCCCTCAACACTCCTCCTCTCGCCGGCAGGCCACTCCGCCTTCAGATGCATCTACTTCGAAGCTCAGGTCCGTAAACCTTCTAGTAGGCTACAAGCCCGTTTGGCCTACCCTCTGTCTTCGTGTTAAGCAACTCCCTCAGCAGACATGTAATCGTAAACATTGGAATCGATTCCACATTTTTGAAGAATCTTAATCGATTTAATTTGTCCTAGAAAACCAAGGAATTTTAATCGTAATCGATTCCAAGGCAAAAGAAATCGTAATCTTGATTACAATGCCATAATTACAACATATCATTGAATACGAAAGTCAAGTTGCCATTACAGTACAATAAAACTCACTCTTTAGACAGAAGTATGTTTGGAAATATACTTGTCTAAACTGGGTTTATTGTCATGCTTTGACATTCACATTATGGTAAAAAAATTCCATTTTATGAAGTTGCCATTGTTTCATAAGATTGTAAGTTAGTGTTTCAAAAATTACCACACACAACCAAAATTTTTCATTATGTAAAAATGTGAAATCTGAGGATTTGGCAACTCTTCCTACAATGCCTCTGAGAATTTCACATACTCGTTATGAAAAAGAATAACCTGCAATGTTTAGAAAATAACCGATATAAAAATAGTCTTAACTCACCCATACATAGTAAGATATAACTAAATTGAGATTATGTTGATGGAATAGTATTATTACTTATCTTATCTATGAGAAAAATCCTATTTTGATTTTAATCAGTTATTTTTTCCTTGTAATTCAAATCGATTTAAATAATTTAATTTCAGTCATTGCAACCCTTCATAACAGTGATTACGTGTTGTCTTTCTTCCGTTTACCTAATTTGAAATCGTAGGAATCATGATTACGGTTTTTAGTGTAATCGTAATCGATTCCATTTGTAGTGGGAATCATAACGTGTCTGACCCTCAGGCGAGCGAATAGGCTATCTTCAAAGTGTCCTTAAACAACTTGCTAACTTTCCCATTACGACTACAGTAGGCCTGTTCAATTATTTTACTATATTTGTATCGGCTTCTTTATTTGCTCATTTACGTATTCTATTTTACTTGCCGAATCCGTTTACTGTACCAACACCGTACTTCCATTACCTCGGTTATTATTGGCTTAATTAATTATTAGTGTGTGTTCACTGCCGCATATCTCATTAGCCTATCGAAATTAGTGTTTCGTGTCATTATTGCACTCACTTAACTCTTATACTGTATAAACCATTTCTTATAGCTAATAATTAGTCATTGTAATATAGCGCAATTACCGTATATATAATTGTTAAACAATAAACATATAATTCATTTATTTTTCTATAAAAAAAAAAAAAAATCCTTTCTATCTACCTTATTATATATGGTTTGTTTGGGGCTGAATGCCCAAGCTGGTGACCCCAATTATTCGTTTCAATTTAATTCATTAATTATAGTAAGCCTACTTTCTAGGCTACTATATATACTTAAAATTAGTGAAGTAAATATAATGTAAAAAATACGACTCGTACTGTATATAAACTCGGGTGTCTGGGACGAGACAGTAACCCCTTTTCTGTACCCTCTTACTTTCTCTATAATCACTTTCACTGCAAAGGTGGATGTTGCGTATACGTACGCAATGACCTAACTTGTTCTCGTATGTATTCACGAACTTGAATCCTCCTAATTCTATACCCACTGGCTACGGATTACATGCCAATCTCAAACAAAATACATCTGTGATTCCCTTATTGTGTCTCGGACATGGAGGTGTATATTCCATATCCTATTCCTACTACTAATGCAAAAAAAACCTGGTTCAACTTTAACTTGTTCTCATGCCATCCGCAACAGAGAGGAGCCTCTCAGAAGGTACCGTCACCATCCAACTCCTGGCTCTCACTTAACTTATATTTCTGCCGGAATCGTGCAAAATCTGTTATTCAACTCGCCAAAAAATTCTTTCATCAGACAAAAATGTGAAAACTTATCCAATTTTATTTCTTCTCGTTCTTTCTGGCATCTACGAGGGTCACAACTATCGTCCAATTGCTTTAATTTCTTGCCTTTCTAAAGTTTTTTAATCTATCCTTAATAGGAAGATTCTTAACCACCTCTTCTCGCAATCTTCTTTCAAATCGTCAATACGAGTTCCGCAAGGGGCGATCTACTGGCGGTACTCTTGCACAGCTCTGACTCTTGGTCATCCTCCTTTCTGGATTTCAGTGAACTTTTGCTATTGCGCAAGACATATCAAAAGTTTTTGATAGAGTCTGGCACAAATATTTAATTTCGAAACTGCCCTCCTTCGGTTTCTATTCTCCAATCTGTGCCTTCATCTCTAATTTCCTTTCTGGCCAATGTACACCTGCATTTGTAAATGGCCACGGATTTTCTTTTAGCTATTAACAGTGGTGTTCCTCAATGTTCTGTCCTGTCACCCACTCTCTTCCAAGTCGCACTCCGTGTCCTATTCACTCTGTATGCCGATGATTCCACACTCCAATCACTTCCCAAAGCATCTCTCTGAACAGTCACTCCACGATTCGCGTGGGACGGCTATGATACACCCGAACTCTGATCTTTCTGCCATCTCTGATTGGGGCAAAGAAAAACTTTCAATGCCTCAAAACCTCAGTTCCTCCATCAATCTTCCACACGACTACCCCCTTACCTTCAACAACACACGACTCAATCCTTCCTCTTCTCTTAACATTCTTGGCGTTTCCTTTTCTCCTGATCTTTCCTGGAAAGAGCACATATACTTTCGTTCAAAAACACCTTCTAATCGGTTAGGTGTGCTGTACCGCCTCCGCAGTTATTTCAACCCTGCTCAGTTGCTGTCTCTGTACATTGATCTTGCCCAACCCTGTATGAAGTATGCTTCTCATGTATTGGGTGACTCAACCCACACAGCCGTACTTCACCGGGTGGAATCAAAGGCTTTTCGTCTCATCAATTCCTCGCCTCTTACTGACCGTCTTCAGTCTCCCTCTCTTCACCGCAGTGTTGCCTCACTCTCTCTTTACTATCGCCACTGCAACAGATACTGCTCGTCTGAATTCTCTAACTGCATGGCTCTTTCTTTAAAGAGAGCACACATTACTAGACTTTCAACAATCTAATATCGTTTCTGTCCAACTCTCTAACGCAAGGGTTAATCGGTATTTTTTAATCTTTCATCTACTCAACCAGTCGACTATGGAACAATCTTCTTCAATCCATCTTTTTCCACGTCTATGACGTCCAATCTTTCAAACGCAGTGTCCAGCCATATCGAAAACCCTGTAACTTGATTTTGGCTCTTTTCTACTGGAGGGGCACTTTTGCGAGCATTCGCCCTTGGCTCCTCCTTCATGCCTAAAAAACATCTGTCGTCACTTACTTCAAATACACGTTCAACTTTAAAATGACTTATTTCAAATGTTAAAAATCAATTGAAGAGTAACGGAAGAATGTTTTTTTTCTTTTCAATGGAGAACGAAATACACAAGATAGCGTAGCTATAGAGTAACCTCTGGCGCCGACATTAGCTAATTTCTCGTGTTAATGAAAAGAAATGGCTTAATGTCCGTCTTTCTGTGATATATCTGTACATACTCCCGTGATAAATGACATTCATCATACCTTTTCATATTTTCGTACTTAACACTAACTATATTTTCATTTTATAATACCCGTACCTAATTATTTAATTTCTAATTTTCAAAACTTCACAGTTTAGTAATTATTATTGATATGATAGATGAGATAGATGATAGATTGATTGATGATGGTGGTGTTGTAGAGCCCTCAAAAAAGTTCGTAAAAACAGACAAAAGTTTATATAAAGTCTGTAAACAAGATTTGAAAGTTCAGAAAAAGTTCAGAAAAACATTTGTAAAATAAACAACCATTTATTACTTTTTAATGACAAATAATTTCACAGAGAAACAAAGAAGTTTATGAACTTTTCTGTCCTAATGATATAATGATGATGGGTCTTATAAAAAGCTCTACTATATAATAAATGTTTAGAATCGAACTAATTTTGTTATTCATCATATATATATAAAACCTCAACCAAATTTGTTATGGCATGAAAACCTTCTCGAACGTTGACAGGAATAACGCGTCATAAAATAGTGATGCACGAGACAACCAAATGAATTTAATTGACCACACTCCTCATTAGGTTTAGTTGTTTGATTGGGTTGGTTAACCTCCTTCGTAACATCGAAGGTCATATGATAGAAGGGACCTACAGCTTTACGTTGGATCCAAACCACGGCTGACTACATAATCTGGATGTAGAGGACGGTCTCCCATCCAACTACTATCCAGATCCAATGTCATTTAATTTCGCTCATCGACGAAAAGCGGTGTTACGACATTGGCCACGATGTAGCTCGTATTAGGTTGTCTAAACCAATCTGAAATTAAAAACAAATAAGCTTTCAACCATTACGAGTATTTCTAAATGCTTTACCAACTGGCTGCACATCCTAAAGAAAAGCCGAAAAAAATTCATGCTCTGTAAAATATCAAACAATACCTAGGAACCCTTTCAAGCTCTCAGCCTTCCTTTATTTTCCAACCTACCTTTACAAGTATAAAACCTAGTTAAATGACAAAATAAAAGGGTTATAGATCTGGTATCAGGCCCGTTGGTTAGAGTAATTTCGCTTTTGTCCGAAGTATTGTCAGTATCTCCATTCTGGGTTAAGAAACTAGTCTGAGCTCCGAGAAAGCCGGTTTGTAACTCCCATCCGAGATCAGCCAACACAGTTGCCTTCCTAAAGTATGGTGTAACCTCCCGTAGGTATTTAACTGTTATATAAAAAGAAGGAATCACTGTACCATTGACCGAATGTATATTAACAGTTTATATGCCAACAAAATTGCATGAAAATGGGCAGTTTATTAAAATAAGCATGAAATTACAAAGCACAGACAGTCAAAAGCGAAATGTTATATAAAAAAAATGTAGTCACATTGTAATTTTAAGAGTGCATCAAATTGGAATTAAAAAATAAATGCAAATTATAATAAATATTTAACAAAATAAAAGTGTACAACCGATTGTTGATGGTAGCGAACGTATCAAATCCGTGATGATGAACGAAGTAAAAATAATGGATTGAGTGGAGTTTAAGAGCCGTGTCAGGAGATAGGTGTGGGCATATTTTATTACCAAACATCAAGGGAGAAGAGGAGAAGAGTGATTGGAATGAGAGGAACCAGCAGCACATGCAAGGAAAATAAAGCACTGTCAACTAATCCTACAGGTAAAAATAAGAGATTACAAGCAATAGCTAAGCCTATGAACCAATCCCATGTTCATAATATGGTTTAGGTTGATCAACTATTTAAATGTGCATATTTTATCAGTTCAACCATAAATAAAATTTTCACAACAACCTAGGCCTGTAATGCACAGGTCTACCACATACTAATAGCTCAATCAACCCAGGGACCTCCATTATAAAAGCAGCCTACTAGCATAAAACTTGGACTATTGGGAGTAAGTCCCCTTAAAGTTCAAAAGCAAATGCAATCAATATCGAACAAGTTAGCTTAATCGAAATTTAAAAACAAAATTATGGTAGGACTGAAAGTTACTGTATTTTATGTAATCTTATTTAGGATGCAACCACCAACTTTGTTTTAGGTTCCAAATGGATTCACCCTTGCAATGAGAGGCAATAATATGTAATGCATGATATTTTGATCACTAACTATTTAAGCATAAAAACAAAACTATGACCTACAAAAGTAATATACCTTGCTGCTCGCTTAGAGAAGTTGGGCTAACTCTAACCTACCCTACATTTAGCAATTATACATCATGCATGGCCTGTTACCTTCTAATTTAACTACTTTTCCAGCTCTCTTCAAGGCCCTGACGGCTTCGTCGTGAGATGCTTCTCTCAAGTCTTCTCCGTTTACTGACAAAATCGCGTCACCGACGTAGAGCTTCTCCGTTTGATCGGCGGACATGCCCTAAATTATTTAGAACACGCAAAATACACATTTCAACTAAAAACCTCAGTGACGTTTTTCCCTCTAACATTTGTTTTCAATGATTTTAGCTTACATCTTGAGGAAAATAAAAATTAAAACATACACTCCTTCAAACTCCCTTTAAGTTGTTTTATGACCCCTCTAGATGTTAGATGTTACGAATTGAGCTTTTCATTCAACTTCAAAAAGGTCACAAGAAGAAAACCTAAATTTCACTATTGCAAAAACAACAGTAAAAAGTTTTGCTACATAAAACTAAAAGGCTCCAAATATTTTATTAATTCCTTCAACTGCAAACTCCTTTGGATACTCAGTCGCTGAAAATTTATATCTAAATTAAAAGACCATCAAACTCGCGTCACAGACCAAAAAAAACATTGCATAATACACAAACAAGATGATCTTTAAACAAACACATCTTCAAGTTTCCCCCAAAATTTCACACTGACTACAAACAGCAAAAGCGTTCAAAATATAATATTAGAATTACCTTCTCAATATAATGTATTTTTTCTTTAAGTGCTTATGAAGACTATTTATTACCTGAGGTCAAAGATATAAGCTGCTTCTCAACAGGCCTACCCTTAGTTCCAGTTTCAGTTAGAACCAACTATTAACAAGCTCGCAAAACAACCTTAATTAACTCTGCATAAACGGCTTCACCAATTCTACATTAACATTACCTCAATGATAAGACCATGAGGCCAAAGTATCTCTTACTCTTAAGTAAAAATATAACTTGTGGAAAATCAATTTTATAATTAATTATATTAATTATATATCAACTCTTCAGTAGCTCCAGTGATGCAGACCTTTATAACATTTGCAGTAATTTATATCATCATATTGGGCCGAAGTTATTTAATGCTTTTAATTTATTCGAAATCTTGTGGGAAAAAATAAGAAATGAAATGGTTATAAATAATGCCTCAGCAGAAGTTTTTCTATCAATACTCACTACTTTACTCCATCAGTCACTGTGAATCAGGTTTATAGCATGCCAGTTAACTTTTTCTTCTTCACTAGCCACATGGGAAGGTTAACAACAACTTGCACGTCTATTTACCTAGGCCTCAGACTTGTCCCTATATCATAAGCATTTTCAAATATAGAATTCATGGTAAGAATACATCTGTTAAGCCTAGTTAATTAGTTTACTTACAGAATGCACTCCAGACTGAGTAAATTAATCATTGTCTAGATCAGGGGTTCCCAAACTTTTACCACCAAGGACCCCTAAATACTAATTCCGTACGGACATAAACCCCCGACAAAAAAAATTATGAATTCAGTTACAAACAAGTTAATGTTACTATTTTTCCAAAAGTTAGAGACCCCCCTGGAAGCTTCCTACAGACCCCTGGGGGTCTGTACAGACCACTTTGGGAATCCCTGGTCTAGATAATTAAATTCTTCCTGTGACAAAATATACTGGCAATGAAATTCAGACCTACTGGACACTGCATTTTCTATACTTTTAAGATTTTTGAAATTTGACTACTGTAGCTATATTAACTGGACTCAACAATAGACTTACTGCAAAAGATTTGCTTACTGGCTTAAAGAACTAAAGATAATAGGAAATTGCACTAAGTCCATCACACTCTGTTCTGGAGATACTAGCATGCAACAGTTCTTGAGGATCTTACTCAATGAAAACAGCCCATAGATACAAAACCTTGTTGACAAACTGGTAGACCTATATTATTTTAGAGGTAAATTCCCTATTAAAAGAAATTAATAATTCCTGGGACAATTTATTTTTCCTACACAGCAAAATGCCCTATCAAGCATGATCCTACTGTAGCTATATTAACTGGACTCAACAATAGACTTACTGCAAAAGATTTGCTTACTGGCTTAAAGAACTAAAGATAATAGGAAATTGCACTAAGTCCATCACACTCTGTTCTGGAGATACTAGCATGCAACAGTTCTTGAGGATCTTACTCAATGAAAACAGCCCATAGATACAAAACCTTGTTGACAAACTGGTAGACCTATATTATTTTAGAGGTAAATTCCCTATTAAAAGAAATTAATAATTCCTGGGACAATTTATTTTTCCTACACAGCAAAATGCCCTATCAAGCATGATCCTACCTTAAAGATCTTTGATATTAAAATTGGCATCTTGTTTTCTCTTCCTCCTTTGATGGAAATTCCTAATCCACTGTTATCAGACTTCACAATTTGAACTGTTCTCTTCTGACTAGCAACTGGCTCAGGAACATTGTCTGGTTTATCTCCATCAATGCCACCGAAGGCATTTGGATCATCCAGATCAGTCAATGTTATGAACAGAAGATCACCCTTTAAGCAATATAGGAAGTCAAGTTAATTTACATTTGTGCAATTAAAAATGACTATATATATATATATATATATATATATATATATATATATATATATATATATATATATATATATAGTGTCCGGTAAGTCTAGAACCATAGGGCAAATTGATAAAAACGGCAATAAAAATGCTGGAGAGACTTTTGGAGATTTTTGCGAAATGAGCGAGAATGGTAGCAGCTGTGTCATCATCGGTGGATGTCCTTGGAGGTCCACTGCGTGGTTTATCTCCTATAGATCCTGTTTCCCTGAACTTTGCTACAAGTTTGCCGACACAGCTGTGTGTTATTGGCGAGCGCGCGGCGGTCCGGATGCAATCTGTTAAATTCCTCAGCAACCTCCCCCCGACTCTGATTTCCTATGAGCAGAATTACCTGGATGCATTCTTCCTTACTCGAAGACATCATGGGCACTTGCATAAATGGAAAAACATGAATTACTTATTTTACCCTATGGCTCCAGACTTATGGGACACCATATATATATATATATATAAACGACGTAAGTATAGAGGAGTGTTCTGCACACGAGGAAGAGAAATAACGAACAAATGAAAAATGAGGTGACCGCCCGGGAATCGAACCCTGGACCTTCCGATTGCCGGTCAGACATGCTCGGAAGGTCCTGGGTTCAATTCCCGGGCGGTCACCTCATTTTTCATTTGTTCATTATTTCTCTTCCTCGTGTGCAGAACACTCCTCTATACTTACGTCGTTTCTATACATTAATATACTGCGTGGTCATTGCAGTTAAATGTATATATATATATATATATATATAATATATATATATATATATATATAATATATATATACACACTGGGTGATCCAGATAAATGGGACCCATAAAAAAAAGCCAAATATTCTTAATATTTAATTCCTTTCATAAAAACTATATATCATTCGAAAGAGTAGAGTTACAAGTTTATTATGAAATATTTATTTTTTTAAAATGACTCCTTTCAAATGTGCTCCATTAGTTGCCAAGCATTCCAGCGTTCTCGCTTTTAAGTTCTGCATCACTTTTGCAAGAGTGTGTGGTGGTATGGCCTGTATCTCATTTGTGATGGTGGCCTTCAATTCTTGCAAGGTCATTGGGTTATTTCTGTAGACCCTACTCTTTAAATATCCCCAGAGATAATAATCTAAGGGAGAAAAATCTGGAGACCTTGCGGGCCATTCAACGTCTCCAAATCTTGAGATTAACTCGCCTGGAAACGTTTGACGCAAAACTGCCATGCAGTTCCTCATGGTATGGCAGGTAGCTCCGTCTTGTTGGAACCAGTGGTTTTCTAGACAAAGATCTCTTAATTTAGGAATAAGGAAATTAGTCAACATTTTTTCGTAGCGATCACCATTTACAGTGACCGTGTTTCCGGTGGAATCCTCGAAAAAGTACGGCCCTATGATCTGAGATACAGTAAGACCACACCAAACAGTTACACGCTGACTATGCAACGGGACTTCGGTAATATTCAATGGATTTTCTGTTGCCCAGAAACGACAATTTTGTTTGTTTACAGTTCCATTCAAGTGAAAATGGGCTTTGTCTGACATAATCAAAGTTGCTAGAAAATTGGTGGTGTCATTTACCTTCTGTTGGATCCATTGACAGAATTGTCGTCTTCGGTCGAAATCTCCAACGTTTAGTTGTTGCAGTTTGAATTTTATATGGAAAGAGCATTAAATTTTGCTTGAATATACGGTGTGTTGTTCCATATCCAACTCCTAACAGCTGAGAAGCACGTCTGATGCTTATGTTAGGATTATCCTGTACAATTTCATGAGTTCTGTTTATGATCTCGTCTATCCTTGCTGTGCGCACTCTTCCAGTTGGTTCTCTTTTTCCAATGCTGCCAGTTAGGGAAAAATTTCTGACACACCGACGGATTACTTTCTTAAAAGGTGATTTTGACATCTGAAAATTTGTCTTGAAAGATCTTTGAGCTGAAACTACACTTCTTCCATGCTCATAATATTGCTCAGTTATGAAATGCAGCTGTTCCACAGTCCATGCAGTCATCTTGAAGGGTTAGTTTTAACTAACACTTTTATTTTGTTTTGTATCTTATCTTGTCTTGTATTGTCAAAACCTATACAATCCTGTACAAACTTGTAACTATCCTCTTTCGAATGATGCGTATGATTTTATAAAAGGACTTATACTTTAAGAGTTACAGGGGTTTCTTTTGGGTCCCATTTCTCTGGATCACCCTTTATATATATATATATATATATATATATATATATATATATTATATATATATATATATCACACACGTGCTCATAAATATTCGTACAGACAAATATTTCACTTCTATTCATCCTTATCTTTTGCATCATGCACAGGATGGTTATGAAAAGTTTACTAGTCATTTGGAAAAAATTAACAAATAAAAAAATTAGTCTAACTCCAACATAATGTAAAACATCAAAGAATTTAATGAAAAAAAAAGTTAAAATGCAAAAGTTTTCACACATTTACTTACAAAATTATTTAATATTTTGCGTGTTCACCTTTTGCTTGAATGACTTCAATGATTCATTTTGGGTAGTTTTCTACAAAGTTTCAGCACCTGTCAGTTGAAGTTTTAACTCATTCTTCTAAAGAAAATTGTTGCAATTCATTCAGATTTGAAGGGTTTCTCTTGGGACAGCTTTTTTCAAATCAAACCATAATTCTTGATCAAATCAAGATCTGGTCTTTGACTGGGCCACTCGAGAAGCTTGAAATTCTTTTGTTGAAGCCATTTCATGGTGCTCCTACTTTTATGTTTTGGATAATTATCTTGTTGCAGTACCAAATTACAACCTATGTGCAACTCCCAAATTAAAGGCAATACATTTTTTTCTAAAATTTTTTATATTTGATGACTAGCTTTCCTGGATGAGAAGCACTAAAGCATCCCCAAAGTAGCAAACTACCACCATCATGATTAACCATACAAAGGATTTTCTTTTCCTCAAATGCAGTACAGTATTCAATTTTCACCAAACATACTGTTGGTCATTGTTGCTGAATGATTCAATTTATGTCTTGTCTGTCTAAAGAACTTTCTTCCAGAATGCAAATCCATCATTTTCATGATCCTTGGCATACTTTAACCCTCTAATGCCAACTGGGTCAAATACGTTTGGGGGAGAGTATCAGTTTCTAAATATTTAAACACCAATATTTCATATATGTGGTAAATGAATGATTGAAAATACACGCATTTAGACTTAACCCTACAAAAATGTTCAGTGTTAAAGGGTTAAATAAGCTTCTTTGTGCACTTTTCATAGTAGAGGTCTTCTTGAAACTCTCCCATGCAAACCATTCTTTCTCAATGTATGACATACAGTAGAAGGGTGGACACTATCTCAGATAGTCTTGATGTTTGGCAAATATCACCTGCAGTCACTTGGGGATTCACAGAAACCATTCTTTCAATGCATCTAGTTGTACATTCTGAAGTTTTGCAAGGTCGTCCACACCTTGGTATAGTTTTGATTGTTCCAAAGCCTTTCCATTTCTTTATAACTGGAGCAACCTTCACAAATGGAATTTGAAGTTCTGCTCCTATGTTCCTATAAATCCCTCCAGATTCATGTGCAGCAATAACACATCTCTCGGGATCTGTAGACAGCTCTTTACCACAATGACCCATTGCTTATTAATGGCTTGTACAATCATCTACCTTCCATGAAGATTCAGAGAAAATTCTGGAATTCAGAATTACCAAGTTTCTGATTAATAAACAGCCAACTACTGATAAAAATTTTAAATTCTTCAAGCCTAAGGGGGAGACAGTGAAATAATTTTGTAAATAAATGTATGAAAACTTTGCATTTTAACTTTTTTTCCCTTAAATTCTTTGATATTTTACATTACACATGTGTTGGAGTTGAACTAATTTTTTTTATTTGTTAATTTTTCCCCAAGTGGCTGGT
The DNA here is from genome assembly GCA_023014485.1 of Bathynomus jamesi. Lineage (NCBI taxonomy): Eukaryota > Metazoa > Arthropoda > Malacostraca > Isopoda > Cirolanidae > Bathynomus > Bathynomus jamesi. Next base: position 2,330,693 of record JAJOZX010000007.1, on the reverse strand, counting down.
AAACTTTTTATAACTATCCAGTGCATGGTACAAAAGATAAGGATGAATATAACCAAAATATTTCTCTGTATCAATAGTTATGAGTGCCACTGTACATATACAACTAGAGTATGCATCAAAATACACGTTTCAGAAATGAAAAATATATATACAGTGGAAGAATTTTTTAAAATTATTTCACTTAAAAATCTGTGTTTATGCCCACCTACAAAGTCTTCAAACAAGATTTTACAAAATGTACAGTTACACAAGGTAAACTAGTTTTTAGCGACCAATGTTGGACCACCAATGTGTGGAAAACTTTAATGGGGGAGAGTATCAGTTTCTAAATATTTAAAATCCAATATTTCATATATGTGGTAAATGACTGATTGAAAATAATACTCTCGTGTTACAGCATTGAAGTCAATGATAATGAATATAAAATTTAATTAAGATTAAAAGTTAAATGACAAAATTATGTGATGGATAATGCCAGAAAGAATGAATAACAAATGTTAATACAATGAACAAATGAAGAGAAAATTAAGAAGTTAAAAATGAGGTTAAAAGTACTACAAAAGAGGGAAAAGGCCAGTTTCCTCCTCTAGCATGCATATCCCTCCTCAGTTGGGAAAAGCGTGACAGACATGGATTAAACGCTTTGTCAGGCAGTGTGACTTTACTGATTTTGTTCTGGCTTTTATTCAGTCTCGGAAAGACCCCCATGCAGTAAAGGGTTAATCAATCATCTCTCAACCCTTTACTGCACGGAGGTTTTTCCAAGACTGAATAAAATCATCTGGCATCAGCTAGAACAAAATCATTAAAGTCACACTGTGCAACAAAGGGTTAATTGGGAAATAATTTGTTTATATGAAATGCTTAATTGAATAAAACAAAGCTACATCAATAGAATTCTCATATGTTCTATCGCTACATTCCCCTTTCTTATCACAGAAAGCATGTTATTACTATTACAGTATTAATAATGTGTAAAGAAGGAAGCAGTTTAGTTGGAATATACATTCCTGTTGCATACCTCTTATCCAATTTTGTTTGGATACCATTCTTCTTTTGTAACTCCTTTTTATAAATTTCCAGTTATTTAAGGAAAAAAATTGTTGTAACAAATCTTTCTTCAAAAAAAGTAAAAACTGCTAAAAAGTTATTATTACTTATTAGCAAGATAAGCTCATTTAGCTAATGTATAATTTGAAATTAGTAGGAAGCTGTTCTTCCACCACCATTAGTAATTTCTTCAGTCTCTGGTCTTCCTAAGAATCCTTCTCACATTGAGGTTTGGAAACTGGCACAGAACATTGACCAATTAATACAGTCCACTGCACTAACTCTTTTATCATTATTAGGCTTACCAGCATTGTTCAGAGTCCAACCCCCAACCACAGTGTCTTCATTTCACTTATAGGGAAACAGTGTTACCCGAATGAACTGTGGGTAATGGCACTGTAAGAGGGAAGCTGATGTGCTTTCTTCCAATTTCCCAGAAATTGACCATATTGGACCATGCATACATTTTCTGCAAAGTTTATTTCACATCCTTTGCTAGGAATATCCTAAAGTTCAATATCCTGTTAATTATTCCTCAAACTATGTTTTTACAATTTGAGAAGTGTGGATAGGACTAGTGATGGGACGATTAATCGGAATCAGAATCGAGAATCGGAAGAATCGAGCATTTTTCAGGAATCGGAATCGGAATCGAGAGAATTGTACCATGATTTCTGATTCTTCAAACGATTCTTTAACTTTTAATTGAACCAGTTTTGCAATGTAAACTTTAAAATTTAAATGAAAGAGGATAACAAATTTTATTTTTATTGTATTGTAGCTATACATTAAAACATGTATATCCATGATATGTAATCAAGAAGATTAAAATGAATTGTTACAACTTACAGTCGATTTTTATTTTTAAACCAATCTATATAATTTATATTACCATACTCATAATGTAAATAGTTAATCTTACCAGAGTAAAATATGACAATTTCCAGAAAAACAAGTATAGAATTATATTTAAAAATATTGAGAATCGGAATCGGAATGGAGAATCGTATCGGAATCGAGACTTTTTAGTGGTATCGGAATCGGAATCATTAAAAATTTTGGTATCGTCCCATCACTAGATAGGACATCTGCCATGAATCCATAAAATTTTTTAGTTCTTGAACAACTTCTTGGCAACTTCTTTCAGAATCAAAAGTCATTTTTCCATTATTATTATTTTAGATGGGTCCTGAAGGGGCCAAAACTCAGGCTATTAGTTGGCTCATTGCTCTAACATCTGGATTTGATTATCATGATAGTTCTAACAATAACACTGGTCTGCGTCATTTTTGAGGTCAAGGTTTTTTTTAGTTGTTCTTTTATAAGTTTTGCATGCTGAATTAAAAAATGTAACTCATTTTGCTCAATCAGGTTAGGTTTTTATGCTATCTCAATTTAAAAAAAATTAGATAATCATTATGAAATGAGCAAGTTTATTTTTTTAAAACAGACTTACATTTTAGCCAAGTGTTAGCCAAGCTCTATATAATAAACAGACAACTTATTTCTAATTACGATTGTCATTACTGTTTTTCAGCATGAAGAGAATGTGCAAGAATGACCCAAACAGGTTCTGCTACATCTGTGGTAAAGTCACTATGTCAGACCAGCAGTCAAACATCACACATTTTGTGAGGAAAAGCTATCACGCCTACTTTGGAGTTAAACTTGGTGACCAGGACAAAGCCTTTGCCCCTCACATATGCTGCAAAAGGTGCATTGAAAGTCTGCAGCGCTGGAGCCACAAGAAGGTAGAGTGTCTACCTTTTGGTGTCCCAATGGTGTGGAGGGAAGGAAGAGATCATACTACTGACTGTTATTTCTGTATGACAAGCCTACAAGGTAAGTTAGTATGAATTTAGTATGAATTTCATTTTATACTTAAAATAATATGCCTGACAATATATGATATGTCTATCTTATCTTTATCCATTTCCTTTTAGGCATAAATAAAAAAAAAACAAGCAACACGTAAAGTATCCAGACGTGCCATCTGCCATAAAGCCAGTGCCTCATGGACCAGAAATTCCAATTCCAACACCGCCTGACAACTTTGATTCGTCCGACTCAGATGAAAATATGGATGACGGTGACATATCTGGTACATACCAACCTACTGCCAAGACAAGTCAACCCAAACTCTTGAGCCAAGATGAGTTGAACAATTTGACAAGAGATTTGTGCTTGTCCAAAGAATCTGCTCAGTTGTTAGGGTCACGTCTTCGCGAAAATCATTTGTTAGCTCCAGAAACAACATTCTTCTGGTATCGCAGCCGCGAAGAAGAGTTTCGAGAATATTTCACGTTGGACGAAGAAGCTTCACTGGTTTACTGTAACAACGTCAATGGCCTCATTGCAACTATGGGTTTAGCGTATGACCCTACAGAATGGCAGCTCTTCATCGACGACTCAAGCAGTACTACTATACAATGGTAACAAGGTCGCATCTGTTCCAGTGGGTCACTCAGTGCAGATGACTGAAAGTTATAGTAACATGGAGCTTTTGCTAACTGCTTTGAAGTACAAACATCACAATTGGATGATATGCAGACCTAAAGGTATGTTCATGTCTGCAAAAAAAAAATACAAATATATATATATATATTATATATATTTTTTTTTTTTTTTTTAGTTCAGGAAGAACCGATTCGCCTCTATTTAAAGGGCATATCTCAGCGGAAAAACAAAGAAAAAGTGAGAGGAAAGACAGAGGAAAAAGAAAGGGTGGAGGGGACAGTCGAAGTGGAAAAAGACCAAGGATGACAAGGACTGCAGGGTCGAGCCCCATCATCCTTGGGTGCTAGGGCCGGGAGGGCGCACGTGAAACCTCCAGGAACAAGCACATACAAACGAGCACAAAGAGCACTCAAGAGCACGAGCTTAGAACCCCTTGCGGGGATATTATATATATATATATATATATATATATATATATATATATAATTTTTTTATAGGTTATAGCCCTAGTGCTGGGTCTACAAGGCAGCTACACCAAATACCCCTGTTTTCTCTGTCTGTGGGACAGCCGAGCAGACAAGCAACACTACGTACAACGCGACTGGCCAGCAAGACGTGGCCTGGAACCAGGTTCGCACAACATTCTGTCACACGCTCTTGTGAATCCGCAGATGATTCTACTTCTGCCACTGCACATCAAGCTCAGACTCATGAAGAATTTTGTCAGAGCACTCAACAAAGAAAGCCGAGCTTTCACTTTCCTGAATCAGAAATTTCCACCTGTCAGTAAGGGCAAACTGAAAGCAGGTATTTTTGACAGCCCTCAGATCAGGGAGCTAATGAAAGATGCTCAATTCTACGAAAGTCTGGAGGACAATGAGATCAATGCCTGGCTCGCATTCAAGTCCATTGTCATGAATTTTCTGGGCAACCACCGAAGTCCAGAGTACAAATGTGTTGTCGAGGAGCTCCTACAGAGCTTCCAGGCTCTTGGTGCATGTATGTCCATAAAGATGCATTTTCTTGGCTCACATTTAGACTACTTTCCGGACAACTACGGTGATGTCAGTGAGGAGCAAGGAGTGCTTCCACCAGGATATTCAAGTGATGGAAGAGAGGTACCAGGGCCACTGGGATGTGAACATGCTCACGGACTACTGCTGGTGCCTCAAGAGAGACATTCCAGCTGTGGAACACAGACAAAAGTCTTTGAGAAAGCCCTTTCATCCACATCAACTGTACTCGTGTACCATTTTTTATATACTTTGTACATTTTCTGTCAATTTAAGTCCATTTTAAAAAAATAAACTTGCTAATTTCGTAACAATTATTTTCGAATTATCTATTTTTTAAAAATTGAGATAGCATAAAAACCTGACCTGATTGAGCAAAATGAGTTACATTTTTGAATTCAGCATGCAAAAAATATAAAAGAACTAAAAAAACCTTGACCTCAGGAAAAAAAATTTCAAACACAGACCAGTGTATAATTTGTCACCCTCCCACCTCTGGGAAAATTCTGCAAATCTGGCAATGAATTCAATAAAGTGTATGAGCTGGTGGAACTCGCACATTTTGATTACATCTGTTAGGAATACCCTCGAGATAAATCCAGCCCCATACATTATGGATGATACATTCACTTTATGCTTCTTTGTAGATATTTTCATGATCATAATGCCAACAGTGAAATTGTCCATGATTAGCTGATGAAAAGATCTCATCAAAAAATGCAACTCAGCTCCAGAAGTCCACTCTCTCATTAACATTCTGAATGGCAAAATTTAGCCAATTAATATGTGCTGGAACAACAATCACCTTATCTTTGACAAAATGGTGAAAGATAAGTTTACCATAATGGCAAAAGAGGCACTCATAAAGGGATTATCTATTGCAGTTGTTCCTGACATTCCTGATCCTGGAAGTTACCTTCTTCCCCTTTTTGAAGCCACCTACATACAGTTGCTCGTGAAAATTAAAGTTTCCTCGCAATTCCAGGTGTCATTCAAGAACCTTTCATTCTTAGAATTCTTCCTCACAATGTAAGTTAATCTCATTATTAAGTTGGCCACATAAAAAAGCATACAGGTCACTCTCACTTTATCTGGAGATTGCATTTGAAAAAGGTTCACATAAAACAGTTTCACATAGAGAGCCATTTATAACATTATTTAATAGAGATGCATTCCAGGACCTCTACTGACCCTCCCCCAACACACACACACACACACACACAAAAAAAAACCTTTAACACTTTCATAAATCCAATGAAAAATCACCTAATAAAATAAAACAATCATCTGACATTATACAGGATGTCTCAGAAGTCATGCACCATACAATCAAAATGGTTTATAAGTGATGTTTAATTACACATGTTTGATGTTTGAATAATAAAATTAATAGTATGTACAGTAAATCAAAAAGCCATCTTAAAATAATTAAATTGAATGAAGCTACATTAAATGATGCATGACTTCTGAGACACACTGTATAAAAAAAAATTGAAAGAAATAATAATGGGTGTTTACTTGAAAACTCAAATACTCTGCAATAAAGTCAACAGTAATAGCAAATCCACACACTAAAAGATGAGTGAGAGTAGCATAGGTCACATACAACAATGGACAATGCGACACTGAGTGAGGGAGATTGAGAAAGCATGCAGGCTGCCTCATGTGGCTACAGACTCACCACTCCACCCACACCAACTGCATAGTGGAGTCCACATGTGCCTACACTGGTCACACACATCCAACCCAGCCAGTCACATAACTACAAACTTTTCTTGCACAAAGTAAGGTCATTGCATAATTAATAGTGAAATTGCATTGAGTGAAGTCACAAAGTGAGTGAACTGTACCAGAGAAATCCAACCACAAAATGATTTTGAAGATAATTTATGTGCAAGGATTTATGCTTCAGCCCAGACCATATCACTTGTTTAATAGAACAGTAATTACACATACAGGATAACTTACACTATCTATGATAGGGAAGAAAAATGCATTGATGTACAGTGTGTCCCATAAGTCCAGCATCATAGGAAAAATAATAAAAAAAGGCAAAACAAAAGCTTTTATTTACAAAACATGCTCAATATGTCCACCATTGTTTTCAATACACAAATTCAGACATGATACCCAGTCAGCAAGCACACAGTGAATGATGTCAGGAGTAATGGTGTTACATGCCCCAATAATGTGCTGCCACAAATGTTCAACACCCCTAATTTTCTCTGCGTATACCAACGCTTTCAAGTGGCCCCAGAGATAAAAATCTAGTGGCGTGAGATCCGGGCTTCTAGCTAGCCATTCCACAGGCCCTTGACATCCTATCCAATGACCAGGGAATTGTTGGTACAGGTATTCCCTTACTTGGGTGCTGTAATGTGCAGGAGCGCCATCTTGTTGGAACCATGTTGGGAAATTTCCTTCTTCATTCAAGACACTGGGAAATGCTTCTTCCTTGAACATACGTAGGTAGGTGCCTCCAGTGACATGTTCATCAAAAAAGAGGGGGCCTATGATGCGATCTTTCCAAATGCCACACCATACCATCACCCAAGATGCACCAGTAGCAGGTGTTCTGTCAATTTACCTCACCATTTCCATAAAAAACAGCCTCGTCACTGAACAGAATGGTGGATGGGAAATTGGCATCCCAAGCATATTGTTCCGTAGCCCATTCACAAAATTCCATCCGCCAGTCGGGATCATCTTCGCTTAATTTCTGTAGGATCTGAAGTTTATATGGATGCCATTTGTGAGCCTGAAGAATGCGATGGATGTTACTTTTCAACACTCCTGTCTCAGCAGACAATCGCTGAAGAGAATTATTGGGACTTCTGTTAAAATGAGCTAGGATAGCAGTCACTGTATCATTGTCAGTGGACCTCCTTGAAGGTCCACTGCGTGGTTTATCTTCTATGGATCCTGTTTCCTTAAACTTTGCAACAAGTCTGCTAACACAACTCTGTGTTAGTGGCTCGCAGTCTGGATGCAGTCTGTTAAATTCAGCAGCGGCCTCTCTCTGACTCCAATTTCCTATGAGTAGAATTATCTGGATTCATTCTTCCTTGCTCACAGACATTATGGCCTGTAGAAAGAAGAATAGGAATTATGGTTTGTAGAAATAGAAAAATATGAATTTCTCCTATGATGCTGGACTTATGGGACACCCTGTATAATAAAAGTAATAAAAATATTATTGAGGAGGCTTTTATACAAAGGAATACAAGAGACACCAAACAGCAACAGACTGGCTGGTTGTTTAAGAAGGCAGGTTGAAAGAATTAAGATAATTTAAAGAGAAGTGAAAGTTTTAAAGCAAAGCAGAGAAAAGAAAAGGAAGGAAAGAAATTTTGAGAAAGTGAAAATTTTAAAGTACAGAGGAGGGGATTCAAGTGAAAATTCTACAATACTTCTGTGCTAACAACAAATGCTTCTAACTGGCGTTCAAGGCAAGATAAGCATCTAAGCCTCTTTTTAAAGATTCAGTTGAATTACTTTGAACTAATGCTGGCTGGCAATCCATTCCACAAATTAACTATATGATTGAAGAAAAAAATGCTTAGCTTCATTAGAGTTAAAATGTTTACCCACTAATTTGAAACCATTACCAATTCGTTTTTAAGTCTATGAACCATCTTAGTAGCCTGTTGCTGCACACTCTTCATTCTGTTTATTAGAGATGTACCGATATATCGGTAGATTTTTAATGGTATTGGCATCAGTCGATATTTCAAAAGTATGATTTTTCCAAAATTATGAATAAAAGACTATTTAGAAGATAAAATTTCCAATATTTTATCACTTCATATAACTCGTTATTTTTTCATCATACCCAATTTTCTTTTCAAATAGCCAATCAAACAAGTGTAAATCATTTGAGAAATAAATATAAAGCCTAGAAAACCAAAAAACTACCTTGTAGTCATAGCTCAACATTAATCCAGCTAGCTGGTTAAAAAACATTCATCAATGAAAAAAAGCCACCCCCAGCCTTCTTTTAGTTAGCTTTATAAGGCTAACTAACAAAAACATAACCTAATCTAACCAATCATCAAGGGCATACAGCTGACCTAATGACTGGTTAGGTTAGGTCGTGATATTTTCATTAGTTAGCCTTATAAAGCTAACTAAAGAAGGCTGGGGGTGGTTCTCTTTCATTGATCTAAGCCCAACATAGGCCTGCAGTCCAATTGTATAACAAACAAAACTATGACATCTAATGCAGTGTTGCCATCTTTAATGAAAAGGATTATTGCTTTGTTGCCAAATTTTCAACACAGAAAATAAATTATGAATATGTTACAAAAATATGACAAACTAATAAACCCTAGCTGGATATCAGTTATTGGCTGATACTTTTTTAATTATCGGTATCAGTTATCAGCTAAAAAGCAATATCAGTACAGCCCTACTGTTTATGCCCTGTTGTAAATATGGACCAGAACTGAACACAGTATTCCAGGTGCAGGCATACTAAGGAATTATATAATGTTAGTATTGTTTTCTCCAACTTAAATTCAAATGATCTACCAATAAATCCTAAGATTCTATTTGCTTTTCTGACCATTTCGATACATTGCTTACTCAGTTTAAGAGTGTCAGCAACAACAATACCAAAATCTCTTTGGTAACACTTGTGAAGTGTCTTGTCACCAATAAAATACTTTTCTTTAACATTGTTTCTACCAATATGCAACATTTTACATTTATCTACATTAAAGTTCATTTGCCAAATTTTCACCCACTCAAGTAATTTATCATCATCTTGAACCTGCAAACATTCTGCTGCTGATTTTGTTTGTCCCCTTAGTTTGGTATCAACCACAAATTTTCAAATTATGCTGTTAATTCCTATGTTAATGTCTTTGATATAAATAAAAAAAGAACTGGTCTCAGAATTAATCCCTGAAACATGCTGCCAATTACACTTTTCCAGTTAGATGATTTGCAATTAATGACCACTAAGCCAATTTTTTATCCATTTGAGAACATTAACATCAATTCCAGGAGAATGAAGTTTAGCTAATACTCTTCTATGTAGCACTTATCAAATGCTTTTTGAAAATTGAAATATATAAGATCTACTGTTTTACTCTTGCCATATATACTCGTATTTACAATATCATTAAAGAAATCAAGCAAATTAATAAGATAAGAATATTCATGTCAAAAGCTGTGTTGAGAATCTTTGATTAATTTATTAATTTCTAAGTGATGAACTACTTTGTCCTGAACAATCATCTCCCTAAGATTACCAATTACAGAAGTCAAGCTAATGGGACAATAATTTCCCAGAAGCAATTTGTCCCCTTTTTTAAATATGTATTGGCATAATGTTTGCAAGTTTCCAATCACATGGAACTTCTCCAGACTGTAACAATTTGTTAAATATACTGCATATGTGAGAGGAGATACTATTGTGCAGTTTATTTCTTGAAGTACCCTAGAGTAGAGCTTATTTAGATGGTTTTATCAGGAATAATTTTACCTATGGCTGAGAGTACTTCACTTCCACTAATGGTAAAATTGTGAAGCTTTAAATGATCATCACTAAGCATGATTATGGGAACAGGACTGTTGTTCATATTTTTGTTAGTGAAGATGGGAAACAAGAATTTATTTAAAACTTCTATCATTTGTAAGTCATCATAAATTTTTTCATTGTTTTTGCCCAGGAGTGGACCTATTGGTCTTCCAAGCTACTTTTTTATTCTTAACATAATTATAGAATTCCTTCATATTTGATTTAATTTTGTTCACTACTGTATATATAGCTCATAGTTGTGCTTACTTTTTCCAATAAGTTTTTTACTTCACATTCTTAATAGCCTGTAAGCATTTTCATCAGCCAAATTATTTGTTTCTTTAAATTTAAAATCAGTGTTCCTTTTAAATGTTAAGCTGCTTTTAATTTCAGCATTCCATCATTTAGGCTTAACAGACTTTGCCAGTCTCTTAACATAATGGGATATTACTTGATTCTAAATGTTTAAAATAATTATAAAAAGTCCATGTGCCATTGATATTATGCAATAGTCTCATCCCAATTATGAGTCGAAAGGTGCAGTTTCATATGAAATTTAGTTCTTTTAAAATCCAAAGTGTATTCCAGGCTCTCCAAATTATGAACATTAATTTTAACTTCAACTGTTATTTGCCTATGATCACTGGTGTAGTAGTAGTTGTCTCCTACAGCAATATTAAGTAAGTTTAGTCTGTACTTAAAACTAAACATAGGATTATTGCATTCTCTAGTGGGTTCCTCAACCATTTGAAAAAGTAAACTTTCGAGCAAACCATTGTACAGTCAATGACCAAAATTAGACTGGAAAGGACCACCCCAATTCCTGCAAGGTAAATTAAGATCTCCCATAATTACTACACCATGTTCACTACTTAAGGTACAGAAGAGAGGACCTAAAATCCATGGAATACTACAATGGTGGTCAATGAAAACAGCCACCCTATGATGAAATTCATGACTGCAGCCAGCATTTTGATTTGAGTAACTTTCTAAATGATTTGTACAATTTCAATTTTGTGGGCATTGCCATTTAGAGTACTTAAGTACTGTTTCTTAATGAATAGGTCAGTGTTCTCATTGATTGTGGGGGTGTACATGCAATTAAAGCTGCTGACATGTTGAGTGATTTATTTGCAAGTTTGGTGCGGTTTTTAAGTGTAATTAATTTGCGATTCGAAGCTAATACAGTAAAGCCATTTACATCTCCTGAAATTAGAACTAAGGGGTTCCAAAAACCTTAGCCCCCCCATTTGCAGCTTACATGTTTACTTATATCAAAATAGTTTTTAGTGATTATAAAAATATATAAAATTCTTTATTTATTGCAGGTATTAAAATTACTCTAGCTGATAAAGTGATAATATAATGGCTTCTCAATTAATTGGTGATTCAGAGAGGCAACGTGTGATCGCATACGAGCAATAACATTTTGGGAAGCTCGTGACACTGGAGCCACCTTTATAACATTCATGGGTCGCAAAAAAGTTGTGAAGAAGTGAGGACTCCTTCAAAAGAAATTGGAATAAAACTTTGGATGAATGTGAAATGGATACAACCAAATCTGGGCACCCAAATTTGCCACTCTCTCAGGAAACAAGGACATCATTGAAAGTGGTATGTGTAAGCAGAAAAACAGCTGTGCTAAACTTTCTAGAGAGATCAAAGTGTTAAGAGGAAAGATCGTTAGTGGTGAGATCATTCGACTGTACCATCATAGGCAAGGTTTAAAGCCTTGGCATGAACTTCCAAAGCCAAGAAAAACTCAACTTGACATCAATGACAGAATGTGGTTTGCCCATTATCTCGAAGATTGGGATGTGGATGATTTCATGCATTTAGCTGTCTCCGATGAATTTTTTGTTTACGTAACACATCAGCCTAACTACCAAAATGATTGAGTGTGGGCCACAACACCAGATGAAATCGATGATAATGAACATTATCGCGAATTATTAAAAAGTCCAGATTGTGTTGGTGTGTTTGTTTTGTTCACTGCAAAGAAGCTCATGTGGGTGCTGAAGCCAAATGGTCAGAGTTGGGATGGACAGTATTTTCATGATATTATTCTATCCCAGCATGTCATTCCTTTTCTAAGAAACCCAAAAATGTTATGGATGTCGATCAGGTCACACTTCTGCACGATAAGGCCCCCTGCTTTAAGGCATTAGCCACTCAACAGTTGTTGCGGAACCATGAGATCAATTTCTTTGGAAATGAAGAATGGCCAGGAAATTCTCCTGACCTGAATGTCTGTGAACACATTGGATCAGTTATAAAGGACAAGGTTGAATGTCTCTCGTTTCAAGAACCTGCAGCAAATCGATTTTCGAAGGATACAATGACAACACATTGAAACTGTTTTAGCAAATTTGCGTAATGATCAAGATCTATTCACATCACTTTTGGCAAGCTACCCAAAGCGAATTCAGGCTGTCTTGGAAGACAATGGCAGGAACACCAAGTTTTAATTGTTTCTCATTAAATGCAGGATTAAATTCTCTTTTGTAAGGTATGTTTAGTTTACTGTACCTCTAATGGTTTAGGCCATGGGTGGGGGGGTAAGGTTTATTGGAGCCCCGTATATGTTGCCTTAAAAGAGAAGGTTACAGCATAAGTGAAATCAGTAGAAAGCTAAACATAGCTTGAAGTACTGTACGGTGATGGTGTGAGCCATCTGTCTCTGATCCACATAGCAGCACACCACAACCAAAGGTTAGAAACAACTGAAAAGCTGATGAGAAGCATAGTTTTAAAGTGGCCTTTTATTACTGCAAGACAGTTAAAGACTGAAAACCCTGAAATGCTAAAAAATGTCAGTGTACGTACAATATGTCATTGAGTGCAATCAACTCTGAAATTATCGAGCATGGTAGCAACCAAAAAAAACCCTTCTTAACCCATTAATGAGGAAAAAAAGTCTTGCCTTCTACACATACAAAGATTGGAAAGAAAATGGTTGGGAAAGGGTCATGTTTTCTGATGAAAGTGCCTTTAAAGTGATTGACTCAAATGCAGAGAGTTAGGAGGCTTGTTGGAAACAACCAATATGACAGTTGATTTACGATAAAAACTGTCAAGCACCCAGATGGCATTATGATTTGGGGCGGTTTTAATGAATGAGCACAGAGAATTGTATTTTTTACCAAAAAATTAAAGTATGAATGCAGCACACTATATAACAGTACTAGATGGGCATTTGCTGAACTTCATGACCATCAATGAGTGCACAATTTTTCAACATGATGGTGCACCATGCCATAAGGCCAAAAAAGTGACCACCTGGCTCAATTCCCACAAAATAAAGGTTCTTGACTGGCCTGTAACTCACCCAATTTCAACCCTATTGAGACACTGGAATAATATGAAACAGAAGTTGCAAAATGAAGACCCATCATCTGTTACCAAGTTCCAGGAAACCATAAGAAAATACTGGGTTCAGGATGTAACACCCAAAACTTATAAAATGAAGACACATCATCTGTTACCAATGTAGGGTTTTGCCAATTTTCATTTCTCAAGTCTTTTTATTTTTAAATTCATGTTTTTTTTCTTTCCAGCCACTCAGTTTTTGCAGCCTCTAGTTAAGTGTGTTCATTAAGTCAATCTAGTCAAGCATAGGCAGATACTGTAAATCATGCAAAAATGCTTAAACCATTGTAATAGAGCATCTTGCTAGAAACATCTCTGGGCTAGTGTTAAAACCTAGTACAGTATTCAGCCCTGATAGTCCCTGTTGAACTCAAGAAAAGGAAAGATCATAGTCCATTAGTGAAGCCATTGTTGGTTAGCCAATTAGCCCACCCTGGTCAAGCAAGCTGGCAGCACACAGGTAACCAATCACCCTGTCCAGAGTGGACCAGAGGTTCAGCACACTAGTGGTGATACGGTGTGTTCTATGTTGTGCTGGAGCAGTACAGTATGTCAGAATGTGTTCAATTGTTTGTGGTGTGTCCTGGCACAGGTGGCAGGTGTCGTCTGTGGAGTTGTCTAGTCTGTGTTTATATGTCTGTAAGTTGGGGTGATGTCCACACTGGAATCATGCTAAGTTAACTCAATCCAATCTGCTCAGGCTGGTCTCTGACCTGTCAATGGGTGGTGGCTTCACACCTCAGACCTCATTCAGAATGAGTCATGTCAGTGGTGTGTGTGTGTGTGTGTGTGTGTGTGTGTGTGTGTGTGTGTGTGTGACTCCAGATTTGAAAAAATTTACTGGAGCACAGCTCTGAATTTACTTTTTTTTCCCTTACACCACTAGATAGGTTAATGATAGTAAACTCTTGAATTGACGACATACCAATTACAAATTGTCTTAGCTAAACATAATAATACAATAATGTACAGTTTATAACTCACCTTAAGTTTATTTATTCATTGCAGCAGCAACAGTGGACGATGTTAGACCTTGCATGTAGGCATTTGTTGTGAATTTACTGCCATGTATGCTTGGCCACTGATCAGTGGCTTTCTGCGTGATCATTACAGCAGATCTAGTGCCTGGAGCTGGACCCTCCTTCACAATTCTGCACAGCTTAGTCAAATGAGATGGCTTAATGGATCCTTTGTGTTCAACAATGTAACCAAGAATGGAGAATGTCCCTTCAGCTGGTGCTTCACTCCAGGCAGTTGATCCATCTTTATCAAAATGCTTTAATCTCTCTGTGATTCCTTTCCACAGCTATTCTATATATTCTGTCAGCCAATTTATCACCGAGTCTTTTGTAAAACTACTTTCAGATCTGGTTCTGGATGGTCTAGCAACTTCAGCAACCTGGTAGTAATCAGAATGTTTCTTGATGTATTTGTAAACTTCATTTAGGATGTAATCCTCAGCTGTTAGTTCCTTTTGCTGCCCTGTGGTATCGTGCTTAAATTCAGAAACTACATCATTTGCATTTCCTCCATTAGCTAATTTGGAAATTGTTTCCATCACTCTTAACATAACAGTTTTCCCTCCTTCTTTATAAAATATATTTTCTACAAATTCTGCACTAACTGGTTTTTTGAGCTACTTGCAACATAATCTTTGTTACATAGGAAATCAATACATAGAACTTGGCACTAATTTCTTTCTCTTGTGGATGATAAAAAAAAACAATTTTCCACAAATCTGTCAAATTGATCAAATTCGTAATTAACCATGCGAGTATCAGATTTGAGTTTTGGTCTCTTAAAACCAATGATATTGTCAAGAACCATATTGGTATAGTCAAGGCCTGATCTCAGATTTGAAGTGATTCTGAATAAAGTCTAAAAGCTCACTTAGTTTACAAATTTTCTTCAATGCATCAATGTGGGCTCTGTTCACAAGATGCATTAAGTCCATCGAAATTTGAAATTTTCTCCAAACAACTTTTTCATTTTGTTTTTAAATGGCTCGTTGTCCTTACAAAAAGCCCCATCTCCAACCATTCCAGATACCTTGGATTTAATTGCTTCTTCAGATAGTTTCAAGTGATTAGGAGACTTCAACATATCAAAAATTTCATTGGCCAAATAAACTCCTGATTTGCTGCATACTAAATTTATCCTAGCAAGTTTTACAGTCTTATCTTCTTCACTCATAACTAATACAACTAGCATGCTTAATCCCAAAATTGTTCCAATGTCAGCTGTTATTGTTACTGAAGTTTGTTCTAAGAACCACTTTACAGTTTGTTCTTTAAGTTGATTATCTAATAGCTCACAAATTGTCTCGCACGCATGTGTGCTATGATTCAAATTTCCAACCTCACAACCTGACCTATGTAATACAGGTAGAAGTACTGGATATAGAGCCCATGCAGTGTTTGTTTTCATTTCATCTTGATTATCATCATCTTCATCCTCAACAGCTATATCTACATCAGGCATATTAGTGTCACTATTTGCAATGTTTTCCATTATATCACTTGGTACTGAAAATGAATCATCAGCATGCCCTAGATCCTTCTTTTCCACCAATTTGAATGTAGATTTGATCAAATCATTGTTCAGGATTTCTTGTATTGATTTACACTTGCTTAAATGGGCTATGGAAATGTCAAATTTGTTGCTTTTTGCTTTATTAGATTTGGATGCAACACTTGAACTTGAAGGCATATTTTGACTCTTCTCTTTATTAACCACAACAGCTTGGTGAGTTTCTTTTGTTAGGCGCAAAATTGCATTCAATATCTTCTGGATTTGGGAATTTTCAAATTCCTCTAAAGCAGTTTTAGTCTCATGCGCAGATTCCTCACTTACCTTTTGTTTCTTAGGTGGAGGAGAAGCACTTTCTTCAGTCTGTGAAACATCTAGTGAAAAAGTTTCATTTTCTAGATTAGCAGTTGAAGAAGTTGGTTCATTTTTCTGAGGTCTAGCACTAGCACATTTTGTGAACAAACTAAATGACTGCTTTGCCGTATCTCTTTGCTGCACTTCATCCTGGTATTTCTTTACTGCAATATCTAAGCTGTGGGCCCAAACTCTGGGACCTCTTGTATTGTAACAAATATTTTTTTTGGAATTAAAATGTTCCTCCCAGTTTTGCTTCTTTGAATATTTGTTCTTGCATTGACCACAAAAGTAACCCCTTTTAACACCCTCACTTTTCTCTCCAACTTCATCAATATTAGGATCCATTATTGATTATTGACTACCTGAAAAAATACAAAATAAGTAAAAGTTAGTAAATATAGTATGGTAAAAGTGAGTAAAAGTAAGTAAATATAGTACAATGAAAGTAAGTAAAAGTAAGTGCTTTAAACTTAGTAAAAGTAAGGAAGAGTAAGTAAAAGTAGGTAAGTTAAAGTAAGTAAAAGTAAGTTTAAACTTAACTAAACTTTTCAATTCTAGAGTCATGGTGGATTACTTAAAACCGCACAAGTAATTATCTGGCCAATTTATCAAACCTGGCCGAGATCAATGGAACATAGTCCAATCCTGATAATTTTATATTAAAAAATATACGTTTTAATAAAATTTTAATTATCAAAACATTGAAGCTTAACAAAAATAAAAATAATTGTTAAATATAGAATTACCAACTAAACTTAAAATAACTAAATTTGTAATTTAAAAAAATTGGTTTGTACAAGAACGTATACGCAAAAAAATTGTATAACGTCTAGCGGATGAACAAAACCCAAACCCAAATTTACTTTTTCTCATGGTCAAATTTACTGGAGCAATGCTCCCAAGATCCCAGGAATCTGGAGTCATGTCAGTGTGTGTGTGTGTGTGTGTGTGTGTGTGTGTGTGTGTGTGTGTGTGTGTTGTGTGTGTGTGTTTTCTGTACTGTGTGATGTCTGTGAGGCGTGGTATGGAATGGAGTATTTGGTTATAATGTCTCTCTGGTGTTACCTTAATGGTGCGAGGTGTTGGTGCATGATTGTACATGTAGTGGCA
Organism: Bathynomus jamesi; assembly: GCA_023014485.1. Classification (NCBI taxonomy): domain Eukaryota; kingdom Metazoa; phylum Arthropoda; class Malacostraca; order Isopoda; family Cirolanidae; genus Bathynomus; species Bathynomus jamesi. Next base: position 2,313,284 of record JAJOZX010000007.1, on the reverse strand, counting down.
AGGGTGTTGTGGGTTAGTTGTCGCTGCTGCCATGAATTGTGTTCCCCTCACGAAAAAATGTTCCCTAACTTTCAGTATTTTTGTTTCTGTGTGCAGGTGTTCTATTGGTGTTGTTTGAGCTGTTGTATCTGCTGTTTTATGGCTTGTGTGTGTGGTGTTGTTTGTCTGTTATGTTTGAGGTTGTTACATTGCCTTATGAGGTGGGCTATTTCTCTAGTGTAATTTGGGTTGTATTTCCTAATGTTGCCCTTGAGTATGTATTTGTTTGCATTATTGATGATCTGATTAAATGTCTTGAGTGTTGTATTGACATTTATGATGGGTAGAGTTAAGATTGATAGGCACTAAAAAATCAATAATAGGTAGGCAAAAAGGCACTAAAGAAGCCCTAAAAAAGTCGCTTAAATAGGCACTAAAAGCTAAAAAAGGCACTTAATAGGCATTTCTATTTTCCCACTTTTCTCTTATTATTGTTGACTTAGAGTAAACCCATTTGCAGTTCTGATAAATATCAGGATTTTTATTGTAAAAAATAAACTAAACATCTCAAAAACCATCAAACATTTTATTTGCATGAAAGTAAAATACAAACATTTAAACTATCTTCTTACAAAAACTCAACTAAACTATAAATTGAAATGGCAATTGATGATTAAAAATTTTTCAAGGTTCTGTGGCGTAAATTGACATCGCCTGTCACTCAATACATTTTTATATCGAGAAAACGACCTTTCGACATCGCAAGACGTAATTGGTGCGAACTTCAAAGATGCTAATTCGCTTGGCTCAAAGTCCAGAACCTCCTGACACTCTCCTTTGAACACTGTTGAAACATTCACTATGGTTTGCCAACCAGGATTGCGTCTGAGAACATTTTCAAATTTTGCTACCACTTCTTTCCCTACGTTACCAGGAACCTGGCTCAGCTCCTTCCTTAAATTTTGAACTATTTCCACTGCTTCAACAAACGGCAGGCCTCTCTCCTCCAGCTTGGTTATGGTCTCTGGCACCCATCCAAAATTGGCCATGATGTAGGCCAGGTCTCCTCGAAGGGTTTGTTATTTTGGATAGAGAATAAAAAATGTTGCAGCGTACCTCTTCGGAACAAGGTTGGCAGAAAATAACTCTACCATCTGTAGTGAAGTTTGGGTCCTTCTTGATCCACTGCCTGAACAGAACACTTTTGGCTGTCTTGTCCTTAGGCATTTTTTCTCACTTATAAAAAAAGCCATAAGCACAAACATGAGATTTTATTTAGCAAAAGCACTTGAACAAAGACACCACGTTGCACGCACCAAACAAAATGATCGAGGCCAAACGCGTCACAATGACGTATTGTGATCTGATTGGCTGCATTTGGCTGATGTATTGTGATCTGATTGGCTGTGCTGGTTGCCTCAGGACTAGCCTTGGTTTTTCCATCCCCTGCCTTATTTTGGCCTACAAATTTTAAAAAAATGCGAGTTATTTTGCTTTACTTAGTACAATAAAATTAAAAAAGGCATATATAGGCACGTATTTTAAAATTAGGCACTAACCATCAAAATAGGCGTTTATAGGCACTACAACATTTAATTATATACATCCCACAGTCCCGAAATGGATTTCTCTAAAAGAAGCCTATGAATCTATAAACGGGAATAAAAAAAGGCAAAAAGGGCAAAATCCAGTCTCTAATGATGGGTGTGCTGTTTAATGTGGTGAATTGTTCCTCAGTCTGTATTTTGAACTGTTCCTAATCAGCTTTCTTGTAATTTCTGTATGTGTGCCTAAGGCTGTTGGGGCAGAGTGTAGAATGTGTTGTAATGATGATGGGCAAGTGGTCTGATGACAGTTGTTTTTCTGTTCTCCAGTGTGTATGTGTTGCTAGTGATGGAGAACAGAACGTTATGTCTGGGGAGGAGTTTGAGTATACTGCTTGATGTGGTATGTGTGTATGTTCTTCTTCCGTGTTGTTAAGAATGAAGAGGCTGTTTAGTTGTGTGGCTATGTTGGTGCCTCTGGTGTTGCTTTGGTTGTGCAGGTACCAACTAGTGTCTTTAGCGTTGAAGTCTCATCCTAAGATGACATTAGTGAGAGAGGCCAGATTGTGTAACTGTGGATTGTAATTGGCTGGCACCTGAGGTGAACTATCTGGTGGGATGTAAATGTTGTGTGTGGTGTGTTTTGTGTGTTTTAATGTTAACTGCCTGTATTTCTATCGTGTTATCTGCTTGGATTGTGTTTGTAATCTTTTGGGTGGCATCAGTGTAGCTAATGCCTTTACTTATGTAAGTGATGAGTCCACCCCCGTGACCTCCAGTACAATCTTGATGGATCGCTATGAAGTCAGGGGTGGTGGGTGTTTTGTGTGCGTGTTTTAATTTTGTTTCTTGTACAAGTGCTATGTGAATGTTTTGTTTGTGTAAGAATTCCCTAAGCTGCATGATTTTGTTCATGAGGCCATTGATGTTTTACTGTAATATGTTAATATTATGCTTCTGTGCGTGTGTCTTATGGTCCTATTGTGTCTGTCTTTGTGTATGGTGACATGTGTAAGTTGTAGTGGGGCCTGGATTAGTCTTAATGTCGCTGGAGAGTAGGGTGTGTCACTTTTGGACTTTTTTGAAAAGTTATGGTGCTTACCTCTTATATTGTGACAAACTGACCAAAGACCATGAATAAACCAAAAAAAAGACAATCGGGTAATATTTAGGGTCCCCACCCCCCATTTGAAAAATAAGCCCCCTATTCACACAAAAAAATGGTGCTTTTTGGATATTTTTGGTCATAGTTTCCTTACTAATCATCATATTTCAAAAATTTTGCTACCAAAATGTAGAGAATAATGGTATCCTCTTATTGTGAATGCTTTAAAACTATTTTAGTTGTATACAGTGCCAATATTTGAGTGGACCTTATGAAATTTTTCCCCCCCTCCCATTTTAATTTCTATAATATTTATTTACAGTATTTCCAGGTTTTATCTACAAAAAGTATGCAAATACAACCAAATGTATGATAAATTTATTTTTCTTTCAGAATTCTTTTATAGATTTACTTAATTTCATAGTTTATTAAAATTAGTCAATAGTCATGGCTAACAGTAAGCCAATATTAAGAACAGACATAAGAAAATATGATTCTTTATTGGCAGTGGCGACTGGCGTATAGGAGCGATGGAGCGGTCGCTCCCCCTTGCTTCAAACGATAAATATTAATTTAACAGATAAAAAATATATTAATTTTAAGATATTAAACTAAATATTCTTGAAATATATTTTAAAAATTCATGTGGCATATCATGATTCATGAGGCATGAGGCATTTTGAGTAAGCCTTCATACAGTACATAATATTCTAAACTTATTGCATAGCTTCAAACAGCGTACTGCTGTTTGAATACAAAATAATATTGCAGCCGAATGGAGCGATAGATTTTTCGCTCAAGTAAATATAAATTATATTTTACTGTTATAATGAAAATATAAGTACAATCGCGAATTTTTTTTATAATAACTTTATTTTTACTAATAGTTACTTCAGTAATAATAATATAAACCATTTATATGTATTTTATTGAAATTATTACTTATTTGTAATTAACTAGAATTGTACGTCTGGCATAGCCGCATATGTTAATACAAGTACTCTTGTGAGCGGCAGTTGGATTCGCGCTAGCCTATTGTGAGTCCGTGTTGTCGTACAATTTTATGAAATTCGCACCCCCATACATTTATACCACGAGTCGCCACTGTTTATTGGGGAAGTTAGTGGAAGACATATGCGCAAGAGAAGGAAGCATGCTTCCAACAAATAGTGAAGTTCTCAGTCACATTTTCTTCTTGAGAAGGAATCAAATGAAAAGCAACAATGTGTCAAGGTAAGGTAGAAAAGGTGGATTATGGCTGGCATACCATCAAAATCCGTTAGAAAACAGAAAGGACCCAAAAAAATGTTGTGGGATTTGATAAAAGAGCATGACAAGTTGGGTAAAAATATAAAGAAGAAATGTTATGAAACCCAAAAAACATCTTTTCTGTCTCGTTTAGATAACTTATTTGATATATCAACTGAAAATGTATGTAATGAGATCCAAAATGATACAGTGAGAACTATACAACAGAAGAATGAGGATCTCCACTTTTTGGAAGATCAGCAAAGTGCTAGAATATATTCTCTGGGTCCAATTGATAAAGCTTATGTAGCCAAACTGATCAAAAAGACTGCTAGAATAGAAGGTGAAGAACGAAGAAAATTGAAAGAAAAAGAGCAAAAGGCATTAGAAGAAGAGAGAGAGAAACTTGAATCATCTGAAGGCAAGTTAGTGAACTCAAAGTAATGGTGAAGATGATTATGATTTTACTCCAAGCCCAGGCCCATCAAAACATCCTAAGTTACTACAGTCAACATTAATATCTAATACAGCTGATCATTTAGGACTATCATTTGGACAATGCTCGACATTTGCATCTGTGGTAGCAGCTGAATGTGGTCTAGATTTAAAAGAGATGTCATTATCGAAAAGTACTTCTGCGCAAGCTGTGAAGAAGTCAAGGAAAGCTACTGCTGACACTATTAAAGAGTCATTCAACCCACCTCAATATTGTGTAGTCCAGTGGGACAGCAAAATGATACTGGGGCATTCCAGGAGAAATCACCCAAAAATTAAAAAAATGTCACCACTCTGACCCAGATTTTAATGAAAATTGACATATGGGGTTCTTCCGGGTGCTGATTTCACTGGTTCTATGACCCATAATTTTTTAGATATTGGCTCCCAAAATCTTGGGGCCCCCACTAGGGCATATCATACTCTGGGTTCAGGGTTGAAATTTTGGAAAAACAAAGTGGCTAATATGTATTCCTATGTAAAAATTAATTCTAAGATGGGTTTATTATTTGCAACTTTTCCAAAAAATCTCATTTTCATGGTCAAAATCGCGATTTCCTGATTTGAAGGCTGCCTAATGCAGCCTCAGGGCACCCAAACCAAAGTGCGCAGCTGTTCTGCATATGATTTAGTCTAAAAGCTGCTTTTCTGACCTCATCCTTGCTTTCTTGTGTGTTTCAACACCTCTGGGTGCTGAAAAAATGTTTAGATTCCACGTAGAACTTAAGAATTTTAAGTTTTTCTTCAAAGAATAGGCGTGGCTCACCAGCTCTACTCTGATCGAGTAGCGGGAGACTTGCCACCTCCACGTGTAGGTTAGGTTTACACGCCTGTTCTTCCTGGATCCCTGAAAAGCATGGCCTTATAAGATCTTATATTATGATCTTATGAGGACTTTCAGCTCTTATGAGCAGTAATGATGGCTTCAGCCTCTTCATCAGCCACTCAAACCTGAAAAGCTCTTAAGTATGTCCTGCTTCGATCTGAACACTGGGAGCATTTCTTGATGGTCTATCCTGGCTCTCACCCACCCCTCTCTCCTCTCGTGACTGTATACAGCTTGGGAAGCAGTTGGAGACTTCCTGTACAGCTCTCTCGCAGGACTGAGTATGAACAGAGAAAGCGTCCACTTTGAGTGGAGTTTTCCCCAAGATCCTCGAGCTCAGTCAATGTCATCTTGCAAGTGAAAATAGGCTCATAAATATTCTCTGATTCCCAGTTGATGAGATCCTCAGGTGAAGTGGCTTGCAGATTGACTTTGGGATTTTTATGGGGCCTCACTGTCATATCACCAGTCTCTTCCTTCTCTGATCTTCTATATCTGGCTCAGAGCAAAAGCTCTCTGATGCTCATCCTCACTGTACAGGAATGAAGCCAGGATGTTCTCAGGATGTGCATGGTAAGCTGCTCTTATCACTGCAGCATAGATGATGTTCCTGACCCTGGTAGTCTGGTTCCTCAGCAGCCTCAGGCTTGAAAAAACGTGTGCAGGACCAAATTTGAGGTGGTGCTTCACTTTGATGTCATAGTACATTTTGAAGTAGAAGTTAAGGCAGAACTTCACAAGGACCTCGAGCCTCCTCAACACCTCCCTGTTCAGTCCGTGCTCCCTCATCCACAACAGCAAGATGGCCTGTGCAGTAGTGAGCCACCTGGATTGGTTCAGAGGTCCGCACTTGAGACCAGCCAACTGTGGACTGAGACTTCCAGACTTGATGGCTTTGATCAGAAGATAGCAGTTGTGCTGGTCTGTGGACAGAGATTTGACTATCTCTACTGGCAACTCTATATCATCTTCAGTTCCTTCCACTCGTTTGAAGTTGAAGTTGACCTCAAGTTCATTCACTTTCTTAAGAAGTTTTCCAATAGGCCCACTGAAGCCTGACTGGGGAGGTACAGGGCCATCCAGCTTGATGATTAAGTGCCTCAGGGGGAGCTTATTCACATGGAGCTGACAGATCATCCAGTGGCACTTGCGACCCAGCATCTTCTCCAATAGGGCTATGGCACCTCCAGACCACCCTGTGTTGGTGGAGTCTCCTCCAATCATTACAAGACCCTTGTCAGCTCCATGATCCAGAAGCCACTCATGCAGGCCCTGAGCGATCTTATGAGCAGGTTTTTCTCCCTCCTCAGGTTCCTCAGGAGTGAAATGGAAGAGGTACTCTCCTTGAGGCTCCCAGGTAATAGTGTAATGCTCCTTGATCACTTTGCCAAGATGAAATCTCCCTGTCACTTCGTCATATTTCAACACCTTTGTGTTCCTATCCTGCTTGCCATCAAAGAATATCCCAGAGATCTTCTCCTCCTCTGACCTCTGCGTGAGAGCTTCACCTGATGAGGCCATTACTTTCTCCTTGCTCAGAGCCATCTATTGAGAGAATGTTGAACTTCACCTTCTGCATCCAAATGGTTACAAAGATTCAAATGGAGTAGATTTTCTTTCTTATGTACGTATGTATTAAACCTGTGTAAGAGTTAAGCAAAGTTAATGTGTCTAAATGGCAACAAATTACGACAAAGGGTTAAAAATATGAGGTTGTGTTCAATTGAATATTCAGTATTTCAACATAGAACAGAAAACCGCAATTTTGAACATGATAATGCAATTTTTGGGAAAAGTTGTAGAAAAGAAACCCGTCTTAGAATTAAATTTTACATAAAAATACATATTAGCCAGAATGAAATTCAGACTCGGAAAAGTATGATATGCCCTAGGGCCGCACTTTACCACCTAATTTTAATGGGCAATAACTCCCAAACATCTTATTGTAGACCTATAAAACTATACATTTTTAGAATCAGCATGAAGAGATCTATTAAATGATACCACATTCAAATGTGTAGAACAATAATGAAAATTTTCCCCCCTTTTTATTTTACTTTTTGACCTCCACACCCCCCTAGACAGTGAAATCCAAAAAATTTTTTTTCATTTATTAAACTTCCCTTAATTGTTAGGATATTTTAAAAATTATTGAAAAAATATGTACATTGACATTTGTACATTGTAATCTCTCTCAGAAAGCAGAGAGTGGTAATAAATGGAGTGGCTTCAGAGTGGGCGCCGGTCACCAGTGGTGTCCCACAGGGTTCCGTGCTGGGTCCTTTACTTTTTATCATCTATATTAACGATATGGACATCGGGCTTCTAAGTGCAATCTCCAAATTTGCAGATGATACGAAATTAGGAAGTAGTGTAGGTACTGAGGAGGGTGTAAGAACGCTTCAGAACGATCTTGACAGGTTGGGCGAATGGTCTGCTACTTGGCAGATGCCATTCAACTTGGACAAATGTAAGGTAATGCACATGGGTTATAAAAACCTGAAGACCGATTACTCTCTCTTGGGAAGGAACTTGACTGAGACCGATCTAGAGAAAGACTTAGGCATCTATATCAGCAATGATCTGAAACCATCGAAGCACTGTGCAGAAGTTGAAAAGAGGGCCTTAAAATTATTAGGTTATATTAAAAGACAGTTCCAGTTTCAGAACAAGGAGACTGTAATGTGTCTATAATTTTCTAGTCAGACCTCAACTGGAATACTGTGCGCAGTTTTGGTCTCCATCCCTCAGGAAGGACATAGAAAGGTTAGAAAGAGTACAAGCAAGGGCTACAAAATTGATCCCTTCAATGAGAATGCAAAGCTACCAACGGAGATTGGAGCGCCTAAATCTGTTTAGCTTAGAGACGAGGAGGTTGCGAGGTCAGCTTATTCAAGTCTTCAAGATGCTCAAAGGAATAGACAGGGTAGATTACAGACATTTATTCTCACTTAATGCCAATCCAACAAGAAATAATGGGTTTAAACTGGAACTAAAGACATTTAGGACCTCTGTCTGCAGAAATTTCTTTTCCTATAAAATAGTTAATATCTGGAACCATCTTCCCTCAGAGGTTGTTTCCAGTCAAAGTGTAAATGTGTTTAAAAAGAGGCTAGACAAAGTACTGAATAGTCTCATAGTTTAAGATTAAAACATAAAACTCTGCAGGAGTTCGCTTGCATGGTGTCTCTGAGCAAGCTAAATATAGAGCTATTTATATATTCTCCACTTTCCTATAAAACTTCCTTGGCTGCTTTTCCAGGGTCAAGGTATTTTCTTCAGCCTTTTTCTGTACCTGCCTCTGGCAGGGAGGGAGCGGAGAGTGGGGAGAGAGCCTTCTACTTTTCTATCCAGTTTTCTACTACTGCTAGGATAGTTGAAAGAAAAATAAACTTTTAATAACAGGAACCTCCCAGAGTGGACTGAAAGGTCTTTGAGGCTTCTCCTTGTAACTCCTTGTACTCTCTCTCAAATGTTTGTTAATTATGCTTATTTTTATTACAGATGTGCTTATTTTGAGTCAAATCATATCTTATTTTTGAGACTTACAACTGTGTATTTTTAGTAGGTAATGAAAAATGGTTAGATACTGTGATGATCCTTCACAATAACATAAGAAAAAGATACGCAAGGATATAAGAACCATCAGCCAATCACTTTATGATCGATGTAAATGGAAACTACAAAGGAATACTATACTATGTAGCAACTGTAGAAAATTATTGACCCCAGAGACCAGAGTTGCTATCAACATCACAAAGTGAAGAGTCTGTGATCACAATCAGTCTTCTGAGAATGTTATTTCAGAAAGCGATGAATATGATCCAAGTACATCAAGTAATGCCAAAGAAGAGGTTTCTCAAGTTCTAGAAAGTCTTGCTGTGACTCCAGTGAAGATTCTGAAGAAGCGTAAGTATTTAATGATAGGTACTTTTCATATTTATAATTTTTTTATTTATATTATTTATTTATAATGCATTTACTTTCAAGACTGCTGAAATTAATATGTTGACATTAATTATTATTGTCCATATATATCAAATGGAGTCAAATATTTATTAATTAAAAAATTTCAGATGGTTTGGGTTCCTCAAGAAAAGAAGCAAAAGCTATTCAAACAATAGAAAAAGCATGTTGCTTTTTAAAATGAAAGCTAAAAACAAATTTAGAAATTGAGATCCAAAGCCCATCAAGAGCTACAAAGTTGGATCATGAAACTCAAAAGTATGAATTTTAAAATGATACGCTATTATTAAGTAGGAATATACCTAAACTAAAACTGAAGCATAAAAACAAAATGTAGGTATTCACCTTTGATAGTAGAAACTTGAAGCACAACTCGGTAAAGATTGGAGATCAATGGGCTCATTAAATCAATTGCAATTCATTTGGTCACAAAATAATTTTTGGTTTAATTTGACTATCTCAAAGAATGCTCATTTTGTTACACTTGAAATCAATATTGTGATCCAAAAAATTTAATATGCACATTTAATATACATCAAAAACAATATTTTTGAATAACAAATTAGAAGAGATTTGTGGAGGAAAATGTACCCTTCGTAAAGCTGTGGTCCAAATTCAGTGATCCTAGCCTTTTTATAAAAGATGGGGGTGCATTTTAATGAAATAGGTAATGCTAGGCTAGGTAGGTTAATAGATGAAAATGAGCGAAAGCTGTATAGGTCGAAGCCTTCTTTAAACATTGTGGGTCCGGGAAACGCGGGCCCAACATGATAAATAGTTTAAAACGTGGGCCCGTGGTAAAAAATAACTTAAACATCTTTTATTGTAACGCGCGTAGTATTAGAAATAAATTAAATGAATTTAAGGCGATAATTTATTCCGGCAACTATGATATAGTTGCTGTCACTGAAACTTGGTTAAATACCATGACTCAGGACTTGATATACCAGGTTTCAAACTCTTTACTCATGATAGGTTACATAGGTTTGGTGGAGGCATTTTGCTGTACATTCATAATTCCCTTAGGGCTATCGAGGTTAAGTTAGATTTTCCAGCAGCAATTAATGCGATGTGTTGAAGTTAGGGCGCGTAGTATTAGTTTTAATTTTGTTGTTGTTTACAGACCTCCCGTTCAACCCTTCAATACAGATACTAGATTTTACTCACTTCTTGGTAATTTTATTGACAATCGGAATAGTATAATTGTCGGAGACTTTAACTGCCCTAATGTTAATTACGAGAATCTTACTGGTAATGAGGAGGGTTTGAGATTGGTTGTGTTTAAGGACGATAATGTTTTACGACATAGTTACCAAACCAACGCGCGGTGACAATATTTGAGATTTGGTGATGACGAACGGCGAGAATATAGTCAAAGGTTTAGAAGTAGGTGAGAGTTTAGGATGTAGTGATCATCAAATTCTTAGGTTTAAGTTATTGATAGAAAACACTCAGGATAGTAACGTAATAGAAGTCCCTGATTTTCGTAGGGCTAATTTTGATAGTTTTGCTGATAGGATGAGAGTAGTGGACTGGGATAACTTATTTATGGGCAAGGACACAAATTTGCGTTGGGTGGCATTTAAAGAAAGTTTTAGGAATATTGAAAGGGAGTTTATTCCTCGTAGGCCCAAGCGTGCTAGAAATTGTGGTAGGCTGAAGTGGTGGACTAGGGAAATAGGAGTGTTTACAAATGAGCGTAATAGAGCGTATAGACTTAGTAAGCGTAATGGTATGGCAGCTAACTTTAATAGATATATCGAGCTTAGACATCAGGTTAAAAGATCAGTTAGCAATGCCAAGCGTAATTTAGATACTTATAGCTGTGGATAGTAAACATAATCCAAAAAAGTTTTTTGAGTACGTTAATAATCTTAAGCCGGTAAAAGATAACATAGGCCCTCAAGTGGATGTTAATGGCGCTTTGGCTTCTGACGCTCAGGCGATGGCGAGTATTTTCAATAACTTTTTTGTGACACGTACACGATGAATGATAGGGAGTTAGCGAGCATTGACGAGGAAGTAGATTTAAGCGTACGCGTATCTAAGGATTTAAAGGTTAGGAACCAGTGCCTGGAGTCTTGCGCAAAAGCTAATAGCATGTTAGGCTTCATAGCGCATAATTTTGAATTTAAATCAAAGGATATTATATTGCCCCTTTACAAGTCCCTAGTCAGGCCTCATTTAGAATATGCCGTTCAGTTTTGGTGCCCGTACTTGCATGAGGATATTGATAGGTTAGAAAGGGTTCAGCGTCGTGCCACGTAACTAATTCCGTCATTGCGCAATAAGCCTTATGAAGATAGGATTACAGAGTTAGACCTGTATTCACTCGAAACTAGAAGATTAAGGGGGGAGCTTATTGAAGTTTTCAAAATCGTTAACAACATCAATAACGTAAATTTTGACAAATTGTTCACTTTCAATAATAGTAATACTCGCAATAACGGATTTAAGTTGCGTGGCAGACGTTTCATTACTAATCACTAAAAACTTCTTTACGTTTAAAGTAATTGATAAATGGAATAATCTTCCCGCATCAGTCATTCATTCTACCAGCGTTAATATGTTTAAGAACCATCTTGACAGACATTTTAAAAGTATTAACGTTGTTCAATTTAAAAAACAAAGTTAGCAACAGGAGCTCTGGTGGTGGTGCTCGAGGATGAGTCTGTTGACGATGAATGCCAGCTTGTGATGCCAGCAATAAAATTATTATTAAAAAAAAAAAATTTTAAAAATTAAACACACGAACGTAGATGTAGCTCGTAGCGTAAACTAACCCACTTTTTGTTTAACTTTACCTACTTTTTTACTTTGCATGTCTGTAACTCTCTTTTCTTGCATGTTTGTAGTTTGCATGGTATGACTGAGTTAAGACTGTGTTTGCATGGTTTGTAAGCATTCTTATTTTACTTCTTTTCATCTTTCACCCCTCTCCTATTCTCTCCGACTATTTTTCTGACTTGTCGGCAGTGGCCGGCGGATGATGATGGTGAGTCTTTTTTCTCTTTTTCTGAATGAATGTTAACCCACGAATGATAGGTGTTGCTCCTTACTTAACCCCTTATTCTCTTCTCTTCACCCCCTACTCTTTCCTTTCTCTCAGGCTAACCTTAGAGTGGATCTTAGGGTCTTTGTTAGCCTTAGCTTCTGTAGATCTGTAATGTTTTGTTTATAGCTATTATACATTCATGAATTTGTTTCAGGTCAATGATTCATCTCATGAATAAACTGGTTGAAGCTTTCCATTCTACTGACAGTTATGAGAGGAAACTCAAAATATTGACATTATCTCCATTTACCATATCAAAAACTATAAATCTATTTCAGACAACTGAATATTTAGTTAAGAAAAGCAGAAATATAAAACAAAGACTTGGAATTATTCCTGAAACTGAACCCATGTCGAAAGGAAAAGTAATAACTAAAAGGTACTAAAGATTATGTTCAGAAATTTTTCGAATCAGATGAAATTAGTCGTTTGTGCCCAGGTACAAAAGACTACCTGAGTATCAGAAATGAAAGTGGGTATAAAGAATCTGAAAGACGCTTTTAGTCTCTAAAAATAATCCAGATAGTCCCCAAATTGGTTTCTCTAGTTTTGCCAGCCTTCACCCCCAGACAGTGTGTTTTAGCTGGCACTGCTGGTACCCATTCTGTGTGTGTATGTACATACCACCAGAATGCCAAAATACAATTCTCAGCTTTGGGTGTCAAAGGGTTGGAATACGCAGCTCTTATGGAGAAAACAGTGTGTGATGTCAACAACAGGAATTGCATGATGCAAGTATGTAATCTCTGTCCAAAAGAACAAGGTATTAAGAATTTTTTGCTCACTTTTCAGTGTTAACAATCCTGAATGTGAGGAAATAAAATATAAACAATGGGTTACTACAGATCGATGCAATATGGTTGAAAAAACAGAATCTGTAGATGATTTTATAAATTCATTAAGCACAAAAATTGTCAAATTGACACATCATCACTTTATAGCAAAGAATCAGTGCGCATTTCTAAAAAACTTGAATAATAATTTAAATAGCCATACAGCTGTAGTTCTTGGCGACTTTTCAGAAAACTACTCATTTGTAGTACAGGATGCAGTCCAAGGTTTTCATTGGGAAAATACCCAATGCACAGTGCATCCCTTTGTGTTATATTATAAGGAACCAGAAAGTAATGAAACAAAACATTCAAGTTATTGTTTTTTATCTCCAAATACAAAACATAACACTACAATGGTTTACACTTTTTTAAATACACTCATACCTATTATTAGAAAATCCCATCTTCATCAAAAAATTACATTATTTTACTGACGGATGTGCAGGACAATATAAAAATCATTTCAACTTTAACATTTGTAAGCATGAAGATTTTGGGCTGGAATGTGAGTGGCATTTCTTTGCCACAAGCCATGGTAAGAGCACTTGTGATGGGATTGGGGGTACAGTGAAAAGATCTGTAGCCAGAGCGAGTATGCAGAGAACATTCGCAAATCAAATATTAACACCAGAAGATATGTTTGAATTTTGTTCAAACAATATAAGTGACAGCATATATTTTTTTTTAATAAATTCTGAAGAAATTGAAGCTATGGAAAAAATTTTAAGTGACAGATATGAAAAAAGTATGCTGCTAACAGGAACACACAAATTCCACAGATTTGTACCTATTAATGCAAATAACAAAAACATTTGAATTATCTTCTGATGAAGTTGGTGAGGTGAGGATTATAAGCAAAGCTTTTCTGGGTGAAGATAATGGTGAAGTTAATCCAAAAATAGGAGAGTACATAGTTTGTACTTACAATGATCAGAAATGGTTGGGATTTGTACATTCCTATAAATGAGGAATTTGATGAATTTGAGTTTAGCTTTTTGCACCCATCAGGATACAGTGTTTACTATTACTTCCACAAATTAGAGATACATGCCACATATCAAGAGATAAAATTTTAGGTTTATTAAGCACACCAACTTTAAAGCCAGGAACAACACGTATTCAATACATTTTCCCAGAAAATGAGTTGAAAAAACTCATGTAATTATGAATCAACTTTACGTAATGTGTGTGTTCAATTTCTATTTTTGCTGTTTATTTTCATCCATGTGAATATATCATTTGTAGTTCTCTATTTTAGTCTGCAAGTGTAAAAATGTCAAAATTTCACAATGTATATATTTTTTCAACAATTTTTAAAATATCTTGCAATTTGACACCCACATTTTTTTATTGTTTGTATCTTTCAACAATTAATGGAAATTTAATAAATTAAAATTTTTTGGGGGGATTTCACTGCCTAGGGAGGGTGGGGGTCAAAAAGAAAAATAAAAAAAGGGGGAAAAATTTGAATGTGGTATTTAATAGATCTCTTCATGCTGATTCTAAAAATGTATAGTTTTATAGGTCTATGGTAAGATGTATGGGAGTTATTGCCCATTGAAGTTAGGTGGTAAAGTGGGGCCCCCAAAATCTTGGGGGGGGCCCATATCTCAAAAACTATGAGTCATAGAACTTTTTTATTTTGATCAGTGAAATCAGCACCCGGAAGAACTCCATATGTCAATTTTCATCAAAATCTGAGTCGGAGTGGTGACATGCATTGGGTGATCTCTCCTGGAATGCCCCTACTGAATGTTTCAGGAGGAAAGCAGGATCAATTGGCAATACTTATATTGGGAGAGAATGTTGAGAAACTTCTCTCAATACCCAATATCGGTCTCAACTGGATCGATGTAAGCTTGTACTGTTTTTAGCACAATCCAAGAATGGAAATTACAGGATAAGGTTTACGGAATGGTATTCAATACTACTACATCCAATACTGGCTGGATAAAAGGGGCTTGTAAAGTACTGGAAGACCTCTTTAGAAAAAAATTATTATGGCTCACTTGTCGCCACCATATGGCAGAATGAGTTTCGTCAGCAGTGTATCTAAAGGTATTTTGAAAAATCTACTTCACCCAAAAATGAATCTTTCAAGACCTTCAGAGATGTTATGTGGGAGAAGCTAGATACTAAGCAATCCTTCAAACAGCTATCTATCAATGACAGATGTCTCAAGGACCTGAAAAAATGAGTCAGATTTTACG
This sequence comes from Bathynomus jamesi, assembly GCA_023014485.1. Taxonomy (NCBI): domain Eukaryota; kingdom Metazoa; phylum Arthropoda; class Malacostraca; order Isopoda; family Cirolanidae; genus Bathynomus; species Bathynomus jamesi. The sequence goes on along the minus strand of JAJOZX010000007.1, from coordinate 2,298,023 downwards.
ACAGATTTGCTCAAAGATAACCAGAAACTTCCTAGGGATGATTACAAAGAGGTAGCTGAAACAACTATGCTCGTTTTAGGAGAAATTCCTGCCAGAGGAATACACTGGATCAAGCCAGGAGCTCTCCATCATGCCAGATGGATGGCTGTCATATTGTATATGAATAAGATGTGAGCATTTTCAGACCAAGCTGGATATGATAATGTTACAATAAAAAAGCCAGAAAGAGTATGCTTGTTTATATTGCTGATCTACTCCAAGTACTGGCTATCAGTCACCAACCCACTTGAGGCTCCTGAAAATGACCTCCTATACAACAAATTAGTTCAGTACAAAAAGATTGACATGGAAGTAGTGGAAGCTGCCCTCAACACTCTAAAAGGTCATTACTGGTACCTATCTGAAGAACTTGTAACCCTTGGTTGGTTGGCTCATTATATCAGTTGCTCGGAGACAATAGCACCAGACCTCTCTCTCTTTGGAGATCCTCATTGTGAAAAGGACAAGGTGGCCAAAAAACTTTCTTCTTTCAATCAACCACCAGAATTCAAACAGGGTAAGCCAATATTTCCCATCCTAAAAGAACAAATTAAAATCCTTGGTTCAATGTGAGATTGGATAAGGACTCCAGCTGTAACGTGGGATAGCAACAATGATTTTCAATGGATGAAGAGAATACTCTCTTCAACTAAGATTGTTAATAACACTGCAGAAAGGGGTATCAAACTTTTGCAGGATTTTCATGGCTCATGTAGGGATGAAGGTGAATTTCAGGCATTGCTTCAAGTTGTAGAGGAAAACAGGCATGTTTTCCCAAAAAGGTCTCTTGAATTTGTGATTTCTTTCCATTTATAATTTCAAGAATAGCACTTTGTTTCTATTTGATTAAATTTGTTTTGTTTGTATTTCATAATAAAAAATAAAAAAACTGATGGGGCTTTGCATATTTTTTAGATTAATAAAAATTTAAGTCTACAGTTGTCTTTTTTTTTTTTGCCAAAATTTACTAATTTTAATCTACTAAACATGTGCAAAGTTGTTCCCACTTTGAATCTCTAAACCAAAAAAGTGTTGCTCATTTAAGCCCATCTGCTTTTTTGATTTATATTTTCAAAGCCCATCACCGCAGAGCCGCATTGGGATGATGCTCTATGGATGGCAGTGACATCCAAAGTACAGGGTGTACATAAAGTCAGGATCTGTTTTTGTGAAATAATTATTTTTTTCTATTTTTCTTTTCAGAAGCCCTTAGAATGAATACAGAAGAGCGTGTGGCAATAGTAATTTGGCGAATCGAGGGAAAGAAATGCAATGACATCAGAGAGAAGTTTAGAAGGAGATTTCATAAGCCGGGGCCAATAGACAAGACAATACAAAATTGGTGAACAAATTTAAACAAACGGGATCTGTAAATGATGAAGCAAGATCAGGATGACCGTGTATGTCAGATCTTACCATGAATGCAGTACGCGGAATTATCACTGAGGAGCCACATACGTCCATTTGTGCTGCATCACACAGACTCAGCCTCCCGACGTCATCTGTGCACAAAATTCTGAAAGTTAATTTGCAGAAGAAAAGCTATCATTTGCAGGTTTTACATGATTTACATGAGGAAGATTTCCCTCAATGAAGTGCTGTGTGTGCTGATCTTGTAGAACAAATCTGGAGTGATAATTTAATGGACAACATTCTCTTTAGTGATGAAGCCACTTTCCATACGTGTGGAAAAGTAAATCGCCATAACTGTCGAATTTGGGCAGATGAAAGACCGAATGATTTCGTCCAAAATTGGGAGAGAGACTCACCTAAAGTTAATGTCTGGATGGGTTTAACAAAATCTAAGGTTTATGGTACTTTTTTCTTTGCTGAAGCTACAGTTACGGGGCTTATTTATCTGGACATGTTGCAGCAATTCCTTGAACCTCAGCCGATTGGGGATAGGATTGTTAGTACCGTCGTCTATCAACATGATGGTGCTCCTTGTCACTATGCCAAAATTGTTCAGGATTGTCTAAATGGACATTTTCCAAATCGCTGGATTGGACGCGGAAGCAACAGACCTTGGCCAGCGAGATCACCAGATTTAACCCCTTTAGATTTCTTTGCATGGGGCTATATCTTTATCAAATCGCACGTCTATCAGATGAAGATTACGAGTCTTGAAAACTTACGTACATGTATACGAACTGCTGCAGATAACATAACCCCGCAAATGCTCCAGAATATGTTTAGAAATGCTGCAGAATGACTTGAGCTGGCAGGGATACTGATGGGCGTCACGTCGAATCCTACTCTTAATTATTTAATAAATGTTACCACTATCATTTTATGATTGAATTCCATATAATTTCCAAGTGCTTCACAAAAATAGATCCTGACTTTATGTACACCCTGTATATAAGACTATTTTATTGCAGTTCAGATCTTCCAAAGCTATAAAACAGCAGCATTTTTCCCTTAGAAAATGTATCAAAATGACCAGAGATATTTTAATAAATTTAACTCAAAGGTTAATAAAAACTATTCAGATTTTGGTAGCAAAATTTTTGAAATATGATGATTAGTAAGGAAACTATGAACAAAAATATCTCAAAAAATCGCCATTTCTTTTTTTGTGTGTGTGAATAGGGGGCTTCTTTTTTAAATGGGGGGGCAGGGACCCTAAATATTACCCCATTCTTTTTTTTGGCTCATTCATGGTTTTTGGTCAATTTGTCACAAGAGGTAAGCACCATAACTTTTCAAAAAAATCCAAAAGTGAGACACTCTACAGTGGAGAGTAATAGTAGTCTGGGGAGCATGTCCAGCATGCAATCGGTCCCTGTAAATGAAAAAAATAGCATGCTGGTATAGGTCCAGCTCTGACAGTCAATCAGCACTCTCACCATGCCACACAACAGGCCATCAACTGCCAGTCTGGCCAACCATAGACAGCCCACTGCACAGAGATTTGAGGAAGTTTGGCTACCAGTGCATTGATGTGTTCGTTTTTTGATGTTTTTAAAGTTTAACACTAAGGATCCAGAACTTAAGTGCTCCTTCTAGGCAGACAATCCAGCATTGTGCATGAGTCCAAATTTCTTGAAGCAATGCCAGTGTATACCCTTTTCTTGCAGCTTTGGCTAATAAACCTTTAATTAAGCTAATAAGCTATTGCATGTGAATTCATAAAGTGCCTATACATGTTGTCTTGTCTCGATAAATTGGGAAACAAACAGGTCAGAAGAATTCCAGTAAATACAATACTGTAAAAATCTAGAAAGTTATTTAGAATTCTAGGGTTTTGTACATAAATCATCTTATATGCTCATTATCATAACTAACCTTATTAACCCCATCATCATTTAATTTATGAGTAAAGTTTCTTATTGTCTAAAACCTCCAGAAGAAATTTTAAATAATTACTGTTAAAGTTTTTTGTTCAAGTCTAGAAATGGGAGGTTTAAAGTTGTTCTATGAAATAAAGTTATAAATAAAACTGAAAAACCTAAATCTCTGGTTTGCTTTCTAAATATGCATTAAATATTAGTCATAGTACATGATGGGGAGATCAGTCCACATTTGATCATCACAGGGAATAAGACTAGATAAAAAGTCATACACTGGAATAAGGTTTACTAAATTTGGTGATATTTTCAAGAGTCAAGGGAAAACTCTTGAATTAATTTTCAGTAGCATAGGTCTTGCCTGTACTGTGCTTATTCCTGTTCATTCTTGTTTACTCTGAAGTCCTTTCTCTTCCTTTTCTGCTTGAACACCTTTTTTCTTGCACCCACTCCTTAATATTCCAGCATATACTGTTTGCTTTCCATTGCTTGAATGCACTGTGGTGGTCTTGCTCTTCCTGCTTGACATTTTTGTGAATGGTCCTCACTCACTTTATGTCCAGTGTACTGCTTGGGAAAAGATCTTTGAGTCCAGCTTCATCTCCTGCCTCCCAGTCTATTCACTTTGCATGTACTTTGTGGTCAGCCAGTAGAATTGGATTCCTACCATAGTAAGAACTGTTTCCAGAGTCAAATCCAGGTGGGTTCTCCAGTTTTCCCACAACACCAAGTTCCAGGAAGCCATAAAAAAATAGTGGGTTCAGGATGTAACACCCAAAACTTGCAAAACCTAGCACATTCAATGATCAAGAGAATAAAACTTGTACTTCAGTCGAAGAGTGATATGACAAAGTATTAGCTAATTCAAAGTAAGCTTCATAAAATTTCACACACTTATCTAAAAGTAACTCTTTTTGCCAAAGCAAAGCAACACCAAAGGGTGGCCATTTTCATTGACCAACACTGTATACCCTAAATGGACAGGAAATTCAGAAAAATTCTAAAACAAAAGATTTAGGTGTTGCAATGACTGATGTGAAATTTTTAATAAAATAAGATAGCAGTAAACAGAGCAAAAATGAATAGCTGAGCAGATACTGAGAACCTTCAAATAAAGGGACAGGAATATAATTATTCCTCTATTGAAAACACTGATCACACCCAACTTGGAATACTGCTCAGTCTTAACATCTCCATATAAAAAAGATATTGATCAACTAGAAGGGATTCAAGAGAAGCTTCACAGCCAAGATCAATGGATGCAAAGAACTAAATTACCGGGAGTTACACGAATTAAACTTGCATTCACTGCAAAGGAGAGAGGTACACCATTATTTACACTTGGAAAATAACGGAGGAACTAGTCCCTAATCTTACTTTGAACTTGAGCTGGGCGTACCTCACTGTGAGGTAGAGAGCAAAAGAAACCAACTCTCTACTTCACCAGGCCAACTCAAGAGGTGGGGTAACAAGCTTGACCTTCATGAAATGAAGAATCATCACACAGAATATTTGAAAGGTTACAAAAAAAATTAGTTCCTGAAACCTATTATCATTATTGATAAAACAAGAGTCAAACATTTCATATAAACAAATGACTGAAAACTTATAAGGTTTGATCTTCATTTCCCTCCCCCAATAAGGGGGAGGGGACATTAATTACTTAGTCTATTATTGTCACACAACTTCATTCACAGAAGTGTTATGTAATAAGTGTCAAAACTGGCTGTCAACATTAACAAGATAATTTGTATGCATAGTAAATGTAAATATCAAATCTAACAAAATATTGGTTAGTGTGTATTATAAAGTCAACATTCTCTCATGATGGTTGCTAAAAATTAATTTAATGTGTGTAACTATATACATTATAAAATCTTGTATAAAAAGATTGTCAATGGTAGGGAAGGCCCACCAATACAGATGAACTTTGAAAGAGGTCTGCGTATCGAAATATTTCTATACTTTTAGAATGTACAAAACCTACATAGTAATGCTAACTCATTTATAAAGGATCATTTTTCCAAAGAAGTTCACAATCTATCATTAAACTAGAAGGCCATCAAGATACATCCACAAACCAAACGCAAACATTACAATTACAGTTGGGTGTAATAAATCTTTCAAAATTGGCAAAACAGTTTGATCCCAAAGCTAGCACATAGGAGTGAAAAAATAGATGTACTTAAATTGC